>CM042685.1:227218553-227965103 GCA_023614405.1 Avena insularis | reverse complement strand
ATAATTGGTCAAACTGTGGGCGGTCCGTAATACAAGATAGGAAATTACAAGTGCTTATGTCCTTCTATAACGGTGGCGAACGTCGACGCCGCAACTACATCAGAACTCCGACGAGCGATGATCTACGATGACGGCGACACGACTTCACCAAATGACACGTCCCAACTGCGATGGAATTGTATAGAACCATGTCCTGGAGGTAGGCCAAGGTAAGGGTAGTATACTATAAAAAGGAATCGAGCTAGAGGATAAGAAACACGACGTACTGATCTGATGAACTCGCCAAAAGCTCGGACAAGATGACGATGGTACGGCCAGTAGAGCATTCCTTTGGAGAAATTTTGTGAATGTATGGAGGAGGTGGACAGGGAACACACGTTGCTCTCTTGGTTTGTCTTGGTATGGTAAGAAGGAGATCGGAAGATTGATTCCGCTGAATGGCATTCAAGGTACCGATATGACTCGGGCAATTAAGCCAATAAAATGAAGAAGTAATTCTCTGAATGAAACGGTCATGCAATTATGAGAAAATTTCGTGTTGAAGTTGAAGGAGAAACGCATTAGAATTAATGGGAAGATTTGAGGAAGAGAAAACGTCATGGCTGTAACCTCTACGTGAACCGCAGGAAGAAGACGATGTTCGATCAGCAAGATGAGCCAGGGAAGTGGGATTGGGACGGTGGGCTACTGGACTGGGCCGGGTTAGATAAGGTATTTTTTATGCTTTTTTCTTCCTCCGCTTTTTTTTAAATTTTAATTTGTCTCTTCAAATTTAAATTTTTACCGATTTTTTTTAGAAAATTTTATATAAAATATAAGTTGATATTTTACTCCAAATAGAGTATTTATAATATTTTATTTATAAAGCATAATTCATTTAGAAATTGAACATGTCACGTAGGCCTATTTTCTTAATTCTTGCTTATTTCATATCTTTTGATTTAGAGCTCCAAATATAGTCAAACAAGTTTGTAAAAGTTTTATAAAATAATTATTTATTATTATATATCATTTAAATAGACTTTTGTTCCATTTAATATTGACTTTTGTTATGGCTCATATTGGCTTTGTAATATTTTTCCATTTTTTTCTAGAGGTTTTAAAATGCAAGTGCTTAAAGAAGATGATGATGCATGACATGCATTTGATTTTTTTTGAAATCTTCCCCCTAAATTTAGTCATTTATTTCTTTTGTTTGTTTATTTTTCATATTTCAAAATTTGGAAAATTTTGGGATGTGACAGTGATCCACTGAATCCGCATGTGATCAAGATGGTTGGTTACGCAGATCTCTGGAGAGGCTTGGCTACCCCACTTAGCGAAGAGTTCACTACACATTATGAACTCTCTTCCTAGTGCATATGGTCAATATCAAACTACCACATTCATGGTATGGATAATAAGCTCACTGAATTGCATTGGGATGCTCAAGCAGAAAAGGCGGATCTCAAGAAGGGCGCCACCAAGTATTGATGGTGGAGAGTAAGGCTAAGTTCAAGAAGAGTTCTTGGACTAAGAAGAAGGCTAAGTCGGGAGGCAAGCAGGCTCAGGACCCGGTCCCAAGCGCTTCCTCAGGGAGTAAGCCATCTCCTTCAGCCGGATCCACTTGCTTCATCGCAAGGCGGATGGCCACTAGAAGAGGAAAACAAGTACTTTGGCGACAAAGCCAAGAGTGAGTTGTTTGCAATGTTATAGACATATATCTTTCGGATGCACCTAATAAGTTCTTGGGTATATGATACCGGATCAGTTATTCACATATACAACTCATTGCAGGGACTGGTAAGAACTAGGATCATAGCAAGAGGCAAGGTTGATATTCGAGTCGGCAACAAAGCAAGAGTTGCTGCATTGGAAGTCGGCACGATGCAACTTCATTTACCTTCCGGATTCATTATGGAACTGAATAATTGTTATTATGTTCCAAAGGTTTAGTCGAAACATTATTTCGCTCATGTTTGATGAGACAAGGATATGAGTCAAACATATCAAGAATAATGGTTGTTCTTTATATTTGAATGATATGTTTCACGGCTTTGCACCCATCCAGGACGGGTTATTTATTTTGAATCTTGATGGTGAGTCGGTTTATAACATAAATGTTAAAAGGTTGAAACCAAATGATCTGAATATGACTTACTTTTGGCACTGTCGACTTGGTCATATAAGTTGGAAATGCATGAAGAAGCTCCATGTTGATGGACTCCTAACTTCGTCGACTTGGAGTCATTCGAGACATGCGAATCCTGCCTACTTGGCAAAATGACCAAGACACCTTTTGCAAAGAGTTGTGAAAGGGCGTCCACTTGTTGGGACTAGTACATAGTGATGTATGTGGACCAATGAGCATGACATCTGGTTATGAGTACTTCATTACCTTCGATGATTTGAGTAGGTATGGATATATCTACTTGATGAAACATAAATCATAAGCCTTTGAAAAGTTCAAAGAATTCTAGAATGAAGCAAATCAACTCGGCAAGAAAATAAAGTTTCGACCGAGGAGGCGAGTACATGAGCCATGAGTTTGATGACCATCTGAAAAGTTGTGGAATAGTTCCTCAACTTACACCACCGGGAATGCCGTAGAGGAAGGTGTGTCAAAAAGGCGGAATCGGACCTTGTTGGACATGGTACCATCAATGATGAGTCGGACAGATCTGCCTTTATCATTGGGGTTATTATCTAGAAACTGCAACATTCACACTAAACAGAGTACCATCAAAGTCGGTAGAGAAACTAAAAGGATCGTATGGGCACCTAGAGGGGGGTGAATAGGTGCTACTTCAAATTTTACTACTTTTCAACTTAGGGTTTGACAAAAGGTAAATTCTCTAGATATGCAACTAAGGTGAATTTTCCTATATTTCACACTAGTGCAATTAACTAAGGAAGAGCAAGATATAAGTAAAGTGCGGTAAAGGATGCAAGTAACTAAAATGGAGCACACGGATACACAAGGATGATTTCAGTTCCTTCCTTTTGAGGGAAGTACGTCTGTTTGGAGAGGGGTGGTTCAAACCACCAACGCCAAAAGGCCTCCTTGTTCTTGGTGAACCTCACCCCAAGGGATCGATTCACTCTTCCACTATATCAGCAACCTTCGAGGTGGTAGCCACACCTTTACAACAAGTTCGAGGCACACATCCACAACTGAATTGAGGCTCAATACAAGCAAGTTGTCACAATAATCAAAGACAAGCTTGTAAGAACCAAATCAAGAACTAGGGTTTCCAATGAAACACTAGAGCAAGGGGCCCTCAAGTGAATGAGGGGGAAATGATGATCTCTCTTGGTGAAGCTGTAGATCAAGGCCTCCTCCTTTGATTCTCCAAAGATCGTGGACTTTGGATGGTTGGAGGGAGATCTTGTTGATTTAGTGGCTCTAATGGGTGTTCTTCTTTCTAGAAACGAGTAACTGGAGGTAGGTGATGAGGTCCCCTATTTAGGAGACACGAGATTCAGTCTATGTTTGTTTCACAGATTCCAGATCTCCGACCCATCTCCGACCCCTACGGTATGTCACTGGCCAGGTCTTGATGCTCCCTCTAGAGACGGGTAGGAACTCCGGACCTAAGCACATAGGAGACTCAGACTCCGAGATCTTCTTAGATATACACCGGAGATTCTGGCGATCCGCCTATCTCCGGACCCCTAGTTGTCCCTAGGCTTCATCTTGAATCCACCTAGATTTGAGGCAAAACTCCATCCACACCGAAACTCTAGTCTTGGCACACCGGAGATTCCGGTCCTGATTTCATCAAGCTTTTGTTTCAGGATTTTTCCACTATGTCATAGACTTTTCTTTTCATTAGATTAACCTAGAAATATTAGCACACTATAAATGATACTTAAGTTGTTAACTAACACCAAAACTTATTAAGACAATAAATGTCCTTTCAATCTCCCTTTTGGTGTTCGATGACAACAAGAGGTTTTGCATGAAATTCTTAAAATAAGAGACATAATTATGCTCCCTAACGATGTGCATCAAGATATACATGTACTACAACGCATATTAGATAATATAAGGTAAAGGCTCACATAGATTAGAGAGATTACCACGAGTCTTTACCATTACAATATTAAACTGGGCATAGCATGTCTACACAAATAGTAGATAGTTTCACAAGAACCAAGGAAAAAGCAAATGTTTGAATTTAAGATAACGACATAGGAAAATACAAACAACCAAATGCCCATGCAAATCCGGATGATCCTAATAGACATCTTCTCCCCTTTGACATCGAGATGCCAAAAGGGAAAAGACCAAGCTAGCATCCCAAAGGATCACTAGTCATCATCGATCCTCCTCCTCATCCTCTTCCTCATAGTCATCATCACCACTTGGAGCCACATGTCCTTTGCCATGAGGCAGGAGGAGGAAGTACCGAGAGCCAAAGCCCAAAGTGACCTCTAAGAAAGAGTTCCAATCAACTAGTTGCACTGTGCATTCCATGCCCCAAAAGAGAGAGTGTGATCAGTTTCAGATGGTCAGCCCCATGCTCATTAGTGTATTCTCCTCTTTCCTCTTCTTCCTCTTCACCCAGAGCCTTGATTTCCTTAAGGAGTTTCTCAACTGCTTTGATAAGAGGCATTTGTTCCTTGAATGTCCACATTCATGCAGCATAGTCTCTTCCCCCAAAAGGATGCCTTCTTGACCTTTTCATGGACATATTCACGGGTGACAGGTGGAATTGGAGTCTTTGAGGCATTCTTCTTATAGATCCCCTTGAGGAGGGAGCCCGCCTGTCTCGAGAAATCTCATCATCCTCATTGCATAAGACCGCTAGAGCCCCATACTCCCTTTATTTTGGAGAGCCAGAGACATGCTCCACAAGATTAGGAGGAAGGGAAGAGGTGAACCATGAGGCCGAGTGTTGATCCTCATCACAAGAGCTACATATGGAGGAGATTTTCTAAAAGTATGTCATCATCTCCTCAAAATGAAATCCATGATGTCAATAGTGAAATCTGCAGAGAGGGTCCAACACAAGACACCTTGTGAGTATGATGGAGAAAGTTGACATACATCTAATAGCATCATCATTTCCAGCACCGGGGAAATGGTGTGGCAAAAAATCTCAATAGCAAATTGTAGAGAGGTTTGAGTCCATTAGACTCGATGGTGCCCTTGCTGCCATAGAGAGGTGCGAGCTTGTTCTTGTTGTCACCAAGAGAATTATGCATCACGGTGCCCAATAGGAACAGAACACGCCATGGAAAGTCTCATGAATGACTCTAGCAAAATCAAAGAAGGTTGTAGAGAAGCGGAAGTTACCAAATCATCCAAGTCATGGTCCTTGCCTCCTTGATCTTGACATGGGTATGCCCTACAAGTGCCTGATGTTAGCCTACCCGGTCTGTCCTGGTAGAAGCACATGAAGAAGGTGTACCTCAATTGCGAGGCCTAGGAAAATTTCGGGTGGCCTAAGCACAGGAAGGATTTGAATCCTTGGTGAACACGTCTTCTTCATAGAAACTTGAAGGAGAAACCCTAAACTTGTAACCCACTCAGCTATCCCCGAGACCTGGCCTATCTATATAAAGGCCAAGAGGGCACGGTGAGGAGGACCTACCTCATAACCTAGCACACATCTTGCCAGATACAATTTGCGCACCCATGTAACCTTCCACATCACCATTAATCGAGAGTAGACAAGAAGGAGTAGGTTTTTCCCTCCGGGGCCTAAACCTGGGTAAACACCATGTCCCTAATTGCTTGTCTGTTATCTGTTCCGTGATCTCTAGCGTCCCCTCCTTCTCCAAATCCCAAGTCCATAACAATGGGAATTGATGAGTAGAACCCTTGTCAATTGGCGCCGTCTGTGGGAACTGGGCATGCTGATGTTGCGGTTGCGATGACCCCATCCACTACAATCTTCGACTCCTCAGCAATGGAGAAACACCTCCTCTTCGGTGCCATCGACTTCACCGCCCACTCCCCGGCAACCCACCAAGACTTTGATTCCATAGGAGACGGAGTCCACGTGATGTTCGGGAGCCTATGCTTCCTAGTGGGCAAGGTTGGCACACTTAGCCTCCCTGAATGGGTGGTGACTCCAGCAATCGCACCTACTTCGTGGGTGCCACAAATCAGTGTCCTAAGTGCACCCTCGCTGGCGTACAATTCGGATGACAGCAGCAGCTGCAATTCTGATCTATGCAACCCTCCTATGAAGGAACCTACGGTTCTATATGTAAGAGATGCGGGAGTAACAAACTCCCCCACCGCTTCATGTGTGCGGCCATCATCGACGCCCACGTTGATAATGGAGCCAGTCCGTAGGCTCCCCCTAATGCTGCAAACGGAGGACCTACTCCTCCTTCGAATCCTCCGAATCCTCCAAACCCTAATGCCACCAACGGTGACGATGAGACTCGATAGGAGATCCACCTCAGCGAGGCTGAGTGGGAGAGGGTCCGAGAGGCCGTGCGGGGCAACCCCCTGCCAATGGTGACAAGGGTTCGACTCGCCAATGTCCATTATTATGTACTTGGGTTTGGAGAATATGGGGATGCTGGATATCGTGAGATGGTTAACAGACACGCAGCAAGGGGACACGATGTTTACCCAGGTTTAGGCCCCTAGAGGGAAAACCCTACTCCTGCTTGTCTGTTCTTGATTTATGGCGGAACCGAAGGTTACAGGGGGTTCGTAGATGCAATCTGGCGTGAGGTGTGTATGAGTTGGAGAGGATCCTTATCGCCATTCCCTCCTAGCCTTTATGTGGGGAGGCCAGGTCTCAGGTAGGTCAAGTCGGTTACAAGTTAGGGTTTCACCCTTCAAGATTCTATCTACAGCTTGGCCATGTTCTCCAAGGAGTCGAACTTCTACCCGGCTTGGGCCAACCGGAGTCTCCTTGGGCTTCGCGTTAACAACAAGTATTCGTGTGGACCTTCACTGGGCTGGACCGGTTAGGACAATGGTAGGTACCCGTAGGGCATAGCCCCCGAGTGTTCAGTCAAATTGTAGATTCGACTAAAGACTCTATAGTCTTTTGAGTGCTTCTCATCTGAACATGTTTTCGGGTGAATATGTTGGTTCATAGGGATTGTTGATACGTGTGCCTAACTTCTTGACGGATCGAATTGATTAAGCGTCTTGAACAAAACAACACGATCTACTTCAGACTCGAGTCCCCGGACTCAAATCTATAATAATGCTGGCGTAGTTCGACTCAATCCGCGGAGGTCATACAGGAGTCAAAATCTAGTGTTTAAGTTGAGTACCCAACGCGTCCGTCAGGATTTTTCATTGTGCCCGCTGACATGGTATGTTACTAGCAGAGCGCAGTCAGGTGCAATACCAGGCCCTCAGATGATATCTATAGGTCTTATCTTTGCATCACAGACACAACATCTAAAAATTTATCATCGTGGAGGTGTTTCGGGTGACCAAGGAGACGATATCTCTCTTAGCGTTAGTTTGGGCAAAGTTGCCAAATAGGTTTTTTTTGTCACATGTGATCCAAAGGATCTCATCCGAATAGTTCATAGGGTGCGCGACCAGCGCTCCCTATGGGAGTAGCCCCCGAGTGTCTGTTCAAGTCATAGACTCGAGCGGAGACTTTAAATCTGCGGATGTCATCAATGCCAATGTTTTTCGAATGCGCAATCAACGCTCCCTATGGGAGTAGCCCTGAGTCCATAGTGGAATCATAGACTCGACAAAGGACTCGAAGACTTTTCGAAGAAGTGTTTCCACCATGTTAATTTCTCAAGTGCGCGGCCAGCGCTCCTGATAGGAGTAGCCCCCCGAGTAGTTGGTTGAGTTGTAGACTCGAGTAAGTACTTTTTTGTGCAATCGAATGTTTTTAGCCATTTTTAGCCTTTGTTTTGATGGCGTCATTGCGGCGCTTGGTGGGCTCAATAAATACTGCGGCGAGAGGCGACATGAAGGGACGGTCATGGGTACCACATTCGACTTGGATTTGACTAGTCATGCGTAGTTTATGCGATAAGTATGGCGTCTCCTCGATTCCCGTGCATAGTGGGCGGCATGTTCGTGATGGTTTGGTGGATTCCCACCACGTGATGGTGCGATGAAGGACACGCTTTTAGGGCATAGAAATCGACAGTTCTGCTTCATCATCTTCATCCTTTTATACCGCACAAGGACTAGAGTAAATTTTCCCCTTGCCATTTAGTATTGGAGCGTCTTGCGTCTTTACTTCCTCTTTCCTCCGTGCTCATTGCGCTGCCACGCCACCAAGATGGGAAAGCCAAAGAAGATCACTTCCATCTTGCGGGAGGAGCGCCATTGGTGCTACCAAGAAGACCTCCACCGCCGCCCGCGTCACCGACGGTGATTGGCGGCGGTCTCTTATTAGGGAGACGGACCTGCGCCTCCTGCACGAGGCAGGCCTGATCTCGAAGGAGAAAGGTGGCGCCCTCATTCCCGATGAGGAGGCAATCCGGACCCACCCTAAGGCTTTCGTGTTATATTTTATGCGTTTGTTGTCCGAGGGCTTTCTCTTCTTGCCCATGAGTTTCTTCAGGCTTCTTTTTCTCTGTGGCTATAACTACATCGTTGTCGCCCAATTCCCTTCTTCACATTCGTGTTTTATCATGTTTTGTGAGTGTTGGCTCGACATCAAGACACACTATGGCCTCTGAAGCTCTATTCTGAAGAGGCAATCTATACCAGCTTTTATGTCTTTGGGTGGGTGCGTGATATCCATCACCCCACCGGGCCCAATTCTTCTCCTTCCACTTATGAATCCGCTCAACAATGGAGGAACAACTAGTTTTATATTCGATTCAAGTCACCGTCAAAGATTATGGGCTAGATCCCTCACGCCGTAGCTCGCCATCTCAAAGCGCTTCCGTCAAACAATATCATGGAGGTGAGACCAAAAGCGGAGAAGCTGCATCGGGCGAAAGAAGGATCTCTGCCGCTATGCAGGCAAGGAGCCTGCGGGTGTCGGCATCATCCGGACGTTTCAAGCATCAAAATTTCCAAGGCGCATTCGATGTTTACGTACTCCAACACACCACCCGACAAGAGGCTTACCGAGGATGTCCTCATACGACCTCGACTGGCTCTTCGGTCTTTCGCTAAAGTACAAGGCTAATGAGGAGCTCCAGTGGAAGTCTCCACCGCTTCCCCTTCTCCTCGCGCGGGGTGAAGGAAGGTCTCTGTGAATTTCATGTTGTACCGCTATGGATCTTTCGAATGCTTGTTATTCTGCTTGGACGCTTATTATGTATCTTTTACTCCGTAGGAGTTCAAGGTGGAGGCCATGATGCCTCCCCTTCCTGAGAAATATACGGCTGCGCCCGATGGCGGGGACGCGGAGTCTGAATCTACGCTCCCCCTGCGCAGTTGCTAACAACGGAAGCCCCGAGCATAGAGAAGGGCTATCTCGAAAGAGGGCCCAAAGCGATAGTTCGGATGGGGCGAAGCCGCTAATGCTGAGGGGACCTGCCTTCCTCGAGCATCACACTGGGGATGGAAGTGCAACCTCCCCCATTCCTGCCATTCCCTTGCTGGCTCCTCAGCCACCGGCCAAGAAGAAAAAGAAGAAGAAGAAGAAGACGCCGGTCTTCGACCTCTCTGACATCCCATCATGAGTACCAAATGACTTATCTCTGCTGATTATATTTCTCCTTACTGATTCTTTGAGTGACTTGTTTTGCCTTTGTCATATCAGAATATCCTCCTCAGTCGAATCCGTAAAGGAAGAGACTAAAGAGGTCGCCATGGAGTCATAGATGCTGCTGCCAAAAACTGTGACTGCCTCCCCAAAGATACTGGCCAACTCCAGTGATGTCGCATCGAGCTACTCGAAGCTGAGAACTTGAATGGTCTTCACCCGGAAGACGCAAGCCACTCCTTCGGAGTCTTTGGGTGGTCACGTAAGTGCCTTTTCAATTTGACACGGGCGAGCGCCCGAGCCCTTTTGTTTGCCTGATTTTGCTTGTTTTGTGGTTGTAGCCCTTCACCCGCGACCTCAATCACCTTGGCCAGCATACCTTGCCCTGGAGGGCGACCTTCAGACTCCGAGGTGCGTGAATTTCTTGTTTGACCGTAAGTCTTGATGAATACCGATTTTCTGACCTTTTCCTTGTTGAATGTTGCAGATGAGAACAATAAGTTGAATGCATTCGAAAAGAGTCATATCGTGAGACCAAGGCAAAGTATGCCGTGGAGGCCCTTCAGCGCCATCGCGGAGGCCTGGGATCACGAGCAAACTGCGTCTAGTCGACATCTGGGGATAAGGCCATGGCAAAGCAGCTTATGGATCTGCCAAAGTGCTATTTGGCAAGCTATCATAAGCTTCTCCATTTGAGCATGTTTTCCTTCTAGTATGCTTCCTTTTACTCATTTGAATTTTATTTTGCTGCATCCTGTAGATGCTACTGGCATTGCGTTTGATCGCAGTGCTTTGGAGCATGGGGATCCCATGGCGGATGCTGTTGCAGCGATCGAAGATTGCTGTAGCTCTATCGTGGAGAAGCTAGGCAAGGCCAAGGAGGTCCTCGCCCGCTTCTACAAGGAGATCAAACCGTCGACTCCTGGCGAAGGCCTTGGCGGCGATGCCCTACGCGAGCTACAATATGGCTCGAGAAGGGTGTGGGCGCGCGCATGGGGATGGCGATGGTGGATCTTCGATCACCTCCGGGATCTGATAGCACCGAGGTAGCTTTTGCTCCATCATTGCAAGAATTTTGGCCGGAATCTTATTGACCTTACATATGCGGAGCAGCAGAGGCGCCAAGGCGAGGGTCTCGAGTCCAAAGCTGCTGGGATGCGACTTCTTAGGTCTTCTGCGACGTAGTTCGTTTAGAAGTCTTTTGATTTTGCTTCGCCAGCATGCATGTAATGCTTCCTGCTGGACAAATTTGACTCTATCACGTAGTAGTTACTTGATGTAAATATAAGTGTCGCTTTTAACTATTGTCAATTTCTTTGATTTTTATACTATGCTACCTATGCACCCTTAGGGTCCTTGAATGCTGAACTGATGACCACGCCTCCTGCCTTGACTGGTGCCCGTCTGCCAACGAGTGAGATGTCGCAGTTGACCCAGCTACGCGATCGCATCTGGAGCCTGGAGAAGGATGTTCTCATGATCTATGGCCATGCGGACGTTTGGAAGTCCAAGACCGAGCAGGCCGTTGTGAGAGAGAATTTCTCCTTGAGGAATTTCAGCAGATCGACGCAACTCTGTAAGTCCTGTGAGCTTCTTTTGTTTTCGATAGTGCGACCTTCATGCCGCCTCATCTGCTTTTTTGTGCAATTGTGAATCTTCTTGAAGGAGAATTTCTTGACGTGAGCGAGGAGTTGGAGCGGCTTCTTTTGGATGGATCACGAGTATTTGTTGTCGAAACAGTTCAAGACCGCGTCCACCAAGTGCTTCGGTGCTAAAGCGGCGTAAGGTCGTCACTAAGGCCTGCAGGGCCGATGTTTCCATTGGATGTGACTCTCTAGATTCTTGGGCTTGCTATGAAAATTTCGCGATGTGACACCGTGAAGGAGCTTGGTGGCAGGTGTGAAGGTGGATTCGCCTACATCGTCGTGGCGTTGACCGCTGAGATAGCATTGGCCACCCGCTCCTTGGATGGTATATGGCGTGGGACATGCATCCGCATTATCTGCGATGACACGATGATGAGGACATTGTTGATGTCTTTGAGGAGCGGATGAACTTCTGCTCCAACATAGCTGAGTCCTATGAATAGTAAATATAACAATGTAAAGTATGTATATTATCGAGTGGGCTTTGGTGCCCTTGTAAAGTTGTATTTTTGTCATATAGTGC
Organism: Avena insularis; assembly: GCA_023614405.1. Classification (NCBI taxonomy): domain Eukaryota; kingdom Viridiplantae; phylum Streptophyta; class Magnoliopsida; order Poales; family Poaceae; genus Avena; species Avena insularis. The sequence continues at coordinate 227,953,335 of CM042685.1, read as the reverse complement.
ATTATTTACTATGGGTTTCGCATGTCCTTTTCGTTAGCCAGACGTGGTTAGCTACTCAGGGCTTATGCGTTGTTGTGGTCAATCGAAGAAGTAGTAAGGTGAGTCTCAGCCCCCGAGAATGTTTAACCATGTGAATATATACAAGAGAGAGAAATTTGGGCTGACGGACTTAGCTTTCATTCATCATAATGTAGGAGGTACAGTGTTTGACTGAGTATCCTGGTTGAATAGCCTTATTGAAAGTAAAAGATAACTAAGGGTAGAAGCGTCACAGTTGTGCGACATTCCAGGGGTTGGAGTATTCGACTCGGACTCGGCGTCCTTTAAGCGGTGGCGCCACCGGATTACTTGGTGACCGCAGGTCCTTTCAAGGTGATTCGAGATTCAGGTGCCCTTGCTGAGTCGAGACGAGGTCTCCTTCAACGAAGGACCTTGGACAACAAAGACTTTCTTTGGTACACCGTCGAACGGGCCGTGGCGATGTCACGAGCTTCGTCTAGCGTGCCGACAACATCTTCGAGTGTGGCCAATGATTCGGCTTCACTGTAGGGACGACCCGTGGGGCCTTGTAGCATACCTCAATGGGCAGCATGGCTTCGGCTCCGTGCACCATGAAGAAGGGTGTGTAACCGGTAGAGCTATTTGGCGTTGTGCGGAGGCTCTAGAGGACGGTGGTTAGCTCATCCACCCAGGCTCCCGCCAGCCATTTGAGTGGGCGTAGCAGCCGCTTCTTGATGCCATTGCAGATGAGACCATTGGCCTTTTCGACCTCCCCGTTGGTCTGCGGATGTGCCACGGAGGCGTATGTGAGGTTGATGTAGAGATCTTCGAAGACGTCTCAGAACTCCTACAAGGTGAAGTTCGAGCCGTTGTTGGTTATGATGTTGTGAGGCACTCTGAACCTGTAGATAATGCATTCAAAGATCTTCACAGTGGAGGCGCCAGTTTGGTTGGTGACGGGCATGGCCCCGACCCACTTTGTGAATTTGTCGACTGCTGATAGTTGTGAGATTCTACAAATTTTTTATGGATTCTATCAACGGTTTTCGTTTGGATTTGATGGTTTTCTAGCTTTACCTAACGCTAATACTTCGGTAGAAAAGAAAACTTGGTTTTTAATGTGTGTTTCAGGTTTTGAACATCAACAGAGGAATTTAATAGCAAAAACACAATATTCAGGCAAAAACAAGCAAGTCCCTTTTTGGAAGCAATCAGAGGGAATTCATCGCAAGTTTAACGACTAACTATATGGGCCGCCAGTATAGTTTCCATATCCTTTGATTTATTAAAAGGAACAACTTTCATGAAGAGGCTAAGGTCGAAAATAGAACACACGAGCCGCCATACCATCTAGAAGAGAGAAAGAAGATCCAGAGAAGAAGGGGAAGATGTTCTTCATCTTCGCTCACGATCTTCGATCTCCTAGCCACCACACTCCATAGCCATCACTTGTACTTGAGATAGAGAGAGAGATCTCCACCTTGCCAGATTAGGGATTGAGATTGTTCTTCCCATCTTGAATTGTGTTGGATTTATTTCTATTTCTTATTGTGGATCTCCACGATAATATCGAGAATAACTCCCTTTATTTAATTATATTGATGATGTTTTCTTCTCTCATGTGTGAGTAAGTTCCCTTGGGCGTGGGAGATATAGGGGATTGGTGAGATATGATGTGCCTACACAATTTCCATCAAGTTTGTGGTTAATTCTAATTACTATATTATGTGTGCTTGACTATCTGTGGGATGCTTAATGCATGTTGTCCAATTAAGAGCCTAGACAATATGATGCTTTGTTCTACATAGATAGAATCTTGTTTGCTAGCAGACCGACGACCGCCATGTGACATGGGGATATCAATATGAAACTAGTTTGACTTGAGGATAACGAGGAACCATCGAGCTTATTGCATTAGTTCGATCCAAGGAGCTTAACTGCTAAGCAACCTAAAGAATCTTAATCATCTAGTGACTGACCATGGTTGTGGTAAACATGCTAGTAGGATTATTGAAGTTGGGATGAAATCTACCAAGAGGAGTTCCGGCTAATTATAGGTTGCTCGACTACACACATACTTGTAAGATTATAATTGTTACACTTATCACTCATTCGCTCAGCACATTCACTATCACCATGAACTGAAACTCCCTGCGCCTACCTTGTCATCTGCAGAAATCAACAAACAAATCATTCTTTACTTTTTATGCCTTTTGTTTCTAAAGTTTAAATTTTAGTTTTATTTAAGTACTTCTGTTTACACCCAAATTCTATTCTTATTCTTAACACTTGCATTCAATTCACTCGAAGACCTGTGACAACTTCGGGTGCGACAGAGACTTCACCAATAAACATTTACCTTTGGGCTCCCTTTGGGATCGATATCTGAACTTCGAAACTACCTACAAACGATCTGTGCACTTGCAGTCACCAAGCTATTTTCTGGCGCCTTTGTCGAGGAGCTAAGCGCTAAGTGTTTTATCTCTTGACATTTCAGGTGTTACTACTACAATATGTTCTCCTTTGGAGACAAAGGGTCTACACGCTCTGGTAGGTTTTATCTACCAGATTATTTTGAACGCGTTCCTACTCACAGGCGCGAGGAAATTATTGAAAAATGTTTGAGATTGAATAGAGTTGAAGTTGACAACCTAAGTGAATTCATGGAAATAATGTCCATTCATAGGACAACACCCAAGAAACCTGAGAAGACTCTCAGAGAATATAGTGCTCAAAACTCTGCATTTCTTAAACAATCAATAGAATTTCCTAATCCTGGAGTTAGGGAAAATCGATTTGACGGTGAAATTTTTAAAATTTTGCAGGAAAAAGCTTTTAGTAGAAGGGAAGATGAGGACCCAGGAAGGCATCTTAGAGAGTTTGACGATGTGATAACATCACTTGGACCAAAAGGTTTGCCAAGAGAATTCTCTCATCTAAAATTATTTTGTTGGTCTCTCAAAGGTAAAGCTCTAGACTGGTTATATTCTCTCCCTCACTATTATATTAAATGTTGGGAAAACTGTATCGTCAAATTCATAAATAGGTTTCATCCTTTTGCAAAGGTAACAGAACTTAGAAAGAATATAGGCAATTTTAGTCGGAACGTGGGAGAAAACTATCCACAAGCCTGGGAAAGATTTTTTGGAATGATCAATAGTATCCCTAATCATGGATATTCTGAGTCAACTGTTTGCCACTTATTTTACCATGGTCTTAATACCCAACGCAGAGAGTTGCTAGATTCATCAGTAGGAGGATCGATAAATACTTTAACTATTAAATCATGTTTGGAATTAATGGCTACTAGGGCTAAGAATGATTCTTTATATAATCCTGATTTTGGCCATAAGCCAGAAAAGGGAATACTACGTATAAATCCTGATCTTATGCCTGAAGTGCGTAAAGCCATGAAAGAAAAAGGTATACCTTCAGAGCTTTTCAAGGAAAATAAAGTAGATTTATTACAAGTTTTAACTGAAGAAGATGAAACTAAAAAAGTTTTTCAAGAATTGAAACATAGATAGGCGAAGTCTTATTATAACTTGCATAAGCAATTTCAAAGACATAAAAAGATTTTGGCCGAACTTACAGAAAATTATGAGGAAATTTGCCAAGAAATAAAATTATTTAACAAGTACCTCAGTATGATTGAAACTCGACGTGAAAAAATAGCGTCTGGTTATCAAATTTTTCTTCGTGATGATATAAATATTCATGTTTCTACTAATGTTGTTACAAGAAGAGGTGCAGTTGTAAAAGGACCATTAGGACCACCAAAATATGAAGCTGAAAAAGATCGAAAGGAAACATCCTTACTTAAAGCAAGTCAGGAAGATGATACATTGGTAGATACTCAAGATGAGACTCAAGACATACAAGATCAAACCTTGGAGGAGAAGAACATTGATCCAAAAGAAGAAAAGACACAAGCAAAGAAGATGAAGTTGTTGCAATAGAGAAAAGAAAAACGATATAAGCAACAAAAGAAAGCTACTAAAGAGCTTGATCCTCCACAAAAGGTAAAAGACAAAGGTAAGAAGCTTCCATTTCGGATCGCAAAAAGAAAGCACCGGATCCGTAATTTATGATTCTTTCACAAAGGCACTTAATAAACTTCGATCTAGAAATTCCATTTGGATGCAATAAAAGTGCATAATTATTCTAAATTTCTTCGTGATATTCTTAATGGAAAGAAAGAGATAAATCAAACTATTGCCATGGTGACTAGTTACCCGCTAATGGGAGATTATTGTCTAAGTCGAGATCCCGTATACCAACTATTTCATGTTCAATAGGAAAAATGATATTCATAATGCTTTATGTGATTTAGGTGCAGGAGTTAGTGTAATGCCATACCCCTCTATAAAAGCTTAGGATTAGGGAATACTCCCCACTTCTATCACTTTAGAGATGGCTGAAAAATCCACTAAATAACCTGTTGGTATGATTGAGGATGTTCTACTTAGAATAGATGAGCATGTTATTCCACTGATTTTATTATTCTGAAATGAAGGAGGATGAAAGATTATCTATAATACTTGAAGACCTTTTCTTAGTACTAGGAGCATCAGTTGATTGTGCTGCAGGGAAAATAATTTCAACATTTATGATGCTAAAATAATCTGGTATTTCCAAAGAAACTAGAAGGGAGAGAGGTGTTCCACTAGCAAACGTTCATGTGGTAAGTGCCTTTGATAAAGGACAACCAAGGTAAGAATTCGAGAAAAAAGAGGTTGAAATATTCAACCATTCCAATAAAATGCTTAATGGGAGTCAACCCATTCTATCAATAAAATAAATTAAAATTAAATAATAAAGTTGTTCATCGTATTCCTACAATTTTTTCATAGACATTTTATGAAGCCTTACCGTAAAAATGCATTTGTCAAAAAGTAGCGAAATACCAATGGAACAAGCATAGATTTAGAGTAGAAAATAAAGGTCAAGTTTTATCTCAGAGAAACTAGCTCAATATTATTGTCCAAATAAAAGATGCATCTCTAAAATTTTGGTAAAAACCATGCTAGAAGGTTTAACGACCAACTATACGGCCAGAATAAAGAATTCGCAGATAATTTGACATATAGTTGTCAAAAAATTCTCAAAAGTTGGGGTTTGGATATAAGGTTGACTGGACCATCTGGTCCGGCCGTATAGTTGTGACCGTATAGTTCTGATCTGGCGAAGGGAAACCCTAACCCTCGGTGCCGCCACAACTTTACGACGAGAGCTACCCGGCCACCTGTATAGTTTGGTCCGACCACTTAAACGGGTTGGGAGGGGCAAGATTCTTCCTCCCTCATTATTTCTCTCAACCTCTCTCTCTCCAAAACTCTCAAAACCTCTCAAGAACTCTCAATTTTGGATTTCGTTCATTTGAGTGGGGGAATCGATAGATCGGTATGTTTCTGTTCCTATCCATGCTTTATTTTCAAGATTCCATGGTTGGAATCTTCTCATTGAATTAGTGGATGAACTCAAGCTTGATTGATTTTCTCTTTTAATTGCTCACGTTAGGATTGAATTCCTCCACGTAGAATCATTCATATATCATGTAGAAACTATATGCCTAAGGTTTTATGTTAAAATTTCTCAGTGCATCAAGATGAACAAGATTGGTAGCCTTTTTCGCAAGATCAAGCGCCAACATGGTGAGGGCTCGGGGCTCCGGGCTGAGCTTGACAACAAGTATGTCATGGTTTCGGCAAGGAAGGTGCTGCCCACATGATGGGCCGACAATGGCTTCCTCAACTCAACTGTGTTGAAGGGGGACTTCGACTACCTGTGTGCAAATGTAGGGCTCGCTGGCCTCACCAATGCCAACCACCACACCTATGAAGGGATCACCCATGAGTTCCTCACCTCCTTCTATGACGACTACAGGAGAAAGGTAACACATGCATGATAAATTTCACGTTAACCAACAGCCATATCAAATTACCTATCAACAATTCTGCAATGCTTATGGATTCTCGAGGAGAACCAACTTACAAACATGTATAGTGTCTCGAAAAAATTCTTGGGATGTTATTTCTGTTAATGGTGGTAGGGACTTCTACCAGAAGAAAATGTCCACCATTCAGAACCCAATCATCTGTTACTTTGCTATGTTTCTTGCTAACACTTTGTTAGGAAGAGGAGATACTGGATCGATGGCCAATGCAGACATGGCCATGATCAACAAGGAGCTCTTCCCTAATGCGCCGCAGAGTCCCACTCCTATAGCTCTATTTCTCTAGCACCTCCCCACCAGAGCAACAAAACGAAAGGTGATATTCACATCGGTGGAATGGTAACCCACCTAATCTAAGCCCTTGAAATTGCAATTCCTATTGCACAACATGTTGATGGCTCCATACTTATGGATATATATGTACTGCCAGGCTTCCTTAGTGTTTACCGAGTTAATAGGAGGCTCGAGCCTATCAATTTGGTTATCTAGATGCAGGGATGGTCGATGCCATTGCCTTGCCCGCAAGCCTTGAGGTTCAGGGAAGGGACAACTGGATCCTCACCAAGATCAAGTAATGAAATTATGGCGAGCTCTATCCCGACCATGAAGAGAGGAAGAAGGAGGGAAACAGGAATAGCAGGAGGAGGAGTACAATCCTGCTTGGGAGGGATAGCAGCAGCAGGAGCAGTAGCCTTGGGACCAATGGCACAATCAGCCACAACAGCAATAGGGTTCAACAATGTCCCCTATCGTGAATTTTGCAGCTCAACCAGCGTGTTGGGGAGATCGACGACTCTTCATGGAGTTAGTGATTGTGAGTGTTGTAACTCACACCTTTGGTAACTTCATGAACTACTTCCCGATTCACCAAATACCAATGACTGAACAACGAGCACGCCAACATCCTAAGCTTGGGGAGGTTTTGAAAACCTCCAAACTTGCATTCATATTTTATTTTTTCTTTTGATTTATTTTATTTTCCAAGAATAGCATGTTTACTTTCAGCTTGCATTATTAAAACCCAAAACAAACAAAAAATTAGTGTAACTTTCAATTGCAGTTTTTTTCTTTGTTTTTCTCATAGATTGCTCAATTTCAGGTGACTTGGCAAGTAAATATAGAAGTATGAGAAAGCAAGCAAGAGAGGTATCACATTCCTTTCATCACCTCTCTGCAATTTTAAATTGATCCTATAATTATTTACTCACTTGAGTAACTCCCACCTAGCTTGTTATCATATAAATTATATTCCCTTGCTAGTGTCTAGTTTTAGCTTTGAAACATTGAGCAATGAACTTGGTTAAAATATTTCGATATTTTTACAACAAGAAAAAGCATCCTAGAGATGACTTGAGTCCATGTTTAGCCCAAAAGATTTGATTTTAGAAACCACTCAACCCATTGAGCTTAATGTAAATAGACTCACCTTGAATGAAATTTTCGATAAAATGGATACTTCAAGTAGTAGAGATTATGCCACGCTTTTTCTAATAATTATAGTAGGATATTGCTTTACGCTGTCACTACAAATACCGCATACTCCATGGGGAACTATTAACTCACCGGCCAATGAACGATCTAAATGTGGGAAACCACTTGATTTCGGCTATGAGTTATGTAAATGTCATAGATGCAAAGCTATGACGTAAATTTTAGTCTCCTCGTGGTTTCTCCAAGTGAAGTTGTAGTACTCCTAACCACTATTGCTCAACAACTATCTATTGGCATGGTCACGAGTAACATAGCCCCAATTAACATGTTAGATAGTGGCATGATTTCTCTATAAAAGAGTTGAAGTTTTTGAAAACAAGGAAAGAAAAAGGTGCTTTGAGAGTCTTGAAATTTTGACGTGGAGTATATGAGTTGTTCTTAAATTAAATGTTCTTGAGTAAACTTGAGTACTCTTAACTTGATTAAAGGAACAAGAACAAAAGTTTTCATCTCTCAATAAGAGAGAGATACCAAAATATTTGTTTCACTTTCCTAGCTAAACTTTCTGACACTGCTCGTGCATATGATTTATTTGCTAGCAATATATGAGTGGTTAGGAAGTGAACTCAGTGCAATCTTGTGAATACTTGTATGGTCATGTTTAAGATTGCAGGAAACATGAAGAAAAGAATTTGACACCAATTCAAGCTTGTAAGTTCTTTTATTTTAGTTTTAATCTCCGCTATCATTTCTTATTTCCTTGTCACTCGAGGATGAGCAACATCTAAGCTTGGGGAGTTGATAGCTGAGATTCTACACATTTTTTATGGATTCTATCAATGGTTTTCATTTGGATTTGATGGTTTTCTAGCTTTACCTAACGCTAATACTTCGGTAGCGAAGAAAACTTAGTTTTTAATGTGTGTTTCAGGTTCTGAACGTCAATAGAGGAATTTAACAGCAAAAACAAGCAAGTCCCTTTTTGGAAGCAATCGAGGGGAATTCACTGCAAGTTTAACGACCAACTATATGGGCCACCGCCGTAAAGCTACCGTCGTATAGTTGCCATCTCAATCGTCTTATAAAAACGAACAACTTTCATGAAGAGGCTAAGGTCAAAAACATAACACATGAGCTGCCATACCATCCAAGGGAGAAAGAAGGGATCCGGAGAAGAAGGGAAGACGTTCTTCATCTCGCTACTATCTTTGATCTCCTAGCCACCACACCTCCATAGCCATTACTTGTACTTGAGAGAGAGAGATCTCCACCTTGCAAGATTAGGGTTTGAGATTGTTCTTCCTATCTTGAATTGTGTTGGTTTTGTTTCTATTTCTTATTGTGGATATCCACGGTAATATCAAGAAGAACTCCCTTTATTTAATTATATTGATGATGCTTTCTTCTCTCATGTGTGAGTAAGTTCCCTTGGTGTGGGAGACAGGGGATTGGTGAGATGTGATGTGCCTATATATTTTCCATCAAGTTTGTGGTTAATTCTAATTACTATATTATGTGTGCTTAACTATCTGTGTGATGCTTAATGCCTGTTGTCCAATTAAGGGCCCAGAAAACGTGATGCTTTGTTCTACATAGATAGAATCTTGCTTGCTAGTAGACCGGCGACCCCCCGAGTGACACGGGGATATCAATGGGAAACTAGTTTGACTTGAGGATAACGAGTAACCACCGAGCTTATTGCATTAGTCTGATCCAAGGATCTTAATTGCGAAGCAACCTGAAGGATCTTAATCGTCTAGTGACTGACCATGGTTGTGGTAAACATGCTAGTAGGATTACTGAAGTTGGGATGAAATCTACCAAGAGGACTTCTTGATAATTATGGGTTGCTCGCCTACACACATACTTATAATATTATAATTGTTACACTGATCACTCATTCACCCGGCACATTCACTATCACCATGAACTGAAACCCCCCGCGCCTATTTTGTCATCTATGGAAAACAACAAACTACTTGTTCTTTACTCTTATGTTTTTTATTTCTGAAGTTTACATTTTAGTTTTATTTAAGTACTTCCATTTACACCAAAATTCCATTCTTATTCTCAACACTTACAGTCAATTCATTCAAAGACCTGTGACAACTTCGTGCGACAGAGACTCCACCAATAAACATTTAGCTTTGGGCTCCGAACTTGAAACTAGTTAAAAGCGATCTATGCACTTGTCATCAAGCCACGGGAGGAATACATGCCCTCCTGGCGAGGACCTTGGCAGTTTGCCTACCATGTCGAGCCCCCACTGGGCGAAGGGCCAGGCCAATGGTATGGGCCACAGCTCGGAGCCTGGCATGTGCGGCTTGTTGCATACCTTTGGCAGGCATTGCACCTCTCTACGATGTCCTTGGCGTTGCGCATCGCTATTGGCCAGTAGAAGCCAGCTCGCAAAGCCTTGGCGACGAGAGCACGACTGCCTATGTGGTGGCCGCATATACCTTCATGGATGTCGAGGAGGATGCTCTTCCTGTCCTTGTTAGTGACGCACCGCTGGATCACATCCGAGAATACCTTCATGGATACTTGAAGTACGGTTGAGTCCATGTATGTTCGACTACCAGGACCTGCATGAGGCTCACCAGTTTGACCTCCGTGTCGAGCTCTTCGGGTCCTTCGGCTTTATCGGGTGGTGCAGCCCCCAAGTGTCCCACGGATTCAGTTGTGTCCTTTGGGAAGTTCCGCTTGATTGAGGGCACGCAGATTTTCTCGAGGAACACACCCGGTGGGACTGGGGCATAGGTGGAGCCGATGTTGGCGAGCTTGTCGGCCTCTTCATTGTTTTCCCTTCCAACGTGTCGGAGTTTGTAGCTATCAAAGTCTCCTTCAGGTGGATGGCGCACACTTTGTCCATCGGCATGCATGCCATGTAGAGTGCCTCATGCTACCCACATTGTACATTGGGATGCATGAACTTCATCGAAAACATATTTCTAGGACATGTCGGTGGAGCTCCATCCGGACGAAGAAGTCGGGGAGCACCTAAGGGTTGATGGTGCGACGTAGATGATTCGAGGGACAGCTCGATGCCCCATAAGGCTACTCGCCCTGTAGCTTTGGGGTTGTTTGTAACATCCCAATTTCAACAACCATGATATTCTGTTAAAAAGGCAAAAATCTGGGGGAACAAAATCTTTTCTTGTTAAGAGTGGCAATGCTTGCTTGTTGCTTGTCTGATTGTACATTAGAAGATATACTCCTTACCTCAACCCTAGTTGACAAAGACTATTTTACAAAGAGAGGTCTTGGGTCATCTTTCATATTCTCAAATGTTCGCATTTCAAACTGAGCCAAGATGATTTTGATAAAACAAAAAAAAATTAGCTTCTCTTTAACAAAACTATGGGGACCTACATATGATCTCCCTATGTTTTCAAGACTGAGCATTCAACTACTCTTATCTCTAGATTTTCCAAAAACCTATTATAAAGCTTTGAAATTCTATTCTTGGTAGATATACCAAGGGATATCACCTTATTCAAACTCCAACTCAAAATACCCATCCTTACCAAAGCTAGGCTTGATGGTAACGTAGTAGTAGATAAGTTTTGACTAGATGAATTGCTTGGATCTGATTGTCTTGTGCTTAGGAACTAGAGAGAGATACTCTAGTAGCTCATCCCTTAGGAACCCAATCTATGATTGTTATCATCAATCTCAAATCAAGCCTCCCAATCTGGGTGCACATTAAGCCACTAAGGTGACCCTCTCATCTCTTCCTTAGATCAATCAAGGATTAATCTCTTCTAATAATTCCCAACTTAATGAAGACCAATCTAAGCATGGATCCTACTTAGTTACCACTTCAAAATCATTTCCTTGATCAAGAGTTTGGAACCTATCTCTCTCAAATTCATCCACACTTGTAATCTAGTCAAAACCCTAAATCTGCCAAAATGACTAAGTCTAGAATATTAGACTAGATTCAATCTTGAGTCCACCCATTCTAACCTATGTACATTCTTGAGAATGTACCTGAACCATCTTGTAGTAAACAATTTTTACTACCAAATCCCACTTTGGATCTTGGCTAAACCCTTCTTGAACTTACTCATCCATGATGGTTTTGTAGACATCATGGTAATATTTTTCTACAAATCTAGTCAAGATGCCTAGTTTTGTAGGAGCTCACATCCTCATGCTATCACCCCTTGACCAACTCTTGGCATGATTATTATCTGCTGACCATGTACTATCAACCCAACCTTCACTTGTTTCCATTGGAGCCATGTGCTTCTTAAACCCTCATGGTCTGTGAGGCATCATGACAATCCTGCTATGGCATCCTTATTTTCAACAAAGTTTGCCATCTATTCTATATCACCTCAAATACATCCAAGCACAACTCTTGCTGCCATGTTCATCTAAATGACATGGTATAACTACCCATATATTCCTTGTTCCAAGGTGAGCTCTGAGCTCACTAATCCAACCGTGTTTAGGTGGTATAAAATTATCAAACCCTAGATCCCTCAACATCTAGCTTCCTTCCATTTTCTATGAAGATATTCCCTCCCGAGGTTTCCAATGATGGATACCTCAAGTGTAAATAATCTACCTTGTATAAAATCACTCACCAAACAATTCCCATAATTATTTGATTAATAAACTATTTAAATCCTTCATTTACTAAATCCTCAAAAGTCTTCTTGATAAAGGCAAGTATGTTTTTCTCCAAATCACTTTGCCAACTTAAGGCACCTTTGATACCTACATCTCATATCACCTCTTCCCATCTCAAAAATAAATATTTTTTAGATGCTTTATTATTTCTTTTTGCCCTTTTTCTTAAATGGCAGAAATAAGAAATAATTCTTTAAAAATACTTATCCATCTAAATAAATCCCAATAAAATTCCCCAACATGTGATATGGTATTTAGTACCCTCTCAAATAAAAAAAACCTTGTACCTTGTATAAATATCACATTAGCATCTATAAATCATTTCTGCACTTTTTGAATAAATGAGATATATTGGACTTTGAATATTTATAAAAATCCCAAATAATTCCTGGTGGTACACAATTATCATATCTAACTTCCAGTACCCTTTACCCATCTTGTCCAATGTAAATATTTGTACTTCCTTCATAACCCAAGTTTTGATCAAATGTGACAAACTAATCAAAACCATTAGCCAAACCCCATCAAAGCTTGTCTAACACATCTCCCCAGCACCATCACACCCCCTTGGTCATGGCCATAATAGCATATCACATAGCCCACTTAAAACCTTGTTCCATAGTGCTTGGATGTGAGGATAACTATTAGTTTATAAATTCTTGTCCTCCTTATGTGCATGTTTAACAATTTGGAGGATGGGCCTTGATCCATTTCTCCATGTAGCATCGAGCCCCTCATTGAAAGTGCACTTGGGAACTATATAGGGCATCCCAGTTTTAGGGATTAACCTCATAGGGTGAGCATTTGTACTATATTGGGCATCAGGAAGGTCTTGACCGGTTACTCGACCATTGGTGTAGATCGGGGACTCGTAATCGGATGTGGGTAAAGGTACAACTTCTACAGTGTAAATCTATTGAATAGAGAGTCCTCGGTCATGGACAGTTGGAAGGTTGTTGTCTGGCGGTGTTGGTTTTGCTTTCCAAAAGGACTGAAAAGAAAGTGTTTGTCGAACTCAGTGGTCGAGGGACACCAGAGATGGAAGCGGATAACCAGTTAGTTGAGGACCATGGAGATGAAATAGGGTGACCCAGTCCTATTGTTTTACAAAACTCTTCCAAAAGGCTTCCAAAAGTTTTTTACAAAGTTTCAATAAAACCTTGTAGATGATATATCTACAACAGAAACTATTTTAGAAAAGAACCGCTCATGGAGCCATCCTACCACTCTGACCATCTGCATATCCACTTGTTATTATTATTTTCCAAAGGTGGTTTGTGATGTCTACCTTCTATTTCTTGTAGATAGTTGTTGGGCCTCAAGTCTGATTTGTAGAAAAGACAAGTTTCAAGTTAAGTGATTACCCAAGGTTTATCGAACTCAGGAGGAAGTGGTCAAAGGTATTCCTCTCAAGCAACCCCCAACAAGATACAAGAAGTCTCTTGTGTCCCCAACACACCAATATAGGTGCACTAGTTCGTGAAGAGATGGTGAAATACAAGTGGTAACGATGCGAAAATAGCTTGTGAGGCAAAGACTAAAGCAAGCAAACATGCAACAGAATCTAGTAGCAAACGGTGTTTCAATGTTTAGAAACAAGGCCTAGGATCATACTTTCACTAGTGAACACTCTCTCATATAAATATCCTCTCTTCATGATACTATTAACTACTCTCGGTTGGACACTCTAATCCATGGTAGGGCTATAACGCACACCTCAAAGTCCGCTTCCCAATCTAGATAACCCCACACTGTCACCTTGAGCACTAGATGGTTCCAACAAATACCACAATTTCATAGAGACATCCAACTCCAAATATAACTCATAACAAATATTCAATCTAGCCAGTGCCACTTTCACACACACATGGGGAAAAGCATAGATCTATTAAAGCACAAAGACTATTTATGTAGACTCAAACCTAAGTGCCACCATGGCGTGCATCGTCACTTTCACACACATGGGGAGAGCAGAGATCTATTGAAGCACTTGAGTAGCAAGGTAGATCTACTTGATTATAAAGCTCATGACCACAACAAGATCATGCATAGAGAGAGAGATGAACACATAGCTACCGGTAGAGCCCTTAGCCTCGAGGAATAACTACTCCCTCCTCATCATGGGAATCAGCAATGGTGATGAGGATGGCGATGGAGATCAATGGAGATGGCTCGGGGCACTTCCGGGTGCCGAACAGAGACATTCTGAATCTCCCTTCGGTGGCGGGCGGGGCCGGAGGTTTTCGTGGATTTCTTGGATGCCCTAGGGTTTTTGGGTGGAGGCTTCTTATAGGCAAGGGAGGCCGGGAGGCGGCCAGGCCCACACCTCCCAGCGCCAGGCTTGCTGGCGCTTAGGGTCTAGCCACCCTCTGGTGCCTCTCCTTCCCTTCTAGATTAAATGTCCCTCACGGAAAGTTTTGACTTTGGATTTTGTCCCATCCAATTCGAGAATATTGATTTTCTGCTTTGGAACCAAAATAGAAGAAAATAGGCAACTGGCATTGTGGAAACTTGTTAATAGGTTAGTTCTAGAAAGATATAAAACACCTCAAAGTGTAGACAAAGCAAAGAAAGTAGATACAAAACAATCATGGAACATCAAAATTATAGATACGTTCTGACGTATCAAGCATCCCCAAGCTTAACTCCGCCGTCCTCAGTAGGTAAGTGATAAAGAATAATTTTGAGGTGACATGCACCATCAAAACCAAGATCAAACCATTGCAAGCATTGAAAGTTGGGATCAAAGAACTCTAAACATGTGCATGAAAGATGGAGTTCTAACATAAGACAAAGTAACTATGCATGCAACATGAAAGGCTACAAACAAAGATCATGAACATGCATTGAAAACGTTTTGTTTGTTTCACATACATAAAACATAGCATAGTGACATTCAACTTGTCCCTCATGGAGTAGCAATATATGCATAGGACACCTTCAAAGTTCACAAGGGTGACTAGAAACAAATAGCACAAGAACAAGTAATATCACAATATGCATCAATCAATAAGCTTTGGAAAATTGCACACAAATGACAACTATGATCTCTTAATGGTGCCTAAAGGTAGAAGGTGGAGACTCAAAAGTAGTGGAAGAAAGGCCTTTATAAAGGAAGCAGGGATTTCAAGTTTCAAAAAGAGCTTCCAAAAATTATGGTACTTGTAAGCTTTCAGCCCTCATTGCCCCTATCATAAGCATCTTGAAGTGATTAATGGTATTATATGCTTGACTAAATATAAGTTGGCAATATCAAGTCCCTTGAATACGAGGGCCACACCTCATGTTACTCAACTTTAGTCACCTGTAAGTTCTTGTCATTGTAAGTATTTGCATATCATTGAGAACTGCCAACGGGGTACCCCTTTCACATGATCCAGGAGCTATCCCATAACCAAAATGACAAGGCAAGCAGACAATGAGCATCTCAACAATCTTCTTATTTACCATGGGAATATGGTGCTTTTGTCTCTCTTCCTATTTTCTCAATGTGTCTCTTTTTTTATAAGAAGAATGCTTCATAGATGTCACTATGGTGATGCTGCAAGTTTCCACCATGATTTGGCATGGTTTAGGCTAGCATCCCAGGTGTTTCTCTAACACAGAATACAAACTCCATGGACTTACAAGTTCCCTCTTTATTTTACACCGGTGACATCCATAGACAAAAGAGCATGATATCAACTGAGTACAAAGTACAAGTGCAATGTTGAAAACGTTCCTCGTGACAAAGACGGTTCTGCTAATTAATTCCAATGTATAAGTGCAATCATATACAACATAGATGACACAATGGTTCAAGTTTATTAGGGGAGAATATAAAGTGTGCCATCAAGTTTATGAGGTCTTTAATCACTAAGTTTTCACATAACAAAATAGTTTTTAATTGGAAGATAGCTGAAAACAAGAATATACTTGGAATGGTGTAACACACCATGCATAGGATTTATAGTGGACACTTTGAAAACTTGGTTTCTTGGGAGTTGGAAGCATGAGTAGAACTTACTCATACAAGTGGAGGCTAGCAAAAGACTGGGAGCAACCAACTAAGAGAGCAATAATGGCCATAGTCATGCAGTGCAACAAAGCATACTAATCAAAGCAAAGAGTGGTACTACAAGTCAAGGACTAAATGATCATAGAGGATAATGGTGACTTGTCATAGTCATAACATGGTGTAAGCATATGCCAAGTCAACCCAAGCAAAGCATCAAAGGAGAATACCACAATACTATGCTTTTGTATGCTAAAACAACGCATGATTCCTTCAAGGAACACTAAGCAATCCCAATTGTTTGGAACAAGACATGCTACAGCAATAATCACTAAGCATAAGGTCAAAACAACACCTACCATGTCATGCTAAAGTCTAAGTCACAGTCAAAGCAAGCTCCTCTTGTACCACTTAAGCATAAAGCTTTCTACTCTTTTCCAACACCCAACAACTTATTTGAAACAACTCACAAAGATAATAATCAATAAATATCAGTGAGATTGTCTCACAAATCCAAAAAGAAGAACTAAAAATTTCTAAGCTGAAAGCACATGAAAACTAAAGCTAAACGCAGTGCTAGCAAAAGTGAACACTCACAAAACAATAAGAGGAAAAACTAGAGTGTTCTAGGCAACAGAAACAGATGTGTCTCTCTCTCCAAAAGGAGTGTGGTGTAACCAACCAACTTACCTGCCAAACTAAACAAAAACCAAAAAAAACAAAAAACTATTATCGCCCAACATTAACAATACCTCAAATAATAAAACTAAGTGTCTAGAAAGACTTGAGATTTTATTGATGAAGAAGGGATGCCCTGGCATCTTTTCTTTTCAAGCTTGAGGCCAGGCCTCTTGATATTTCTTTGGGTGACACCATGAACCCCAAGCTTGAGATTTTGTCCATTGTTCATCCCATTACATCATTCTCTCTACACCGATTTTTTCCTTCATACAAAACTTCACACAATCTTCTTATTAGCAACATTAGTGTATTCAAAAGATATTAGACCTTTAGGCAAAAGCTTTGGAACAGCAAACTTTTCACTAAAAATACAAGCTATCAGGTAAATCTCAAAATCTCAAATCTCAAATGAGAATCAAAAGGAATCAATATAGCGCAAATGCAATAATGCAGCAGAAATTTGTCAAAAAAAACCAGCAAGTAGAAACCGATTTTTAAGACATTATGTTGCTCAACTGCAAGGGAAACAATAAAGTTATCTAACATACTGGGGATGTATTCAAACCTTCAGCTCAATCCCACTTATAGAGACTCCTCACGAATTTTACGGAGGACAACCTGCTTGGACAGCAACTCCTCAACCTCATTTCAATTAGAGGCTGTCATTCCGGTACAAAAAGCAAAAACAAAAAGGATAAGGAGATATTAATATAGTAGAAGTAATAACTTCCAAGACTAAGAAAACTCGTTATTCTCCAACAAGTACTTTTATTTAATGCCTGCTAGTTTGATAGTTTGAAAAGATGCTCGCTAAGAAATACATCAATCGACGAAAAGAGAGCATCAAGAAGAAAAATTCAAACACATTTGTTTGAATCCTACTTCCTATGTACAGGAATCTGTAAAGAAACAAGTCATGAATAATAAAGCAACAAGAAGAGAAAGCAAAACAATGCAACTTCAATTTTCAATACAAAGAGGGAAATTTAATGTTGAGATATAAGACCATGTTTCTCTCTCATAATAACTTAGTAGCATCATGAATAAAATTAACAATATAACTATCACATAAAGCATTCTTTATCATGAGCCACATGCATAAAATGATTATTACTTCCACATAAGCAAAGGCATTCTTATTAATTGTAGTGTGAGCAACGAATAACAAAATAGCTATATCATTATCATTCTCATCACCATAGTTTATCAAATATAGGAGGTATATTGTAATCACAATCAATTTTCTCCTAAATAGTATGTGGACTCAAATATCATATTCATCATTGTAATCATCATAAATTAGAGGTTTGTATCATCATAAGCATATAGAATAGCTATCTTCCAAAGCTGGGGACTAAAAGATCATTTTGTAAAGTGCATAAAAACCAGCTTCCCCAAGCTAGATTTTTCCATAGCATTAGCAAATAATGGTGTCTTAAAGAATCTATACTAATAACATTAAGCTATTAGCATGCAAATAAAGCTCCATAGGTTTTTAATTTTCTTCAAACACTTCATGCCCTAACTCAAAGATAGATACTATAAGCCTTCTCTAATTTTGTTGTTGTTTTCATTGCTTCCAACTAGTGGAAAAACAAGAAACAAAAAGACAAAATTGCGTTAATCTAGCAATAACTTGAGCGTTTTCACTCACACCCTTGGAGGATGAGTACCTTTTACTCATCACTGTAACGGGCGCCCAGAAAAGAGCTTGATTTCTACGCACTTCATTCTCCCCGCAGTGCGTGCGTTGGATTGGGACCCAAGTGCAGAGGTTTGTGTATCGAACAACAGAAGTTTCCTTAAGTTGACTACCCAAGGTTTATCGAACTTAGGAAGGAAGTGATCAAAGGTATTCCCCTCACAACCCTGCAATCAAGATACAATAAGTCTCTTTGTGGTCCCCAACACACCCAATATAGGTGCACTAGTTCATGCTAAGAGATAGGAAATACAAGTGGTAACGACGCCAGTAAAATAGCTTGACGGTGAGGCAAAGACTAAAGCAAGCAAACATGCAATAGATCTAGTAGCAAAATTCGGTAAGTTTCAATGTTTAGAAAACAAGGCCTAGATCATACTTTTGTAGGTTCGCAGCATAGAAAAAACAAAATTTTTCCTACGATGGGAACTATGTACCAAGATCTATATACTAGATAATAAAACAACTGTCTTCTGATGTATATCCGAGAGAACATACCTTGAAGACCGACAAAGTTTTAACGAAGTTCAACTCAAGGGTCGACATGTAGACGATCTCTCGCTTTCGATCTCAAGATCGAGAGGAAGTCCTAGCGTCAGCAGAAAAGGAAGAACAAGATTCAGTGTTTCTCGCGTTTCGTGACACGCATAAGACACCGGGCAACTTCCACCTCCTCGCCAGCGATGCAAAGGAAGCACAACCCTTTCTTGTCAAGAGCCACTGGAACATGTATCTGCTAGTCCGAGACCATGGGGAATAAATTCTAGAGGGGAGAGAGATCCTTCACGAGGAGGTGTGAGAGACAAGTGAGGAGGGGGGCCTTTTATAGGAGGAGGGGGCAGGTTGGCTTCTTTCTGCTGCCATGGGGGCTGCCCTCCCTCCTTCATTCATGTAGGTGGACACCCACTCACAAATGGCCCTTCAATTTTCTCCACTAAAAGTCCACTCAAATTCTATTAAATTTTCACCAAATTTAATGCAAACTCTCATTAAATAAAACTTTTATTTTATTCAGAATTTTGTCAATTACTTTAATGACAAACATTCACAAATAACCCTTGATAGAATTCCATTTCACATGCATAACCACTTTATGCAATTTCACCCAAAACCTGTTTCGTATCTAGTGAAATAAACTCTCGCTTGTTTATTCTTTTCGCATGAAACATTTGCTCCAACTGGATGCCGTTGTCCCTTATGTGTCACGGTTTGCTAATAATGCGGATATGATCGGTGACCCTTCTCCGATCAATAATCAGTAGGGACCTGAGATCCATACTGATTCTACACATTCAACGATGACTTTTCCCGTGATCGCTTAACCTTTACGCTTGTATCTTAATCCCTTTGTTTCACGATATATTACATGTCCAGATTCGATCATCTGATCTCCATACCTAGTTTGATCTCACATCGACATGCACTCTTTTCTCGCTCCCGTGATATAACATTCTAGTGATCAAATCACTTGCTTGCAAGCTAACCAATGTGATATCACCGAGAGGTCCTGAGCATATCTATCCGCCATCGATGAACAAATTCCACTCTTGATCCATGATTCTCAACATAACACTTTAGTAGCTTTGAAGCCATCTTTATAATCACCTGCCACGGAGTAACGTTTGATGTCAACAAGAAACTCTTCCTGTTAGTGATTGGCATGATCTCATGGTCTAGGGATTAGGATTACTTCGTAGTTTGTTTATAGCAATATAAACTCAATGACTTTGATCGTAATGCTATACTTCGGATGAATGTTCATCACACCATTACACTCATGTTGTGATCTCGTTATTAACAACATCCAATGTCTATGATCAGTGAAACCGTGATCATCTTGTTAATCAACGAACTAGTTTATGAGAGAGAGGCATAACTAGGAACTTTCGCTTGTTTATTAAACACAGATGTATTAACGCTTCAGATTAATACAATTATAGCATGCAAAAATAAACATCTATCATATACTTGTAATACACATAATAAACATTTTATTATTGCCTCTCGTGGCATATTCCCTTCAGCTTCCCACTTGCACTAGAGACAATAATCTAGTTACATTGTGATGTATCTAACACCCATGGAGTTCTGGTGTAGATCATGTTTTGCTCTAGGAGAGTTTAGTCAACTGATCTGCTACATAGAGATCCGTATGTACTTTACAATTTATATCTCCATCCTTGACATGCTCACGGATGGAGTGAACCGCTTAATATGCTTGGAATGTTGCAGACCTTGGCTCTTTGGCATTGGTAATGGCACCATTGTTGTCACAATAGATCACCATTGGTTCCAACGCTGCTTTGCAACCACACCTAGTTCAGATATGAACTCCTTCATCCAAATCGCTTCCCGAGCCGCTCAAGGAAGAATATATTCGGCCTCCGTTGTTGATCCTGGCCACTACAGGTTGTTTGGAGCTCCTCCAACTAACCGCCCGCCATTCATGAGAAATACATATCCGATTGAGACTTAGAGTCATCCGGATCGGTGTCAAAGCTAGCATCGATAAACTTAGCGACGAGCTCTTCTTCACCTCCCAGATACAAGAAACATATCCTTAGTTCTTCGCAAGTACTTAAGGATATTCTTGACCGCTTCCAAAGGTTCCTAACCTGATCCCATTGGTACTCTACTAGTCAAACTAATAGCATGTGCCACATCCGTCTTGTACATAGTATATGTACATTATAGAGCCTATGGTCAAGCTATAGGGACCTTGTCCATTATCTCTTTCTTCCTAAGCCGGACTTTGAGTCTTACTCAATGTCGTGTTTTGTGTCATAGGTAAGAACCCTTCTTACTATTTTCCATTTTAAACTTCTTTAAAATCTTATCAAGGTATGTACTTTATGATAGCCCTATTAGGCGCCTAGATCTATCTCTATAGGTCTTTATGCCTAATATGTATGACGCTCACCTAGGTCCTTCATTGAAAATTTGTCGCTTAGATAACTTTTAACACTGCTAAAAGCTACATCATTTCTGATCAATAATATGTCATCCACATATAATATCAGAAATGCCACATTGTTCCCACTCACTTTCTTGTAAATACAAGTTTCTCCATAAGTTTGACAAATCCAAACTCTTTGATCACCCTTATCAAAGCGGAGATTCCAACCATGATGCTTGCTTCAATCCATAGATGGATCGCTGAAGCTTGCACACCTTGTTAGAATCCTTAGGATCTATTAAAACCGCTTTGGTTGTATCATATACAACTCTTCTTCAATATTACCATTGAGAAATGCGGTTTTGACATCCATCTCGCCATATCTCATAATCTAAATATGCAACAATTGCAACATAATCCTAACTGACTTTAGCATCGCTACGGAGAGAATGTCTCATCGTAGTCAACTCCTTGAATTTGTCGAACCCCTTTGCGACAAGTCGAGCTTTATAGACGGTCACATTACCATCAGCACATTTTTCCTTTGAAAATCCATTTGTTCTCCACGGCCTCGTTGTGAGGTAAGTCCACCAAGTTCCAAACTTGATTTTCATACATGGATTCCATCTCGGATTTCATGGCTTCTAACCATTTGTTGAATTGGCTCATCATCGCTTCTTCATACGTCAGGTCATCATTTTCATTAACTATGAAATTATGACAGATTTCAGACAGCTCGGGAGTTGCACGCGCCCTGCTTGACCGCGAGGTTCGGGTAGTACTTCTTCGAGTTTCATGATCATTATCATTAGTTCCTCTTCAACAGGTGGAGCCAACTCCGAACAACTTTCGCGCTGCGCCATTTGGCCATACTTTGAAGAGAAGGTTCAGTAACCTCTTCGAAGTTCTACCTTCCGACTACTCACACCTTCGCATGAGAAACTCTTTCTCTAGAAAGGATCCATTCTTGGCAAATAAAACCCTGCCTCGGATCTGTGATAGAAGGAATACCCAATAGTTTCCTTTAGGGTATCCTATGAAGACGATTTTTCCGCTTTGGGTTCGAGTTTATCCGCTGAAGTTTCTTCACATAAACATCGATCCCCAAACTTTAAGAAATGATAGCTAGGTTTGTTTCAAACCACAATTCATACGGTGTCTTTTTCAACGGATTTAGATGGTGCCCGATTTAAAGTGAATGTAGCAGTTTCGCATAGCTCCCAAATGACAACGGTAAGTCCGCCAGACATCATAGATCGAACCATATCTAATAAAGTACGATTACGATGTTCCGACACACCATTTCGCTGTGGTGTTCCGGGAGGTGTGAGTTGTGAAACAATTCCACACTCTTTCATGTGAGTACTAAACTCAGAATTTAGATACTCACCTCCACTGGACCGTAGAAATTTGATCTTTCTATTACGATGATTTTCCACTTCATTCTGAAATTCCTTGAACTTTTCAAAGGTTTTAGACTTGTGTTTCATCAAGTAGATATAACCGTATCTACTCAAATCATCCGTGAAAGTAACAAAATAACGATATCCACCTTGCGCCGACACACTCATTGGACCACATACCTCGTAATGTATGATTTAATAAATTGTCAGCTCGCTCCATTGAACCGAAAACGGCGTTCTAGTCATCTTTCCCATAAGGCATGGCTCACATGTATCAAATAATTCATAATCAAGTGATTCCAAAAGTCCATCCGAATGGAGCTTCTTCATGTGTTTAACGCCAATATGACCTAGACGGCAGTGCCACATATATGCGGTTATATCATCATTTAGTTTAATCCTTTTAGCATCAACATTATGAACATGTGTAACATTATTATCGAGATCTAAAAGAAATAAACCATTCATCATCGATGCATGACCATAAAAGATTTCATTCATATAAATGGAACAACCATTGTTCTCGGATTTAAATGAATAACCACTTGCATCAAACACGATCCAGACATAATGTTCATGGTCAATGTGCACCAGATAACAATTATTCAAGTTTATTATTAATCCCGACGGCAAGTGGAGAGGCAGCATTCGACGGGCGATCACATCAACGCTTGATCCATTGTCGATATGCATCTTCGACTCACCCTTGCTAGCGGTCGCTGTTCCGCAGCCCCTGATTCGAAAGTTACAAATATTAACAACTCAACCGTATCAAATACCCAAAAGCACGCACCACTAGTCAAGTACACATCAATAACATGTATATCATATATACCTTTGTTTGCTCTGGCCTTCTTGTCTCGCCAAATACTTGGGGCAGTTAAAGCTTCCAAAGGGTTACCCTTACAATAGTAGCACTCAAGATCGCATTTAGGTCCAACTCTGGGTTTCTTTTCAGCATCGCAACCGCTTGCCGCCTTACTTCCTTCCGCTTCTTCTTGTCTTTCTTGAAACCAGTGTTCCTATTGATCATCAACACTTGATGTTCCTTTTGATTCCACTTCTGCAGCTTTTAAGCATCGATGTAAGCTCGGGAGAGACTTTCATGCCTTGCATATTATAGTTCATCACAAGCTCTTATAGCTAGGTGGCAGACCGCAGAACACGATGGATGCCTAAGTCAATGGGAATCGATATTCGCACACAAGTTTATCGGCGTAACCTGACATCTTGAGTACATGCTCACTAACGGAGCTGTGGTCTTCCATCATGCAGCTAAAGAACTTTATGAAGCTGCCAGTAGCCTTCACAACAGCATGTGTGTCAAAATCATTTTCAACTCACCCATTGTATCAAAAGCATTGCCGCTTTTCAAACGCCAAGTTCCTTTAGCCCATACAATATGCCGCAATGAACTGTTGTGGTCCTCCGACGAGTCCGATAGACATTCTTCTCCCCGTGGGGCATCCTCAAAGGTGGGGCCTAACGGCACTTCTAGCACATATTGCTTTTGTGCAGCAAGAGGAGAATCCTCAAATTCATGGCCCATTCTAGAAAGTTATACTGCTCGTTGCAGTTTCCTTCTCCATGAACACATTGAAATTAAAAGCAAAGGTGCCATCTACAATGTAATCAGAAGTTTAGACTATAAAGGATAGATTGAGTTCAACTAATCCATATTACTAATGAACTCCCACTCAAAATCACATCCTCGTGCCTTTTTTGGTGATTACATGAACCAAATCCACTATACCAAGTCCGATCATCACGTGAGCTCGGCATAGCTTCAAAGGCGAGCATCAAATGGGCATCATATCAACTATATGACTCATGCTTAACCTTTCGTCCGTTCGAGGCCATGTCTGTACATGCTAGGCTCGCCAAGTTAGAACTCTTTAGTATTCAAGGCAGTGTAATCTGTTTTACACCAAATATATCGTGATCCAAGAACACCATCATCACGCGGATGTCTTGGAGCCATTTAAAAACATAATCGTGCATACTAAAGGAAGTACACACTTATCTTGATATTTAAATGAGGGATCATCTTATTATGCTAACAAAGCGCTAAACAAGCAATATAAGATGCTATCAAACATCACATGTTTATTAGTGAAATGATATGGTTCTGATATGATCTCTATCATGTGCACCGTGGTATGATCACTATCATACCTATATATGTAAGTCCAAGGTCTATGGAGATTACACGTTATGTATGTTGTAAGAGTATCATCTCATACTTCTACTTACAACATCACCATATCATAACACTAGCCCAACAACAATCTAAACTAGACGCCTAATTTATCCATTGCAAGTTTTACGGGCTTAGGGCTTTCGAGATAGAACCGTTTTACCTACTTAACATGAACCACAACGAGGATAACCAAATTGTTGGACAACTCGCTTGCAAAATAGATATTGAATATAGTAGAGAGATGTACACCCGCTTAGCCACTTATGCAAACTAGTTGTATGTCAAGCGTGGAACAGTCTCATGTGCTAGACATGTAAAGTTTGTCCCGCCGCCCATCCACTATGCCACCAATATCCAAAATTACAAATAAAGGAGCAAATAACATGATCATCATAGCCTACATATTCATATGTACTACCCGTAAAGTATCTACGCATAGATCCGCTCGATACTCAATCGAGGGTTCGCAAGATAGAAAACAAAAATTTCCTACGAGGGAACTATGTACCAAGATCTATCTACTAGATATTAAACAACTAATAGATGTATATCCGAGAGAAATATACCCTTGAAGACCGACAAAGCTTAACGAAGTTCAACTGGGTTGATGTAGACGATCTCTTGCCGATCTCAAGATCGAGAGGAAGTCCTAGCACCGCAAAGCAAGCCAGATCCGTGCTCGCACACACGCATAAGACACCGGCAACCTCCGCCCATATCCAGCGATGCAGCGAAGCACAACCCTTTCGTTAATAGCCACCGGGAACATGTATCTCGCTAGTCTGAGACCATGGGGAATAAATTCTAGAGGGGGAGAGATATCCTTCACGAGGTGTGAGAGACAAGTGAGGAGGGGGCTCCTTTTTATAGGAGGAGGGGGAGGAACCCAAGGGGTGCACGCCATGGGGCCGCCCTCCTCCATTCATGTGGGTGGACACTCCACCACAAATGGCTCCTTCAATTTTCTCCACTCAAATTCCATTAAATTTCCACCAAATTTAATGCAAACTCTCATTAAATAAAACTCTTTATTTTATTCAGAATTTTTGTAAATTACTTTAATGACAAACATTGACAATAACTCCTTGTTAGAATTCCATTTCACATGCATAACCACTTTATGCACTTCACCAAAACCTCGTTTCAGATCTAGTGAAATAAATTCTCGCTTGTTTATTCTTTTCAGCATGAAACATTTGCCTAACTAGATGCCAGTTTACCTTAAGTGTGTCACCCCACGGTTCGCGAATAATGCAGATACGATCGAGACCCTTCTCCATCAATAATCAGAAGCGGACTCGAGATCCATACTGACCTACACATTCAACGTATGACTTTTCCTGCGATCGCTTAACCTTTTATGCTTGTATCTTAATCCCTTTGTTTCATTTATATATTATATGTCCGAGATTCGATCATCCAGATTCCATACCTAGTTTGATCTCACATCGACATGCACTCTTTTCTCGCTCCCGTGATATAACATTCTAGTGATCAAATCACTTTCTTGCAAGCTAACCAATGTGATATCACCGAGAGGGCCTGCATATCTATTATCTATCCGCCATCGGGATGAACAAATTCCACTTTGATCCATGATTCTCAACATAACACTTTAGTAGCTTTGAAGCCATCTTTATAATCACCCAGCTACGGAGTGACGCTTGATGTCAACAAGAAACTCTTCCGTGTTAGTGATTGGCATGATCTCATGGTTCAAGGATTAGGATTACTTCATAGTTTGTTTATAGCAATATAAACTCATTGACTTGATCATAATGCTATACTTGGATGAATGTTCATCACAATTAATTAATGTTGTGATCTCAAGCATATTAACATCCAATGTCTATGATTAGGAAACCGTGATCATCTTGTTAATCAAATAACTAGTTTATGAGAGAGAGGCATAATTAGGAATTTTCGTTTGTTTATTAAACACATGTATACACACATGTATTAACGCTTCAGATAATACAATTATATCATGCTAAATAAACATCTATCATATACTTGGAATACACATAATAAACATTTTATTATTGCCTCTCGTAGTATATTCCTTCAACTTTCACTAGTGAACACTATCTCATATAAATATCCTCTCTTCATTATACTACTATTAACTACTCCGGTTGGACACTCTAATCCATGGTAGGCTATAACAAAGACACCTCAAAGTCCGCTTTCCCCAATCTAGATAACCCCATAATCGCTATCTTGAGCACTAGATGGTTCCAACAAACACCACAATTTCATAGAGACATCCAACTCCAAATATAACTCATAACAAATATTCAATATAGCCAGTGCCACCATGGCACGTTGTCACTTCTGCACACATGGGGAAAAGTATGATCTATTAAAGCACAAAGAGTATTTATGTAGACTCAAACCTAAGTGCCACCATGATGCGTACTGTCACTTTCACACACATGGGGAGAGTAGAGATCTATTAAAGCACTTGAGTAGCAAGGTAGATCTACTTGATTACAAAGCTCATGACCACAACAAGATCATGCAGAGAGAGACATGAACACATAGCTACTCGGTAGAGCTCCTTAGCCCCGAGGAAGAACTACTCCCTCCTCATCATGGGAATCAGCAATGGTGATGAAGATGGCGGCGGAGATCGATGGAGATGGCTCGGGCACTTCCTCCGTCCTAAGGGTCGGAACACGCATCTTTCCGTCCCTCGAATCTCCTTTGGTGATAGGCCACGAGGTTTTCGTGGATTTCTTCTGATGCCCTAGGTTTTGGGCCTGAGGCTTTATAGGCGGGGGAGGCCCAGGAGGCGGCCAGAGGGTCCTCACCTCCCCTGTGCGCTGGTCAAGCTTGGCCGCTTGGGGGGTCTGCCACCTCCGTGCCTCTCCTTCTTCTGGATTCGTGTCCCTCACGGAAAGTTATGGACTTTGGCTTTTGTCCCATCCAATTCCGAGAATATTGATTTTCTACCTTTCCGAACCAAAATGTAAGAAAACAAAAAGGCAATCGTGGCAACTTGTTAATAGGTTAGTTCTAGAAAAGATATAAAACACCTCAAAGTGTAGACAAAGCAAAGCAAAGTAGATACAAAACAATCATGGAACATCAAAAATTATAGATATGTTTCTGACGTATCAGTTTGCGAGTACATTCAAAGTACTCACCGACATTGTCCCTGGCTATTAACTTGGCCAGATTACCAGAGGTGCGAGGAGCAAGGAAGAAGCCAACGCCTATGCGGTAGCAAGGACGATTCCGGAAGTCGGGCACCCCGCTGTTATGGCTTGATTCGGTCCTTAGCATTTTGAAGACCCGCCGCTATTTTGTAATTGAGCCTTTAGGGGCATTATGTAAGATTATGTATGCAAACCTTGTTGTAATCGGTATTGTAATGATGTGCAATTTATATATCCGCTGCTTTATGCGCTGTTTAGGCAATCGATCATGGATCGTGGTATGCATCATAATATACCTGCATCAGAATCTGTGGGTGCCACATTGTTCGTGAGATGTTCGACAAGAGTTCGTCTACATTTACGACACGATCTGATGCCCTTCAGTAGTGGAACAATGACGACCGTCATGAATACTATAGGCGTATATTTTGGTAGTGGGGATACCTTTGATTTGTTGGCGCCAGACTACCGAGGTAGTAGACCGGGCGTTGTACCCTTGGTGTTGCCATTCGGGTTATTCACCATTTAGGAAGTGCTACCACCGGTGCGTGGCGTGATGTATAGCAAAGATGGGCTCCTCTCCTTTGTCGTGACCAGTACTAGAGATGTGGGAGAGCAAACTATTGAGGTCTTCGAATGCCCTTATTGGCATTGGTCATTCACTCAACTTCTCGCCTTTGTGCAGCAGCTTGGCAGAACAGAGAGCCTTTTGCCCATGCGGTCGATGAATCACGAGTAACGTGGATTCGCCCAGCCAACTTTTGGACCCTCGACGTTTTGGGCTTCTTGATGGCTACAGTATAGACCTGATTTTCTTTGGGTTAGCCTTTGATGCTCCTCACCGAGAGATGAAGTAACCCAGTAGTTGCTCGAATGGGACGCCAAAGGCGCGACGGTCCGCTTTCAGCTTGGTCTTATAGTGATCGAGGTTGTTGAACGCCCCGCATGCATCGCTTCGATAAGTGTTCTGGCCTCCTTGGTCTTCGATTACTATGTCGCCGATAGACCTGATGCTATGACTAATCATTTTCTTTCAGTATCACCATGCACCTATGGTAGGTGCCGATGCCTCTTCAGTTCAATGTGATTGTGTTGTAGTAGAACACCTCTAACGCGTGATGAATGTCATTTTCTTCCCGATCTTCACCTTAGTCGAATTTGATTATAGCCTGAGTAGGCCGAGGAAGGAGAGTCGCCAGATCCCGCAAGGACTCTGATGATTTGATCGATCCTGGTAGAGGGAAGTGGTCCTTAGGATAATGCTTGTTGTTTATTATGAAGTCCACACACATCCGCAGGATGTCCGTGTCCTTCTTAGGGACCAGCATGGGGTTAGCTACCGTGTGCTTTCCTTTATCTCCTTTATAAAGTTGGCATCGAGGAGTCTATTGACTTCGATGCTGATTGCTTTGACCTTTCTTGGATAGTCGATGCATCGATCGCTGCCTTTCACTATACGCACGAAACACGTTGAGTGCGTGGTCAGTGCGGTTCGCTGAATTTCGAACTCCCGGCATGTCCGTAGGACACCGCATTTAAGATTTCAAATACCTGAGGAATTCGGCGAGCGAAGTCTCCTCAGGATCAGTTGTTGGAGATCAAACGCTGTCTTGGAGGGTCTGCTGGTGGACTCGCACTCTTTTGGTGTTGGACTGTGGGGTCGAACGGCATGTCGGGTGCGTTTGCCTAGTGATCGGGGCAAGGTCATCGTTCTGCGGACTCTCTTTAGCATCGCGAGCCTCCTCGCATACCGAATGATCGAAATATCACAGTCCCTATCAGAGCTATCTGACTTCAGTAGGCTTCCTAGGACATTGATGACACCTTTGGGTCTCAGATCTTCAGCAGAAGGTATGTATAGTGTGGCATCGCCAGAATCTTTGTAATTCCACTACTCGCCAATGATTGCGTGGTAACCGTGAGGGCCAGACACCACGCCGAATCCAGCCGCCGCGCTTTTAAAGTTGTTAAGTCAAGATGACATCGAGCCATATTTTTCCCTGTGGGTATATTCTCTCCTCGATGATGTCGGAACGTTGTGTCCATGCCTCTAGGTTGCATAGTGGGATCCACATAGCTACGAGTGTGATGTATGAACAGGTTGATGCCGCCCGGCCGTCCATGAAGATCGCGGCTCATCTCGAATCCTCCAACTGGGCTCTGCCAAGCAGAATGACCTGGGCGGTATCTAGCGTAAGGATTCGATCGATCGAATGTGATGCATGACTGGCAGCTGTGCAGGTGAGGCATGGCTGACCTCCGTGCTCACTGTGTCGACCGTGGTGATCATCTTCACTCCCATTTGTTGGGTGCCCTTTGTATCATTAGACCTCTGCCGTGGCGGGTTTGATATGCTCTGGTTATTCTAGGTCGGCGCAGTGCTCTAGGTGGCGCAGCGGAGCTCCATGTTCGAGTAGCCTCATGCTGGCCGAACTCGGGTTCACCGCTTACGACGATCTGGGCGAAATTTCATGGAGTTTCGAACTCCGCAGTCCTGAGCATGTGTCCGGGCTTCCTTTTTCCATCCTCGCTTGTCGATGTAGAATTTGATGGTGCAGTGGACCACAGTTTCTCGATGGCAAATGGCTCGTCTTCTCGCTGTTGCGCATTGCCACATTTGTGTTGGTCTCCTCACCGTCATGTAGGTTGCCGCCACAATACCCGATGTTGCGATTTCGGCCCCCGCTGCGATATGGTAGCCAACCACTACTATATCGACTTTTCGCGCGTCGTCAGACGCCGCATTCTTATTTTTCATCGGGCGGTCGCGCTCGCGCCAAAGTCTTCCTCCTCATCCAAATTTGTTTGGTTGATGGCATCTTCGCCATCGCCCAAATGATGGCGTCCATCAAGTGATCGGCGGTTTTGGGCTTGACATGCCCAGGATCTTCTTTTGAATTTGCGCGCCTCAAACCATCATTGAAGGCATCGATTCCCTTTCCTCCAATATGTTCGCTACCGGAGTTTTTGATGATGGACTAGCGCTGCATGTATGAGCGTATAGACTCGTTGACCATCGGAAACACGCGATAGCCTTGATTGAAGTCTGGTCTCTTGATGGTGCCTTTGAAGGCGGATGAAGTAGTATGCCAGCTCTTCCTAGTCAGGATGGATCCGAAGGGAGGCTATTGAGCTAGGGCTCGCTATGCCCGCCACTTGTAAAGCTGAAGGAATCTGTGGCTGTGTTTTTACTCTCACCATGGAGCTTGACTCAAGACAAGTGGTCATCGAGCTAGAGTTTTGGCTCTCTACGCCGAATTTCGATTTCCAAATGGAGTTTGAAGCCCTTAGGGCATCCGCGATTGTGGTATCGGCTCATTGAAGTTCCTGCGCCGTGACAGCTCCGTGTCTTTGTCCTCGGACTATGGAGCACGCTGCTTGTGCGTGACTTGTCAATTTTATACATTATGTAGCTCGCCACGAAGGCCATAGTTGTGTCTCCCGCATGGGCTGGGCAAAGGCACTGCGTACAGTCATACTCTTCTCGCTGGATGAGGCCAAGTGTTTGTCAGTGAAATTTTATCATGCCTTTTTTCTTTGTCTCACCCTTCATCGGGAGCATAGCTCGAATAATTTCCAAGACCTACAATCACATATTTATGGATTATGCATTATGGGTCTCGGGTAGCAGGTTTTATGCGTAGGTAGGTGGTGGCCGCCATGGCTGCGCTCATGCGGGTTTTTGGGCATGATATTGTTTCAGCAAGTCCATCATCATGAAGGACATGTCGAGAGTGACTTAGTGGCCTTGCATCGTGTGGGATCCATGCGCCCATGCGGAGTGATACTTGTGGTCGCTATAGCTTTCGAGGAAGAGCCACCAGCCGGAGGAGAGCGACTCACCAAGATGCTCGACTCACAAAGCCACTCCCTTTGAGGCCTTTCGTGGTTGTTGCTTGATTTAGCCCATTGTGCTCCTCGATGAGGAGCCAGCATAACCCATCAAGATGTCGCTAAAGTTGATTGGCAGAGGATTGGTGCTCTCGCATAGCCTTCACGCAAACTCTCCCACTCGTTGTTGCCGAGGTCGATCTTGTTGTAACGCGTTTATACCCTTTGTGTTTTCAGGTGCCTGTTCCTGGGATTGGGCGGGGTACTGCTTTCTCCGCTCCCACTCGTGGGTTGGGAGGATTGGTGGATCTGCGCCATTGATGTTTCCATTGTGAATGGCTGCGCATACGTAGCGATGGAGGAGATCATGTTCTACAACTTTCGGGGATCCGAAACCAGAGGTTCCTTCCTCCATAGGAGGGTCGCAGAGGTCGGAGTTGCAGCTACCACTATCATCCAAATGGCTTGTCGCTGATTTGCAGCGGGAACCGATTGGTGGCACCCACGAGGCGGCTCGATCGACGGAGGTGGCACCCGCTTGGGAAGCGAGGTGCCGATCTTGCCCACATGGAAGCAGAAGTTCCCGGAACATCTCGACCAGATCCCACGGAGTCTAAGTCCTTGCGTAGTCGGGAGGGGCGGTCAAGTCAATGGCACTCAAGAGGAGGTGATTCTCCGCTGTCGGAATCAAAGATCGCAGCAGATGGAACCATCACGATCGAAGATTAACATCCCGCTTCCCACAGACGGGCGCCAATTGACGAGGGTTCACTCACAATGTCCATTGTTATGGAACCGGGTTTGAGAAGATGGGGATGCAAGTAGAGATCATGAGATGCTAATGACGAAAATAATAAGGGCACAGCCATCGTCTGTTGTCATCATGGACGCCGGAAAAAACCCTACTCCTGCTTGTCCGTTTTTGATTGATGGCGGAACCAAAGGTTACAGAGGGTGCAGATGCAATCATGGAGGTGTGTGTATGAATTGGAGAGGATCCTTTTCCCGTGCCTCCTAGCCTTTATATGGGGAGGCCAGGTCTTGGGTAGGTCGAGTCAATAAATGTTAGGGTTTCACCCTTCACGCATTCTATCTACATCTTGGTCGTGTTCTCCAAGGATTCGAACTTCTACCAGGCTTGGGACATCTGGAGTCTCCTTGGGCTTCGCGTTAACAGCGAGTCTTTGTGT
This sequence comes from Avena insularis, assembly GCA_023614405.1. Lineage (NCBI taxonomy): Eukaryota > Viridiplantae > Streptophyta > Magnoliopsida > Poales > Poaceae > Avena > Avena insularis. Next base: position 227,920,249 of record CM042685.1, on the reverse strand, counting down.
GGGCCTTCACTGGGCTGGACCAGGTAGGACAATGGTAGGTACCCGTAGGGCATATCCATGTCAAATGGACGACCATGTGACATGTTGATGGATACCACTAACTCCTCGTGAAGGAGCACAAACGATGTGTCGTGCAAAGACAAAGAGCTCTAACAACGTTAGAGGGCACCGACAAATCAAGGCTTTGACGAGCCACGCCTCCCATCGTGGATCCTCCTCCAAAGGCTATGACGGACACGCTACCATAAGAGTCATTCTTGATCGAACGATGGACCCCGGCGCCATACACGCAGGCCACCAATGCACTAAATCTATCTTTCATGTCAATGACTCGTAAGGGCAACATGATGCCCAAAACACCGCAAGTCGGGTCATAGTAGCTACCACATACCGCTTGCCAATCAACCACTGGCCGGGGATCCACGATCTGCTGTCCACAAGTCTGCAATCGTGGGCCTCGGTCTTGTCAGAGCCGCGCTAAATGGAGAAGAACCTCCGAAGACAAAGAAAAAGGCCGCGGTAAAATTCACGAAGAGCCGCATTAATTCCTCATCCGAATGAGGACGACCACGACTTGTCACGGCGAAGGAGACATTAACTATGATGCTCGCGATGAGCTCACACAACACAAGATCACTAAATCACGCCAAGCATAACGGTGTGCTCCATAGAGTCGGAGGAAGAAGAAACGAAGCTCTGCGGTTCCAGATGCTTCAGCCGGGACATATGGTAGACCTTGATTCCCAAAGGCTTCAAGCTACCATTGCACAACCCGAAGTTTGATTTGTTCACAAGAGCCAAGATCTGGCTAGAAGACCACATCTCGCCGGGTCAATATGCATGGTGGGAGTAAGAACACAGCCATGCAATGGCTTTAGGTGTCAACAAGGCGCGCCAGTTTAGAGCCTAGCTCAATAACCTTCCCCGGATCCGTCTGCTAGCTTGGGAGGAGCTGGTCTACAGCTTCATCCGCACTTTCAAGGCACCCAGGAGACCAGCCTCCAACGGAAGAGCTATGCACATGCCTGCCAATGATCCAACGATTCATCCGGCCCATGTCCAAGTGTTGGTCCATCATCAAGAACTCCATAGAAGACATCCTCGAGGAAAGGGCAATCAACGCTTTAACGGCGTATGCCGTGAACTCAAAGACGAGCCCGGATCAAGACCAAAACCATCAATCATTTGATGGACATATCCAACCATTGGGATGATGGTGAGGACGCCAACCGAACACATTCGATGACAAAGATGATCTTGGCTATCGTGATCACCAAGGAAAAGGAAGAGTGCATGCCAAAGACAATCGTGAGGTAATCGACATGGTCGTGATCTCGGGTTACGCTGATCGCCATTTACGATGGGAACCACAACAGCGGATACCACGGCAGCAAATATCGTGACAACGGGAAAACCATGCACCATGGCAACGCCGCACTCGAGACAACAAGCCGCCCATGTTCAAAAGCTATCGTGTCCAAGTAGAAAAGGCTATAGGAGACATGCTTATGCGAGGTACATTTAGACATATGTGCCCTATAAAATAGGCGGTATGCGACTTTTATGGTATATGCGCCTAGTATAAAAATAGGCGAGGCACATATGATAAGAATACGCCCCTATAATCCCTCAGACGGGACAGAATCTAGCAGTCATATTATGCGAGGCGCATTCTAGCCATATGCGCCTTATATCAGTATAGGCGAGGCGATATGGATGTAACGCCTCGCATAATCTGTGGTGGGCCCGCGTGTTGGTAGGTGCATTGCATGTGAGGCGATATGGCTACATGCGCCTCCTATATTTGATGATATGAGGCGATATGGCCATGCCTCAAGTATACCTCAAGGGGTCTAGTAGGGGGGGTGGATGATAGCAGTGCTTATATGGCCATATGCGCCAGTAATACCCGGGTCTTGGCAAAGGGTAGGTGGCGAGTCAGATATGCGCAAGATATTGCGTCTCCTATAGTTTGAATTATAGGAGGCGCATATTGTGCAATATGCGCCTCGCATAACCTGGCACCACTTTTTGATCCAGACCAGCACCAGTCCCCCTACCTCTACCCAACGCCTCTCTCCCTCCCGACGCCCCATCCTCACGCACACGCCCCAGCCCTCCGTCCCCCACTAGGATACCACCGCCTCCCTCTCTGGCAGCCCACCACCTCTCTCTCTCCTGGCTCCCTACCTCTCCCTGCTTTCTCCGTACACGCCTCCACCCCGATCCAAACTTCCAGCCCGAATGAATCCCACCCCTGTAATGTGGTCATTCCAATCCTCCCTTAGTGGCTTAGTCCCTAGTCTCCATCACCGCAGCCACTGCCAATCCCCACCTCCCGGCCTCCTCCTCCTCATTCCCCATCTCTAGGTCTCTTCGTTCGCTGCCCCCTGTCCGCCAAGACCGACTTCACGGATTTGATGTCCGCCGCAGACGGCTCGGTCCCGCCTGCCACAGACGGGAAATTCATGGTGGCCTTTCACGACGGCGATGTCGCTTCGATGTGGCAGTGGCATTCTCCATCTCGCCTCCGTGATCCTTGATCCCTGTGTATCACCCCCGCCGCCTCCCCATTGCCCCATCCGGTTTGCCCTCCCCGGGTGTCCCTCGTCTGTTCAACGTGGCTGCCCGCCTGGATAGTACATCAGTCCAGCCGTAGGTCACATAATCATCATCTAGATTCTCCTAATCGTTCCTCCGGATGAATCTTCTATAAAGTTTCACAAGTTGTCGCCAAGATGCAACCATTAATTATGCTGCTGAAATCTTTCTGTGTTTTTATATCTATAAAAAGAATCTTCTCAGTTCTATCTTTTATTGAATAGGTCTCGCCTCAAAGGCACCGGTAGATAAGTGAAGTGGTTCACCAACGACGGCCGAGGGCGCTGAGGCTCGACTTTAGGGCTGCATGGTTCCGCTTCCAACATAATTAATGGTAAGGCTGAAACAGGGGGGGCCGTGGCTGAAGCTAAGGTCAAGGCCGAGATGGAGACCATCCTCCACGGCTCAATCTGCCCGCTTCAAGTTCACACACCATGGTAAGCCCGATATAATCTCCAATCCGTGTCTAAACCTAAAAATGCAAGCTTGACTTCTTATGCTCTCGCTTGTGCTCGTGCGTATAAGGAGAGGAGCCTCGCGATGCTCAATTTCATGTAATATTTGATTAAGTGGATTAGGCCTCCTCCTGATCCTCACATCGGTTACTTAGATTAGGGAGCTAATGCTTTGTAGCTTCGCTCAAGATTTGTGCTAGAATCCTTTTAGATACATGTCATCGCCACAGTAATAGAATCTTTTACATATATATATTTGAATACCATGTCCTTCTGTGGAAAAAACAGCAAAATGCAATAGATATGATAGAAGTCAGGTCTTTCTAATTGACACATGGTTTGGTTTGTTGAGTTAATTAATCTCAACCTTAAACTATAATCTTGTTTAATGTGGAGTAACCTGAAGCGGAACCCTAAATGTATGTCGTCTGTGCACCGCCGTCGATATCAAGAGGCAACCCTTCCGTTCCTCCTATTACTACTAATGTATGTCGTCTCCATTGCTACTGGCCGGGCCGCATCGATAGTTGCCGTGACCGCTCACACCATTACAATTTTGTCGCTATTTATTGAGATGCTACATGCCATGTTGAGGTATGTTGGTAGGAGGATTTGAGCCCGAGTCAATTCGTTCCGTCTGCGGTATCATGTGGCTGGATGCCAATGACCGTGGCGGGGCAAGAGCACCTTTGGCCCTTGTGTTCATAATCTGCACTCGAGAATTTCCTTTGGTATGTATTTACCGTTGCTAATATTGTGCTATGCTCATGTGGACTATGAGGTGTAGGTAGGTTGCATACTTGTATTTAGTTCAGAATATGGGCCGTGCTTCGCTTTCTTCCGAACCTAATTTTTCTGCGTCTCTCGAGGGGGATCCATGGAGATCAGCAAAGGATGATAGGGTGGAGCTATCCATTGTGGAGCACCTCCTCCTCCTCCTTCCCAACACAATGGAGGCACCGCAAAGGTGGAGGTCGCGATGGAGGAGGATCATCTATGGCCAACCAAAGATGGCCCTCTTCCTATATTCCTTAAGGTATTTATGTGCCCATTTTCTTGCCTTTGTTTGTATATTCATAGCATGTTTATTCAAGAGAGTTCTCTCAAGGCTTCTAGCATGTTTAAGGAGTTTGAGTTATGTTTATTCAGTTGAACTTAGAAGTGGGAACTTCATACTACTCAATATGATTAAGAAAGTTATCACAAGATTGGTTATGTCTTGATGTGTTAAAGTGTGCATAGTAGTAGAAGATGAATAGCTAGTAATCGATAGACTTAGGAGCTCCATAAACATCTCAATTGAGCATGATCATGGTCTCCGATCAAGATGGTAAAGAAAATGAATTGCTTCAGCCTTGGTTATCTGTGAACTTAATCAGAATTAACCTAGGAAGGTACCAGTTAGGTGGTTGTAATTTGCATGACCCATTGCAAGCTCCAACAGTACGCTAGCTAATTGGTAACTGTACAAGGAACTAGGAAGTAGAGGAGAAATGCTTTTTAAATGAAACTTTCTTTATCCATGGTATGTAACAGAGCTCTGCTCACCCCAAACTAAACTAACAGGGCTCTGCTCATCGCTAGCTAATTGACTCTAGGAAGTCAGAAGAAATACTTTTGACATGAAATTTCTTCATGACAGGGAAATAGACTCTATTCTTAATAAGAAATTAAACATGTATATTTGTATGATAAAAATGCAGTTTGAGAATGTGGAGTACAAGGTGAAGCTGAGTGCCAAGAACCCCCTGACATCCGCAAAGGTAGCCTTTGCATCTCACACGAGGGCAGATCATGGCGGCAGCAACAGCTACAAGCACATCCTCAAGGGCATAGGTGGAAGTGTTGACCCTGGTGAGATCCTTGCACTGATGGGTCCCTCTGGCAGTGGCAAGACTACGGTGCTCAAGATACTTGGTGGCAGGCTTGGTGGCCGCACTGAACTTGTATGAACTTGTATGAACTTGTATGAACTTGGTGGCAGGCTTGGTGGCAGCTACAGGCTTGGTGGTTCATAAACACTTGATGTATGAAATTGTATATCATGATTGATGTGTAATGTATTGTATTCATGTTGGTTCTATTATGCTTTGGCAAATTGTGTTTCTGAAAATTTCTGTTTTTATACTCGTATTCTGACTATATTGTATATTTGAATATTTGTATATTATTATTTATAGTGGTCTGTAAAACTTGAATTTCGAAAATATTACCGGAGGCGCATATAGGATACTATAGGAGGCGCATATACTATAAATATGCGAGGCACATTGTAAAGGGAGAAGATATGATATGCGCCCTATACTTCACATATGCGAGGCGATATAATAATATGCGAGGCGATATCGATATGCGCCGTGACATGTGAAGTATAGGAGGCGACATCATATGCGCCAGATAAGAAATACCCGAGGCTTGAAGCTAGAGGCGATGTGATATGCGCCAGATAGGCTTTTAGGTGCGCCAGACAGGCTTTTCTCTAGTAGTGAGTGCCCAGCACCATCCACTTCTACATCGACAAGCACGATGGCAAGAAGAAAGCCTGCCACCTGCTCAAGGATTGCCGAGAGATCCAGAAGCTCCATGAGGGATACGCCTAGTTGCGGCGTGATGTAGTAAATCAGGGGTTCGGATCTGCCCCTGGGCCCATCGCATATGGCGCCCCACCACCACTACCTGGGTGGAACTGCAAGAAGATGCGATTGCGCCCACTTAGAACAACGGAGCAGTAACAGTACCCACGACGCTAGGTGCCATGATGATACAAAAGGGCTGCCCATCCAATAGGATCTAGAAGACGATCACCTCCAGATAAAACAGCCGTCACCTCCCCTCCAGCCATACCTGATGTGGCGCCCCGCCAAAACCACTACTAGAAAATCGCGTTGTTTTTGTGCATTGCATCATCATGACCGCATGCTCATGTCATCATGCCACATTGCATTTGAGCATCGTCATCATCATGCATGGTTTTTGTCTAAACTATTTTCAAAACGCCTAGTTTTGTTTTCTAAATATTCCTGTCTTTATTCAAATTAAAACCCGGGTCTCCGGAATATTTTGTTTCGTCTATCAACGGATTTCAAACGCCCCGTTTTAATTAATAAAATATTTATTTTATTTTTAGGGTAGCCTAACCTGGCCGATCCGACCAAATGGGCCACCCCCAAAGACAAAATCGCCACCTAAATATTTTCCTACCCAACCACGACCTACCCAGTCCCCAGCCACATCACTCGCTCCAATCGGTTCTTGCCACCTCACCATTCCCTAGCCTCCCTCCACTCCCATGCCGCCACCTCAGCCGGCCGGACCCACCCCACTCCCTCACACACACGCAGCACACACCACACGCTCCCAGCCCCACGCGCCCACCAACCCTCCTCGATCCCGAGCGGCTCCCACCTGGCCAACCACCCAACGCCTGCCACTGCCCCACCAGCCACGCCAGACGCCTGCCTCCCCATCATGGCTTCCAGCCACGGGCGCCTAAGACCTGCTCGCCTCAGCCACGACCGCCTCCGCCACGGATGCCGGGCGCCTCACAACCTCTCTCGCTGCCTTTCTCCACCTTGTTGTGGCCTCCTCCACCGCCTCCGACTGCACGCCCAAGCGCCTCGCCTCAAGATGCGCCCGCCATGAGGTCCTCAACGACATCATCCCCGAAAGGCATCTCAGCGGCATCTGCCCGTCGAGCCTGCCCACGACCGCCTCGCTTCTCCTACCTCCAGCCCCAAGGCCCTGGATCAAGGCTGCCCAGTCCCCCGAGCTCATGCAGATACTCCTCCACAGATTACACCTGCTCGCCCGCCTCCGGCCGCTTCGGCGCGAAGTTCGCCTTCTCCAGCTCGCTGCTGGCCTGGTCCCTCGCGCCAGTCCTTTTCCTTCTCGCCCCAGCGCCCGAGCCTGCCCTGGGCAGGTCGTTGGCCTCGAGCGCTCTTCCAAGAGCGCCACAGATCCTTCTCCCGACGAAGTTTGACCCTGCACGAGCCCTTTTCCCAACTTCAGTTGTTGTGCTGAGTAGTACCTGAGTAATGCGTTCGAGATACAAAGTTGATGTGATGGATACCGTGGTGTCGCTTCCGTGATGTTACCTTGGTGGGAAGATGTTGAGATTGTTGATCGAGGCCGCTCGACAACCGAAGCCGCAGAATCCCCGAGACCTCCGCCACGGAACGGCAAGACCTTCTTCCAGACCGATGCCGATTTACGCCGCGACGCCAAGTTCTTTCTTCCCGAACGCCAAGGTCGACTAATACGAGGTCCCGACAAGGTCTTCGTGGACGACAAGATCGCACCACCGGGCGAATCCAATGCGCCTCGACACCAAACCAGGCCCTTCTTCCCGGATGTGACAAGATCTACTTCCGCTGTCCGAGACCGATCTCGCCGAGCCGTTTCTCCCGTCAACCTCGAGACCAACCCGAACCCCCGAACCAAGGTCGCATTTCTAATGTGTGACCCGATCCGAGCCCCTATTTTTATAAATGCCATCTATATAAAATGTTGCATATTAAATTGTCATACTTGGATACATGTTGTGGGTTTAGCATTATGCCAATTCACCTCATAATTAAATATGGGATCCATATGCGGCAAATCTGGTCTTACATTGGTCCCATTTAAATTTGTGTAGTTTAACCGGTGATATATTTTGCCATGTTAAGACAACATTTAAATTATGGGTATCTAAACAACATGAACCTTCTAAATAAATGTCGGGACCCCGGTTCCGCTTTAATATTGTCTAATTGCACCGCATTCAGATCATATCATAATCGCGTCAATCTTTTGCCATAGTATTAAATAGTCCATCCGTGTTTGTGCTAGTGTTTTGCTTCTTCACCACTAGGCCGATGAGTTGATGCGAAAGTGTCGACCTTCTGCTGAACCTTCTCGGCAATGTCTTTCAAAGCAGCACCTCCCCTTTCTACCTATCTTACTTTTATAGCATTTATTCCTCCTGATCTATTGCTATCTGTTATGCGATGCTCTAGTTTTCGCATCGTGATATCCCTTGCAGCCTTATATTGCCTTGGACACATCCTATTACCCGTTGTTTGGTAGATAGTTGACTTATGCCGTCAGAGTCGCTGCTCAAGTGCTGTTGCGGTCGTCCAAAGACTACAGCTTGTTGGAGTATTGCCGCATGTTTAATGTTGAGATGATCATGGCTTTAATTATCGCTTATTTCACCATCGCTTAACAACTAAAATTGAAGTAGGTAAATGCAGAGGCATGTGGGCAATAGATGTTATTTGGTTGTTAACCGTTCACTTGTGTCCCAGAGGACCCAGTTCTTGACACTGCTCCGAGATCGAGCGCTTAACCACATGTGGGATGTATGGGCACCCCATCGATTTAGTACCTGATTTCAAAGTACTGCATCGGGGCCACAAAGTAGTTTGGGGCTTTATTACTATCCTGTACTTATGCCATGCTTTATCATTATAACGATTGTGTGAGGAGCACCAGATCGTTTAGGATCGGACACGATTTCGCTGTATCGATAAGCCCGAGTTTTCGGGTTCCTGCCGCTTACCGCCCACCCAAACTCGAGTCCGCTCGAGACCGCCGATTTTGTTATGGTGTACTTAGTGGGTGGCCTGTGCTTGCTTTGGGTCTGGGAAACGCTATGACTTAGGCCCCACCACATACCGATGGGTGTATGTTAACCGATCCGCAAAAGGGTCAAGTGCGGTGGATACTTTGGTGCACCCTCGCAGGGTTAAATCTTTTCGGAAGCCGTGTCCGCGTTATGGACGCACTTGGAGCACAGCTTCGATCATAGACAACTATAACTACAGTTTATCGTTATAAATTGACTTGTATCCGATATGACTAGTAATCAGCTTCACCGCAATGTAATGGCTAAATAAAAGTACCAACAACCTGGGTTTTGGGGTTACCATGCTATTTGTATCCGACTAGTAAGTGTCGCAACTACAACGGAATGGTTAACTAAAACTGCCCACCGCTTATTATATCGTGATGACTATCTATACCGACTAGTAATTACCGCAACGATAACTCGAATAAATAAAACTGCCAACGTGTGAGTTCCTCGTTGACTTCCTCGCTTGGTCTCGAGGGGAAATACCAGATGGGTATGTTTAGTGGTAGTATCGATTGGTTCCACAGGTCTTTCTTACCCTCTCGATAGCTGCTAGTTGTTTCGAGTCTCTAGGTTGTTTAGTGCATGCCGCGCCGCTTCAGTCCACCATACCTATGTAGGCGAGGACCGCCAATTCTAGCCTCGCTGCAGTAATCGCCTTTAGTACCGACCGCTTCTTTTTCCTTTGCCCTTTGTCGGCACCCCTTTGTTTAAGGTGTTTTGGGATCGACGTCATAAGGTGGTTACCCTTCCGCTTGGCCTCGGCAGGGTTATGGACGCCATTGGTTATTCTTCAGGGCTCTTAGCCCCATTTATGCCTTGTCCGTAGTCGACGCACTATCATTTTCAAGGTGATTTGGATCTTTGTATATTATATCTGTATTCTTGACTCATTGAGTCAGCTATATATATCTGCTCGTGGGTCCCATCGAGGACCTGTTGTGTAATGTTATTACTTCGCTTTTCCACCCGCACGCAAGTGCGGTGGGCACCTTCAATCAAGCTTTCTATGCGGGTTTTGGCGGAAGCGCTGAAACTTGCATAGGGCTGATTCTCGAGGGTGTTACAGAGTGGTATCGTGAGCTCAGCAGCCATATCTCACAAGTCCAGCCTGTAGGATAACCTAGCTAACGGCTGAAGTAGAGTGTCAAAACTATTTTTGCAAAATCGGTTGGATAGTTCTCGATTAGGTCTGATTTTACTCTACCCTCTGCTGCTCTCCTCGCACCTCTCGCGTGTTGTGAATCTACTCTCTTATCTTTCTTCGAGTCCAGATTTCTCGTGGTTGGGTTCCATCGCACTTCGTGGTTTCGCTCTCCTTTGGTAATGGTGTTGCTACATCTGGTCTTCATGCTATCCGAGGAACCGCTCATCCGTGGACTTCTTTGTTCCTTCTCGTGCCTTCCGTGTTTTCCGACGCGACATCATCTACGCCAGATCCGGCGTAGTCCGATCACTCCTCTGTTTCCATACCTCGTTTGTCGAGATCTTCAGTCTGATTCCGAGAATGGTTGCACCTTTTTCTACTGATTGTGTAGAGTAATAGTGTGGGTGCGTGATGGATTGGCCCCCATGCCGACTACTCACTCTATTCGCCAGTACATTGAAGTGGATGAGAATGCATCGGTTCTCTTTCTATCGGGTTAGAGGTGGCTTTATTTGTTGATACCTCTACCTTCGACCTTTTGTTCCCGAGTGTTCTCTCGACGATCCCTGACAACGACCTCTTGTTAGTGGTGTCGCGAGGATCTACACGGCTTTGAAGACTCGATCGCCGACCTTCCTTCCGGGTAAGATGAGGCGGATCTCGAGGGCGAGATCCATTGTTAGTGGTGTCGAATTGTGGCGCCCCGCCAAAACCACTACTAGAAAATCGCGTTGTTTTTGTGCATTGCATCATCATGACCGCATGCTCATGTCATCATGCCACATTGCATTTGAGCATCATCATCATGCATGGTTTTTGTCTAAACTATTTTCAAACGCCTAGTTTTGTTTTCTAAATATTCTGTCTTTATTCAAATTAAAACCCGGTCTCCTAATATTTTGTTTCATTTATCAACGGATTTCAAACGCCTGCTTTAATTAATAAAATATTTATTTTATTTTTAGGGTAGCTAAATAACCGGGCCGATCCGACCCAAATGGCCACCCCAAAGACAAAATCGGCCACCTAAATCTTTTCCTACCCAACCACGACCTACCCAAATTCCCCAGCCACATCACTCCCTCCAATCGGTTCACGCCACCTCACCATTCCCTAGCCTCCTCCACTCCCATGCCGCCACCTCAGCCGCCGGACCCACCCCACTCCTCACACACACGCAAGACACACCACACGCCTCCCAGCCCCCACGCCCACCAACCTCCTCGATCCCGAGCGGCTCCCACCATGTCAACCACCCAACGCCTGCTACCTGGCCCCCACCAGCCACGCCCCACGCCCGCTTCCTCCCCATCACAGCCCAGCTGGCGCCAAGACCTCGCTTCAGGCCACGACCTCGCCTCCACAAGGATGCCGGGCGCCTCACAACCTCTCTGCCGGCCTTCTCCACCTTGCTAGGCCTCCTCCACCGCCTCCGACCTGCCACGCCCAAGCGCCTGCCTGTTGCGCCCGCCACAGGTCCTCAACGACATCGCCCCCGAAAGCAGACTCCAGCCTGGCCGAGCTGGCTGCCCACGACCGCCTCTGCTTCTCCTACCTCCAGCCCTCAAGGCCTGGATCAAGGCTGCCCAGAGTCCCCGAGCTCATGCAGATACTCCTCCGCCGCATCAAGCACCTGCTCGCCCGCCTCCGGCTCGCTCTCGGGCGCCGAGTTCGTCTTCTCCGAGCCCGCTGCTGGCCTGGTCCCCTGCGCCAGTCCTTTTCCCTTCTCGTCCTTGCGCCCGAGCCTGCCCCGCGGCAGGGTCGTTGGCCTCGAGCGCTTCCTCTCCAAGAGCGCCACAGAGATCCTTCTCCTGCTGACGAGTTTGACCTCGCACGCAGCCCTTTTTCCCAACTTCAGTTGTTGTGCCGAGTAGTACCCGAGTACGTGCTCGAGATACAAAGTTGATGTGATGGATACCGTGGTGTCGTTTCGTGATGTCACCTTGGTGTGGGAAGATGTTGAGATTGTTGATCGAGGCCGCCCGACAACCGAAGCCGCAGAACCCCGAGACCTCCGTCACGGAACGGCAAGACCTTCTTCCGCACCGATGCCGACGACGTCGCACGCCAAGTTCTTCTTCCCGAACGCCAAGGCCGACCCAATACGAGGTCCCGACAAGGTCTTCGTGACGACAAGATCGGCACCGACCCGGGCGAATCCAATGCGCCCCCGACACCAAACCAGGCCCTTCTTCCCGGATGTGACAAGATCTACTTCCGTTGTCCGAGACCGATCTCGCCGAGCCGCTCTCCCGTCAACCCCGAGACAACCCCGAACCCCCTAACCAAGGTCGCCAATTTCTAATGTGTGACCCCGATCCGAGCCCCTATTTTTATAAATGCCATCTATATAAAATGTTGCATATTAAATTGTCATACTTGGATACATGTTGTGGGTTTGGGGGCATTATGCCAATTCACCTCATAATTAAATATGGGATCCATATGCGGGCAAATCTGGTCTTACATTGGTCCCATTTAAATTTGTGTAGCGAACCGGTGATATATTTTGCCATGTTAAGACAACATTTAAATTATGGGGTATCTAAACAACATGAACCTTCTAAATAAATGTCGGGACCCCGGTTCCGCTTAATATTGCCTAATTGCACCAAGATTCAAGATCATATCATAATCGTGCTTAATCTTTTGCCATAGTATTAAATAGTCCATCCGTGTTTGTGCTAGTGTTTTGCTTCTTCACGGACTAGGCCGATGAGTTGATGCGAGTGTCGAATTCGACCGACCTTCGTTGAACCTTCGCAATGTCTTTCAAAGCAGCACCTCCCCTTTCTACCTATCTTACTTTTATAGCATTTATTCCTCCTGTTGATCTATTGCTATCTGTGGTTATGATGCTCTAGTTTTCGTACCGTGATATCCCTTGCAGCCTTATATTGCCTTGGACACATCCTATTACCTGTTGTTTGGTAGATAGTTGACTCATGCCGTCAGAAGTCGCTTGCTCAAGTGCTGCTATGCGGTCGCCCAAAGACTACGCTTGTTGGAGTATTGCCGCATGTTTAATGTTGAGATGATCATGGCTTTAATTATCGCTACTTCACCATCGCTTAACAACTAAAATTGAAGTAGGTAAATGCAGAGGCACAGGGCAATAGATGTTATTTGGTTGTTAACCGTCCACTTGTGTCCCGTAGGACCCCGAAGTTCTTGACACCTGCTCCAGATCGAGCGCGCTAACCACATGTGGGATGTATGGGCACCCCATCGATTTAGTACCTGATTTCAAAGTACTGTACCGGGGGCCACAAAGTAGTTTGGGGCTTTATTACTATCCTGTACTTATGCCATGCTTTACTGCTTTATAACGATTGTGTGAGGAGCACACTGTACTGTTTAGGATCGGGACACGATTTCGCGGTATCGACAAGCCCGAGTTTTCGGGTTCCTGGGCCGTTACAGCCGCCCACCTAAACCCCGAGTCCGCCTCGAGACCGGCCGACTTTTGTTATGGGTGTACTTAGTGGGTGGCCTCGTGCTTGCTTTTGGGTCTGGGAAACGCTATGACTTAGGCCCCGCCGACATACCGATGGGTGTATGTTAACCGATCCGCAAAAGGGGTCAAGTGCGTGGATACTTTGGTGCACCCTCGCAGGTTAAATCTTTTCAGAAGCCGTGTCCGCGTTATGGACGCACTTGGAGCACAGTTCTCGATCATAGACAACTATAACTAGCCATCGTTATAAATTGACTTGTATCCGATATGACTAGTAATCAGCTTCACCGCAATGTAATGGCTAAATAAAAGTACCAACAACCGGGTTTTGGGGTTACCTCATGCTATTTGTATCCGACTAGTAAGTGTCGCAACTACAACGGAATGGTTAACTAAAACTGCCCATCGCTATTATATCAGATGACTATTCATACCTGACTAGTAATTACCGCAACGATAATCTAATAAATAAAACTGCCAACCGTGTGAGTTCTCGCTGACTTCTCGCTTGGTCTCGAGGGGAAATACCAGATGGGTATGTTTAGTGGTAGTATCGATTGGTTCCGAATAGGTCTTTCTTACCCTCTCTCGATAGCTGCTGCTAGTTGTTTCAGTCTCTATAGGTTGTTTAGTGCATGCTGCGCCGCTCACCACCATACCTATGTAGGCGAGGACCGCCAATTCTAGCCTCGCTGCAGTAATCGCCTTAGTACGACCGCCTTCTTTTTTCCTTTGCCCTTTGTCGGCACCCCTTTTGTTTAAGCAGTTTTGGGATCGACGTCATTAATGTGGTTACCTTCCGGCTTGGCTCCGGCAGGTTATGGACGCCATTGGTTATTCTTCGTGGCTCTTAGCCCCATTTATGCCTTTGTCCGTAGCCTGGACGCACTATCATTTTCAAGGTGATTTGGATCTTTGTATATTATATCTCAGATTCTTGACTCATTGAGTCATGTTATATATATATCTGCTCAGGTCCCATCGAGGACTGTTGTGTAATGTTATTACTTCGCTTTCCACCCGCACAAGTGCTCGTGGGCACCTCTCAATCGCTTTCTATGCGGGTTTTAAGGAAGCGCTGAAACTTGCATAGGGCTGATTCTGAGGGTGTTACAGAGTGGTATCGAGCTCAGCTAGCGATACTTCACAAGTCCAGCCTGAGGATAACCTAGCTAACGTCAAGTAGAGTGTCAAACTATTTTGCAAAATCGTTGATAGTTCTGATTAGGTCTGATTTTACCCTTACCCCTCTCGCTGCTCTCCTCGCACCTCTCGCGGTTGTGAATCTACTTTATCTTTCTTCGAGTCCAGGATTTCGTGGTTGGGTTCCATCGCACCTTCGTGGTTTCGCCTCCTTTGGTAATGGTGTTACATCCGTCTTCATGCTATCCGAGGAACCGCTCATCCGGTGGACTTCTCTTTGTTCCTTCGTGCCTTCCGTGTTTTCCGACGCTGACGACATCATCTACGCCAGATCCGGCGCGTAGTCCGTGATCACTCCTCTGTTTCCATACCTCGTTTGTCGAGATCTTCAGTCTGATTCCGAGAATGGTTGCACCTTTTTCTACTGATTGTGTAGAGTAATAGTGTGGGTGCGTGATGGATTGGCCCCCATGCCGACTACTCACTCTATTCGCTTGTGTACATTGAAGTGGATGAGAATGCATCGTTCCTCTCTTCTATCGGGCTAGAGGTGGCTTTATTTGTTGATACCTCTACCTTCGACCTTTTGTTCCCGGAGTGTTCTCGACGATCCCGACAACGACCTCTTGTTAGTGGTGTCATGAGGATCTACACGTTGGTGAAGACTCGATCACGACCTTCCTTCCTAAGATTATGAGGCGGATCTCGAGGGCGAGATCCATTGTTAGTGGTGTCGAATTGTGGCGCCCCGCCAAAACCACTACTAGAAAATCGCGTTGTTTTTGTGCATTGTATCATCATGACCGCATGCTCATGTCATCATGCCACATTGCATTTGAGCATCACATCATCATGCATGGTTTTTGTCTAAACTATTTTCGAAACGCCTAGTTTTGTTTTCTAAATATTCCTGTCTTTATTCAAATTAAAACCCGGGTCTCCGGAATATTTTGTTTCGTCTATCAACGGATTTCAAACGCCCCGTTTTAATTAATAAAATCTTTATTTTATTTTTAGGGGTAGCTAAACCGGCCGATCCGACCCACGGCCACCCCCCAGACAAAATCGGCCACCTAAATCTTTTCCTACCCAACCACGACCTACCCAGTCCCCAGCCACATCACTCCCTCCAATCGGTTCACGCCACCTCACCATTCCCTAGCCTCCCTCCACTCCCATGCCGCCACCTCAGCCGGCCGGACCCACCCCACTCCCTCACACACACGCAAAGACACACCACACGCCTCCCAGCCCCACGCTCCCACCAACCCTCCTCGATCCCGAGCGGCTCCCACCCGCGGTCAACCACCCAACGCCCTGCTACCCTGGCCCCACCAGCCACGCCTCCCACGCCCCGCTTCCTCCCATCAAGCTGGGCCACGGCCCAAGACCTGCTCGCCTCAAAGCACGACTCGCCTGGCCATGGATGCCGGGCGCCTCAACCTCTCTCCGGCCTTCTCCACCTCACAGGGCCTCCTCCACCGCCCCTCCGACTGCCACGCCCAAGCGCCCGCCTGCTGCGCCCGCCATGAGGTCTCAACGGTATCGCCCCCGAGCAGACCCACCCTGCCGAGCCTGCTGCCCACGACCGCCTCGCTTTCCTACCTCCAGCCTCAAGGCCTGGATCAAGGCTGCCCGAGTCCCCGAGCTCATGCAGATCCTCCTCCGCAGATTGCACCCGCCGCCAGCCCGGGTCTCGCTCCGGGCGTCTGCCTTTCTCCGAGCCTGCTGGCCTGGTCCTCAAGGCCATTCTTTTCCCTTCTCGGCCTTGCGCCCAGCCTGCTCAAGGCAGGTCGTTGGCCTCGAGCGCTTCCTTCCAAGAGCGCCACAGATCCTTCTCCGCCGACGAAGTTTGACCTCAGCACGCAGCCCTTTTTCCCAACTTCAGTTGTTGTGCCGAGTAGTACCGAGTACGGCTCGAGATACAAAGTTGATGTGATGGATACCGTGGTGTCGTTCGGTGATGTTACCTTGGTGTGGGAAGATGTTGAGATTGTTGATCGAGGCCGCGACAACCGCCGCAGAACCCCGAGACCTCCGCCACAGAACGGCAAGACCTTCTTCCGCACCGATGCCGGACGCCGCACGCCAAGTTCTTTCTTCCCGAACGCCAAGGCCACCTAATACGAGGTCTCGACAAGGTCTTCGTGACGACAAGATCGGCACCGACCCGGGCGAATCCAATGCGCCCCCGACACCAAACCAGGCCCTTCTTCCCGGATGTGACAAGATCTACTTCCGTTGTCCGAGACCGATCTCGTCGAGCCGTTCTCCCGTCGAACCCTGAGACCGAACTCAACCCCGAACCAAGGTCACAATTTCTAATGTGTGACCCCGATCCGAGCCCCTATTTTTATAAATGCCATCTATATAAAATGTTGCATATTAAATTGTCATACTTGGATACATGTTGTGGGTTTGGGGGCATTATGCCAATTCACCTCATAATTAAATATGGGATCCATATGCGGGCAAATCTGGTCTTACATTGGTCCCATTTAAATTTGTGTAGCGAACCGGTGATATATTTTGCCATGTTAAGACAACATTTAAATTATGGGTATCTAAACAACATGAACCTTCTAAATAAATGTCGACCCGTTCCGCTTAATATTGCCTAATTGCACCGATTCGCATCATATCATAATCGTACAATCTTTTGCCATAGTATTAAATAGTCCATCCGTGTTTGTGCTAGTGTTTTGCTTCTTCACTGACTAGGCCGATGAGTTGATGCGAGTGTCGACCGACCTTCGTTGAACCTTCGCAATGTCTTTCAAAGCAGCACCTCCTTTCTACCTATCTTACTTTTATAGCATTTATTCCTCCTGTTGATCTATTGCTATCTGTTATGATGCTCTAGTTTTCGCATTCGTGATATCCCTTGCAGCCTTATATTGCCTTGGACACATCCTATTACCGTTGTTTGGTAGATAGTTGACTTATGCTGTCGTAGTCGCTGCTCAAGTGCTGCTGCGGTCGCCCAAAGACTACGCTTGTTGGAGTATTGCCGCATGTTTAATGTTGGAGATGATCATGGCTTTAATTATCGCTACTTCAATTACTGTTTAACAACTAAAATTGAAGTAGGTAAATGCAGAGGCAGGTGGGCAATAGATGTTATTTGGTTGTTAACCGTCCACTTGTGTCCCGTGAGGGACCCCGAGTTCTTGACACCTGTTCCGAGATCGAGCGCGCTAACCACATGTGGGATGTATGGGCACCCCATCGATTTAGTACCTAATTTCAAAGTACTGTACCGGGGGCCACAAAGTAGTTTGGGGCTTTATTACTATCCTGTACTTATGCCATGCTTTATCGCTTATTACGACAGCGAGGAGCACATCAGATCGCTTAGGATCGGGACACGATTTCGGTATCGACAAGCCCGAAGCTTTTCGGTTCCCGCTTACAGCCGCCCACCCAAACCGAGTCCGTCGAGATCGGCCGACTTCGCTATGGTGTACTTAGTGGGTGGCCTCGTGCTTGCTTTGGGTCTGGGAACGCTATGACTTAGGCCCCGACATACCGATGGGTGTATGTTAACCGATCTCGCAAAAGGGTCAAGGCGTGTGGATACTTTGGTGCACCCTCAGGTTAAATCTTTTCGAGAAGCCGTGTCCGCGTTATGGACGCACTTGGAGCACGCTTCTCATCATAGACAACTATAACTACAGTTCGTTATAAATTGACTTGTATCCGATATGACTAGTAATCAGCTTCACTGCAACAGAATGGCTAAATAAAAGTACCAACAACTGCTGGGTTTTGGGGTTACCTCATGCTATTTGTATCTGACTAGTAAGTGTCGCAACTACAACGGAATGGTTAACTAAAACTGCCCACTGCTTATTATATCAGGATGACTATCTATACCTGACTAGTAATTACTGCAACGATAACTGAATAAATAAAACTGCCAACTGTGTGAGTTCCTCGGTTGACTTCCTCGTTTGGTCTCGAGGGGGAAATACCAGGATGGGTATGTTTAGTGGTAGTATCAGATTGGTTCCGAATAGGTCTTTCTTACCCCTCTCTGATAGCCGCTAGTTGTTTCGAGTCTCTATAGGTTGTTTAGTGCATGCTGCGCTGCCGCTTCAGTCCACCATACCTATGTAGGCGAGGACCGCCGAATTCTAGCCTCGCTGCACCGCCTCAAGATCGACCGCTTCTTTTTTCCTTTGCCCTTTGTCGGCACCCCTTTTGTTTAAGCAGGTTTTGGGATCGACGTTGTTAGCAGGGTTACCCTTCCGGCTTGGCCTGGGCAGGGTTATGGACGCCATTGGTTATTCTTCAGGGCTCTTAGCCCCATTTGCGTCTTGTCCGTAGTCGGACGCACTATCATTTTCAAGGTGATTTGGATCTTTGTATATTATATCTGTATTCTTGACTCATTGGGTCGTTGTTATATATATCTGTTCTGTGGGTCCCATCGAGGACTGTTGTGTAATGTTATTACTTTGTTTTCCACCCGTACGCAAGTGCCTGGTGGGCACCTCTGAATCGTTTCTATGCGGGTTTTGGCGGGAAGCGCTGAAACTTGCATAGGGCCGATTCTGAGGGTGTTACACCTGAGTACCTTAGTGGCTCGAAATCGTGCATCACCTTTGACCGTTGAGACCACCCCCGTAAAATCCCTTGCCCAATCCACTCCACCCTGGTGGTTGAGGCTCAGATCGGCGGATTTGAGATGAGTCGTATGGTCATGGACGGTGGCAGCGGCATCAACCTTATGTTCACCAGCACAATCGAAGCTATGCGGATCCTGCTATGCAGCCTGGAGGCATCTGATACAACCTTCCATGGAATCGTCCCAGGGAAAGGAGTGTACCCCCTTGGAAAAATATGGATCGACGTCATCTTCGGCACAACAAGAACTTCAGGCGTGAGCGGATCGAGTTCGAGGTGGTCGATTGGCCCTCGCAATACCACGCCATCCTTGGTCATGTGGCATTCGCATGATTCCTGGCAGTACTGCATTATGCGTATCTCCTGTTGAAGATGCTAGGACCTAATGGTGTCATCACTGTCCCAGGAAGCTTCACCAAGTCTGATAGCTGTGACAGGGACTTCAACAAAATCTCCCAGTCCTTCGGCATGCAAGAGGAGCTGGCAAGGTTGATGGAGTCAACAGACAACAGTCTGCCCCCTATGACCAAACAAAACGCACCTAACCTGTCCTTCGACTCCATGGTCAACACCAAGGTGGTGCAGGTCCACCCGAAGGATCCCACCAAGATGGCTCTGATCGCCAACAACCTGAGTCCCGCATAGGAACTCGTGGTCGTCGAATTCCTCCGTGAGCACTGGGAAATCTTCGCTTGGTCTCCAGCGGACATGCTAGGAGTTCCCAGGGAATTCGCCGAGCATGCACTCAACATATACCTGGATGCACGGTTAGTCAAGCAGAAGATGCATCGATTGTCCGAGGGAAGAGCGGAAGCGATTGGCATCAAAGTCAACAAACTCCTCGATGCTAATTTCATATGGGAGATCAAAGAAATCACCTAGGTAGCTAACCCCGTGCTAGTCCCCAAGAAGGACACGGGTATTCTGCGGATGTGCATGGACTTTACGGCCCTTAACAAGCACTGCCCAAAGAACCACTTCCTCCTACCGCGGATCGACTAAATCATCGACTCCACCACGAGATGTGAACGACTCTAGTTTCTTGACGCCTACTCAGGCTACAATCAGATTTGACTGAAGGTCAAGGATCAAGAAAAGACGGCATTCAGGCTTTCAGGCTCAAAAACGCAGGTGCAACCTATCAAAGGTGCATGCAGGCTTGCCTGAAGAATCAAATTGGTCGAAACATTCAGGTCTATGTCGACGACATAGTGGTAAATACCAAGGAGAGCCAAACATTGATTGACGATCTCCATGAGACGTTAGACAACCTTGATCAATACAGGATCAAGCTGAACCTGAAAAAATGCGCCTTCGGCATCCCATCCAGATAATTTCTCGGGTACTGCATCTCCGAGAGGGGTATCGAGGCCAACCCAAAGAAAATCAAGGCTATACTAGCCATGGATAAGCCAAAGAATGTGAAAGGAGTCCATCATGTAGATGGACGAATCGCAGCGCTCAGCAGGTTCATCAGCCACATGGGCGAAAAGGCTCTCCCCTTCTACCAGCTTCTCCGCAAGTCCGACAAATTCAAGTGGACGGCTGAAGACGATGAGGCATTCGAGGACCTCAAGCGTCTGATTTCCATATCTCTTGTACTGGTGACGCCAACAGAGAGAGAGCCCATGCTGCTCTACATTGCTGCAACGCACCAAGTGATTAGAACGACACTTGTGGTCGAACGACTAGAGGAAGGCAAAACCCACGGTGTACTACCTCAGTGAGGTGCTGACACCAACGAAGAAGAGGTACCCTCACTACCAAAATCTAGCGCACGACATACTCATGATCACATGTCGTGTTGTTGTTATGGAAATGGCAGTACCTGAGCAGGCTAGATAGTGGTGTGGGAGCAAACAGGGAAGAGAGCGAGGGCGTCCACATGTGGGATTGGGCACAATCATCCGTCGGGGACACAAGAAGTACCCAGGTTCGGGGCCCTCGTGGTGAGGTAACACCCCTACTCCTGCCGATCTGACTAAATGGATGAATACCAAGAACTACAAGTGCTCCTCGAGCTGTATCTGTGGTCTAACTAGCAGAGAGAGTCCCTCGTACTACGATGCCCCTGTGCCCCTTATATAGGCCGAGGCGGCATGGGCAAAGATACAGCCGACTGGCGGGTCCCACAGGCAGGCCCGGCCGACTATTCTGGTGCAGTGTATCGCCTCCCTGACGTCTTGTATAGTGTCGCACCCCCTGGCCGGCACGGAAATAGTGGAGGCCGCCCCGGCCGACACGGGCGGCGGCTCCTATTTCCGCCCGACACGGGTATGGGTCGTTTTCCCCGGCGTCTATGCCACTGCCTATGTCCTCCTATCTGGCCGCTGTCTGCTAGGGCTGTGGGGTACTGTGCCCTACATCACCCGCCCGCCTTGAATGTCCGGCTAGGTTTCCCTAGCCGGCTACTCCGCCTCGTCCATGTGGTTGGACCCACCCGGTTGGGTGTCTTGACTATGCCACCTTATCCGGATGATGGTTCTGCCGGTTCGCCCTTGCTTTGTCTTGCTCTATCCGGCTGGAGCAATCCAGCCGGCTAGACACCTTTAGAGATGTTCTTTATCCGGCTGGCTGGTTCAATAGCTTGTTCTGTTGGAATTATGCCCTAGAGGCAATAATAAAGCTGTTGTTATTATAATTCTTGTTCATGATAATGTTTATATTCCATGCTAGAATTGTATTAAGCGGAAACTTTAATACTTGTGTGGTTTGTGAACAACACCGTGTCCCTAGTACGCCTCTATGGACTAGCTCATTGATCAATGATGGTTAAGGTTTCCTAACCATAGACATGAGTTGTCAATTGATAATGAGATCATATCATTGGGAGAATGATGATGGATGACCCAAACCAAGCGAAGCAATTAGATCGTGTCATCGTGTTCGCTTTTAAGCTTTTCTTATGTCAAATATTGTATTCCTTAGACCATGGGATAATACAACTCGGCATCTAATAGAGCTTTGAGGTCATCAAACGTCATCCTATGAGAGGGTGATCATAAAGGTGTCTCTCGTGTGATCGGAAAGTATCTCATGGTCATGTATCGAGATGGGATTTGTCCCGCCCAAGTCGGAGAGATATACTTCGGGCCCACTTGGTAATCGATATCAACACCGCTTGCAAGCATGTGGTTAAGGAGTTAATCACAAAGTGATATCGGATTACGGAACGAGTAAAGTACTTGCTATGAACGAGATTGAACTAGGTATGACGCATCGACGATCGTAATCTCGCAAGTAAAATATCGCGAGACGAAGGGAATATATATATGGGATTGATTGAATCTCGACATCGTGGTTCATCCGATATGATCATCGATGAATGTGGGAGTCAATATGGGTTTCACTTCGCTGTTGATTATTGGTAGAAGATCATGTCTCAGATATTCTCGAACTCAGGTCACACACTTAACGTGTCTCGACGCTTAGGATAGATTGGATAATTGGTTTATGAGTTTTGTTCGAGTCTCTGATGGGATCCGGACATCACGAGGTTCCGAATGGTCCGGAGAATAAGATTCATATAAGGCAAGGCAGTTTTTGGAGTTCGAATTGTTCCGTTAATCAGATTGTACCTAAGCTTTAGAACCTTCCTAAGGGGACCAACGTGGCCCCACCTTCCGGAGGGGGCTTGGGCCTATGAGGGAGTGCCCTGGTCAAGATAATAGGGGCACAAGGCCCCATAGGGCCTAGCCGCCTGTGAGAGTTTAAACTCAGATAGGGTTTCTAGAAGGGGAGAGTCCATGCCCCCACTCCTTATCCCCTCGTCGCTGGTTTGGGCTTGGGAGGGCTAGCTGCGCCTCTATATAAAGAGGGTGGGGCGCACCAACCCCACACACCTTCCCTCAAACCCTAGCCGCCTGCTGCCCTCCTCTCTCCTCCCGATCGCTTGTAGGCGGCCTCACGCAGAAATTCTCCACCATATACACCACGCCGTCGTGTTGTAGATCCAATCCATCTCTCCACCATACTTTCTGGTCCGAGGAAGGAGACGCCGAGGTGCTGCAGTGCATCTCACGGAGGCACCGCCACTTGTGGTGCTAGATCGGATCGGATCGCGAGGAGGAGAAGCGAGTACGACCACATCACCCACGCTCCGGACTAACGCTCACAGGCAAATCTTCAAGGGTATGAAGATCTAATCCAACCTCTCGTTGTTTGCATCTCCTAGATTAGATCTTGGCTTTCCTCTGCTCGCATCCGTAGAAAATTTTGATTTACTATGCCGCCAAACCCTTCAAAGGGTATCGAGCTAGATCTATGCGAGATGTGATTCATTTAGAGAACGCAACATGGTTGTTGCGCGCTGATGTTTTCTGCTGCAAGCCTCTTGTTTGTGTTCTTCTTATGATGCGGAATAGTGAGATTGAAGCGTCCAGCCAACCTGACGCGACGCCGTCATGTAGACCGCTCCGCACTTGACGTGTGGCTTGTTCCACACATGCGGCCGGTGGATGCCGCTTTCTCACTATAGTTGTCATGGATTAACACCGAGTTTGGCAACCATAATATCACCGCTAGGCTTTCCGTAGGTAAGAATCGTTTTAGCATCTACTCCCATAAGCCACGTAAAACATGCAACAACAAAGTAGAGGCGTCTAACTTGTTTTTGCAGGGAGTGTTTTCTGTGATATGGTATGGCCCAAGATGTGATGTGTATAATGTATGCGATGATCATGTTTTGTAATGTTTCACGACTTGCATGTCGATGAGTACACAACCGGCAGGAGCCATATGGTTGTCTTTATAATTGTGTATGACCTATGTGTCAACTTCTTATGCGCCATGTAATAGTTTCACTTTATCGCTAAGTAGTTAGCAATAGTTGTAGTTGCTATTCGTGGTGGAGGCAATCATGGTGGAGTGATGGAGATCATGCCAGAACGCACAAGATGGAGATCATTGCACGAAGATTGGCTATACCATGTCACAAAAAATTATATGCATGTGATGTTTATCCTTTTATGTATCTTATTATGCTTAGATCGCGACGGTAGCATTATAAGATGATTCCTCACTTAAAGATCAAGATAAAACTGTGTTCTCCCCGAGTATGCACCGTTGCGAAAGTTCGTCGTGGCCAAGCATCACGTGATGATCGGGTGCTATAGACTCTACGCTCACATACAACGGGTGCAAGCCAGTTTTTGCACATGCGGAAATACTTGGGTCTAACTTGACGAGCCTAGCATGTACAGACATGGCCTCGGAACACAAGAACCAAAAGGTTAAGCACGAGTCATATGAATGATATGATCGACACTTCGTTGTCCACCATTGAAACCACATCTCTTCTCGTGATGATCGGATTAGGTGTGGTGAATTTGGATCGTGTTCACTAAACAACTTGAGGGATGTTGAATTTAGTGGGAGTTCATCTAGTAATTTGATTAAGTTGAACTAGTTATCATGAACATAGTCTAATTTGTACTTGCAAATACTGTAGATCACATGGCTAAGTCCAACTTCAACTTCAACGTTTTTGCTGAGAAGTAAAAGCTTACAAACAATGGGTATAACTTCACCAATTGGTTCCGCAATCTGAGAATCATTCTCTCTGGCGGTCAAAAGGACTATGTCCTTGGGAAAGCGTTAGGTGATCTCTGCGCAATCGCGATTGATGAGAAAGCCGTCATCACCAAGAAAGATGATTATGGTGTGATTAAGAGCACCATGTTGTTTGCTATGGAACCGGAACTTCAAAATCGCTTTGAAGACTATCCCTGCCCTTTGAGATTCTCAAGAGCTGAAAACCATGTTTCGCACTCAGCCCGCTTCCGAGAGATATGAGATCTCCGAGAAGTTCTTTAATCGCAAGATGGAGGAAGGAGTTCATAGTGAGCACGCCATTAAGATGACGGCTACACTCAACGCTTTGAGCAATCGGAATGCACGATTCCAGAGGAGCTCAAGATTGACAGGGTTCTCGCAATCACTCCTCCCAGCTACAAAAGTTTTGTAGTGACTCATAATCAGATTGGTTCCATCGACACGATCACCGAGCTCTTCGCAGTCAAGGCCGCGAGGTGGACATCAAAAGGATAATCATGTGTTGATGGTCAACAAGCCCTCCTTTAAGAAAGGTAAGGGTGCAAAGAAGCCCATCAAGAAAGGCGGTAAGCTGCTGTTCTCGCTGAGAAGAAGCTCAAGTCCGTCCTAAGACGGACACCGAGTGCTTCTATTGCAAGGACAAGGGTCACCGAAGTTTAAATCGTCCAAGTACTTAGCGGACAAGAAGGCTGGCACCATCAAAGGTATATTTGATATACATGTTATTGATGTTTTCCTTACTAGCCCTCGCTGTAGTGCCGGGTATTTGATACCTGCTCGCCATAATATTTGTAACTCAAACAGAGCTACTAATGGACGGCAGCTTAAGTAGGGATGAGGTGACGGCGCGCTGGCAACGGATCAAGAGTTGATGTGATGGCCGTACACGCCTCCTTAGTTTTACCTTCGGATTAGTTTTAAACCTTAATAAATGTTATTATGTGCCTGCTGAGCATGAACATTATTTCGATCGTGTTTATTGCAAGACGGTTATTCATTTAAATCAGAGAATAATGGTTGTTCTATTTATATGAGTAACATCTTTATGGTCATGCACCTCTTGTGAATGGTTTATTTCTTCTAAATCTAAAGGGATGAAACGCACATCCATAACATTGAGGCTAAGAGATGCAAAGTAGATAGTGATAATACTACTTATTTGTGGCAATCGCTGCTCAGGTCATATTGGTGTAAAGCGATGAAGAAACTCCATTCGATGGACTTTTGGAGTCTCTTGATTTTGAATCATTTGACACATGCGAACCATGCCTCATGGGCAAGATGATCAAAACCCCGCTTCTCCCAGATGATGGAGCGAGCAACGGACTTGTTGGAAATCATACATACCGATGTAAAGTGACCGATGAGTGTTTCGACGCGTGGATATCGCTATTTTCTCACTTTTACCGATGACTTAAGTAGATATGGGTATATCTATTTAATGAAACATAAATCTGAAACATTTGAAAAGTTCAAAGAATTTCAGAATGAAGTGGAGAACCATCGTAACAGAAAGATTAAGTTTCTACGATCCGATCGTGGAGGTGAATATTTGAGTTATGATTTTCACGATCTTAAAGCAAACGGAATCGCTTTCGCAACTCACGCCACCCTAACACCACAACGCAATGGTGTGTCTCAACGCCGAATCGAACTCTATTAGATATGGTCCGATCAATGATGTCTCTTACTGATTTGCCGTTATCATTTTGGGGTTATGCATTAGAAACCGCTACATTCACTTTAAATAGGGCACCATCTAAATCCGTTGAGAGGACACCGTATGAACTATCGTTTGGTGCTAAACCTGTTGTCGCTTAAAGTTTGGGGATGCGCTTACGCCAAGAAGTTGATGCCGACAAGCTCGAACCCAAAGCGAGAAATGCTTCTTCATAGGATACCCTAAGGAAACTATTGGGTATACCTTCTATCACAGAACCGAAGGCAAAGTGTTTGTCGCAAAGAACGGTTCCTTTCTTGAGAAGGAGTTTCTTTCGAAAGAAGTGAGTGGGAGGAAAGTAGAGCTAGACGAGGTTATTGAACCTTCTCTTGAATTGGAGAGTAGCGCAGCACCTGAGATTGTTCCAGTGCCGCCTGCACCAATAATAGAGGAAGCTAATGATAAGGATCATGACGCTTCGGATGATGCTACTACTGAACGTCGCAGGTCGACAAGGTCGCGTGCCCCTCCTGAGTGGTACGGCAACCCTGTCTTAACTGTCTTGTTGGTAGATGACAAGAGCTCGCGAACTATGAGGAAGTGATGATGAGCCCGGACTCTGAGAAATGGCTAGAAGCCATGAAATCCGAATTGGGATCCATGAGCGAAAACCAAGTATGGACTTTGGTGGACCCTCCTAGCGACCGAAAGGCCGTTGAGTGCAAATGGATCTTCAAAAGGAAAATGGACGCGGATGGTAATGTTACCGTCTATAAAGCACGGCTTGTCACGAAAGGTTTTCGACAAGTTCAAGGTGTTGACTACGATGAGACTTTCTCTCCCGTAGCGATGTTTAAGTCCATTCGGATTTTATTAGCAATTGCTGCGTTTCATGATTATGAAATATGGCAGATGGATGTCAAGATCGCTCCTCAATGGAAACATTGATGAAGAGTTGTATATGATGCAACCCAAGGTTTTGTCGATCCTAAGGATGCTGATAAAGTGTGCAAGCTTGAGCTGCTCCATTTATGGATCAAACAAGCATCTCGGAGTTGGAACCTTCGTTTTGATCAAGTGATCAAGAGCTTTGGATTTGTTCCAAATTGCTATGAAGCTTGTATCTACAAGAAAGTGAGTGGGAGCTCGGTGACATTTCTGGTATTATATGTGGATGACATATTGATTATTGGAAATGACATTAACATGCTTAACGATGTGAAGAGTTACTTGAATAAATGTTTTTCAATGAAAGACCTAGGTGAAGCTGCTTATATATTAGGCATCAAAATCTATAGAGATAGACAAAGACGCCTGATAGCTTTAAGCCAGAGTACATACCTAGACAAAGTTCTGAAAAGGTTCAGAATGGATAAGGCAAAGAAAGGTTCAGTGCCTATGTTGTCAGGTAAGACATTGAGCAAGGCTCAGTGTCCAGCTACGGTAAATGATAGGGAAGCTATGAGCAAAGTGCCTTATGCCTTGGCCATAGGTTCTATCATGTATGCCATGCTATGTACTAGACCAGATGTGTCCAATGCTCTTAGTTTGACGAGCAGATACCAAAGTGATCCAGGAGTGGAACACTGGACAGCCGTGAAGAACATCCTAAAGTACCTAAATAGGACTAAAGAAATGTTCTTAGTCTATGGGGTGATGAACATTGTTGTAAAGGTTACGCCGATGCTAGTTTTGACATCGACAAGGATGATTCTAAATCTCGCATGTGATACGCTTATATTTTGAATGGAGGAGTCAGAGCTGGAGAAGCTGCAAGCAAAGCGTGATCAAGGGATCTACAAGAGAAGCGGAATACATGGCTGCCGCAGAAGGCCAAGTGAAGGAGTTTGATCAAACTTCATCATCGAAGCTTGGCGTGGTTCCAAGTGCATTGGACCCATCGAGATATTGTGTGACAACACCGGGCGCCATAGCACTCGCTAAGGAACCAAGATATCATCCAAAGACCAAGCATATCAACTGCAAGTTTCATATAATCCGAGATTATATAGCGTATGGAGATCCAAGATTAGCAAAGTACATACAGATCTCAATGTCGCAGATCCATTGACTAAACCTCTTCCACGTAAAATATGATCAGCACCTCGCCATGGGTGTGAGATTGTTGCCAAATGTAAACTAGATTATTGACTCTAGTGCAAGTGGGAGACTGTTGGAATTATTCCCTAGAGGCAATAATAAAGCTGTTGTTATTATAATTCTTGTTCATGATAATGTTTATATTCCATGCTAGAATTGTATTGCTTAAAACTTTAATACTTGTGTGGTTTGTGAACAACACCGTATCCCTAGTACGCTTCTATGGACTAGCTCATTGATCAATGATGGTTAAGGTTTCCTAACCATAGACATGAGTTGTCAATTGATAATGAGATCATATCATTGGGAGAATGATGTGATGGATGCACCCAAACTAAGCGAAGCAATTAAATCGTGTCATCGTGTTCGCCTTTAAGCTTTTCTTATGTCAAATATTGTATTCCTTAGACCATGAGATAATACAACTCCCCGGTATCGAAGAGAGCTTTGAGGTCATCAAACGCCATCCTATGAGAGGGTGATCATAAAGGTGTCTCTCAGTGATCGGAAAGTATCCTGGGTTGTATGTATCGAGATGGGATTTGTCCTCCCAAGTCGGAGAGATATACTTCGGGCCCACTCGGCATCGATATCAACACCACTTGCAAGCATGTGGTTAAGGAGTTAATCACAAAGTGATATCGGATGAATCGAGTAAAGTACTTGCTATGAACGAGATTGAACTAGGTATGACGCATCGACGATCGAATCTCGCAAGTAAAATATCGCGAGACTAAGGGAATATATATGGGATTGATTGAATCGACATCGTGGTTCATCCGATATGATCATCGGCGAATGTGTGGAGTCAATATGGGTTTCTGCACTCGCTATTGATTATTGATAGAAGATCATGTCCATATTCTCGAACTCAGGGTCACACACTTAACGTGTCTCGACGCTAGGATAGATTGGATAATTGGTTTATGAGTTTTTGTTCGAGTCTCGATGGTATCCGGGACATCACGAGAGGTTCCTAATGGTCCGAGAATAAGATTCATATAAGGCAAAGGCAGTTTTTGGAGTTCGAATTGTTCCGTTAATCGGTATTGTACCGAAGCTTTAGAACCTTCCTAAGGGGACCAACATGGCCCCACCTTCCGGGAGGGGGCTTGGGCCTATGAGGGAGTGCCCTGGTCAAGAATAGGGGCACAAGGCCCCATAGGGCCCAGCCGCCCAGAGAGTTTAAACTCGAGATAGGGTTTCTAGAAGGGGAGAGTCCATGCCCCCACTCCTTATCCCTTGGTCAGCTTGGCTTTGGGAGGGCTAGCTGCGCCTCTATATAAAGAGGGTGGGGCGCACCAACCCCACACACCTTCCTCAAACCCTAGCCGCCTCACGCCTCCTCTCTCCCTCCCGACCGCCAGTAGGCGGTCACTCAGAAATTCTCCACCATATACACCACGCCGTCAGGTTGTAGATCCAATCCATCTCTCCACCATACTTGCTGGTCCGAGGACGGTGGAGACGTCGAGGTGCTGCACGTGTGCATCTCACGGAGGCACCGCCACTTGTGGTGCTCGATCGGATCGGATCGCGAGGAGGAGAAGCGAGTACGACTACATCACCCACGCTCCGATTTAACGCTCACTGCAGCGTAATCTTCAAGGGTATGAAGATCTAATCCAACCTCTCTTGTTGTTTGCATCTCCTAGATTAGATC
Organism: Avena insularis; assembly: GCA_023614405.1. Lineage (NCBI taxonomy): Eukaryota > Viridiplantae > Streptophyta > Magnoliopsida > Poales > Poaceae > Avena > Avena insularis. The sequence continues at coordinate 227,890,227 of CM042685.1, read as the reverse complement.
TTGGCTTTCCCTCTGTTCGCATCCGTAGAAAATTTTGATTTACTATGCCGCGAAACCCTTCATGTTCTGCGTCTGGCCTTCTTCCTGACCTGTACTTGAGTTTTTACATCCGGCTAGGATCAGCCGGCTGGCAGTTACATTGCCCCCTGAATCTTGTCCGGTTAGCCTACCCGGGGGTGATCCCCCTGACACGTTAGCGGTGCCACTACTTCCAAGAGCATCAGATAGTGGTCGTCAATGACGCACCACTATCACACATCCTTAACAACCCTGAGGCAATGGGGCGAGTGGCCCTCTGGGGCATCGCGCTATCCCCATGGGACATCATCTACGAGCGGCGTACCGCCATCAAATCAAAGGTGCTCCCTGACTTCCTCATCCACTGGATGGAGCTGCAGCTCTAGGACACCCCGGACATGTCCCAGCTCTGGACAATGCACTTCGATGGATCCAAACATGGGGAAGGAGCCGGAGCCGGAGTAATCTTGGCATTCCCTCAAGGGGACAAGATGAGATATGTTCTGTAGATGAGATTCCGCGCATCTAACAATGAGGCTAAATACGAGGCACTAATCCATGGCATGTGGATGGCTAAAGTCTATGGCTCCACATGACTGGTCATCTACGGTGACTCCAACCTCGTCGTCCAGCAGACGATGAACCAGTGCGACACCATCAATGACAACATGATCACCTACCGTAACCTCTACAACTCACTCGAGGTAGACTTTGACGGATGCAAACTCTGGCACGTCGGCCGAGAAAGAAACAAGGAGGCCGACAAGATCGCTAACATTGGCTCCACCTATGCTCCAATACCGCCAGGCGTGTTCCTCGAACAAATATGGGAGCGCTCCATCAAGCGCAAAACTTCCAAGGGCACAGTCGACGCCATGGAGCACTCGGGGGCTGCGCCACTCGAGAAAATGGAGACACCCACAGAATAAGATACGGACATCGAGCTGGTGAGCCTCATGCAAGCCCTAGCAATCGAGAAAACATGGACTCAACCATACATCAAGTACATGTTGAGCAAACAGCTGCCGGATGACCCAACTGATGCTAGGAAGATTGCCCGCCGCTCCAAAGGCTTCACCATCATAATTGGTGAACTCTACAAACGAAGCATCACCGGGGTCCTCCAGCAATGCGTCACCAATGGTGACAGAAAAAGCATCCTCCTCGACATCCATGAAGGCATCTGTGGCCACCATGCCGGTAGTCGCGCCCTAGTCGCCAAGGCCCTACGAGCTGGCTTCTACTGGCCAACGGCGATGTGCGACGCCAAGGACATCATCGAGAAATTCAAAGCCTGCCAAAGGTTTGTCGATAAACCACATGCACTATGCTTAGAGATATGGCCTATACCAATGGCCTAGCCCTTCACTCAATGGAGACTCGATATGGTCGGCAAGCTACAAAAGTCCTCACCCGGAGGATACGATTTCCTCCTGGCAGTCGAAAAGTTCACCATGTGGATTAAGGCTATGCCCGTCACCAACCAAACTGGTACCACTGCCGCTAAGTTCTTCCAGTCCATTGTTTATACGTTCAGGGTGCCCCATAGCATCATCACCGATAACGGCACGAACTTCACTTCAAAGGAGTTACAAGACTTCTGCGAAGGCCTCAAAATCAACATCACGTACGCCTCAGTTGTGCACTCGTAGACCAACGGCCAGGTCGAAAAATCCAATGGCCTCGAACGAGCGGCAGGAGCCTAGGAAGACGAACTACCCTCCGTCCTCCAGAGACTGCACACAACTCCAAACACCGCCACCGGCTATACACCCTTATTCATGGTGCACGGAGCCGAAGCAATGCTACCCACCGAGGTACAATACAAGGCCCCATGGGTCGTTGCTTATAGCGATGCCAAATCAACGGCCACACCCGAAGACGCCATGGACCTGTTGGACGAGGCACGCGACATCGTCGTGGCTCGTTCGATAGTGTTCCAACAAAGCCTTTGCAACTACCACAGCCGAAGGCTACGTCCAAGGTCCTTCGTCGAAGGAGACCTCGTCCTGTGACTCACACAAAAAGGGCACCTGAAGCTCGAGTCACCCTGGGAGGGCCCCTATGTGGTCACTGAAGTAATGCCAGGTGGCGCCTACCACCTCAAGGATGTCGAGTCTGGAGTATCATACTTCAACCCCTGGAACATCGCACAACTGCGACGCTGATACGTTGGAAACGTATCTATATTTTTTGATGTTCCATGCTTGTTTAGTATCTACTTTGCTTTTCTTTGTCTACACTTTGAGGTGTTTTTATATGTTTTCTGGTACTAACCCATTAACAAGATGCCACAGTGCCAGGTTCATGTTTTCTTATGTTTTTGGTTCCAAAAAGGCAGAAAATCAATATTCTCGGAATTGGACGGGACGAAAGCCAAAGTCAATATTTTACTGTGGGGAACACGAAGCCTGAATACGAGACGGAGGAGAGCCACCAGGGGCCACACCCCCTGGCCGCGCGGCCAACGTGGGCCCACGTATGAAGCGTGAGTAGTTCCACCTTGGACTACGGGTCCATGTAGTAGCTAGATGGTTGTATCTCCTCCTTTGTGCTACCATGTTTAGATCTTGTGAGCTCCGTTAATGATGAAGATCATATCTGTTGGTAATCATGCATGTTGTGTTTGCGGGGATCCGATGGATATTGAGATTACTATGTCAGATTGATTAATGGTTTTGTCTTATTGATTCTATCATGTCTATGTTGTTTGTGATCTTGCATGCTCTCTGTTTCTAGTAGCTATCTTGCCAAGTAGATGCTAGTGACTCCAAGAGGGGGTATTTATGCTAGATAGTGGGTTCATGCGTCTATTTAATCTAAGGGAAGTGACAGAAATCTCTAAGGTTGTAGATGTGTTGTTGCCACTAGGGAGAAAACAACGGTCTCTTGTTCATGGAACAAGTGGATTGTTTACCTTACAAAGTTTGCTTAAAGCAGTTATCTGTTGCTTGCAACTTAATACTGGAGGGGGTTCAGATGATAACCTGAGGTGGATTTCTAGTCATAGATGTAGTTGGATGGTGGTCTATGTATCTTGTTTTATTTCCCAATCGAATCTCATAGGATCATGAATGTCTAGTGTTGCATTGCTATGCCTTGCTCAGTCCTATCAAAATTGCCCTACTGTAATTTTTTTACCCAGCATGCCATGTTTGTTTCTTAAGAAGAACACCTCTAGGCTTTGTTCGGTTGCACAGGGTGAAATCCACTAGAAGATCTAAACCCTGCATGGATTGGGTGATCCCCGATGTCACCCCAATCCCCACTGCCTCTCTCCCCACATTCCCTACTAATCCTTGTTGTCATTTGCCGTTCTGTTGATCCATGCACAACAATAGAGGCAAGCAGTAAAGTTTGGGCAGGAGGAAAGGAACACAAGAGACCAGCTAGCAATCAGCACAACATAAAAAAGGCAGGACCTTTAAACCTAAATAATATATTTTTTGCCACTAGTTTTGAGCATGGCTGAAAGCTAAAATCAAACATGTTCACAAAGAAGATACAAAATAATACAGGATAGAGCTGGAACAAAAGTATCTAAAAAATGTTGATTATTTCAAGATATAGTTGATTCATTTTGAGAAAAATAGTGCTGCGACAACAAAATACAATGGATAATATTTTGTCCTTCCACTCTAAGGCACACGAATTTATTAGCATGGCACTCTTGTATTTTATCTTCTGGAGCTTGATCATGTAGAAGTATAGGTCTTCTGCATCTGACCATGTATATCAATGAGAAAGCATAATTATTAAAATTCAACTGTATGAGAAAGCATAAGAATGCAGAACAAATACATGTATGAAAATTCTATGAACAAAATAGGACATGCACTATAAGATGAATAATGCTCAAGAATGGAGAACAAATATGGGGGTTGTTTTGACCAAACAGTGCACTGTAAATTCAAATCCATTCATGTTTTAAAAGAAAAATGTTGCATCTCATGACATCTCTTTTATTCTTTTAGTTGCAATAACACTAGTGAAATATGTGATGATTCAACCATTTAGTAAGAAATCTATCAACGGCCAAACATCAACAATGATATTATCTAGAAATAGAGTAATCATGTACTAGCTGCAAACTGGGGTAAAAGATTCACTTCATACCAGAATTAGGAGTTCAAGACCCATCAACCCAAACAACCGATGCTGATCAAGCTAAAGAGTGAATCTATGTTGACCACTAAATTCTAAAGAGAAATCATGCATACCCCATTTGATATGTTCATCTTGATAGACATGAGGATGACGCAAGGAAGATGATTAGTTAGTCGATTCAAAATGATTCTACCGGATATCTACATATTCATGTTCTATGATGCAGACAAAAAAATGATCCTGCTAGCCTAGCAAAGAATTTGTGTATACTGCATTAAGCCAGTAAAGCAAGCCTACTATACTAGCAAAGAGTAACTGATCTCTTGCAGTGTTCGTATCATATTATGGTAGTATACAAGAACATCTTATGATTAAGCAACGTAGGTCTTTGTTTTCGCAAAGAATACTGTTTATATACTCCACCTCACATGCTAAAATGCTACTGATCATTGGAATCCAAACAAGCAATGAGCCTATGAGATGTCACAAACAGTAAAAAAACTAGTACAAGGTGACCAAATAATTATTTTCATGTTGCTGCTATATCAAGTATGATGCAATAAATAAACATAAGAAGACAGTACATGAAGAGCTCGTGATTGTCTGCACTTTAATAGTACAAGCAAGCACAGATGCAAAACAAACAAGAACATACTGCAAAACAAACAAGAACATACTACGCTTCAAATTGCAGAACAAAGAGAACAAAGAGCACATACTACTACTCAAACAAACAAGAACAGAATCTGATACCATATATTATTTCTCCCCAATGCAAGACTATCAGATACCATATATTATTTCTCGAATTGCAGAACATAGAGAGCATACTACACTTCAAATTGCAGAACAAAGAGAACATACTACGCTTCAAATTGTCTATGGCTAAATTGTCTTTCGCAAAAAAACATGTGTGTAAATGCAAAAAAGAATATTAGCACGTTTAGAGGACATCTAATATTAGTAGTCTTTCTACATATCCTGATGTTCTCTTTCCATCTTTATATGTCGACAATCCCTTCATCACATATATAAAAGTTAAAAATTGCATTCATCCTCCAATATTAGTAGTCTTTTTATGTGTTCTTGATCAAACAACGGTGTACTATTACGAAAACATCCGAGATCAGGTTCTGTCCTGGAACTATATTTGATCAGAGGTGGAGAGTTGGTCCATGCACAGATGCAAGCAAGCAAGCACAGATGCAACATCAAACTGAACTACAACCAGGCAAGAATTAAATTTTTATTCATTTGTATGATCAAAACTTGTTAAAAAATATGATTATATTTGTGAATCAAAACATTTAGGATACACAAAGCACCATGGGTTGGTCCACTTTAACTTCTTATTATTTCATGAATTTAGGAAAATACTTTTGTTTCTTTCAAAAAAGCTACGAAACTAAATCTGAAGAAACAATTGTATCTGAACTGAAGTGCACATACTCAATGCAACTTGGAAAGCTGAGCTTGCGCAACCACTACTTTAGTGCCCCTTCTGTCCTTGGTTACGTTAATTCTCTCTAGTGTGCATTGTACTGGTGCTACCGAAATTAGTAAATCGAGTACTCCCTAGTCCCTCTTTCCAATATGCTAACTGTACTCATGATTTAACAGTACAAGCAAGCGCAGATGCAACATCAAATTGAACTACAACCAGGCAAGAATTATGGCCAGCACGCCGTCAAAATCCATGGCAGCGACGAACATAACCTACCACTACTCCGACATCTCCTAGCTACGCAAGAACACGAACATGCAAGAACCCTAGGAACAATAGAAGGGGGAGGGAGGATGAGGAAGATAAGGTGCTCACAGGTGCGTATCCTCCGCAGATGGAGAAGAGGCTGGAGGTGTCGCGGTTGCCGCTGAGCTCGCACGGAAGTGGGGACTATGGGTCAATTTGTCCCTCTGCTGCCTGTTGGAAAGGAGGGGGAGGGAGAAGGACGCGCCTCTGATCTGCTCAACTGCTTTGTGCCGCCACCGTTCCCCTTGCCCTCTGCCACTGGCCCACATTGCCCTCCGCCGCCGGCCCGTCCAAATCACGCGGGAGAAATAGAGGGGCGAGGGTAGGAGGCGACAGAGAGGAGACACGGGATATGTTCCACGGGTTGGGGGTCGAGTCTTTTTCCCCGTCGAAATGAAGGGTATCGGGGTGGAATATGGAGGTGGAAACCTGGGCGTGTATAACCGAACAAGTTCCAATCCAAGCTGAACCACGCGGGTTTTGCACCGAACCCGGCCGGGAATGAATGAAACGAACAAAGCCCTAGTGAACTATGGACCCCGGTCCAATATTTACCATTGATACATTTTCCATCATATCACATTTGTTGCAAGACACTATTACCTTCCACACCATACAGTTAATCCTTTGTTACAGCAACCGGTGAGATTGACAACCTCACTGTTCATTGGGGAAAAGTCTTGAGTTTGTGTTGTGTAGGTCTCCAAGTTGCTAGCAACACCTTTGAGTCGTTTCCTTCCTCCTACTGGTTCGATAACCTCGATTTCTTACCGAGGGAAAACTAGTTGTTGTGATCATCACACCTTTCTCTTGGGGTCTCCCAACGAGGCGTCAATAACACGCCAACAAGCTTTTCTGGCGCTGTTTCCGGGGAGGCTAAGGACATCTTCACAAGGGGAGTCCTTCATAACCTTTCTCTTTACTTTGTTTTGGTTTTGCTTGGTTTATTTTGCTTGGTTTTGTTTGCCTTTTTTATCAAAAACTCCAAACAAATTAGTTTAGGTTGGTTTGCTTTCTCTTATCAAAAACACAAAAAAATTAGTTCCTCCTCTAGTTGTTGCTGATGTTGGCTTGCTCCACTTTTGCCAAAGTGAACTCTGCTAAGAACACCAAGTTGTGTGACTTCACTAGCACAAACAAAAATGATTTTGTAAGTACTGCTATTGCTCCACCTGCTCCTGATGCTACCTTTTATGAAATTAAGCCTGCTTTGTTGAATCTTGTGATGAGAGAGCAATTTTGGTGCTAGTTCTGATGATGTTGCTGCCCACCTTAATAACTTTGTTGAACTTTGTGAGATGCAAAAATATAAGGATGTAGATGGAGATATTATTAAGCTCAAATTGTTTCCTTTCTCCTTGAGGGGAAAAGCTAAAGAATGGTTGCTATCCTTGGCTAGAAATAGTATTGATTCTTGGATTAAGTGCAAAGATGCTTTTATTGGAAAGTACTACCCTCCTGCTAAGATTATATCTACGAGAAGTGATATTATAAAATTTAAACAACTTGATAATGAACATGTTGCTCAAGCTTGGGAAATAATTAAATCTTTGGTTAAGAATTGTCCCACTCATGGACTTACTGCTTAGATGATTATCCAGACTTTTTATGCAGATTTGAACTTCTCTTCAAGAAACCTGTTTGATTCAGCTACTGGAGGTACCTTTATGACCATCACCTTGGGTGATGCAACAAAACTCCTTGATAATATGATGGTTAATTATTCTTAGTGGCACACTGAGAGAGCTCCACATGGTAAGAAGGTAAATTCTGTTGAAGAAACCTCCTCTTTGAGTGATAAGATTGATGTTATCATGGCTATGCTTGTTAATGGGAAAGCTCCTTTAGATCCAAATAATGTCCCCTTAGCCTATTTGGTTGCTCAATAAGAGCAAGTTGATGTGAACTTCATTAGAAACAACAATTTCAACAATAATGCCTATAGGAATAATTTTGGTAGTAACAACAATTATAGGCCTTATCCTCCTAATAATGGTAATACCTATGGAAACTCCTACAACAATACTAGAAGTGCCCCCTCTAAACTTTAAGTCATTCTCAAAGACTTTATTAGTAAACAAACCACTTTCAACAAGACTGTGGAGGAAAAGCTTTGAATGTTGATAAAATATTTCCTCTTTGTCTGAAGCACAGTCCTCTTTGATTAATAAAATGGCTGTTAAACCTGAAACCTTGGAAAGTACCTTTGTTGCTACTCATGCCATACAAGTTACTATTGATGAAAATGTTAGACTATTAGCCCAACTTCATGCTAAGTGGGAAAGAGAAGCTGAAATTGCTAGAAACAATAGCGTATGCACTATCACCACCACCAATATGGATGCCACTAAACCACAAGAAGTCCATATTCTTCCTACCACAATGCCTAAACCCAATGAGCCTATTACTAGTGATGCTAAGTTTTATTTTGATCTTGATGGTTGCAATATTTCTGAAGTGATTATGTTCCTTAAAAAGCTTGCTAGAAGTCCTGATGCTAGTGATATGCATGTGGCTTTCACCAAACACATTAGAGATGCTCTTATTAAAATCAAGGAAGAGAAGTTGAAACACAAAGATTCTATTCCTAGGAAAGTAGAATATAGTTGGGAACCCATTATTAATATGCAAGTGAATAACTTTAATCTCAAAGCTTCATGTGATCTTGGTTCTAGTGTCTCTATTATGCCTAGAAAGATTTATGAAATGCTTGATTTGCCACCTTTGGAAGATTGTTATTTGGATGTCCCACTTAATGTTAATGCTAAAAATAAACTCATGGGGAGTGTTAATGATGTTCTTATTATGGTTAACAATGCTTATGTCCCTGTTGATTTCTATGTTTTGGATGTTGAATACAATGCTTCTTTTCCTATTACTTTGGGAAGACCCTTTCTTAGAACTGTTGGTGCCATCATTGATATGAAAGAAGGCACCATTAAATATCAATTTCCATTCAAGAAAGGTATTGAACACTTCCCTATGAGGAGAGAGAAGTTGCTTTTTGCTCCTCCTTTGAAAGCAAGGTTTGATGTTAATGCTTCTTCATTTGAAAATACTTGATTCTTGCTTCTTGTGCCTAACTTAAAGGCGTTAAAGAAAAGTACTTGTTGGGAGATAACCCAAGAGTTTTCTTGAGTCTTGGAAGTTATTACTTCAGTAATGTCCTCTCCTTATCCTTTTTGTTTGCGTTTTGTGCCAAGAATAACCTCTAATGAAAGGGAAGTAAGATTTGGGGAGTTGCTGTCTCGAAACAGATTTTTGTGCTCCACCGTAAAAATTCGTGAGGAATCTCTGTAAGTCGGATTGAGCTGATATTTTTTGAATAAATCCCCCAGTATGTTAGATAAATTTCTTTAGTTCAACACTTTTTATTTGAGAAACAGAAGGTCTTCGAAAAAATAGGTTTCTACCTTTTGTTCTGTTTTGACAGATTTCTGCCATTATTTGCATTTGCTTCTCATTGATTCCTTTTTGGGTTCTTTTTGGGAAATTGAGTTTTTTGAGGAAATTGATACAATAGCATGTGTTTTTAGTGAAAGTTTTTCTGTTCCAAAGCTAAGCCTAAAGGTCTATTATCTTTTGAATACACTATTGTTGCTAATGAAGATTGTGTGAACTTTTGTATGAAGGAAAATTTTCAGGTGTAGGGAGAGAATGATGTAATGAGATGAAGAATGGACAAAAGCTCAAGTTTGGGGATGCCACCCCATGTCACCCCAAGAAATATTCAATAGGTACAAGCGTCAAACCTTGGGGATGCCCAAGGCATCCCCTTCTTCATCAATAAAAAGCTCAGGTCTTTCTAGACACTTCGTTTTTATTGTTTCATGCACTGTTGTGTTGTTCTTGGAGTGTCTTAGTTTTTGTTTGGTTTGCTTAGTTTGCTTGAATAAAGTAGTTTGGACCCCCGTTCTCGTTGTGTTGTTGCAAATAAGTTGATTGGTGTTGGTGAGGAGTAGAATTTCTTGCTTGAGTAGTAAAGAGGAGCTTGCTTTGACTATGACTTAGACTTTAGCATGTCATGCTAGATGTTGTTTTGAGTTTATGATTAGTGATTATTACTGTAGCATGAATTGTTCCAAACAATTGGGATTGCTTAGTGTGCCTTGAAGTAATCATGCATTGTTTTAGCATACAAAAGCATAGTATTGTGGTATTCTCCTTTGATGCTTTGTTTGGGTAGACTTGGCACATGCTCACACCATGTTTTGACCATGAACTGGTCACTATAGCCTCTATGATCATTTAGTCCTTGACTTGTAGTACCACTTTATGCTTTTATTAGTAATGTTTTGTCGCTCTGCTTGATTATGGCCATTATTGCTCTCTTAGTTGGTCGCTCTCGGTCTTTTGCTAGCCTCCACTTGTATGAGTAAGCTCTACTCATGCATCCAACTCCCAAGAAACCAAGTTATTCCAAAGTGTCAACTATAAATTCCTATGCATGGTGTGTTACACTATTCCAAGTATATTCTTGTTTTCATCTATCTACCAATTAAAAAGTATTTTGTTATGAGAAAACTTAGTGATTAAAGCTCTCACAAACTTGATGGCACACTTTATATTTCTTGCCCATAATAAACTTGACCCATTGTGTCATCTATGTTGTATATGCTTGCACTTATACGTTGGAATTAGCAGAACCGTGTTGTCACGGGGAACGCTTTCAACATTGCACTTGTACTTTGTACATAGTTGATATCATGCTCTTTTGTCTATGGATGTCGTCGGTGTGAAATAAAAGGGGAGCTTGTATCTCCATGGAGTTATGTATGTGTGTTAGAGAAACGCTTGGGCCGCTAGCCTAAGCCATGCCTAATCATGGTGGAAACTTGCAGCATCACCATAATGACATCTATTTAGCTTTCTTCTTATAAAAAAGAGAGAGACAAATTGAAAAGAGGAAGAGAGAAAAAAGCACCATATTCCCATGGTAAATAAGAAGATTGCTAAGATTCTCATTATCTGCTTGCCTTGTCATTTTGATTATGGGATAGCTCATGTATCATGTGCAAGGGGTACCCCGTTGGAGGTTCTCTATGATACACATGTACTTACTTTGACAAGAACTTACAGGTGACTAAAGTTGAGTAGCCTGAGGTGCGGCCCTCGTATTCAAGGGACAAGAGATTGCCAACTTATACTTTGTCAAGCATATACTCCATAGTTTGTTCACTTTAACCTTAATCACTTCAAGATTCTTATGATAGGGGCAATGAGAGCTGAAAGCTAACAAGTACCATGATTTTTGGAAGCTCTTTATGAAACTTGAAATCCCTGCTTCCCTTTGAAGGGTCTTTCTTCCACTGTTATATTGAGTCTCCACCTTCTATCCTTAGGCACCAATTAAGAGAGCATAGTTGTCATTCTTAGTTCTATGTGCATTGTCCCAAAACTTGTTGATTGATTCATAAGGTTGATATTGATTGTTCTTGAACTATTTGTGTCTAGTCACTCTTACGAACTTTGAAGGTGTCCTATGCATCTATTTGCTACTCCATGAGGGACAAGCTGAATGCCACTATGCCATGTTTTTTGTATGTGAAACAAACAAATGTTTTTCAATGCATGTTATTCATGATCTTTGTTTGTAGCCTTTCATGTTGCATGCATAGTTACTTTGTCTTACTGTTAGAACTCCATCTTTCATGCTCATGTTTAGAGTTCTTTGCTCCCATCTTTCAATGCTTGCAAGTGGTTTGATCTTGATTTTGATGGTGCATGTCAGCTCAAAAATTATTCTTTTTATCACTTACCTACTCGAGGACGAGCAGGAGTTAAGCTTGGGGATGCTTGATACATCGGAAACGTATCTATAATTTTTGATGTTCCATGCTTGTTTAGTATCTACTTTGCTTTGTTTTGTCTACACTTTGAGGTGTTTTTATATGTTTTCTGGTACTTCATCCATAGTGCCAGTTGCCTATTTTCTTATGTATTTGCTTACAGAAAGGCAGAAAATCAATATTCTCGTAATTGGATGGGACAAAAGCCAAAGTCAATATTTTACTGTGGGGAACATGAAGCCTGAATACGAGACGGAGGAGAGCCACGAGGGGGCCACACCCCCTGGCCGCGCGGTGTCAACACCCGGATTTTTCAATCCTAGATGCCTGTTATGCCATACATCGCAATCCCAGGATTACCATTTTTGCGAGACATAACAGAATTGGACACCATAGTACTTCATCCATTACAAACGATACATAAGTTCTTACACAAATGGGGATCTCATGATCCAGTTCTTAATACAACATCAAGCAGCGGAATACGTAATAATAACGGTAGCATAGGCGAAGCTCCATCTTCGGGGTCACAGGCAATGCTGACGATGGGAGATGATCCTAGTTGTCGTAACCTTCGTGGGGTCCATCTTCCAGGTACTCCTCTTCATAGTCTGGCCATGGGAATAGCCAAGGACAAAGCCATGAGTACTCTTTAAGTACTCGCAAACTAATACTAACAGGTAAGGGGTTTTTGGATAATAGGACACTAGGCTCTAGGGTTGTTTTGCAAAAAGCCAGGTTTATCTCTACTAAGTTCCAAAGCTAGTCACAATTTTATAACTCCTAAGTGGGATCTTGTAATTCAGGTCACAACTCTGTTGTGGTCAAGTCAAAGTCTCAATTCATTTCACAAGTCATTTTGAAAAGTCTGACAGGGGAACAATATGACCATCTAATCATCCATAACCATGGACGCGGCTATTCGAATAGTTTGACACTCTGCAGAGATTGTACACTTTCACCACAACATTCGATACATCCGTCAGGAACAAATCCTGAATTCACCATACTCAGTATGCGGATAATCAATCCTAACCTTTCAATTACATTCCCTAGTATAAGCACCTCTCCTGTGAGTTTGGCCTCCCAACCATGACCAGCTATCATCTTGGGTACTGCACAAGTGGACAATCTTCACAAGGTAGCCTCAGCTCAAACCTTGGCCATGAGGGAACTAATACTAAGGTATATAAGTTTCCAGTCAAGCCCTACCCAATATTCGGTTGTTGTGGTTGTACGCTAAAATTGGAATGATATCGCATCCAGACAACCATCAGTTTTATAAAGGGCTAAGGCTCATGCATCAACATTTTCATCACCAAAATCATCAAGTGTTTGGAAACACATGTCCAAAACATTTCAATAGAATGATCCATCATTCCAAGGTTTTCATAACCATTTTTCCACCAAGTATTCCCATCTAAAAGTTGATCAAGTTTTATGCTTAGCACTAGCATCTACAGGTGGGGGGTAGTACTAATGAGGGGTGGTAACTAGTGGAGTTTCACTAAGTCCAACCTTATATCTTAGGCTGATATCAAGGCTTCTAGCTTAGGCCAAATTTTATGCTCTTTATGCAACCTTCAGCATCTTTCCAAAATCTATCAGTCACTTAAGTAAACTCTAAGTAAGCTTTGATAAAGAAATAAAGTAAGAAGCTTGCACATAAAACTAGGATTTGGTTTATCAAGTGGGTATGATCACATATGCTTAAGGCATATAGTAGTCATATCACAAGTATGGGTTTGTGGCATCAGTAGGGTATCTGGCAAGGGTTAGCTTGCATCAATATGAGTATAATCTTGCATAGGTATAGTATCTTGCAAGTGTTAGCTTGCCTTGTGCAGAGAAGTGGTTGAAGTTCTCCTCGGCTTCCTCTTCGTAGTATCCTCCTTCCTCCTCGTATCCTTGGTCGGTACTAGCGTATATGAATAAATACGAGGTACACAATCACCAAACAATACTTATCTACTTGCAATCATCACACACAAGGGTCCTATAGATGATCTAGCATCATCTCTAACCTTACAAGGTTAAGGCTTGGTTTAAATCTTTTTATTTTTAGAAAAGTAATTTCTACTCATTGAAAAACTACTTAAGATTTAATATTCTCCAAACTAAACATGGGATCATGTTGACACATGTCATCACCACATATTGTAGTCCATGGGAATGTGATTTAAAGTGGTGTCACAATTTAATAAGGTTTTACCCTTTTATTTTAATTAGTTAAAGTGGCTAGAAATGCTTATGTAGCATTCTTTTATTACTTGAACATTATTTCTGCAAGTAAACCTATATATTTTTATATATTCTGAAAGGTATGGTTAAATGTGATTTTTGAGAGTTGGAATCAACTCAAAAGATATTATGGTTTTGATTTGAAAAATGTTTGAATGCAGAAAAGCTTATGCCTTGTTATTTTTACCATGGATGATCTATAGATCTAAATGACTTGAATCCAACGGGATTGGATTCAGCATTGCCAGACCTTTCTAACAAAATTAGTTTCATTCAATTTGGTGCAATGAATCGACCTGGGTGGATTTTTGAAATTGGGTACAGAAGTGTGTTTGAAATAAAATGGAAAAGGTTTAATTTGAATTGCTGGGCTGTGCGGGAAATTCTAACAGGCCGGCCTGCTAAGCGCAGTGCTCCCGCGGGCTGCTTAAGTGGGTGTCCCCACTTGTCAGTGACACGGGGCTGGGCGAAGCGGTATGGGGCAACGTGGATCGTTCGATCTAGTTCTAATCCAACGGCTGGGAGTCATCGTCGACGCGAGACAACTCCGGCGAGAACGAAACCTAGCGCGGCCAATGAGGGGTGTTGGGGGCTCACCGGGGTACGAGCGAAGGTCGGCGAGGCAGGCGAACGACAAAGTCGACGATGGCGAACTCAAGGGTGGTCGTGGCAGCTCCTGGGGCGGCTCCAATCGCTGGCTCCTTTCTTCTCTAGAGGCGGCGGGCTCTGGTAAAATTCCGGCGAGCTGGTGCTCGCCTTGCTCTGAGAATGGTGTGGCACGATCAGTGAGGAGAGGGGAGTGAGATGGTGTGAAGAAATCATGCGGGGGTGGCCTCTATTTATAGTCGAGCGAGAGGACCGTCGGGGCGCACGGTGAGCTCGTCGGGGGCGACGTTACAGGCGGCTATTGGCATGGGCAAGGGTAGGGGACGATGCTGTGTCTCCTGGCGATGCTCAACGGCATGGTCGCGAGGCATGGGGCGGTGTGGTTTGGTCTGGAACGGCTGGTGCTCTACGCGGCAGAGGCGGCGTCTTCGACGGCGGGCGGTGGCTGTATGGCACGGGGCGGCAAACGGGGATGTCTGGCGGTCTCTCTCGGTGGTGATCGTGTGCACGCGTGAGGGCGGACGCTGTCTCGGGACGTTGGTCGAGGGTGGCGCCTGGCGCACGCTGCATGGTCTGGGCGCTGCTTGTGCGAGTGGTCGAGGGCTTGGCAACGCCATGGCTGGGACAGGGAGTGGCGGTGGACGGTGGGCTGCCTCCCAGACAAGGTTGGCATGGCTAGTTCTTCCTCTAGCCTGCTGTCCACAATGGGGTGACATTGGGGTGCTCGGCTGTTCACCATTGATGATAATGGCAAGCTCACAGGGGTGCTAGTGTTGGGCTAATCTTTCTAGATGATCTACTGAGTTGTGTGTGAGCTAACAAGGGAACAAGTTAGGCAAGAATCACTGCACACTATAGTGTTTGATGTTTTGTTTGATTTGTGTCTGCAACCTGTTTGATGAAATGGCCGCATGAATTCAAGTTTTCAATTTTTAAATGAATTTTGGTGAGTTTGCTAGATTGGTGCTGGTGAGTCTGCAGATGCTTGGGTTTTGAAAGTTTAGCTTGTTTGAGTGGGTTTTGAAAAAGTGGGATCTTCCCATATGAAGAAGATTCAATTTTAAATTGTCATTTAAACTATGCATTTGAAAGTTTCTGGATGATCACAAAGTGGGCCTTGATACTTTGTTATGTGTACATTCAAGGGGTGCAAAGATCCAGAAAAGTTTCTGTTAGGTTCTGAATGTTTGAGACAGCCAAAGTAGGCATGGTAGTTAAATTGGCCAAAATGACCATTCACTTAATATATTTGTTTTGATTTACTTGTGTTTAAGGAAAGTGTGGGAAATGTTTTAGATGATATTCATTTCACCTAAGAAACATTTTACAAGCAATGGATCACACAAACAAGGTGGTTTTTAAATAAATTCAAAATCCATGCATACACATATACATGCATTTATAATTTTATTTAGAAAAGTTTTTGTTAACCCTAATCTTGATGATTAGTGTTTGATGATCTAAGTTTGGTATTTTTGGGATGTTACAAACCTTCCCCCCTTAAACAAAATCTCGTCCCGAGATTTGAAAAAGGACGAAAGATTACCTAGGATTTGAAGAGATCGGGAAACTCCGTCCTGATGTGATCTTCGCGTTCCCAGGTAGCTTCCTCTTCTGTGTGGTTGCTCCACTGAATCTTGAGAAACTTGATGCTTCGGGTTTGGGTAGTTCGAAAGGCTTCTTCCAATATACAGATGGGTACTTCGGGATAGGTTAGGTCATCGTTGATCTCTATGGTCCGGTGATCGATATTCTTGAACACTTCGGTCTTCTCGGGGACTTCGAGACACTTGCGAAGTAACGAGATATGGAACACATTGTGCACAACTGACATCTCTTCTGGTAGCTCCAGTTGATACGATACTTCTCCTCGACGGTTCAGAATTTTGAAAGGTCCGATATCCGGGGCTAACTTTCCCTTGAGTTGGAAACGCTGCATTCCCTTCAATGGCGACACTTTCAGATAAACAAAATCTCCTATGTTGAAGGCGAGGTCTCGACGTCTCTTGTCGGCGTAACTCTTCTGTCGGGATTGGGCTGTCTTGAGGTGCTCACGAATCTTGTGAACCTTCTCTTCTACTTCTCGAGGATGTCGGGTCCGAAAATCTAACTCTCTCCTACTTCCGACCAGTTCAAAGGGGTGTGGCACTTTCTTCCGTACATGAATTCAAATGGGGCCATTTGCAAACTGGCTTGGTAACTATTGTTGTATGAAAATTCTGCAAACGGCGCAGTCTTCCCACTTGGATCCATATTCTAGCACACATGCTCTAAGCATATCTTCGAGTAATTGATTTACTGGCCCGCTTATCCATCGATGCGAGGGTGATACGCAGCTGTATCGAAATCTAGGCGGTTCCTAAACCTTCTTGGACTTTCTTCCGAATCTCGAGGTAAACTGAGTTCCTCGATCCGATACTATGTTCTTGGGGACTCCATGCTATCTAACGATTCTAGCGATGTACAACTCTGCTAGCTTTGAACTCTGATAGGTGGTTTTGACGGGCAATAAATGGGCGACTTTGGACAATCTGTCCACTATGACCCAAATAGAGTCATTTCCCCTACTAGAAGTAGGTAGTCCAGTGATAAAGTCCATTCCTACAGAATCCCATTTCCATTCCGGAATTTGCAAAGGTTGCAACAATCCAGCGGATCTTTGATGTCCGGCCTTGACTCGCTGACATAGATCACACTTGGCGATATAGCTTCCGATTTCTCTCTTCATCTTATGCCACCAAAATTGCTCTTTCAAATCTTGATACATCTTAGTTCCTCCGGGATGGATAGAATAAAGAGTATCATGAGCCTCCTTCAAGATAACTTCTTTTAACTCAGAATCTGATGGTACACAAAGGCGTCCTTTGTACCACAAAACTCCTTCTTCGTCCTCGGTGAATCCGGGTACTTTGCCTGTACCGATACGACGCTTGATTCCGTCGATACTAGCATTTCCTTTTTGCACCTCTTTAATCTGACTGATCAAAGTGGGCTGAAGTTCTATGCTAGCCAAAAATCCTTCACTTACTAATTCCATTCGAAAATCTTCCATCTCTTTCTGCAAACTTGGTTGCTCCTTCAAAATCATGGAGTTCAAGCGGCACGGTAATCTGCTAAGGGCATCGGCTACCACGTTGGCTTTACCAGGGTGATAGTGAATGTCTAGGTTGTAATCCTTGATTAGCTCAATCCATCTTCTCTGCCTCATATTCAGCTCCTTCTGAGTGAATATATACTTTAGGCTCTTGTGATCCGAATAAATCTCACAACGGTTTACCATCAGGTAATGTCTCCATGTCTTCAGGGCTAGAACTACACGAAGTTCGAGGTCATGGGTTGGGTAATTTTGTTCATGTTGCTTCAATTGTCACGATAGATAAGATATAACTTTGCCTTCTTGCATTAGCACACATCCGAGACCAATCTTGGATACGTCACAATACACATCGAAGGGCTTCGTGATATCCGGCATGATCAAGATTGGGGCTGAAATCAATCTCCTTTTGAGTTCTTGAAAACTCGCTTCACATTTGTTGGTCCATTCAAACTTCTTGTCCTTCTTCAGCAATTGGGTCATGGGTCTGGCGATACTAGAGAATCCTTCTACAAATTTGCGGTAATATCCCGCCAATCCGAGAAAAGCACGAACTTGGGTTTGAGTGGTTGGGGCTTGCCAATCTTCTACATCTTTCACTTTGGGCGGTCAACGGCAATTCCTCCGGCTGATACAATGTGACCGAGGAATCCTACTTCCTGTAACCAGAATTCACATTTGCTAAACTTTGCATATAGCTGATGCTCTCTAAGGGTTCCAAGAATGGTCCTTAGGTGTAGCTCATGTTCTTCTTCTAATTTGGAATAAATCAGAATGTCATCGATGAAAACAACGACAAACTTATCCAGGAAGTCCATAAAAATCTTATTCATGAATTCATGAAATAAGTGCGGGCATTGGTTAATCCAAAAGACATGACTGTATACTCGTACAATCCATATCTGGTGGTAAAGACAGTCTTTGGAATATCCTCTGCATGAATCTTGAGTTGATGATAGCCAGTTCTAAGATCAATCTTAGAAAACACCTGGGCACCGATCAACTGATCAAACAAATCTTCTATCTTAGGCAAGGGGTACTTGTTCTTGATGGTGACATCATTCAACTTCCGATAATCCGTACACAAACGGTTACCTCCATCCTTCTTGTCCACAAACAAGACAGGTGATCTCCATGGGGACGCACTTGGTTGAATCAATCCGATTTCCAACATGGAATCCAGTTGCTTCTTCAGTTCTTCTAGTTCCGACAGGTTCATACTATAGGGTCTCTGGGCTATGGGTCCTGTTCCGGGGATTAGTTCGATGATAAACTCGATATCCCGATCTGGGGGCATACCGGGCAAAACATCTGGAAATACATCGGGGTATTTGCAGACTATCCGGACTTGGTCAATGGTAGGTTGGGTTATACTCTTGTTACACTTGAATTGGCGAGGTAAGGTTTCAGATATATGCTCGACTGATATTCCGGCGGTACTGGTCATGGTGATGGATTTCTTGGCACAGTCAATCAATCCTTTATGTTTGGACATCCAATCCATTCCTAGTACTACTTCCAAACCTTTAGTTCCGAGTACTATTAGGTTAGCATAAAAATCTATGCCATGGATTCGTATAGGGACGGCCTTGCAAATTTGCCTAGCCTTGGTGGTTGATCCGGGAATTTGTACAATCATCACATGCTTCAATTTGGTTGGTTGAATTTTACTAGTGCAGGCAAATTCTTCGGTGACAAATGAATGCGATGCACCAGAATCAAACAACACTCTTGCAAGTACTGAATTAACAGAAAACATACCCAGCACGACGTCTGGCGCTTCCTGAGCTTCTTCAGCATGCATGAGAAAAAGACGGCCATTGCGGTTGAGTGAATTCCCTGGGGCAAATCTTCTCCCTGGCTGGACACGACGTTGCTGCTGAGCTGGGACATTGGTATTAGGGGCTGTAGCATTCTTCTTGTTGGGGCACTCATTGGAATAGTGGCCTTTATTTCCACAGTCATAACAGGTCACTTGTGACTTGTCCTTGGTCGCTCATGGCACAACATTGCTTCCAGTCCTCGGGGCAGTGTTGGGGTTGGCGGTAGAATTGTTGGTGTTGAACTTGGGTGGGGCACGGGTGAAATTGCTAGAGTTGCCGGGGTTGTTGTGATTTCCTCCAGGTCTAGGGTTTCCACGGTTGGGATAGGTCGGACGGTTCATAGGGGGTCTGTTGGTTCTTTGGGCAAATCCTGGAGATGGGTTGGGGTGATACTTTGGGGTCTGATGGGTTCCTGGTTGATGCATCATGCGACGCTTGCGGTTCTCATTGGCCTGGTTGATCTTTCCTTCCATCTGGATAGCAGAGTCGACAAGGGCTTCAATATCAACAAAGGGGATATTGACTAACATTGTTTGGATCTCGTCATGCAGACCATTCAGGAATCTTTCTTTCTTCTTGGCTTCGGCGTCTATCTCGTCCAGGGCATACCTAGCTAATGACAAAAATTTGTCACGGTATTCCACTATAGTCATCCTCCCTTGCTTCAGCTCTCTGAACTCGTCTCTCATTCTCTGGATCAAACCTGGTGGCACATGGGTTCTGCTAAACTTGACCTTGAATTCTCCTGTGTCATCATTCGCCTCCGTCATGGCACGAACACTGTTCCACCATGCCCTGGCATCTCCGGCTAGATAATGGGTGGCGAACAGGACTTTCTCGTTGGCTTCGACTCCTGCTACTTCTAAGTTGTTTTCCATGGTTTGCAGCCAATCATCAGCATCTAGGGGTTCTTCTGACTTGGTGAAAACGGGTGGGTTGGTATTCTGGAAATTCTTGAGCTTAGATCCGTGGTTGTCCTGATTTCCATGGCCTTGGTTGTTGTGGGCTAGCTGGGCTATCTGTTGCAGAGTGGCTAGGTTGGCTTGACGTTCCGCTCTTTCAGCTTCGCGGTCAGAAGTCAACATTTGCAGGATCTACAACATCGGGTTCGGGGCTGAACCACTTCCTCCACGTGGCATCTGAAGATTGATATAGATCATGAGAAAAGAGGGAAATTTCTAAGGTTTTGGGTTTTTGAAAAGTTTTTAGAGTTTGACTCAGGTTTTTCTAGCAACTTGCTTTTTCATTCATTCAATCACTCGATACAACGCACACCACAACAAGGGAAAACAGATGGTTTTAAGAACCATTCTGGAAACTACGATCAAGTGGGATCGACTACTACTCACTATGCTAGTGCTCAGTGCTACTACTCCTCGGAGTCTGTGGCTTCATCATCTTCAGCATCATTGATGAAGGTGAAATCATCCTCATCGGTGAAGAAGTCCATGGCCTGATCCTCCAGAAAATCATCGTCATCGCTGAGATAGGAGTAAGGGTCTCCACGAAGATCCTCTCTGGCATTCTCCGTTTCCTCTAACAGCATGTCTCTCTCGTGGATGGTCTCTTCCAGAGATGAGATGCGATGGCGAAGACGGGCAATAATGCGCTCCTTCTTGTCGAGCTGACGTCGGCGAGACTTACGATCCTTTGCTAGCATGGCGATGGTCTGGTCCTTCGTCTTGATGATGGCAGACTTGTGGTTGCAATAGTCACGGCAGTTGTCCAATTCCTGCTGACAATCATACATCATGAAGCTAAGGTGGTCCAATTGAGTCTTCAGCTCGGGGTGGTATGGGGCTTCCAATGGTTGGCCATTTGCATCACGCCTTGGGAAAAAATCAAAGCGGGTTCCCTTGATCTGATTGATGCTCTGCCCACACAGACGGGAGAGAGATTCCTGCATTGCTCTGGCAAGTCCATCGAGCCAGTTGTTCTCTCTTAAGGTAAACTGAATTCCTTCCGCAGTGGGAGGTTCAATCTTTCCTCAGAGACTTGCAACAATTAACCACTGCAGATCTTCTCCTCCTTGACCATTGAGTTGAGCTCCGAAGAACTCGGGATGCGGACGCTCCAAAAGTTCCGAAAGATGATCCAGATCCCTCTCAAAGATAAGATCTCCTCCATTCCCAAGTTGGTAAAACTTGCTGTACTTCACGCCCATCTATAAAAATAGAGGATGAGTAGATTAACAGAGTGATCAAGTGTGTCAAAATTTTATCTATTTTGCAAGAGTTTTTGAGGAACATGAAGTTTTATTAAAGAATTAAAGAGGTAAGAATGAGAATAGGTTTTCGTAAATATTTTTGTTCTTTGGTTTTGAAACTAAGTTTTTGGTTCAACGTCCAATCTAACTAGGGTCTCCTATGGTCAGGATGGCTCTAATAACAACTTGTCAACACCCGGATTTTTCAATCCTAGATGCCTGTTATGCCATACATCGCAATCCCAGGATTACCATTTTTGCGAGACATAACAGAATTGGATACCATAGTACTTCATCCATTACAAACGATACATAAGTTCTTACACAAATGGGGATCTCATGATCCAGTTCTTAATACAACATCAAGCAGCGGAATACGTAATAATAACGGTAGCGTAGGCGAAGCTCCATCTTCGGGTCACAGCAATCTTGACGATGGGAGATGATCCTAGTTGTCGAACCTTCCGGGTCCATCTTCCGTACTCCTCTTCATAGTCCGCCATGGGAATAGCTGTGGACAAAGCCATGAGTACTCTTTAAGTACTCGCAAACTAATACTAACAGTAAGGGGTTTTAGATAATAGGACACTAGGCTCTAGGGTTGTTTTGCAAAAAGCCAGTTTATCTCTACTAAGTTCCAAAGCTAGTCACAATTTTATAACTCCTAAGTGGGATCTTGTAATTCAGGTCACAACTCTGTTGGTCAAGTCAAAGTCTCAATTCATTTCACAAGTCATTTTGAAAGTCTGACAGGGGAACAAGATGGCCACCTAATCGTCCATAATCATGACGCGCTATTCAATAGTTTGACACTGCAGAGATTGTACACTTTCACCACAACATTCGATACATCCGTCAGAACAAATCCTGAATTCACCATACTCGATGTCACGGATAATCAATCCTAACCTTTCAATTACATGCCCTAGTATAAGCACCTCTCCTATGAGTTTGGCCTCCCAACCATGACCAGCTGTCATCTTGGGTACTGCACAGGTGGACAATCTTCACAAGGTAGCCTCAGCTCAGACCTTGGCCGTGAGGGAACTAATACTAAGGTATATAAGTTTCCAGTCAAGCCCTACCCAATATTAGGGTATTGTGGTTGTACACTAAAATTGGAATGGTATCGCATCCAGACAACCATCAGTTTTATAAAGGGCTAAGGCTCATTACTCAACATTTTCATCACCAAAATCATCAAGTGTTTGGAAACACATGTCCAAAACATTTCAATAGAATGATCCATCATTCCAAGGTTTTCATAACCATTTTTCCACCAAGTATTCCCATCTAAAAGTTGATCAAGTTTTATGCTTAGCACTAGCATCTACAGGTGGGGGGTAGTACTAATGAGGGGTGGTAACTAGTGGAGTTTCACTAAGTCCAACCTTATATCTTAGGCTGATATCAAGGCTTCTAGCTTAGGCCAAATTTTATGCTCTTTATGCAACCTTCAGCATCTTTCCAAAATCTATCAGTCACTTAAGTAAACTCTAAGTAAGCTTTAATAAAGAAATAAAGTAAGAAGCTTGCACATAAAACTAGGATTTGGTTTATCAAGTGGGTATGATCACATATGCTTAAGGCATATAGTAGTCATATCACAAGTATGGGTTTGTGGCATCAGTAGGGTATCTGGCAAGGGTTAGCTTGCATCAATATGAGTATAAGCTTGCAAAGGTATAGTATCTTGCAAGTGTTAGCTTGCCTTGTGTAGAGTAGTGGTGTAAGTTCTCCTCGGCTTCCTCTTCGTAGTATCCTCCTTCCTCCTCGTATCCTTGGTCGGTACTAGCGTCTATGAATAAATACGAGTTACACAATCACCAAACAATACTTATCTACTTGCAATCATCACACACAAGGGTCCTATAGATGATCTAGCATCATCTCTAACATTACAAGGTTAAGGCTTGGTTTAAATCTTTTTATTTTTAGAAAAGTAATTTCTACTCATTGAAAAACTACTTAAGATTTAATATTCTCCAAACTAAACATGGGATCATGTTGACACATGTCATCACCACATATTGTAGTCCATGTGAATGTGATTTAAAATGGTGTCACAATTTAATAAGGTTTTACCCTTTTATTTTAATTAGTTAAAGTGGCTAGAAATGCTTATGTAGCATTCTTTTATTACTTGAACATTATTTCTGCAAGTAAACCTATATATTTTTATATATTCTGAAAGGTATGGTTAAATGTGATTTTTGAGAGTCGGAATCAACTCAAAAGCTTTTATGGTTTAAATTTGAAAAATGTTTGAATGTAGAAAAGCTTCTGCCTTGTTATTTTTACTATGGGTGATCTAGATATCCAAATGACTTGAATCCAACGGGCTTGGATTAAGCATTCACAGACCTTTCCAACAAAATTGGTTTCATTCAAATTGGTTCAAGGAATCGATCTGGGTTGATTTTTGAATTGAGTGCTGAAGTGTGTTTGAATTGAAATAGAAAATGATTTAATTTGAATTGCTGGGCTGCGCGGGAAATTCTAAAGGGCCGGCCTGCTAAGCGCAGTGCTCCCGCGGGCTGCTTAAGTGGGTGTCCCCACTTGTCAGTGACACGGGGCTGGGCGAAGCGGTATGGAGCAACGTGGATCGTTCGATCTAGTTCTAATCCAACGGCTGGGAGTCATCGTCGACGCGAGATCACTCCGGCGAGAACGAAACCTAGCGCGGCCAGTGAGGGGTGCTGGGGGCTCACCGGGGTACGGGCGAAGGTCGGCGAGGCGGGCGAACGACGAAGTCGACGACGGCGAACTCAGGGGTGGTCGCGGCAGCTCCTGGGGCGGCTCCAATCGCTGGCTCCTTTCTTCTCTAGAGGCGGCGGGCTCCGGTGAAATTCCGGCGAGGTGGTACTCGCCTTGCTCTGAGAATGGTGTGGCACGATCAGTGAGGAGAGGGGAGTGAGATGGTGTGAAGAAATCGTGCGGGGGTGGCCTCTATTTATAGTCGAGCGAGGGACCGCTGGGCGCAGTGTGAGCTTGTCGGGGCGACGTTACGGACTATTGGCATGGCAAGGGTAGGGGACGGTCGTGTCTCTGGCGATGCTCAACGACATGGTCGCGAGGCATGGGGCGTGTGGTTTGGTCTGAATGGCTGTAGTAGGCGGCGTCTTCGACGGTGGGCGATGGCTGTATGGCACGGGGCGGTAAACGGGGATGTCTGGCGGTCTCCTGGGTCGATGGTGATCGTGTGTGCACGCGGTGAGGGCGGCGCGTGGTCTATGGACGTTGGTCGAGGGTGGCGCTCTGGCGCACACTCGGCATGGTCTGAGCGCGGCTTGTGCGAGTGGTCCAGGGCTTGGCAACGCTCGCGGCTGGGACAGGGAGTGGCGGTGGACGGTGGGCTGCCTCCCAGGCAAGGTTGGCACGGCTAGTTCTTCCTCTAGCCTGCTATCCACAATGGGGTGACATTTGGGTGCTCGGCTGTTCACCATTGATGACAATGGAAAGCTCACAGGGGTGCTAGTGTTGGGCTAATCTTTCTAGATGATCTACTGAGTTGTGTGTGAGCTAACTAGGGAACAAGTTAGGAAAGAATCACTGCACACTATAGTGTTTGATGTTTTGTTTGATTTGTGTCTGCAACCTGTTTAATGAAATGGCCGCATGAAATCAAGTTTTGAATTTTGAAATGAATTTTGGTGAGTTTGCTAGATTGGTGCTGGTGAGTCTGCAGATGCTTGGGTTTTGAAAGTTGAGCTTGTTTGAGTGGGTTTTGAAAAAGTGGGATCTTCCCATATGAAGAAGATTCAATTTTGAATTGTCATTTAAACTATGCATTTGAAAGTTTCTAGATGATCACAAAGTGGGCCTTGATACTTGTTATGAGTACATTCAAGGGGTGCAAAGATCCAGAAAAGTTTCTGTTAGGTTCTGAAAGTTTGAGACAGCCAAAGTAGGCATGGTAGTTAAATTGGCCAAAATGACCATTCACTTAATATATTTGTTTTGATTTACTTGTCTTTAAGGAAAGTGTGGGAAATGTTTTAGATGATATTCATTTCACCTAAGAAACATTTTACAAGCAATGGATCACACAAACAAGGTGGTTTTTAAAGAAATTCAAAATCCATGCATACACATATACATGCATTTATGATTTTATTTAGAAAAGTTTTTGTTAACCCTAATCTTGATGATTAGTGTTTGATGATCTAAGTTTGGTATTTTTGGGATGTTACACGCGGCCAAGGTGGGCCCGCGCTTAGGGGGTGCAGCCGCCCTGGTGACCCCCTGCCTTGCCTCTTTACCTATAACGACCCCCCGATGCCTAAACCCTAAGCACCCAATCAATATTCCATGAAACTGTTTGTACCCGCCGCCACCATCGTTCCTAGATCGGGAGGATCTGAAGCTCTTCCCGGCACCCTGCCGGAGGGGAGATCATCCTGGAGGCCTTCTTATTCATCATGCCAGCCTCCGGTATGAAGTGTGAGTAGTTCCACCTTGGAGTATGGGTCCATGTAGTAGCTAGATGTTTGTATCTCCTCCTTTGTGCTACCATGTTTAGATCTTGTGAGCTCTGTTCATAATCAAGATCATATCTATTTGTAATCATGCATGTTGTGTTTGCGGGGATCCGATTAATATTGAGATTACTATGTCAGATTGATTAATGGTTTTGTCTTATTGATTCTATCATGTCTGTGTTGTTTGTGATCTTGCATGCTCTCTGTTTCTAGTAGCTATCTTGGCCAAATAGATGCTAGTGACTCCAAGAGGAGGTATTTATGCTATATAGTGGGTTCATGACTCTATTTAATCTATGGGAA
This sequence comes from Avena insularis, assembly GCA_023614405.1. NCBI lineage: Eukaryota > Viridiplantae > Streptophyta > Magnoliopsida > Poales > Poaceae > Avena > Avena insularis. Next base: position 227,863,809 of record CM042685.1, on the reverse strand, counting down.
GTGACAGAAATCTCTAAGGTTGTAGATGTGTTGTTGCCACTAGGGAGAAAACAAAACGGTCTCTTGTTCATGGAACAACTGGATTGTTTACCTTACACACTTTGCTTAAAGCAGTTATCTGTTGCTTGCGACTTAATACTGGAGGGGGTTCGGATGATAACCTGAAGGTGGATTTCTAGTCATAGATGTAGTTGGATGGCGGTGTATGTATCTTGTTGATTTTCCCAATCGAATCTCATAGGATCATGAATGTCTAGTATTGCATTGTTATGCCTTGCTCGGTCCTGTCAATTGCCTGGCTATAATTTGGTTACCCAGCATGCCATGTTTGTTTCTTAAGGAGAACACCTCTAGTGAACTATGGACCCCGGTCCAATCTTTACCATTGATACATTTTCCAGTGTTACCGTTTACTTGTTGCAAACCACTATTACCTTCCACACCATACAGTTAATCCTTTGTTACAGCAACCGGTGAGATTGACAACCTCACTGTTCGTTGGGAAAAGTCTTGAGTTTGTGTTGTGCAGGTCTCCAAGTTTCTAGCAACACCTTTGAGTCGTTTCCTTCCTCCTACTGGTTCAATAACCTCGGTTTCTTACTGAGGGGAAACTTGTTGTTGTGCTCATCACACCTTGCTCTTGGGGTCTCCTAATGAGGCGTCAATAACACACCAACGGACGCTTCTACCCTTAGCTGTTTTTACTTAGAATACGGCTTTTCGGCCTGGCTACTCAGCCGAACCTTGTACTCCCTACTAAGTTATGAATAAAAGCTAAGTTCCTTGGCTAATATATCTTTTCCTTATGCAAATTTACATTCATACAACACACTCAGGGGTTGCGCCTCACTCAACGACATTGTTGACTCTTACATTAACGCATCCACCTGAGTTGCTGGCCGCTCTAGGCTAATGAAAAGGACATGCAAACTTTACAACAACAAGCATTACATGCAATACGTTTTACAAATTTTACAAAGGCAGAAATGGCCCAACTGAAACTATAAAAATTTTACATTGTCCGGTACAATACTCGCAGGGATTAACCACGCTAAAGCAGAACATTCGTTCGCTCATCGAAGAAATGCACAATGTCTTCGGCATGGCGAGCCACCGCCTCATAGTGCGGGCGCATGTTCCATGCCATACCATCCGAGGGAACAGGCGGTCCCGCTGCTATCTCTGCCAGGTCCATGGCCCGACGGTGCAGCCGAACAAGGGACAACGCCGCTTTTGCACCCGCAACAAGTTGTTGTGCACAAGCTCATTCACGGCATCTACGCTCTGAAACTTCCCCAGCTGCCCAAGGAAACTAAAGGGAGCTACAACCAAGGTAAAAATGGCAGCCCAGATGGCCACGAATGATGACCTTGCACGTTTCAAAACCTGAAGCACCTGATGGAGATGGTCATGTAGCGTTTCTACTATGACCGTTCGGTCACGGTCCATCCAAAAGAATCCTCTGGCCTCCAACTCCTATTGGGTGAGGCAATTGAGCCAAATAGCCACACGCTCCTTCTCGTCCTGTGGAAGAAGATTGACAACTGCAAAGAGCAACATCTCAGAAGTCAAAAAGAATAAATGCAGCTACAAAACCAATCGAGTTACCTGGTTACCACTTACACTGAAGTTGTTTGCCAACCTGCCAAAACTCCTAGAGAACATACTTATCCCTCACGATATCCCGCTTTGTTTTGGATTTCCAAACGTCAGCCTTGCCACGAATGACAAGGACAACCCTCTCCAAACTTCGAACACGGTCAATCGGCAATGACAATTGCGACGCCTCATTTGTCGTCGGTTGGGCAAAGGCCAAGGGAACTGGCGAAGCCGTCGGAGTAACAGTCGAAGGTCCCTAGGATACGCACAAGTAACAAGGTATAAGGACAAATCAAAATGTGCAATAACAGAAGATGAAAGCATATATTCACATAAAGAACCAATACGTGGTAGACTTGGAAGTTATCTAGTACAAAACATTACACAAACTACAACAAAAGCAAGGCAAATCTACACGGGTAACTAAGGAGCATAAGGGCCCTGGGGGTGTGCAGCATCCGAGGCAGTACAAGGCTCCGTGGCCAGAGCCACGGATGCCCGATTTTGCTCAATTGCATAATTAGCAAGCAGCTCAATCAGACGGGGGCCATAGCGCTTGCAGCATGAAGCAAAGGGGGCGAAGGCTACCTCAGTGCCATCTGCCGCCACTGGCATCTTGGAGGTGGCTCGGCTTAGGTCCAGTTGCGCACCAGGCGCTAGTGCCATCGCCAATCCAATAATGGCACATGCTCCCTTCTGGGTCTTCTTGTACTCCACAGGCTCATCTCCTTTCAGGGCCTTCATTAGGGAGTCGGAATTGTCAAGGGACACGCCCTTTAGGAAGATCTCCTAATAGAAGCGGCTGAGGACCTCTTTGGCCTTAGCAAAAGTCTCAATGGAGGAGCTGTAATGGTCTTCGACCGCAGCAACGGCGTCCGCGAAAAGGTCCCCATGATCCAGGACATGGCGATCAAAGGAAATGCCGGCAGCATCTACAGATGTGCAAGAGGCAGGGCTAAAATCACAACACGGAAAAACATCAAAGATTGGAGAGTAGCAACTAGTAAGGTTCAATGACTTACTAGACAAAGACTGATTGGCAGCCATCAGCTGCTCCGCCATCACCTTCTCCTGTACAACAGCATCAGCTGCAAACTTCTCTTCATGCTCCCTAGCTTCCAGCTTGAAGCATTCGAGGGCTCCCACGACATCATTGGCCTTAGTATTTGCCTAGCTATGACTCTTTTCCAGTGAGTCTAGTTTGCGAAGGGCCTCATTGTTCTCCTCTGCAAAAATTGGACAAGCAACTTAAAGCACGAACTCAGAACGCATGCACCCGAAGAACATAGACAGTCAAACACTTACCGTGGAGCTGCTGGAAGCTCACCTCCAAGGATAGATGCTGCTGCCCAAGACGCTGCAAGTAGCGAAGGAAGGGCTGCCGAAGGAAAAGAATCTGTTAGAAGGATAAGAGGCTCGAGGGCTTGTTAGTAATAGACTAATGATACTTATGTGTCCACCCGAAGACTTCAAAGGTTCAGCTTGTGCCTTCCGGGTGACAACTGCATGAGTCCTCGGCTTGGAGGAACTCGATGCGCCATCATCGGAGTTGTCCACCGTCTTTGGGGAGGGCGCCACAGCCTCTGGACTCACTTCTTTGGACTCCACAACCATCTCTTTTGTCTCGTCCTTTATGGACTCATCCGGAGAATACCTCCTAATATAGGACAACAATCAAATCATACAAAGCGTCGCTCAGGAAGTCAAATATCATGCAGTCAAAAAGGTAAAGGCATCAAACACTTATGAGGGGTTGTCGAAGAGGTTGAGAAATAATTCTGCACTCTTCATCTTCTTGACCTGAGGCTGAGGAGCCATAGCCCGGAGAGGCACTGCTGGAATAGGGGAAGTGGCACCCTCACCTATAGTATGTTGATATAAGAAAGAAGGCCCCTTCGGGGTTGGAGGCGTCATGGCATCTGAAGCTTCGCTCCGAACTCTCTTGCAAGAGTTCCCGTCGCTAGGCTCGGGGGCTTCCTCCTCCATCGGCGAATGAGCAGCATGGATAATGGACTCCGACTCGTCTGTGTCCCCACCATCTGGTGCAACTGCAAACTTCTTAGGAAGGGGAGGCACCATGTCCTCCACCTTAAGTTCCTATGGAACGTCAAAGACACGAGTAAGAATAAAGCACAGTGGATACAACCAAAAATGCATTACATATAATTAAAATGATCACCTAGGGAACTTCGTTCTTAGCGCTGAAGGGCACAGTCGACAACTCCGACGGAAGCTCATCATCAGCCTTAAAGCACAACAACGGCCGAAGGGCCCTATCGAGATCTGATGAGGATAGTTCCTTATCTAAAACTCTCATTGGGTCATGAACGTCGGACGGCCAGAATAGAGAAACATCGGGTATGCCCTCTCTTGGAGAGGCTGCACCCGACAATTGAGGAAGGTGCGGATGATGTCGATGCTGAAGACTTCCTAACCTAGCACCAGCTGCAAAGCTTCGACGCGCTTCTACATCACCTCAACAACTTCAGTTTCACCCGACGGGTTGTCATTGGAGCAGGAGCGCTTCCTAACGATCATCACATGGGTGTCGAAGAGAGCCAGGCCGAAGAGCTGGCCGTTCAGCTTCTCGTCCCGAATATAGAACCACTTGTTCCTCCACCCATGGGTAGATTAGCAGAGGTGGAAGGAAAAGTACTATTGATTGGGGCGGATATATATCCCACACCCACCTAGCTCGTACATCATGCCACCGGCACCAGACTGCCTCTTCAAAGAGTAGAGTTTTTTGAAGAGGCCAAAGCGTGGCTCGATTCTGATCCAGAACTCGCATAAGGTGATGAAGCACGCTATGTGCAGAAGAGAATTGGAAGTCAACTGATGCAGTTGAAGCCCATAAAGAAAGACAAGACCACGAAGAAAGTTGTGGGCAGGAAGGGAAAGACCCCGAATAACCAAAGCATAAAACACACCTGAAACCCTTGGGTGGGTCAGGAGTTACCTCCTCGCCGAGGATCTTGACATTTTTTTCTCCTACGAGATCAAGTGAGACTCGCAGGCGACGGAGGTCCACCTCCCTTATCGTCGACCGCCACCAACCTCCGTTGGTGACGCGACTGGTGGCGGTCTTCTTGGCGGCGCCAGCAGTGCTCGTACCGACGGTGGCGGCGACCTTCTCCGAATTTCCCATCTTCTTGGCGTGGCATGGTGCACGGTGCGCACGAAGGAAGGAGGAATGAAAGGCGCGAAGAATGTCTAGAATAAGAGGGAGCAAGATCTCTGGAAATGGCGGAGGCAAAGATCGGAAAAGAAAACGCAAGAACAACAACTGGCGATGGGAAAAATTACTGCAACTCTTAGCAGTATAAAAGGATGAAGACGACAACGCGTAGCCTAGAATCTATTAACGCTAACACATGTCAGGCATCCCATTGCACACATGGAGGGTACCACCCGAACCGTTGCGAGCACGCTGTCCACTACACACGGAAATTGAGGCGACGTAGTAACTTTCGCGTAAACTATGCATGACTGGTCAAATCCTGGTCAGAAAGTGGGACCCACGACTGTCTAGTCCCATCTTCTCTAATGTCGTAGACGGTTGAGCTCACCAGGAGTCAGCAATAACATCAACAACTTGCAAAATACAGGGCCAGCAATGGCTCTAATCTTTCAATTCAAGGCAAAAGTACTTACTCGAGTATGCGACTCGACCAAATACCCGGGGGCTACTCCTATCAGGAGCGATGGTCGCGCACCTAAAATTTGGTAAGGTCCCTGGGTCCATTGAAGATATTCTGAAACATACCACATCCGATTGTAACACCCCTAGTTCTATTAATTCTAATTAGGGTTTGTTTGTGCATTCATGAGCATCATCTTAAAAAAAATCATGCAAGAAATAATAGCAAAACCCTAACCCTAACTCTTTTCCTCTTTATTTGAAACACATTCAAAATAGTTTTGAATTTTGAAAACCTCAAAATGTTTGGATCCCAAATAGTATAAAGGGCCCCTTAGTGTTTTCAGATATTTTATAAAAGTCTTTATATTTGAAATTATTCAAAACAAATTTGGATTTGAAATACAAAAGAGAGAAAATAAAACAGAAATAGAAAAGGAATTTTGCAAATAAAAACAATCTCGCTCTCTTCCTAGGCCGAGTCCATCCCCTTTCCCTCTCCTCCCCGCCGCTCAGCGCAACTCCCAACAGCCCACCTCGGCCCAACCGGCCCGTACCGCTTCGATGTTCTCCTCTTTTCTTCTTCCTCGGACAAAAGGACATCGGTGACCTAAGTAGCTGCGTGCTAGAGCCGGGTTCGTCGTCCGCCACATTGCCGTCGCCGCCCCTGGATCGGTTGATTATGCCAGAGAATCGCATGTCCCTCCTCTCTCTCCCTATCCTCTTCTCTCGGTTCCTCTTGCTCTCTAGATCTCGCTCGGTAGAGCACGAAACCCTAGCTCGTCGGCAACCCCTCGCCGCTGACGTTCTAGACCGCCCCGAGCCTCGACGTCTGTCCTAGAAGATTGGCCTCGCCACTCTCTCGCTCCGTGCCAAAGCAAGCAAGCCGGGAAGCCCCCTGTGCGCCGTAGTCGAGCTCGCCGTCCTGCTGGCCGTCGCCTTTGCCGCTCTCGATTCGTCGCATCCTGTCCTCGCCCGGCCTCGCCAACCCCTCCATTGCCTCCGTGGTGAGCTCTGCATCTTCCAGTGCTTTTGCGTTTGCCCTCTGCCTCTTTGTACCGTCGCTGCCACGATCACCTGCAAGCTCCGCCGCTGGCCGCCGTCGTGCATACTTCTCCGGCGACCATTTGAGGGCGGCGCCACCTCTAATCGAACCGCCTTGCTCCCCACTCTCCAATGGACCAAGCCTGTAGCCCCGCATAACCCCTAGCGGCGTGCCCAAGCTCGATCTGGGAGCAATGGCATCGCTGACGTCATCATGACGTCAGGCTGATGTCATTTCCCTTTTTCCTTTTCTTTATTGTTAGATATTTATTCTTTTCCACAATTGTTTTCTGAAATGAATAAATATATGACATGTGGGTCCAGGTTATAAACTAATTTATATAACCTAAAATGTTTTAAAATGAATTAAATTTGGGAAAATTCATAACTAATTCATTTTGAATCAGAAAAATATAAATAATATATCAAAATGTTTAGAAAAATGAGCTATATCTATTTAAGCCATCATCATGCATTGTTAAACAACTTCAATGACAAGTTAATTAGAAGAACTAAGTGAACCCTCTCATATGCCTCTGAGGTTTCTCAGTGTTAGGGTTTGGACCCCTCAGACCTCGATTAAATTGTCAAGCATGTTCTAGGGGTTTATACCAATGCAATTTAACTTGTCATATCATCATACTTGATTGAGCATTGCATCGATGCCATGTGTTGATTGTTTCCCTTCCTTTCCGGTGTTTGGTTCTTCCCCGGTAGAATACGATATCGGAATCGAGATTGAGATTGAAGACCGAGATCAACACCGTCGAAGCTCGAAGACCAATACTTGAACAACTGTAATCCAGTCAAGTACCAGATGTCCAAAGCTCTGCTTTCTGGATATCAACTGGCAAAGGCAAGCGAAGCCCCACACATACATATGAATCCTATGCTTTCAAAGTATTACATTCTCGCCATGTGCATGCGATTCTAAAGTCTTTTATCGATAGATAGAGTAATACTATCTGATGCATGTTACCTTTGAAGACTATATTCTCTGATCCACTGCTCCTAGCATAACTAGGGTTTGAGCTTGTGAAGCGTTGCTAGAGCTATTATATCATGTTGTGCTTAGCCATGCTTAGCTGTTACCATTGGTCCATCTGGTTGATGAATCAGAGCTGCAAATGAACCTAGTTTGACAGGATGACATGGTGTGATCAGAGATGAAAGTTAAACATACTAAGGCTTGTATGGGAGGCCACAGTGGCTTGTGTTTTTTGCAGTCCTATACTTGCCACTACTAGGACCTGAGTTCTTGCCTATGGACCAAGACGAGCGTACAGCCACACGGGGGCCTAGAAACCCCCTCGACCAACTAACTTCCCGAGTAGATTCCATGAGTCACATAGTTTGGGCTTTCCATTCGACATACCCATCTTGGATGTTCTTGAATGGAGGTGAAGGAGGTGCATTCATACAGGTAGGTAAGCGTGGCCGGGAACAAGAGATGCTCGGCATCCGTAATCTTGAACCCCGCACACATCATTAGGGACCGGCTTCGGGACTCGACCCGTTATGGCGGCATCTCCCTAGTGCGTGACTCATGGTCTCGGCGAAAGCAAGGTAAAGGTCGTGGTCAACCACTCTCTGCCGGCCTTCCAAGGAAGAGGGCTTATAGCTTGGCATTAAGAATCGGTTGGTACGTGTGGGTAAAGTTGTACACCAGATTCAAAGATCATAGAGAACTTGAACCTAATCGTAAAACTTGGCAAGTTGATCAACGTGTGCTTAAGGATGCTTCCTCATCGGTACGAGGGGGTGATCCTAGATAGGTTTAGCTGATGATGATTCGGTGGATAGCAAACGATGATCAAAGCTAGTGATACCGCTCTCTTATCCCCTTTTAAAATATTCTGGTTAGTCGATATTCTTCTCCCTCTTGTTTTGCAAAACAAAGTTGGCTTTACGCAAAATAACTCCACCATCCAAAAGTCTTGCGGAGTACACCCTGTACTCACGCTTGCTTCGTTGATACTTTTGCAGCAGATTAAGTGTTAACATAAGAAGATGATTTCTTCACGGCATCGACATTGACGAATAGTTTGGAGTTCCCAGTCGGCAGTCTGGGATCTATGGATTGGATGTCATCATTATGCTTCAGGCCTCTTATGCCATTTGTTAAGTTTGCTATACTTAATAGCATAATTTTCCTTCCATTTTTTGGTGTTTGTGGTCAGTGACCTCTACTTGTAATATTTTGGTTCTCTACTCAGTTATGAGATTGCTGTAATAATTTTTGTGTCGTATGGTTACTGTTGTGTTATCAATTCTCTCTCTGTACGCTTTCGAGATTTTGGTTAGGCTTATATCAGACAGAAGTCTGGGATTTGTCTAGCCCTAATCCCGGGGGTGTCACAGGTTTTGGTATCAGAGTAGTACCGACTGTAGGAAACCCTTTCTATTGGTCGATGTTGAGTCTAGTGTAGAGGTCCCAACCTTTAGTAAGGTGGAGATCCCTGTGTTTACAATGCTAGTCCCTGGATCAATAGCTAGCATCCATAGTTAAGATGTAATATCAAGAAAGAAAGGTCATAATACAACTTTATAACCAGGAATAAAGTAATTCATTACATATTACATAGCTCATTTGGCTATGTCAATCTAATGCAGCAGAAATAACTATAGCATGGAGTCCGTCATCTTCAAAGTGCCACAGGCAATCATGTTGGTTGTAGACTTGTAATCCTAATCAACACACTTCACTAACATCAAACAAACCTGCAACATAATAAGTTACAGCCACAAGGGTCAATACATTTGAATTGTATTGGCAAGTGATACTATGGTAGTATAGTGGAGTCTATCATCTATATGCATTTGGCTAAGTGGAGCTTAGGCTTGCTTTGCTCAAAATAGATTTTCCTTATCATTTGAAAACACTAAGTTTTTGTTTGTCAAAATCACCCAAGGCATCTACCAATCAAAGATTGAAGATCCCTTAACCCTTGTTCAACCACAAGTTTTTAACTTAGAAATTGGGATGAGGAGATTATTGATAGCTTCCATGTCTTGATGCTCAAATTGTCCTTTTCCGGGGACACCGCTAAGTACTTAGATTTTACACTCTGCAGAGGTGGTGCAATTTCCCCACAAGACTCGACATGCATCGAGACGAGATCTTTCAGAAGCCTTCCCTTAGACCAAAATGGACGCGCTCCAAACCTATCATCCCCTACCACCAACTGTCCATTTGGCTAAGTTATTGCAGCCTATATGATCCAGGCAGAGCCCATAATGCCAAGTGGCTGCACTTGAAGCTTCTCAACATTTGACATCTCAAATCTCTTTGTTCCTGGGTGGCATTCCACAAGTGAGATACACAGGGTAAGCCATGAAGATGGGCCCTGGTAACCACTCAACAAAAATCCTTCCAAGCAATTACCATTCCACCCAGGTGATTCATTCACTTAGTAGTTTTATTAAGCAAAAACATAAGTCAAAAGACTTAGCAAAATTTCCATAACATGTATATATATAACCACCCTGGTTTGCTACTAGCTAGGCTAAGCATGATAGTGGTAGGAATCTTAACTTAGGAAAACTCTACTAAGGTTTCATCTACTAGGATTTCCCATGGCATATTTTATACTTAGAAAATTCCATGCAAGTCCTACTTAGAAATATCACTAATGCATAGTGAAAATAATGGGACAAAATAATGAAGCACCACTTGCCTTTTTGGTAGAGAATATAAGTTCATTCCTTTATCTTGCAATAGTCACACTCTTCAAATTTCACTACAATTCAATCAAAGGCACAAATTCAATCTACCATTCAAGCAATTCATCACATAGAATAATAAAAACAAAGCATTGCATGCAAGCATGACAAAGATTGTTTTATTTGGAAAAGTGGTTTCTAATAGGTTATAAACATTATAAAACACCTATTGTTCATTTATAAAGGTGGAAAAATCATTTGATATTATGTTAGTGAAAATGGCCACTTTAAATCATTTTTGTTTTGTTAGAAATGCTTTAATCAAAGTAATATTTTCTAGTGTTTGACAAATACATTTTTAAACACCAATGTTAGTGTTTTATGGTCAAGTTTTTATTATTAAAACCATTTGCAAAAGGTTTTACCTATAAACCATTTTTAATTCAATCAACATTTTATTTCATTAGGAATGCATTTAAACAAAGTAATAATTTTCTAGAGTTCACCAAATATATTTTTAAATCCTAAAACTTGGAGTTTAGGGTCAGAGAGTTTAAATCAAATCATTTTCCAAAGGTTTTACTCAAAAAGCATTTTTAACACATAAACAATATTTTTATTTAACTAGAAATGTTCTTATTCAAAGATTTATTCTTTAGTATCACACAATACGTTTTTAAATCCACAAGTTGGTTTCTATGGTCAGTAGGTTCAAATAAAACCATTTACCAAAGATTTTATCACAAAAATAATTTTAGAATGAATTTTATATTCAAAATATGCCTACACATGTTTCTGCAAAAACAACAAATTTTCCAGAATCAATTCATTAAACAAAGTGCATGGTTGAAAAGTACTTTTTTGCTTATTCCATTGATATAAAATTTGCAAAATTTGGACATGTGGATCAAAAGTTATGAGTTTTACAAACTCTAACATCTAATAGTTTCAATTCTGTTTTTAAAACAAATCCTAAGCCACGTGTCTTAACCTAACTGGCCGATACCGTTTCGCGTGGATCGCTTGATTCTAGCTGTCAGATCTAATGTGCATTGCATGGCTCACAACTCACGATACCTCTTTGGTTAAGTTTCTATCGCGTGCATTAGATCAAGATCCTACGGCTCACAACCACTGGCCATCTACTGGCAGCGCTGGCAGCGGCGAGTGGCGGCGGCGCGCTCAGACGAGGATGGTGCCGGCGATACAGGAAGCGAGAGAGGACATGGGGTGGCTCACCGAGATCGCCGTGGCGAGTAGATGCTCAAGGTAGTCTCCTATGGCCGAGGGGCGCACGAGGTCACCGTGGATTGATCACCGGAGTTCGCAACGGCGTCGGGCACGCACTGCCGTGGTCGAAGACGAGCGCCTGGGATGCAAGCAAAAGAGGGAAAGTGTCAGGATGATGTGCACGGTCTCAGGGGTTGTAGGGGTACTCACCAGATCACGCGGGGCACACGGGGTTTGCGTCAGTAGCTCGTCGGAGTTGGAGCAGGTGGCGGTGGCGTTCAGGCGATGACGTTGTCGATGATAGGGGGTATGCGCGGGCAAGAGGTTGGTGCTGGAAGGTGCGCAGGAGTCTAGGGATCAGTCTCGTGTGGTCGAGGGGGCGAGGGGCGACGGTGTCTGGCCGGAATCGGAAGAGAAGTTCGCTGGAGACAGAGGGGTTTCGAGGCAAATTCAGGGCGGCCCGGGAGCGTAGAGGAGATGGTGTCTAGGGGGAAAGATAGAGGGGGCGTGGGCGTTTAAGGGAGCGTGGTTGTAGGGAGTAAAGGATGCGGCATTGACGCGAATTCATGCCGGCAATCAACGACAGGAAACAGCCGGGGAGGAGGTCAGGTCACCGCAGGGTGGAGACGACGACTGACGGGTGGGGCTCCTTCGTCAGCGTTAGAGAGAGAGAAAGGGTGGGGTCCGGGGTTCCGTGTCTGTGCGGGTGTGTTCTGCGGTGAGAAAACGCTTCGCGTTTGAGAGAGAGGAAGTGGGCTAGTTGGGCCAGTGGGCTTGCTGGGTTGGGTCATCTCTTTCATTTTTTTTGTTCTGTTTCATTTTCATTTTTCTGTTTTGAATTTGTTCAATTGATTTCAAACTCTTTTTCATTTCAAAACTTTCCAAACTTTTCAGTAGGTTTTTAATATGTTTTAAACATGTATTTAAAGTCCTTTTTAGGAATAAATCCTTTATTCATTTATGGTTTATATTTTATTTAAAATGGGCACTTTCCTTTATTAAATGAGATTTAATTATATTTTCAAACCCTTATTTGAATTCCAATTTTTCACCAAAACCTTTCAGTAGGTTTTATTTTTCAAATAGGGTGTTAAATAATTAATTTTGAATTATTTGAAATATTTTTAATATGGTTTATTAATCATTTAAAATGAGCAAATGTCTTTATTTAAATGAAAACAAATATGAATTTAATTCCATATAAATTTTATTTAAATGATTCCTTTATTTTATTTGCTTATGGATTTAATTTAAATTGTCTTCTAAACAATTTCCTTGGGATTTATTATTTAGGCAAATATTATTTTAAATAAAGTTTAATACGGTTCAAAGCCCATATGGTTTTAATTAAATAATCTTTTTATTTATTATTTAATAATGTTTATTTCGTTTATGGACTTGGCAAAATTTTAATTTGGTTTTTTTTAAATAGTCCTTATTTATATATTCCTTTCTTTGCCTTATAAAATCCATATCTTTTTATTTATTATTCCAAACTTGGTGATTCAAATTTGTAAAATCTTATTTAATATTAGTTTATGTTTTTAAATCCCTTTAGGATTAATTTGATCACAATTTGGTATGGATTTTAAATAGGATCTTTATTAGCTTTGAAATTTAATTTCTTTATCTTATTAATTTCATAAGATTTTATCTATGGCTCTAAATTAAGTGAAACCATTTTCTATGGTTTTATAATATTTTTATTTACCATTTTTGATCATTTATAAATGTTTGATGACAAATTTTTATATGGATCAAATCCATAGGTTTAGAGTAATCTTGGAAATGATTTTCTTCCATTAGGGTTTTAGAGTTTTGGTTTATTTTCCAAGTGTTTAAATTTCAAGATGCATTTATGAAGAATGCATTTCACTTGATTTGAATTTAGTTGGATTCAAATTTTATTCAAAGTTTGTTCAAGATGGGTTTTAATGTTTCCAATTAGAAACAAAAAATTTCTTTTCACCCTAAATTTCAACAATTATTTATTTTGTTTATTTATTTTTCACATTACAAAATTTGGAAAATTTTGGGATGTGACATCTAGTGCTTGTGAAAACTATTTTCAAAGATGAAAAATATGTGTGAAAACTCTAATATGCTTCTTTTTCTCCTTATCCAGTTTCGCTCTAACTTTGGGTCACTGTATCTTGCTTTGACTCTGAAAAGTTTTTCTATCTCGTCTCTTCCTTCAAAACATAGGTGCCTCTTCAGGCATGCCGGTTCTCAACCACTTGACCTAGTGTTAATTTCTATAGAGTCTGGTGTGTGTGTTCCTTGTTCCTTTTGATCCTATTCGTTAGAGAGATTTCTTTCTATCATAATCTCTCTATTTTATGGGTCCACAAAATCATTTTGATGGTTCCATATTGTTCTGTTCTAGGCCTCGAAGTTTTATTTCGCCTCGTGTGCCTCCTTTTCATTTGTTTGGGTACTTCCGAAGTTGTTTCTTATTTTGGAAGCTGCCTTGTGATTGCTAGCTTGTAGTGCACGCTTAGTCACTCAAGTAGTAGTTATTCCTTTCTTTGGGTTTTAACCCTCGGACTTGAACCTAAGATCCCCGATTGTGCTGGATTCTTGTGTTGCGAATCTTGTACATGAAGCTGACCTTTAACCCAAGATCCATTTTGTTGACCCCTCTCGCTAATGTTCACACATTACCCCAGGATGGCTAATACCTTCTAGTATAGCCTTCAAGCTTGTGGATATTGCGGCCGTTGAATAGTGATGATAAAGGACTTTCCCTACCACATGCTATGGCAGATGTTCTTTAATGGAACCAAATAGATCACGACAAGAGTACTCTTCGCGAGACTCACATCTACACTCGTGACTCTGCCACACCTTCCCTTTCTATGCATCGGTTTTTGGAAGATTGTTGACTTATGCATCCACATCTCGGGATTCTAAATATGAGCATGTTCCTTACCCTTGTTCATTTCTGACCTTTGTCTACCAGTTGGTAGCCAAGTAGTACACTTGCATTGGTGTCTTCTGATGCAAGGTACTCTTGTGGTCCATCATGACAAACCATTTCGGGTTGTCTAGGAGAAACAAACTCCAGTACCTCGTCATTTCTAAGACCAGGTCAAAGTGTTGTAATCCTCAAATCAAGAGGCATTGATTAGCTTCTTCCTGTTCTACCTTAAAGTGTCACACTCTTTCTATACTAAGAGGTCGTGCTGAGTTTCATGACCCTCTTAATGAAGTGATGCTCTTACACAAATTACCCACCCTTCCTCGAGCTTTCGCGCTCAGGAATGTTGCGTGTGCGTAATGATGTGGCCATTCGAGATTTTCTAGCAATTCTTATTGCTTTGAACTTCAAGGACATTTGTATCATTCTTAGCATGATTGGTTAACCCTATCACTAAGCAAAGGATTATTGTGCTACCAAGTCCGCTATTCTAGTGCACTCTCTTCAGTCAAAGAGTTAGGCTTGTGCCGAACCTCTGCGACTATGTCTTCTTGCCTTACAAAGCAAGTTTCCTCTCAAGCTAAGTGACATATCGGTGGTTCGTGATATTCTAGATGTCTACTAGAAGTATCGTCATGTTGCCACATGACCGTGTTGTTAGGTTCCTGAGCAAGCAAGTTCTCTGAACTTCTCTTTCTCCAAGGATCCGTACTGGATACCCCTGAACAAGTTGGTCGAACTCAAACAACAACTTGGAGAGTTGTAAGACAAAAGTTCCATTCAACCCGGTTCCTTCTTAAAGGGATGTCTAGTGTTGTTCGTGTCGAAGAAAGATAGTATCTACTTTGTGGATACGTTATCTTTCCATGCCTTTGATTTGATTTGGGCTATCATCAAATCAAACTCAATTCTAAGGACAATCTTGATGGTGTATCTACTCGTGATGTTTCACTTAAGTACACCGTCATGTCCTCTGGTCTGACCAATGTTTATGCTTTGTTCATACAACATGTGACTCTGTATTCTTGGAGTGTATAGATAAGTTTGTTATCAAGCCCATCAATGACATCCTTATCCTCTCCCTGTTACACCAGATTCATATGCAACATTTGGCATTAAAATTGGAAACCTTTGAGAGCCATCTTCGTGTTATCTCGAAGTATGTGTTCTGGATGTTAGAGGTAACCTTCTCCGGTTCACGTGCAAATGTTGAAAGATATCGCCGTGGATTTAAGTAGCGTTATCTTTGTTTCCTCGGGAATCTTTCCAAGTTAGTCAAGCATGTGCGAGGTAGTCTTGATATGGTAGGTTGATACATTCACATGTCGAGAAGATCCTCCAAGCACACCAAGCCACTGAGTGATTTGTCATAGAAGATAAGAAGTCCAACAAAACTTCGATATCCTCCTAAATGTTTCCTAAACAAGATTTAGTTGTGTTTCGTTGCAAACAACTCATGTAGGTGCAATTATATTTTGATAACTTGTTAATACATGGAATTTGCAATCTAGCTCATCTTTTGGAGCTTGACATTGAAGTCCATGTCTTGAGAATCTAGTGACTTTACCTCTGCGTAAATGTTGCACCCTTTCTATTCAGACATGATGAGTCTGAAGTATCTCTCCACTTAACCAAAGCTGAATCTCAAGCAGTAGTAATGGTTGGTGTTCCTCAAGGTTTTGACATAGGTTTCTTTGTGAATCCGGCAAGATTTATGTAGTGGTTGAAACAAATAGCCAGAAGACCTATTGCCATAACATCTTGATTCAGCAGTAACAACCACTCCTCATGAGGCATCTTATATATTTTATTATAGGAGTTGTGCTTATGGTTTCCTTTGTATCTGAATTCCGACCTTTACTTGATGACTGGTTACAGGCTTGTTATTAGCCTAACATTGGTGTCTCGAACATCAAGGAGAACTTTTAAAGTAGAGTTGCTAAATGTCTCTTGGTCGATCCTATAGACCCTTTTACATTGGCAAGCATCATGTTATGCCAAGTACTTAGAGTCTGAGAATGAAGTTTCTTTCTTCTCGTGTCATCAGGAATCTTCTAAACTATTCATCTTGGTGGTGCAAAGTGATATCATGATCTTTGGCAAGGATCTTGATAAACCTGGATGAATAAAGAGTTTCCTTCCCGCTTTCTTAAATATGTTCGAAGAGCGACCACGAATTTTCGTAATCAATAGTTTCTCTTGATACATGTTCCTTGTGGCTCTTACGAGTCCTCTCCACCAAAACATATTTCTTTCTAGGCCTTATGTTGATTGAAAGAGTGACCCTTCTATTTCAAAAGTAGTTCAACAACTTGGTTTTGTTGGTATCTATCTTTTCCACCTGTAAAGCTCTACTTAAGTTGTTTAGTAGAGGATTATCTTGTAGGGTTTCGTAGCATGGAAAACAAAAAAATTCTACCGCATACAAACAAACAAGCCAAGATCTATCTACTAGATTGTAGCAACGAGTCGATGGAATAACTCACCCTCGAAGATTCCAAAGTGTTTAACGAGAGCGGATTCTCGTGGGTGATGTAGTAGTACTCTTGCTGATATCAAGATCGCGTAGACGATCCTTCCGGCGCTGTGTTCCGACAGCGCTTCCGCAGTCGGTCACACGTTCGATACTCGACGAAGACCTTCCTCTCCCTTGTTCCAGAAGGAAGCAGAGGTTGTAGCACTCTTCTCATGAGCAAAGGCAATGGTACCTAAGTAGAGGGGAGATCTCCCAGGGCTTCGCCTTAAGCCGGAGCGAGTATGGTGGACTATGAGAGAGATCCTTGGTGATCTAGGGTTTATACGCACCAAGGAGGAGCAAGGCCGGCGGCTAGGGTTTTCCTAGGCGGCGGCGGCTTGCCCTAAGTGGCGGCGGCGGCAGCAGGAGGTGGCGGCGCCGGCGGCTAGGAGCTAGGGTTTTGGGTGGAGGTGTTGTGTACTAGGAGGGGCAGCCATGCCCCTCCTTATATAGGTGGAGGGGGCGCGCTAGGGGAGGGGAGTCCCTCCCCAACTCGGTCTCCAAGTGGGCCGGCGGTGGAGGGAGGGAACTCCTCCCCAAGTAGGTTTCCTACTCTCCCTCCACCTCCCAAAATAGCCGTTTGACTTTTCAAATTGGCGTTTGACTTTTCAAACTAGGATTTGATTAAACCCTTTATTTTGTTCAGCGATGACACCTAGTACATGATGGAATCATTCCAACTTGTTATGACACATTCATGTACCCTTCCCCTCCGGAGTGCCGGACATTCCGGAACCTTCTAGAACATTCCCGATGAAAACACCGGAACCATTCTCCAACCCCGAAACAGGACTTTCCTTATATGAATCTTATTCTCCGGACCATTCTGGATCTCCTCGTGATATCCCGGATCCCATCCGAGACTTCGAACAACATTCGGTCTCTTACTCATCAGTCCATAACTACTCAACAACATCGAATCCTTAAGTGTGTCTCCCTACGGTTCGTGAATTATGCGGACATGATCGAGACACTTCTCCGAACAATAACCAATAGAGGAATCTGGAAATTCATATGGCTCCCACATATTTCTACGATTACTTTGCGATCGAATGAACCACTTACATACGATACCAATTTCCCTTTGTCTCACGATAGTTTACTTATCCGAGGTTATGATCGTCGGTATCTCCGCATACCTAGTTCAACCTTGTTACCGATAAGTACTCTTTTCTCGTTCCCGTGATATATGATCGCCAGAGCTACCACATGCTTGCAAGCTAATTGGATGACATTCCACCGAGAGGGCCCAGAGTATATCTATCCGTCATATGGATGGACAAATCCCACTCTTGATCCATGAGCCTCAACCCATACTTTCCGAACACTCAATGCCAGCTTTATAGCCACCCAGTTACGGTGTGGTGTTTGATGTCATCAAAGCATCCTTCCGGTGAAGGTGATATGCATGATCTCATGGTCGAAGGAATTAGGTTACTATGTATCAGAAAGCATATAGCAATTGAACTATTAAAATGACTTGATCTTTATGCTACGCTTATCTATAGGAGTATGTCCACCATATCATTCTCCTAACGATATGATCTTGTTGTTAATAACATCTCAATGTTCATGACAGGGAAACCACAATCATTTATTAACCAACAAGCTAGTATTATAAAGAGGCTTTACTAGGGACTCTATTTTAGTTTACAAATCACACAAGTATTAATGTTTCCTTGTTAATACTATTATAGCATGAATGTAAACATTTATCATAAACACAAAGATATAATAATAACTACATTTATTATTGCCTCTAGGGCATATCTCCAACAGTCTCCCACTTGCACTAGAGTCATCTAATCTAGATTACATGGTAATATACCGAACACCCATGGCAGTTTGGTGTTGGTCATGTTTTGCCCTCAGGAGAGGTTTAGTCAACGGATCCGCCACATTCAGATCTATGTGTACTTTGCAAATCTTTATGTCCCCATCTTGAACATGTTCTCGAATAGCGTGAAAATGTAGCTTGATATGCTTCAGCTTCTTGTGTGACCTTGGTTCTTGCGCATTGGCTATGGCGCCCATGTTATCACAGTATATAGACATTGGGTCCAGCGCACTAGGAACCACACCGATCAAGAATGAACTCTTTCATCCATATCGCTTGTGAAGCCTCCGGCGACCATGTATTCCGATTCAGTTGAAGATCTCGCCACAACGTTTTGCTTTGCACTCCTCCAGCTAACTGCTGCACCATTCAAAGTAAATACGTATCCAGATTGTGATTTAGAATCATCCGGATCGGTGTTCCAACTAGCATCGGTGTAACCATTAACAACGAGCTGTTCATCACCTCCATAAGAAAGAACCATATCCTTAGTTCTTCTTAAGTACTTAAGGATTTTTTTGATCATTGTCAATGATCCACTCTGGATCACTTTGATATCTGCTAGTTAAACTAACAAAGATATGCAATGTCGGGTCTAGTACATAGCATGGCATACATCGAGATCCTATGGCTGAGGCATAGGAGTCTTACTCATCCTTTCTCTATCTTCCGCCGTTGTCGGACTTTGAGTTTTACTCAAGGTCGATTAAGCAACATGGGCAAGAACCCTTTCTTGCTATCTTCCATTCCAAACCTCTTTAGAACTTTGTCCAAATATGTACTTTGTGACAATGATATTAGGCGTCTCGATCTATCTCTATAAATCTTTATGCCTAATATGTAAGCTGCTTCGCCAAGATCCTTCATTGAAAAACTATTATTCAAATATTCCTTGACACTATTTAGAAGGTCTACATCATTCCCAATCAACAATATGTCATCTACATATAGTATTAAGAATGCTACAGAGCTCCCACTCACTTTCTTGTAAATACAAGATTCTCCATAAGTTTGTATAAAACCAAAACTTTTGATTACCTTATCAAAATGTTGATTCCATCTTCGGGATGCTTGCTTCAATCCATAGATGGACCGTTGAAGTTTGCATACCTTGTTAGCATCTTTAGGATTGACAAAACCTTTGGGTTGCATCATATATAACTCTTTATCAATGTCTCCATTGAGGAATGTTGTTTTGACATCCATCTGCCATATCTCATAATCATAATATGCAGTGATTGCTAACATAATCCTCACAGACTTTAGCTTCGCTACAGGTGAGAAGGTCTCATCATAGTCAACTCCTTGAATTTGTCGAAACCCTTTTGCGACAAGTCGAGCTTTATAGACAGTAACATTACCATCAGCATCTGTTTTCTTCTTGAAAATCCATTTGTTCTCGACAGCCTTCCTACCATCCTAAGTCCACCAAAGTCCATACTTGGTTTTCGTACATGGATCCAATCTCGGATTTCATGGCTTCTTGCCATTTATTGGAATCTGGGCTCATCATCGCTTCTTCATATGTCGCAGGGTCATCGGTGTTGTCCACCAACATGACATTCATAACAGGATCATACCAATCAGGAGTGGTACGAGTTCTCATTGACCTGCGAGGCTCTGTAGCAACTACAACCGAAGTTTCATGATCATCATCATTAGCTTCCTCTCTTATTGGTGCAGGCACCACAGGAACTTCTTCCGGTGTTGCGCTACTCGCAAGTTCGAGAGAAGGTTCGACAACCTCGTCGAGTTCTACTTTCCTTCCAGTTACTTCTTTCGAGAGAAATTCCTTCTCTAGAAAGGATCCATTCTTGGCAACGAAGATTTTGCCTTCGAATCTATGATAGAAGGTATACCCAATAGTTTCCTTCGGGTATCCAATGAAGACGCATTTTTCCGCTATGGGTTCAAGCTTGTCCGGCTGTAACTTCTTTACATAGGCTTCGCAAACCCAAACTTTAAGGAACGACAATTTAGGTTTCTTCCCAAACCATAATTCATACGGTGTCATTTCAACGGATTTAGATGGTGCCCTATTTAAAGTGAATGCGGCTGTTTCTAATGCATAACCCCAAAATGATAGCGGTAAATCTATAAGTGACATCATAGAACGAACCATATCTAAGAGAGTTCGATTACGACGTTCGGACACACCATTACGCTGTGGTGTTCCCTGCGGTGTCAATTGTGAAAGTATTCCGCATTTCTTCAAATGCTCGCCAAACTCGTAACTTAGATATTCACCTCCACGATCAGAACATAGAAATTTAATCTTCTTGTTACGCTGATTCTCTACCTCACTTTGAAATTCCTTAAACTTCTCAAAAGTTTCAGACTTATGTTTCATGAAATAGATATACCCATATCTACTCAAGTCATCCGTGAAGGTAAGAACATAACGATAACCATCACGATGCTACACTCATTGGACCACACACATCGGTATGTATGATTTCCAATAAGTCCGTAGCTCGCTCCATCATACCAGAAAATGGAGTCTTAGTCATTTTACCCATCAGACATGCTTCGCATCTTTCAAGTGATTCGAAATCAAGTGATTCAAGAAGTCCATCGGAATGGAGTTTCTTCATACGCTTCACTCCACTGTGACCAAGACGACAGTGCCACATATAGGTCGAGTTATCACTTGATTTCAAACGTTTAGCCTCAATGTTATTAATATGTGTATTTCCACTATCAAGATTCAATAAGAATAGACCATCTATCAAAGGTGCATGTGCATAAAACATATTACTCATATAAATCGAACAACCATTATTCTCGGACTTAAACAAGTAACCGTCTCGCAATAAACAAGATCCCGATATAATGTTCACGCTTAACGCAGGCACCAAATAACAATTATTTAAGTATAAAACTAATCCCGATGGTAGATGAAGAGGTAGCGTGCCGACCGCGATCACATCAAACTTTGATCTGTTTCCCATGCGCATCGTCACCTCGTTCTTCGCTAGCTTCTGTTTATTCTGCAGCACCTGTTTCAAGTTACAAATATGAGCAACCGAACCAGTATCAAATACCCAGGCACTACTACGAGTACTAGTGAGATACACATCAATAACATGTATATCGGATATACCTTTCTTCTTGATGTTGACGTTCTTCAAATCAGCCAAGTACTTTGGGAAATTCCGCTTCTAGTGACCTTCTCCCTTGCAGTAAAAGCACTCAGTATCAGGCTTAGGTCCAGCCTTGGTCTTCTTCATCGGCGCGGTAACTTTCTTACCACCCTTCTTGAAGTGTCCCTTTTTCTTATACTTGCCTTTCTTGAATTTGGTGGTCTTATTGACCATCAACACTTGGTGCTCTTTCTTGATCTCCACTTCTGCAGATTTCAACATGGCAAAGAGTTCTGGCAACTGCGTGTTCATGTTTTGCATATTGTAGTTCATCACAAAGTTCTTGTAACTTGGTGGTAGTGATTGGAGGACACGATAAATCCCCAAAGCATTAGGAATCACTATACCCAAGCTTTGAAGTTTCTTTGCGTGCCCAGACATCTTAAGCACATGCTCACTGACGGAGCTGCCCTCTTCCATCTTGCAGTTAAAGAACTTTTCAGAAGCCTCATAGCTCTCAATTGCCGCATGAGTCTCAAAGATCAATTTGAGATCACGGACAATATCATGTGGGTCTGAATTCTCAAACCTTTTCTGAAGCTCCGATTCTAAACCATACAAGATAGCACACTGAACTGTGGAGTACTGAGTCTTCCGAGCGAGGTAAACATTCTTAGCTTCATCGGTAGCAGTAGCTGCAGGTGGGTCACCCAGTGGTGCATCCAGCACATAGGTCAAATTACCAGCTGTGAGGACAATACTCAAATTGCGGAACCAATCCGCGAAGTTGCTTCCATTGTTTTTCAACTTTTCTTTCTTTAGGAACGCATTAAAATTGATGGTAGGGGCCGCCATTGATCTACAACATATTTGCAATAGTTTAGACTAAGTTTATGACAAATTGAGTTCTAATTAATAGTCAAATTAATCTAGGTGAACTCCCACTCAAAACGATATCCCTCACATTGTTTTAGTGATCACACGAACCAAATCCACCACATCAACACCGATCATCACGAGAGTTGATGTAGCTTCAATGGTGAACAATCGACATGTTCATCATATCTACTATATGATTCATGCTTTACCTTTCGGTGATCCGTGTTCCGAGACCATGTCTGTACATGCTAGGCTCGTCAAGATCAAACCTTAGCTTCCGCATGAGAAAATATGGCTTGCTCATGTTGTATACACTTGCGGAATCTAACACACCCGATCATCACGTGGTGCTTCGAAACAACAAGCTTTAGCAACGGTGCTTACTAAGGGTGAACACTTTAGGAATTGAAATTCATGTGCATGAGGGATCATCTTATAATGCTACCGTCGTTAACTAAGCAATACAAGATGCATAAAGGATTAACATCACATGCAATTCAAAATATGTGATATGATATGGCCTTTCTTATTTGTGCTTCCGATCTCCATCTTCAAGCACGAACATGATCTCCATCATCACCGGCATTGCATCAAGGTCAATGACGCTGCTCCATGGTTGTCGTCCACCGGCTTCAACTATTACAACTACTTTGAATAGACACGCGGGTCTTAACAAAATTAAAGACAACCATATGGCTCCTGCCGGTTGCCAACTTACAATAAGGAACATTGCATACATCAAATATAATCACAATCATGGCCATATCACATCACAGCACACCCCTGCAAAACAAAGTTAGACGCCTCTATTTTCTTTGCATTTTTTACATGGTTTGGGGCTTTCAATAAGTGTCGTTCTAACTTATGAACAAGAACCACAACATTGATACTAGTATTGTCAATCACCCGTTGTAAATTGGATCTTAACTATGTTGGGAGAAATAGGCACCCGCAAAGCCACTTATGCAATACAAGTTGCATGTCAAGCGTGGAGCAAGTCTCATGAACGATGTCATGTAAGGTTAGCCCGGTCCGCTTCATCCCACCATCCCGCAAGATGCAAAGTACACAAGAAGCAATCAAAAACAAGAGCATCAACGCCCACAATGACCATTGTGTTCTACTCGTGCAACAGATCTACATATAGACACAGCTCTGATACCACTGTAGGGTTTCGTAGCATGGAAAACAAAAAAATTCTACCGCATACAAACAAACAAGACAAGATCTATCTACTAGATTGTAGCAACGAGTCGATGGAATAACTCACCCTCGAAGATTCCAAAGTGTTTAACGAGAGCAGATTCTCGTGGGTGATGTAGTCGTACTCTTGCCGATCTCAAGATTGCGTAGACGATGAAACTTCCGGCTGGCAAGCGCTTCCCAGCGCCATGGTCACATCGCTCGATACTCGATGAAGACCTTCCTCTCCCTTGTTCCAGCAGGCAGCAGAGGTTGTAGCACTCTCCTCGCGATTCCGGCAGCACAACGGCGTGGTACTTGAAGTAGAGGGGAGATCTCCCAGGGCTTCGCCTTAAGCCGGAGCGAGTATGGTAGACTATGAGAGAGATCCTTGGTGATCTAGGGTTTAGACGCACCAAGGAGGAGCAAGGCCGGCGGCTAGGGTTTGCCTAGGCGGCGGCGGCTTGCCCTAAGCGGCGGCGGCGGCAGCAGGAGGTGGCGGCGCCGGCGGCTAGGAGCTAGGGTTTTGGGTGGAGGTGTTGTGTACTAGGAGGGGCAGCCCAGCCCCTCCTTATATAGGTGGAGGGGGCACGCCAGGGGAGGGGAGTCCCTCCCCAACTCGGTCTCCAAGTGGGGAGGCGGTGGAGGGAGGGAACTCCTCCCCAAATAGGTTTCCTACTCTCCCTCCACCTCCCAAAATAGCCGTTTGACTTTTCAAATTGGCGTTTGACTTTTCAAACTAGGATTCGATTAAACCCTTTATTTTGTTCCGCGATGACACCTAGTACATGATGCAATCATTCCAACTTGTTATGAAACATTCATGTACCCTTCCCCTCCGGAGTGCCGGACATTCCGGAACCTTCTAGAACATTCCCGATGAAAACACCTGAACTATTCTCCAACCCCGAAACAGGACTTTCCTTATATGAATCTTATTCTCCGGACCATTCCGGATCTCCTCGTGATATCCCGGATCCCATCCGAGACTCCGAACAACATTCGGTATCTTACTCATCATTCCATAACTACTCAACAACGTCGAATCCTTAAGTGTGTCTCCCTACGGTTCGTGAATTATGCGGACATGATCGAGACACTTCTCCGAACAATAACCAATAGAGGAATCTGGAAATTCATATGGATCCCACATATTTCTACGATTACTTTGCGATCGAATGAACCACTTACATACGATACCAATTTCCCTTTGTCTCACGATAGTTTACTTATCCGAGGTTATGATCGTCGGTATCTCTGCATACCTAGTTCAACCTCGTTACCGATAAGTACTCTTTTCTCGTTCCCGTGATATGTGATCCCTTGTGAGCCAGTCACATGCTTGCAAGCTAATTGGATGACATTCCACCGAGAGGGCCCAGAGTATATCTATCCGTCATATGGATGGACAAATCCCACTCTTGATCCATGTGTCTCAACCAATACTTTCCGAACACTCAATGCCACCTTTATAGCCACCCAGTTACGGTGTGGTGTTTGATGTCATCAAAGCATCCTTCCGGTGAAGGTGATATGCATGATCTCATGGTCGAAGGAATTAGGTTACTATGTATCAGAAAGCATATAGCAATTGAACTATTAAAATGACTTGAACTTTATGCTACGCTTATCTATAGGAGTATGTCCACCATATCATTCTCCTAACGATATGATCTTGTTGTTAATAACATCTCAATGTTCATGACAGGGAAACCACAATCATTTATTAACCAACAAGCTAGTATTATAAATAGGCTTTACTAGGGACTCTATTTTATTTTACAAATCACACAAGTATTAATGTTTCCTTGTTAATACTATTATAGCATGAATGTAAACATTTATCATAAACACAAAGATATAATAATAACTACATTTATTATTGCCTCTAGGGCATATCTCCAACATATCTCTCGAAGTCTGAGTAAATTTCTCCATCTGTTGGAATTTTCTTCCCACAGAAGTCAAAACTCTTCTGCAAGCTCCATGGTCTCAAACCTTATGAGGACAAGTTATCTGTCACCTTGAAAACCATCTCCTTTTGTTACCTTGTCGTGTTTCATGTCTGTTGGCTTTAGAGATGTTAGTGAAGCATCTATCTGTGAGTTAACCATGAGATGCTTAGTTTGTGGTTCCGTGTCATTCCCTCTCTTCCTTAGTGTTAGTAGCCACCTCGAAGATTATGAAGCGCTTCTTCCATTCATCATAGTGGCATGGATCAACCTCTTCGAGAAGATCATCGAAGTTTAGTGTAGCCCTGTTTCTTCTATCTTCCTACCTAGGAATCTCGGCTCGAGATTCTTTTAAGGGGGATAGAATTGTAACACTCCTAGTTCTATTAATTCTAATTAGGGTTTGTTTGTGCATTCATGAGCATCATCTTAAAAAAATTCATGCAAGAAATAATAGCAAAACCCTTGTAACATCCCAAAAATATTGAACTTGGATCATCAAACTCTAATCATCAAAATTAGGGTTAACAAAAACTTTGCTAAATAAAATTATGAAAGCATGCATATGAGTATGCATTGAATTTGAAATTCTTTTGAACCACCTTGTTTGTGTGTTTCCTTGCTTGTAAAATGTTTCTTAGGTGAACTAAACATCATCTAAAACATTTCCCACACTTTTCCCAAAGACAAATAAAGCAAAACAAATAAAATAAAGGAATGGTCATTTTGACCAATTTAACTCCCATGCCTACTTTGGCTGCCTCAAACTTTCAGAAACTAACAGAAAATTTTCTGGAACTTTGCACCCCTTGATTGTACTCATAACAAAGTATCAAGGCCCACTTTGTGATCATCCAGAAACTTTCAAATGCATAGTTTAAATGACAATTCAAAATGGAATCTTTATCATATAGGAAGATCCCACTTTTTCAAAAACCACTCAAACAAGCTCAACTTTCAAAACCCAAGCATCTACAGACTCACCAGCACCAATCTAGCACACCCACCAAAAATCTTTTCAAAATTCAAAACTTGAATTCATGCGGCCATTTCATCAAACACTTGGCAGACACAAATCAAACAAAATCAAAACACTATAGTGTGCAGTGTTTTGAGCCTAACTGGTTCCCTATCTAGCTCACAACCATCTCAGTAGATCATCTAGCAAGATTAACCAAGCACTAGCACCATTGTGAGCTTGCCAATACCATCAATGGTCAACAGCCGAGTGCATCCTTGCCACCCCAGTGTAGACAGCAAGCTAGGGAGGAAACTAGCCATGGCAACCTTGTTTGGGAGAACACCCATGCCTCACCGCCCCCTCTCGACCAGCCCTGCCTCGAAGACACCGACCAGAGCACCCAGGAATGCCGCGCCCATGCCTCTGCAAACCGTGCCGAGCTTGCGCCAGAGCGCCACCCTCGACCGAAGCCCACAGACCGCACGCCGCCCTCGTCGCGTGCATACACGATCACCACCGACCTAGGAGACCGCCAGACATCCCCGTTAGCCGCCCCATGCCGCACAGCCACCGCTTGCCGTCGAAGACGCCGCCTCTGTCGCGCAGAGCATCGCGTGTTCCAGACCAACCCGCACTGCCCCACGTCTCGCCACTGTTTCGTTGAGCATCGCCAGGGAACACCGCACCGTCCCTACCTTCGCCCATGCCAATAGCCGTCTGTACCATCGCCCCCGACGAGCTCACCGTGCGCCCCGTCGGTCCCCTCGCTCGACTATAAATAGAGGCCACCCCAGCCGAATTGAGCACACCATTCTACTCCCCTCTCCTCACTGATCGTGCCACACCGTTCCCGAAGCAAGGCGAGCAACACCTCGTCGGAATTTCACTGGAGCCCGCCGCCTCTGGAGAAGAAGGGAGCCAGCGATTGGAGCCGCCCCAGGAGGAGCTACCGATACCAGGAGATTCGCCGTCGTCGACTTCGTCGTTCGCCCGCCTCACCGACCCTCGCCTGCACCCCGGTGAGCCCCCAGCAACCCCCACAGGCCGAGCTAGGTTTCTGTCTCGCCGGCCGTTGGATTAGAACTAGATCGAACGTCCCACATCACCCCATACCGCTTTGCACCCCCTGTCTCACTGACGAGTGGGGACAGCCACTTAAACAGCCCGCGGAAGCGCTACGCTTAGCAGGCCGGCCCGTTAACCTTTCCCGCGCAGCCCAGTTATTTGAATTAAACCTTTTCCGTTTTATTTCAAACACACTTCTGTACCCAATTTCAAAAATCCACCCAGGTCGATTCAGTGCACCAAATTGAATGAAACTAATTTTGTTAGAAAGGTCTGGGAATGCTGAATCCAAGCCCGTTGGATTCAAGTCATTTAGATCTATAGATCATCCATGGTAAAAATAACAAGGCAGAAGCTTTTCTGCATTCAAACATTTTTCAAATTAAAACCATAATAGCTTTTGAGTTGATTCCAACTCTCAAAAATCACATTTAACCATACCTTTCAGAATATAGAAAAATATATAGGTTTACTGGCAGAAATAATGTTCAAGTAATAAAAAATGCTACATAGGAATTTCTAGTCACTTTATTTAATTTAAATAAAAGGGTAATACCTTATTAAATTGTGACACCACTTTAAATCATATTCCCATGGACTAAAACATGTGGTGATGACATGTGTCAACATGATCCCATGTTTGGTTTGGAGAATATTAAATCTTAAGTAGTTTTTCAATGAGTAGAAATTACTTTTCTAAAAATAAAAGGAATTAAACCAAGCCTTAATCTTGTAATGCTAGAGATGATGTTAGATCATCTATAGGACCCTTGTGTGTGATGATTGCAAGTAGTTAAGTATTGTTTTGTGATTGTGTACCTCGTATTTATTTATAGATGCTAGTACCGACCAAGGATACGAGGAGGAAGGAGGATTCTACAAAGAAGAAGCCAAGGAGAACTTGAACCACTGCTCTGCACAAGGCAAGCTGATACTATACCTATGCAAGCCAATACTTGCAAGCTTATATTGACACTAATGCAAGCCTAATACTACAAGTTGAATGTGCAAGCTAACACTTGCAAGATACTCTACTGATGCAAACAAACCCCTACTTGATACTATGACTACTATATGCCTTAAGAATATATGATCATCTCCACTTGATAACCCAATCCTAGTTTTACTTGCAAGCTTATTACTTTATTTCGTTATCAAAGCTCTTACCTAGATTTTACCTAAGTGAATGGTAGATACTAGAAATATATGTGAACGTTGCATAAAGACCATAAAATTTGGCCTAAGCTAGATAATCTTGATGTCATCCTAAGGCATGAGATTGAACTTAGTTAAAACTCCACTAGTTTATCACCCCTCATCAGTGCTTACCCCCACCTGTAGATGCTAGTGCTAAGCATAAAACTTGATCAACTTTAGATGGGAATACTTGGTGGAAAAATGGTTATTAAAACCTTGGAATGATGGATCATTCTATTGAAATGTTTTGGACATGTGTTTCCGAAAACACCTGATGATTTTGGTGATGAAAATGTTGAGCATGAGCCTTAGCCCTTTATAAAACTGATGGTTGTCTGGATGCGATACCATTCCAATTTTTTCGTACAACCACAATACCCGAAGATTGGGTAGGGCTTGACTGGAAACTTATATACCTTAGTATTAGTTCCCTCACGGCCAAGGTCTGAGCTGAGGCTACCTTGTGAAGATTGTCCACCTGTGCAGTACCCAAGATGACAGTTGGTCATGGTTGGGAGGCCAAACTCACATGAGAGGTGCTTATACTAGGGCGTGTAATTGAAAGGTTAGGATTGATTATCCGCATACTGAGTATGGTGAATTCAGGATTTGTTCCTAACGGATGTATCGAATGTTGTGGTGAAAGTGTACAATCTCTGCAGAGTGTCAAACTATTCAATAGTCAGCGTCATGCTATAGACAGTTGGAGTGGCCATACTGTTCCCCCGTCATACTTTTCAAAATGACTTGTGAAATTAAGTGAGACTTTGACTTGACCACAACAGGGTTGTGATATGAAATACAAGTTCCCACTTAGATGTTATAAACTTCAACTAGCATTCGTTGCCCCTAAAAATTAGTAGAGATAACCGCTTTTGCAAAACAACCCTAGAGCCTAGTGTCCTATTATCAAAACCCCTTTCATTTGTTAGTATTGGTTTATAGTACTTAAAGTAGTCATGGCTTTGTCCTCGCTATTCCCATGGCCAGACTATGAAGAGGAGTACCGGAGGATGGACCCGGAAGGTTACTAACTAGGATCATCTCCCATCGGCATTGCCAGGACCTCAAGATGGAGTCACCACGCCATCGTTATTATTACGTATTCCACCGCTTGATGTTGTATTAAGAACTGGATCATGAGATCCCTATTTGTGTAAGAACTTATGTACGGTTTGTAATGGATGATGTACTATGGTATCCAATTCGTTATGTCTGCAAAATGGTAATCCTGGGATTGCGATGTATGGCATAACAGGCATCTGGGATTAAAAACCCGGGTGTTGACAAGTTGGTATAAGAGCCATCCTGACCATAGGAGACCCTAGTTAGACTGGATGTTTGAATCAAAAACTTAGTTTCAAAACCAAAGAAAACAAATATTTACAAAAACTTATTCCCATTCTTATCCCTTTGATTCTTTCATGAAAATTCATGTTCCTCAAAAACTCTTGCAAAATACATAAAATTTTGACACACTTGATCACTCTACTAACTTACTCGTCCTATATTCTTATAGATGGACGTGAAGTACAGCAAGTTTTATCAGTTGGGGAATGGAGGAGACCTTATCTTTGAGAGGGATTTGGACCAGCTTTCGGAACTTCTGGAGCGTCTGCACTTGAGTTCTTCGGAGCTCAACTCAATGATCAAGGAGGAGAAGATCTGCAGTGGCTAATTGTTGCAAGTCTCAGAGGAAAGATTGAACCTCCCACTGCGGAAGGAATTCAGTTTACCTTAAGAGAGAACAACTGGCTCGATGGACTTGCCAGGGCCATGCAGGAAGCTCTTTCCCGTCTGTGTGGGCAGAGCATCAATCAGATCAAGGGTACTCGCTTTGAGTTTTGCCCAAGACGTGATGCGAATGGACAACCACTGAAAGCCCCATTCCACCCCGAGCTAAAGACTCAATTGGACCACCTTAGCTTCATGATGTACGATCGTCAGCAGGAGTTAGACAACTGTCATGACTACTCCAACCACAAGTCTGCCATCATCAAGACGAAGGACAAAACCATCGCCATGCTAGCAAAGGATCGCAAGTCTCGCTGCCATCAGCTTGACAAGAAGGAGCGCATCATTGCCCGCCTTCGCCACCACATCTCATCTTTGGAGGAGACCATCCACGAGAGAGACATGCAGTTGGTGGAAAGGGAGAATGCCGGAGAGGATCTTCGTGGAGACCCCTACTCCTATCTCAGTGATGATGATGATTTTCTGGAGGATCAGGCTATGGACTTATTCATCGATGAAGACGATTTCGCCTTCATCGATGATGATGAGGCCACAGATTCCAAGGAGTAGTAGCACTTGAGCACTAGCGTAGTGAGTAGTATTCGGTCCCACTGTATCGTAGTTTCTAGAATGGTTCTTAAAACCTTCTGCTTTCCTTTGTTGTGGTGTGTGTTGTATTGGGTGAATGAATGAAAAAGCAAGTTGCTAGAAAATCTGAGTCAAACTTTAAAAAAAATTCGAAGACCCAAAAACTTTAGAAATTTCCCTCTTTTCTCATGATCTATCTCAATCTTCAGATGCCACGTGGAGGAAGTGGTTCATCCCCAGACCCGATGTTGCAGATTCTGCAAATGTTGACTTCTGACCGTGAAGCTGAAAGAGCGGAACGTCAAGCCAACCTAGCAACCCTTCAGCAGATAGCCAAGCTTGCCCACAACAACCAAGGCCACGGAAATCAAGACAACCATGGATCTAAGCTCAAGAATTTCCGGAATACCAACCCACATGTTTTCACTAAGTCAGAAGAACCCCTAGACGCCGATGATTGGCTGCAAACCATGGAAAATAACCCAGAAGTCGCCGGAGTGGAAGCCAACGAGAAAGTTCTGTTCGCCACCCACTATCTAGCCGGAGATGCCAGGGCATGGTGGAAATGTTCAAGTAATGACCGGAGGCCGGATGATGACCTGGGAAGAATTCAAGGTCAAGTTTAGCAGAACCCATGTGCCACCAGGTTTGATCAAGAGAATGAGAGACGAGTTCAGAGAGATGAAGCAAGGAAGGATGACTGTAGTGGAATACCGTGACAAATTTTTGTCATTAGCTAGGTATGCCTCGGATGAGATCGACATCGAAGCCAAGAAGAAAGAAAGATTCCTGAATGGTCTG
This sequence comes from Avena insularis, assembly GCA_023614405.1. Classification (NCBI taxonomy): domain Eukaryota; kingdom Viridiplantae; phylum Streptophyta; class Magnoliopsida; order Poales; family Poaceae; genus Avena; species Avena insularis. The sequence goes on along the minus strand of CM042685.1, from coordinate 227,831,919 downwards.
CATGACGAGATGCAGACAGTGTTAGTAAATATCCCCTTTGCGGATATTGAAGCCCTTGCGGACTCTGCTATCCAGATGGAAGGAAAGATCAACCAAGCCAATGAGAACCTCAAGCGTCGCATGATGCATCAACCAGGAACCCATCAGACCCCAAAGTATTGCCCCAACCCATCTCCAGGATTTGCCCCAAGAACCAACAGACCCTCGATGAACCGTCCGACCTATCCCAACCATGGAAACCCTAGGCCGGGAGGAAATCACAACAACCCCGGCAACGCTAGCAATTTCAATTGTGTCCCACCCAAGTTCAACAACAACAATGCTACCGCCAACACCAACACTGCCCCTAGGACTAGAAGCAATGTTGTGCCTGTAGCAGCAAAGGACAAGTCGCAAGTGACTTGTTATGACTGTGGAAATAAAGGCCACTATTCCAACGAGTGCCCCAACAAGAAGAACGCTACAGCCCCCAATGCCAATGTCCCATCTCAGCGGCAGCATCGTGTTCAGCCAGGAAGAAGATTTGCCCCAGGGAATTCACTCAACCGCAATGGCCGTCTTTTTCTCATGCATGCTGAAGAAGCTCAGGAAGCGCCAGACGTTGTGCTGGGTATGTTTTCGGTTAATTCAATACTTGCAAGAGTGTTGTTTGATTCTGTTGCATCGCATTCATTTGTCACCGAAGAATTTGCATGCACTAGTAAAATTCAACCAACCAAACTGAAGCATGTTATGATTGTTCAAATTCCCGGATCAACCACTAAGGCTAGAGAAATTTGCAAAGCCGTCCCTATCCGAATCCATGGCATAGATTTTTATGCAAATCTGATAGTACTTGGAACTAAAGGTTTGGAAGTAGTACTAGGAATGGATTGGATGTCCAAACATAAAGGATTGATTGACTGTGCCAAGAAAGCCATAACCATAACCAAGATCGCTTGGAATATCAATGAGCATATATATGAAACCTTACTCGCCAATTCAAATGCAACAAGCGTATAACCCAACCTACCATTGACCAAGTCCGGATAGTCCATGAATACCCCGATGTATTTCCAGATGTTTTGCCCGGTATGCCCCCAGATCAGGATATCGAGTTTATCATCGAACTAATTCCCGGAACAGGACCCATAGCCCAGAGACCATATAGTATGAACCCGTCAGAGCTAGCAGAATTGAAGAAGCAACTGGATTCCATGCTGGAAATTGGATTGATTCAACCAAGTGCGTCACCATGGACATCACATGTCTTGTTTGTGGACAAGAACGATGGAGGTAACCGTTTGTGTACGGATTATCGGAAATTAAATGATGTCACCATCAAGAACAAGTACCCCTTGCCCAAGATAGAAGATTTGTTTGATCAGTTGACCGATGCCAAAGTGTTCTCTAAGATTGATCTTAGAACCGGCTATCATCAACTCAAAATTCGTGTAGAGGATATTCCAAAGACTGCCTTTACCACCAGATATGGATTGTATGAGTATACAGTCATGTCTTTCGGACTAACCAATCCCCCGCTTATTTCATGAATCTCATGAATAAGATTTTTATGGACTTCCTGGATAAGTTTGTCGTTGTTTTCATCGATGACATTCTGATTTATTCCAAATCAGAAGAAGAACATGAGCTACACCTAAGGACCATTCTTGGAACCCTTAGAGAGCATCAGCTGTATGCAAAGTTTAGCAAATGTGAATTCTGGTTACAGGAGGTAGGATTCCTCGGTCACATTGTATCAGCCGGAGGAATTGTCGTTGACCCTGCCAAAGTGAAAGATGTAGAAGAGTGGCAAGCCCCAACCACTCAAACCCAAGTTCGTGCATTTCTCGATTGGCGGGATATTACCGCAAATTCGTAGAAGGATTCTCTAGTATCGCCAGACCCATGACCCAATTGCTGAAGAAGGACAAGAAGTTTGAATGGACCGACAAATGTGAAGCAAGTTTTCAAGAACTCAAGAGGAGATTGATTTCAGCCCCAATCTTGATCATGCCAGATATCACGAAGCCCTTCGATGTGTATTGTGATGCATTCAAGATTGGTCTCGGATGTGTGCTAATGCAAGAAGGCAAAGTTATATCTTATCTATCTCGACAACTGAAGCAACATGAGCAAAATTACCCAACCCATGACCTCGAACTCGCAGCCATAGTTCTAGACCTGAAAACATGGAGACATTACCTGATGGGAAACCGTTGTGAGATTTATTCGGATCACAAGAGCCTAAAGTATATATTCACTCAGAAGGAGCTGAATATGAGGCAGAGAAGATGGATTGAGCTAATCAAGGATTACGATCTGGACATTCACTATCACCCTGGTAAATCCAATGTGGTAGCCGATGCCCTTAGCAGATTGCCGTGCCGCTTGAACTCCATGATTTTGAAGGAGCAACCAATTTTGCACAAAGAGATAGAAGATTTTCGAATGGAATTAGTAAGTGAAGGATTTTTGGCTAGCATAGAACTCCATCCCACTTTGATCAGTCAGATTAAAGGGGCGCAGAAGGGAAATGCTAGTATTGACGGAATCAAGCGTTGTATCGGTACAGGCAAAGTACCCGGATTCACCAAGGATGAAGAAGGAGTTTTGTGGTACAAAGGACGCCTTTGTGTACCATCAGATTCTGAGTTAAAAGAAGTTATCTTGAAGGAGGCTCATGATACTCTTTATTCTATCCATCCCGGAGGAACTAAGATGTATCAAGATTTGAAAGAGCAATTTTGGTGGCATAAGATGAAGAGAGAAATCGGAAGCTATATCGCCAAGTGTGATATATGTCAGCGAGTCAAGGCAGGACATCAAAGACCCGCTGGATTGTTGCAACCCTTGCAGATTCCGGAGTGGAAATGGGATTCTGTTTGAATGGACTTTATCACCGGACTGCCTACTTCTAGTAGGGGAAATGACTCTATCTGGGTCATACTAGACAGATTGTCCAAAGTCGCCCATTTCTTACCCGTCAAGACCATATATCAGAGTTCGAAACTAGCAGAGTTGTACATCCCTAGAATCGTTAGTTTGCATGGAGTCCCCAAGAACATCGTATCGGATCGAGGAACTCAGTTTACCTCAAGATTCTGGAAGAAAGTCCAAGAAGGTTTAGGAACCCGTCTAGATTTCAGCACCGCATATCACCCTCAGACCGATGGACAAACAGAGCGAGTAAATCAAATACTTGAAGATATGCTTAGAGCATGTGTGTTAGAATATGTATCCAAGTGGGAAGACTGTCTGCCGTTTGCAGAATTTTCATACAACAACAGTTATCAAGCCAGTTTCCAAATGGCCCCATTTGAATTCATGTACGGACGGAAGTGTCGCACCCCTTTGAACTGGTCGGAAGTAGGAGAGAGTCATATTTTTGGACCCGACATCCTACGAGAAGCAGAAGAGAAGGTTCACAAGATTCGTGAGCACCTCAAGATAGCCCAATCCAGACAAAAGAGTTACGCCGACAAGAGACGTAGAGACCTCGCCTTCAACATAGGAGATTTTGTTTATCTGAAAGTGTCGCCATTGAAGGGAATGCAGCGTTTCCAACTCAAAGGAAAGTTAGCTCCCAGATATATCAGACCTTTCAAGATTCTAAACCATCGAGGAGAAGTATCGTATCAATTGGAACTACCCGAAGAGATGTCAGCCGTGCACAATGTGTTCCATATCTCATTACTTCTGAAGTGTCTCGAAGTCCCCGAGAAGACCGAAGTGTTCAAAAATATCGACCATCGGACCATAGAGATCAACGATGACCTGACCTATCCCGAAGTACCCATCCGTATTTTGGAAGAAGCTTTTCGAACTACCCGAACCCGAAGCATCAAGTTTCTCAAGATTCAGTGGAGCAACCACATAGAAGAGGAAGCTACCTGGGAGCGCGAAGATCACATCAGGACAGAGTTTCCCGATCTCTTCAAATCCTAGGTAATCTTTTCGTCCTTTTTCAAATCTCGGGACGAGATTTTTTTTAGGGGGGAAGGTTTGTAACATCCCAAAAATATTGAACTTGGATCATCAAACTCTAATCATCAAAATTAGGGTTAACAAAAACTTTGCTAAATAAAATTATGAAAGCATGCATATGAGTATGCATTGAATTTGAAATTCTTTTGAACCACCTTGTTTGTGTGTTTCCTTTCTTGTAAAATGTTTCTTAGGTGAACTAAACATCATCTAAAACATTTCCCACACTTTTCCCAAATACAAATAAAGCAAAACAAATAAAATAAAGGAATGGTCATTTTGACCAATTTAACTCCCATGCCTACTTTGGCTACCTCAAACTTTCAGAAACTAACAGAAACTTTTTTGGAACTTTGCACCCCTTGATTGTACTCATAACAAAGTATCAAGGCCCACTTTGTGATCATCTAGAAACTTTCAAATGCATAGTTTAAATGACAATTCAAAATTGAATCTTTATCATATGGGAAGATCCCACTTTTTCAAAAACCACTCAAACAAGCTCAACTTTCAAAACCCAAGCATCTACAGACTCACCAGCACCAATCTAGCACACCCACCAAAAATATTTTCAAAATTAAAAACTTGAATTCATGCGGCCATTTCATCAAACACTTGGCAGACACAAATCAAACAAAATCAAAACACTATAGTGTGCAGTGTTTTGAGCCTAACTGGTTCCCTATCTAGCTCACAACCATCTCAATAGATCATCTAGCAAGATTAACCAAGCACTAGCACCACAGTGAGCTTGCCAATATCATCAATGGTCAACAGCCGAGTGCATCCTTGCCACCCCAGTGTAGACATCAAGCTAGGGAGGAAACTAGCCATGCCAACATTGTCTGGGAGAATACCCATGCCTCACCACCCCCTCTCGACCAGCCCTGCCTCGAAGACACCGACCAGAGCACCCAGGAACGCCGCGCCCGTGCCTCTTCCAACCGTGTCGAGCATGCGCCAGAACGCCACCCTCGACCAAGTTCATGCATCGCCGCTTCGCCACAGATACACGATCACCACCGACCCAGGAGACCGCCAGACATCCCCGTTAGCCGCCCCATGCCGCACAGCCACCGTCATTGCCGAAGACGCCGCCGCCAGTGAGCGTCGCATGTTCCAAACCAACCCGCACTGCCCCACGTCTCGCCACCGTATCGTTGAGCATCGCCAGGGAACACCACACCGTCCCCTACCTTCGCCCATGCCAATAGCCGTCTGTACCATTGCCCCCGACGAGCTCACCATGCGCCCCGTCGGTCCACTCGCTCGACTATAAATATAGGCCACCCCAGCCGAATTGAGCACACCATTCTACTCCCCTCTCCTCACTGATCGTGCCACACCATTCCCGGAGCAAGGCGAGCAACACCTCGTCGGAATTTCACTGGAGCCCGCCGCCTATGGAGAAGAAGGGAGCCAGCGATTGGAGCCGCCCTAGGAGGAGCCACCGGTACCAGGAGATTCATCATCATCGACTTCGTTGTTCGCCCGCCTCGCCGACCCTCGCCTGCACCCCGGTGAGCCCCCAGCAACCCCCACTGGCCGCGCTAGGTTTCTGTCTCGCCGGCGTTGCCCAACGTTGACGATGACTCCCAGCCGTTGGATTAGAACTAGACGAACGTCCCACATCGCCCCATACCGCTTCGCACCCCCTGTCTCACCGACGAGTGCGGACAGCCACTTAAACAGCCAACGGAAGCGCTACGCTTAGCAGGCCGGCCAGTTTACCTTTCCCGAGCAGCCTAGTTATTTGAATTAAACCTTTTCCATTTTATTTCAAACACACTTCTGTACCCAATTTCAAAAATCCACCCAGGTCGATTCATTGCACCAAATTGAATGAAACTAATTTTGTTAGAAAGGTCTGGCAATGCTGAATCCAATCCCGTTGGATTCAAGTCATTTAGATCTATATATCATCCATGGTAAAAATAACAAGGCATAAGCTTTTCTGCATTCAAACATTTTTCAAATCAAAACCATAATATCTTTTGAGTTGATTCCAACTCTCAAAAATCACATTTAACCATACCTTTCAGAATATAGAAAAATATATAGGTTTACTGGCAGAAATAATGTTCAAGTAATAAAAAATGCTACATAGGCATTTCTAGTCACTTTATTTAATTAAAATAAAAAGGTAAAACCTTATTAAATTGTGACACCACTTTAAATCATATTCCCATGGACTAAAATATGTGGTGATGACATGTGTCAACATGATCCCATGTTTGGTTTGGAGAATATTAAATCTTAAGTAATTTTTCAATGAGTAGAAATTACTTTTCTAAAAATAAAAGGAATTAAAACCAAGCCTTAATCTTGTAATGCTAGAGATGATGTTAGATCATCTATAGGACCCTTGAGTGTGATGATTTCAAGTAGTTAAGTATTGTTTTGTGATTGTGTACCTCGTATTTATTTATAAACGCTAGTACCGACCAAGGATACGAGGAGGAAGGAGGATTCTCAAGAAGCAAATGAGGAGAACTTCAACCACTGCTTCGCACAAGGCAAGCTGATACTATACCTATGCAAGCCAATACTTGCAAGCTTATATTGACACTAATGCAAGCCTAATACTACCAGTTGAATGTGCAAGCTAACACTTGCAAGATACTCTACTGATGCAAACAAACCCCTACTTGATACTATGACTACTATATGCCTTAAGCATATATGATCATCTCCACTTGATAACCCAATCCTAGTTTTACTTGCAAGCTTCTTACTTTATTTCGTTATCAAAGCTCTTACCTAGATTTTACCTAAGTGAATGGTAGATACTAGATATGTGAAGGTTGCATAAAGAGCATAAAATTTGGCCTAAGCTAGATAATCTTGATGTCATCCTAAAGCATGCGATTGAACTTAGTTAAAACTCCACTAGTTTATCACCCCTCATCAGTGCTTACCCCCACCTGTAGATGCTAGTGCTAAGCATAAAACTTGATCAACTTTAGATGGCAATACTTGGTGGAAAAATGGTTATGAAAACCTTGGAATGATGGATCATTCTATTGAAATGTTTTGGACATGTGTTTCCGAAAACACCTGATGATTTTGGTGATGAAAATGTTGAGGCATGAGCCTTAGCCCTTTATAAAACTGATGGTTGTCTGGATGCGATACCATTCTAATTTTTTCGTACAACCACAATACCCGAAGATTGGGTAGGGCTTGACTGGAAACTTATATACCTTAGTATTAGTTCCCTCACGGCCAAGGTATGAGCTGAGGCTACCTTGTGAAGATTGTCCACCGCATGCACTGCAAGATGACAGTTGGTCATGGTTGGGAGGCCAAACTCACGGAGAGGTGCTTATACTAGGGCGTGTAATTGAAAGGTTAGGATTGATTATCCATATCTGAGTATGGTGAATTCAGGATTTGTTCTGACGGATGTATCGAATGTTGTGGTGAAAGTGTACAATCTCGCAGAGTGTCAAACTATTCGAATAGTCGCGTCTCATGTTATGGACAGTTGGAGTGGCCATACTGTTCCCCCATCAGACTTTTTAAAATGACTTGTGAAATGAAGTGAGACTTTGACTTGACCACAACAGGGTTGTGATATGAAATACAAGTTCCCACTTAGATGTTATAAACTTCAACTAGCATTCGTTGCCCCTAAAACTTAGTAGAGATAAATCTGGCTTTTGCAAAACAACCCTAGAGCCTAGTGTCCTATTATCAAAAAACCCTTTAATTTGTTAGTATTAGTTTGCGAGTACTTAAAGAGTACTCATGGCTTTGTCCCTGGCTATTCCCATAGCCAGACTATCAAGAGGAGTACCTGCAGGATGGACCCCAGGAAGGTTACGACAACTAGTATCATCTCCCATCACAAGATTGCCTCGTGACCTCAAGATGGAGTTTCGCCTACGCTACCGTTATTATTACGTATTCCGCTGCTTGATGTTGTATTAAGAACTGGATCATGAGATCCCTATTTGTGTAAGAACTTATGTACGGTTTGTAATGGATGATGTACTATGGTATCCAATTTTGTTATGTCTCGCAAAAATGGTAATCCTGGGATTGCGATGTATGGCATAACAGGCATCTGGGATTAAAAACCCGGGTGTTGACAACCCTAACTATTTTCCTCTTTATTTGAAACACATGAAAAATAGTTTTGAATTTTGAAAACCTCAAAATGTTTGGAGCTCAAATATTATAAAGGGACCCTTAGTATTTTCAGATATTTTATAAAAGTCTCTATATTTTGAAATTATTCAAAACAGATTTGGAATTGAAATACAAAAGTGAGAAAATAAAATAGAAATAGAAAACGAATTTTGCAAATAAAAACAATCTCGCTCTCTTCCTGGGCCGAGCCCATCCCCTTTCCCTCTCCTCCCCGTCGCTCAACGCAACTCCCTGCAGCCCATCTCGGCCCAACCGGCCTGTACCCCTTTGTTGTTCTCCTATTTTCTTCTTCCTCGGACAGAAGGATATCGGTGACCTAAGTAGCTGCATGCCAGCACCGGGTTCGTCGTCCGCCACGTCACCATCGCCGACCCTGGATCAGAAGACTACGACAGAGAATCACACATCCATCCTCTCTCTCTCTCCCTATCCTCTTCTCTCGGTTCCTCTTGCTCTCTAGAGCTCGCCATGCAGAGCACGAAACCCTAGCTCGTCGGCAACCCCTCGTCGCGGATGTTCTGGACCACCCTGAGCCTCGATGTCTGTCCCAGGAGATTGGCCTCACCAACCCCTCGCTCTGTGCCAAAGCAAGCAAGCCGGGAAGCCCCCTATGCATTGGAATCGAGCTCGTCGTCCTGCTGGCCGTCGCCTTTACCGCTCTCGATTCGTCGCATCCTGACCTTGCCCGGCTTCGCCGACCCCTCCACTACCTCCGTGGTAGCTCCTGCATCTTCCAAGCTTCGCTTGCCCTCTGCCTCTCAGACTGCCGCCGCGATCACCGCAAGTTTCACTGCTGGCCGTCGTGCATCCTTCTCCGGCAACCATTTGAGGGCGGCGCCACCTCTAATCAAACAGCCTTGCTCCCCTCTATCCAATGGACCCAGCCCTGTAGCCCCGCATAGCCCCTAGCGCTGTGCCCGAGCTCGATCTGGGAGCAATGGCATCGCTGACATCATCATCATGTCAGGCTGATGTCATTTCCCTTTTTTCCTTTTCTTTAATTGTTTTATTAATTGAAAATGCTGACAGGTGGGTCCCTATTGTCTGATATTTATTCTTTTCCACAATTGTTTTCTGAAATGAATATATATATGACATATGGGTCCAGGTTATAAACTAATTTATATAACCTAAAATGTTTAATTGATTTAAAAATGTTTTAAAATGAATTAAATTTGGGAAATTCATAACTAATTCATTTTGAATCAGAAAAATACAAATAATATATCAAAATGTTCAGAAAAATTAGCTCTATCTCTTTAAGCCATCATCATGCATTGTTAAACAACTTCAATGACAAGTTAATTAGAAGAACTAAGTGAACCCTCTCATATGCCTCTGAGGTTTCTCCGTGTTAGGGTTTGGACCCCTCGGACCTCAATTAAATTGTCAAGCATGTTCTAGGGGTTTATACCAATGCAATTTAACTTGTCATATCAACATACTTGATTGAGCATTGCATCGATGCCATGTGTTGATTGTTTCCCTTCCTTTCTGGTGTTTGGTTCTTCCCCGGTAGAATACGATATCGGAATTGAGATTGGGATTGAAGACCGAGATCAACACCGCTCGAGCTCAAGACCAATACTTGACCAACTGTAATCCAGTCAAGTACCATATTTCCAAAGCTCTACTTTCTGGATATCAACTGGCAAAGGCAAGTGAAGCCCAACACCTACATATGAATCCTAGCTTTCAAAGTATTACATTCTCGCCATGTGCATGCGATTCTAAAGTCTTTTATCGATAGATAGAGTAATCCTGTCTGATGCATGTTATCTTTCAAGACTATATTCTCTGATCCACTGCTCCTAGCATAACTAGGGTTTGAGATTGTGAAGCGTTGCTAGAGATATTATATCATGTTGTGCTTAGCAATGCTTAGCTGTTACCACTGGTTCAGTTGATGGATCAGAGCTGTGAATGAACCTAGTTTGAAAGGATGACGTGGTGTGATCAGAGATGAAAGTTAAACATGCTAAGGCTTGTATGGGAGGCCACAGTGGGTTGTGGTTTTTGCAGTCCCATACTTGCCACTACTAGGACCTGAGTTCTTGCCTATGGACCAAGACGAGCGTACAGCCACACTGGGGCCTGGAAACCCCCTCGACCAACTAACTTGCCGAGTAGATTCCATGAGTCACATAGTTTGGGCTTTCCATTCGACATACGCATCTTGGATGTTCTTGAATGGAGGTGAAGGAGGTGCATTCATACAGGTAGGTAAGCGTGGCCGGGAACAAGAGATGTCCGGCATCCATAATCTTGAACCCCGCACACATCATTAGGGACCGGCTTCGGGACTCGGCCCATTACGGCGGCATCTCCCTAGTGCGTGACTCATGGTCTCGGCAAAAGCAAGGTAAAGGTCGTGGTCAACCACTCTCTGCCAGCCTTCCAAGGAAGAGGGCTTATAGCTTGGCATTAAGAATCGGTTGGTACGTGTGGGTAAAGTTGTACACCCCTGTAGGGTTAAATCTTTTCGAAAATCCGTGTCCACGGTTATGGATGACTTGGAAACCAGATTCAAAGATCATAGAGAACTTGAACCTAATCATAAAACTTGGCAAGTTGATCAACGTGTGCTTAAGGATGCTTCCTCATGGGTACGAGGGGGTGATCCTAGATAGGTTCAGCTGATGATGATTTGGTGGATAGCAAAAGATGATCAAATCTAGTGATACCGCTCTCTTATCCCCTTTTAAAATATTCTGGTTAGTCGATATTCTTCTCCCTCTTGTTTTACAAAACAACGTTGGCTTTACGCAAAATAACTCCACCAGCCAAAAGTCTTGCGGAGTACACCTTGTACTCACCCTTGCTTCGTTGATACTTTTGCAGCAGATTAAGTGTTACCATAAGAAGTTGAGTTCTTCACGGCATCGACATTGACGAATAGTTTGGAGTTCCCAGTCGGCAGTCTGGGATCTATGGATTGGACGTCATCGTTATGCTTCAGGCCTCTTAGTCCATTTGTTAAGTTTGCTATACTTAATAGCATAATTTGCCTTCTGTTGTTTGGTGTTTGTGGTCAGTGACCTCTGCTTGTAATATTTTGGTTCTCTGCTCAGTTATGAGCTCATTGTAATAATTTTTGTGTCATAGGGTCACTATTGTGTTATCAATTCTCTCTCTGTACGCTTTCGAGATTTAGGTTAGGCTTATATCAGACAGAGGTCTGGGATTTGTCTAGCCCTAATCCCGGGGGTGTCACAGGTTTTGGTATCAGATCAGTACCGACTGTAGGAAACCCTTTCTATTGGTCGATGTTGAGTCTAGTGCTTCTGAAAACTATTTTCAAAGATGAAAACTATGTGTGAAAACTCTAGTATGCTTCTTTTTCTCCTTATCCAGTTTCGCTCTAACTCTGGGTCATTGTATCTTGTTTTGACTTTGAAAAGTTTTGCTATCTCGTCTCTTCCTCCAAAACATAGGTGCCTCTTTAGGCATGCATGTTCTCAACCACTTGACCTAGTGTTAATTTCTATAGAGTCTGGTGTGTGTGTGCTCCTTGTTCCTTTTGATCCTAATCGTTTGAGTGATTTCTTTCTATCTTAATCTCTCTATTTTATGGGTCCACAACATCATGTTGATGGTTCCATATTGTTCTGTCATAGGCCTCGAAGTTTTCTTTCGCCTCGTGTGCCTCCTTTTCATTTGTTTGGGTACTTCCAAAGTTGTTTCTTATTTTGGAAGCTACCTTGTGATTGCTAGCTTGTAGTGCACGCTTAGTCACTCAAGTAGTAGTTATTCCTTTCTTTGGGTTTTAATCCTTGGACTTGAACCTAAGATCCCCGATTGTGCTAGATTCGGCTGTTGTGAATATTGTACATGAAGCTGACCTTTAACCCAAGATCCATTTTGTTGACCCCTGTCGCTAATGTTCACACATTACCCCAGGCTAGATAATACCTTCTAGTATAGCCTTCAAGCTTGAGGATATTGTCGCCGTTGAACAGTGATGATAAAGGACTTTCCCTACCACATGCTATGGCAGATGTTCTTTAATGGAACCAAATAGATCACGACAATAGTACTCTTCACGAGGCTCACATCTACAATCGTGACTCTGCCACACCTTCCCTTTCTATGCATCGGTTTTCAGAAGATTGTTGACTTATGCATCCACATCTCAGGATTCTAAATATGAGCATGTTCCTTACCCTTTGTAAGGTCCCCAACCTTTAATAAGGTAGAGATCACTGTGTTTACAATGCTAGTCCCTGGATCAATAGCTAGCATCCATAGTTAAGATGTAATATCAAGAAACAAAGGTCATAATACAACTTTATAACCAGGAATAAAATATTTCTTTACATCTTACATAGCTCATTTGGCTATTACATTACATTGCAGTAGAATATCTATAAGCATGGGGTCCTTCATCTTCAAAATGCCACAGGCAATCATGTTGGTTGTAGACTTGTAAATCCTAATCATTAAACTCCACTAACATCAAACAAACCTGCAACATAATAAGTTGCAGCCACAAGGGTCAATACATTTGAATTGTATTGGCAAGTTTCACTACTATGTAGAAATAAGTGGATCCTATCATTTACATGCATATTTGGCTAAGTAGGGTTTAGGGTCTTTTGCAGAAAGCAATGTAGTTTTATCCTACCTTTTCCAAAATAGTTTTTGATCTTTGTCAAATCTTTTTGAACTTCTTGGAAAACTCCAAGTGCTTCAAATCCCTTGTTGTCACCATCAAGTTTTACTTTGAGAAATTGGAATGTCGAGATCTTCCATAGCTTCAGGCCTTAGGTGCTCAGAGTTGTCCATAACCGGGGACACAGCTAAGTACTTAGAATTTGATCTTCTGCATAAGTTGTACACTTTACCCACATGACACAATCTCATCTTGATGCCACCAGTGGCCACTAGATAAGTACTCACCAAGATGGAGTACTGGCAGACTGAGAATGTGACAAAGTCTTTCCATAGAAGTCCTCCCAATACACAATCCTAGCTTGTCATCCAGGCACCAATGTAGGGTTTCAAGTTCCCTTACACAATTCTAGTTAACTTGAAGATGCCAATGCATGGGTCTTCCACTATGTAGTTGACTAAGCCAGAGCCCATTTAGCATGTGGATGTACACGGAAGCCACTGTACGAGAAACATGTTCAATCTCTAAGTCCCTGGTGGTTTTCTTCTAGTGCACATACAAAAAGAGATGGCCATATAAACATGGTTCCTTTGTTGCCACCTTGTCCAAAACTTGAGTATCCTTGTCCACCCAGGTGGTTCATTGAGTACTTGTTTTATTATATAAAACATATATCTTTTCAACTCTTCATATAATCATAACATGTATCCCATCCCAATATATAGGGCTAAGCATACTACAACTACTATGTTCCCACTAAGGAATATATAAGGGTATCCTATTAGGATTTAGCATAGCATAAAATATAGTAATCCTTTCCATGCATGTTACAATAATCCACTAAGTGCAATGAAAATAGTAGGACATAGATGATAGTGTCACTTTTTTAGTAGAGAATGATGGTTCACTTTTTGATCTTGCAAATATCACACTCTTCTAATTCCACTACAATTCAATCAAGCAAACATAGATTCAACTAGCATTCCAACCAATTTATCACACATAAAATAACAAAAACAAGGTCATGCATGCAAGCATGCAAAAGATAGTTTTATTTGCAAAGGTGGTTTCTACTAAGCTCTAAACATTATAAAGTTCAAAAGTGGTCATTTTCTAAAGTGGTAAAACCATTTGCAAAAGGTTTTATCTATAAACCTTTTTTAAATCAAATCAATATTTTATGTGGTTGAAAATGTTTTTAGCAAAGCAATATTTTTTTAAATAGTTCACCAAATATACTTTAATTCTCAAAACTTGATGTTTAGGGTCAGAAGGTTTGAATCAAATCATTTCCCAAAGATTTCACTCAAAAATCATTTCTAAAACAAAATCAATATTTTTATTTGATTAGAAATGAGTTAATTCAATTATTTATTCCCTAACTTCACAAAATACATTTTTAAATCCATAATTTGGTTCCTAGGGTCAGTAGGTTCAAAACAAACCATTTTGCAAAGATTTCACATTAAAAATATATCTAGAACAATTTTTATATTCATAATAAGCCTACACATGTTTCTGCAATTTCAACCAATTTTCCAGAAGCAAATCATTAAACAAAATGCATGGTTGCAAAGTACTTGTTCTGCTGAATCCATTGATATAAAATTTGCAAAATTTGTACGTGTATAATTAAAGTTATGAATTTTACAAGTTTGCATATCAATCAGATTCTAATTTCTGTTTTAATTAAAACCTTGTCCACGTGGCGTGTTTCTATTGGCCGGTACCGCTTCGTGCGGATCATCCTCTCTGGACCGCAGGATTTAAGTGAGATCGTGTGGCACAGAGCACACGATACCGTTTCGCTTGAATCTAATCCTAGCCACTGGTTAACGATCTAACGGCTCTTAGATGCTTGACCATTGCCTGGTGGCGCTGCGCGGAGGCGACTGGCGGCGCGGCTCTGGCAGGAGGTTTCCGGCGAAACTAGGAAGCGAGGAAGAGGGGAAAGTGGCTCACAGTGTTCGCAGGGTCTTGGTGAAGCTCGAGGTGGTGTTGGCTTGGCGAGGGGCACACAGGGACGAGAGTAATCGCTCGCCGGAGTCGGTGGCGGCGTCAGGCGTCTCTGGAGGTCTTCGGGGACGGAGCTGCAGGTCGCCCTAAGGCAAGATGGATGCACGGTTAGACGCGGGCGAACGTGGGGTTCACGTGAGTATCATCGAGAGGTGTTGGGGCGGTCTGAACTTACCAGGGGACTTCGCCGGAGACAAGACAGACGGTGGTGGTGCTCTGGTGATGTCGAAGCCGATGCTACGGGGCACGCGGGAGTGAGCTGGGGCTATGGGCAGGTGCGCCTGGCGATGGGGAATATGACTGTGTGCAGAGGGAGTCGAGGCACGGCTGTGGTTCGCCGGAATTGCTCGGGGAACCTCGTCGGAGCATAAGGTTTCGAGCTCGCGATTGGAGCAGCCCGGTGGCAGAGAGGAGGCGGTGTTTGGGGGGGAAAGATAGAGGAGGAATGGACGGTTTTGCAGCGTGGTGACGGGTGAGAATACCGGCACAGAATTTGCATTCATCGCCGGAGTTAATCAGCAACGGCCGGGACGTGGTCATGGGGTTGAAGACGATCGTGGCGAAGGTCCGGCGATGAGGGAGAGAGAGAGGGTGTGGGGTCCACTACTCAGTGTCTCTGTGGGTTCTTTTCTGGGTGGAAAACGTTTCACTTCGGGGAGGAGAGTTGGGCTGCGAGTTGGGCTGCTGGGCCTGTTGGGTTGGGTTGAGTCTGTTTCACTTTTTTTTATACAGATTGCTTTTTCTTTTTCCATTTGAAATTTCTGTTTTGATTTTATTCAAACAATTCAAACACCCAAATGAATTCAAACCTTTGCCAAACTTTGTGTAGATTTTAATTCTGTTTAACAACACAAATCAAAGTCCAAAACAAAATAATTTTTATTCTTTTTAGGATCCATTAATAATTAAATAAAATAGACCTTAGTCTTTAATTCAAATAGGATTTAATTTATTTAAAAACTCTATTTGAAATCTAAATAATACCAAAATCATTTCAGTAGGTTTTATTTGAATAAATAAAACACTTGGGAAAACTTATTTAAAATAAAATAACAAGTTTTAATGTTTATTTAAAATGGAAAAGCCTTTACTTTAATAAAATTGGATATTAATAAATCCTCATTATTTTATTTAAATAACCTTTATTCTTTTTAACAAATAGAAATATTTTATTTCAAAATCTTGGACAAGATTTAATTTGGCTCTATAAAATAATCCTTATTTATTAATTCTACTTTGCTTTTGAAAACCAAATCTTTTTATTAAAAGATCCAAAAATAGTGTTTCCAAATATTTTAACTTTATTGTTTATTTATCTTTTTAAATACCTTTAGGATTTTATTTGATCAAAATAGGTTTTGATACTTCCAATTGGAATCAAAAGTTTCTTCTCACCCTAAAATTCAACAATTGTTTATTTGTTTATTTATTTTTTACATTTCAAAATTTGGAAAATTTTGGGATGTGACAGGCTACCACCCTTAAAATAAATCTCGTCCCGAGATTTTGGAAGGCTAGGGTTACAAGTTAGCTTGAAAACAACTAGGGTACTACCACCCTTAAAATAAAGTTTCATAGGGTTACATTGATGGTTCACTTGACTATGGGTTCTACACTTGATATCCAGACAAGGAATCCTTATTTGACTCTTCTGAGTTAACTAGTTCCTGACATCCACTTCTTCCATCTCTTCAAAGTTTCCATCCATGTCAATGTGGTTCACATGTCCTTTCTGGGTCACATTGGAGTCATTTCCATTGGCTTTTCTAGCATCCTTTTTCTTTTCCTCTCAGGATAGTCTGATGCATAGTTTCCAAGTTCCTTACAATTCTAGCACTGCAACTGGCTAATGTCTTTCTTCCTGAAAGTGTCATGTTGGTTCTGACCAAGGTCATCTCCATTGTCAGTATCATTTCCATTATTATCACTTCCATTGTTGTTGTGGTGATGCTGATGTGGTTCAGAATCTTCATTGCTCTTTTTGAATGAATGTTTCTTTTTTGATGATCCTGAGTGATTCTTGAGTTTATGCTTCCTATTCCTGTTCTCAACTTGATTCATCTTGTTTTCCAAAATGGTGGCTTTGTCACAGAGTGATTGATAAGTTGGGACATAGGCAACAGTTAGCTGCAGGTTCAACTCATCATTAAGTCCTTCAAGAAATTTTTCTTTTATCTTAGCATCTGTATCAACTTCATCCGGTGCATAGCGTGCCAGATTGTTGAAATCTTCAATATACTCAGCCACACTGAGGTGACGCTGTTTCAGATTGTGAAACTCCTTTTTCTTCAAGTACATCACTCTAGGTGAGATGTGAGTTGTTCTGAATCCATCCTCAAAAATAGCCCAAGTCACATCTTCAAGGGAGTGGTGATTTGAAAGTTGTCACACCATGTTGCTGGTCCTTCAAGTAGAAATGCTGCAAACCTAACTTTTTCTTCATCGGTGCAGCCAACAGTCACTAAGTCTTTGTTAACTGAACGTAACCAGTCATTGGCTTCCATTGGATCAGTTGCTCCAGAGAATCTTGCAGACCTAAGTTTCAGAAACTTGGTGAGCATGTCAAGTGCTGGAGGATTATTCTGATTGTTGTTGTTGTTGTTGTTGTTGTTGTTCTAATTCTGTATGTTTGTGGTCATCTCCTGCATCAAGCGTGGTTCGGCTGTCAACATCTGCTGCACCCTTTTAATGAATTTCCCTAATAAAGTAGGGGATGATCCATGAATTAATCTAATCAGCAACTAAAAAAACTCCTAGATGAAAACATAACAGAAAAGTAGGAAAAACTCTTTACTTTGGATCTAGTTATAATTTCTCAGGGGTGATGTTGTTATTTTGGTTGGGGTTGGCACGACGGGGAGGCATCTGTTGGTTTGATAGGGATAAGTATTGGTGGATAGGTTTTTAAGAAGTTTTAACACACAACTCAAAACCAACCAAGTTCAATCAAACAATCAAGCAATCAACAAGCAACTATTTACTTAACAACTTATGAGCTTAACTCATGAGTTGAAGGAAACAACAAGTTTTCTTGAAAATAATAACTTAGTATAATCATACCTCATAGGTCAATATGATCCATACACTAACTTGATATCAATGTCTTTGGTAGGCAATCTAATGTCTCTTGGTTTTTCACTTGTAGTCCTTAGTGATATCTAAGTTGAAGTCCTTGGTGAAACTAAAGTTGAAATCACTTGAAGATGTTGAAGTCATTAGAGTTAATGAAATCTTTTGCACATGGTGAAGTCTTTGGCCATGGGGTAGGCTTTGTCCATCAAGTTTGAAAATAGAAGAGATGTAGAATCAAAACCAAAAAGGTTGAGGAAAGAGTTTACAAGATTGTTTGTAAATATGTTTTGGAATAAAAACAACTCTTATTTTTCTAAGGGGTTTTGTCCAATCCTAGGGTTACAATCCTCTGTGCAACATGCTGCTCGATACCATCTGTAAGGTTCCCAACCTTTAATAAGGTAGAGATCACTGTGTTTACAATGCTAGTCCCTGGATCAATAGCTAGCATCCATAGTTAAGATGTAATATCAAGAAACAAATGTCATAATACAACTTTATAACCAGGAATAAAATATTTCTTTACATCTTACATAGATCATTTGGCTATTACATTACATTGCAGTAGAATATCTATAAGCATGGGGTCCTTCATCTTCAAAATGCCACAGGCAATCATGTTGGTTGTAGACTTGTAAATCCTAATCATTAAACTCCACTAACATCAAACAAACCTGCAACATAATAAGTTGCAGCCACAAGGGTCAATACATTTGAATTGTATTGGCAAGTTTCACTACTATGTAGAAATAAGTGGATCCTATCATTTACATGCATATTTGGCTAAGTAGGGTTTAGGGTCTTTTGCAGAAAGCAATATAGTTTTATCCTACCTTTTCCAAAATAGTTTTTGATCTTTGTCAAATCTTTTTGAACTTCTTGGAAAACTCCAAGTGCTTCAAATCCCTTGTTTTCACCATCAAGTTTTACTTTGAGAAATTGGAATGTCGAGATCTTCCATAGCTTCAGGCCTTAGTTGCTCAGAGTTGTCCATAACCGGGGACACAGCTAAGTACTTAGAATTTGATCTTCTGCATAAGTTGTACACTTTACCCACATGACACCTTCTCATCTTGATGCCACCAGTGGCCACTGGATAAGTACTCACCAAGATGGAGTACTGGCAGATTGAGAATGTGACAAAGTCTTTCCATAGAAGTCCTCCCAATACACAATGCTAGCTTGTCATCCAGGCACCAATGTAGGGTTTCAAGTTCCCTTACACAATTCTAGTTAACTTGAAGATGCCAATGCATGGGTCTTCCACTATGTAGTTGACTAAGCCAGAGCCCATTCAGCATGTGGATGTACACGGAAGCCACTGTACGAGAAACATGTTCAATCTAAGTCCCTGGTGGTTTTCTTCTAGTGCACATACAAAAAGAGATGGCCATATAAACATGGTTCCTTTTGTTGCCACCTTGTCCAAAACTTGAGTATCCTTGTCCACCCAGGTGGTTCATTGAGTACTTGTTTTATTATATAAAACATATATCTTTTCAACTCTTCATATAATTATAACATGTATCCCATCCCAATATATAGCAGGGCTAAGCATACTACAACTACAATGTTTCCACTAAGGAATATATAAGGGTATCCTATTAGGATTTAGCATAGCATAAAATATAGTAACCCTTTCCATGCATGTTACAAAAATCCACTAAGTGCAATGAAAATAGTAGGACATGTATGATAGTGTCACTTGCCTTTTTAGTAGAGAATGATGGTTCACTTCTTGATCTTGCAAATATCACACTCTTCTAATTCCACTACAATTCAATCAAGCAAACATAGATTCAACTAGCATTCCAACCAATTTATCACACATAAAATAACAAAAACAAGGTCATGCATGCAAGCATGCAAAAGATAGTTTTATTTGCAAAGGTGGTTTCTACTAAGCTCTAAACATTATAAAGTTCAAAAGTGGTCATTTTCTAAAGGGGTAAAACCATTTGCAAAAGGTTTTATCTATAAACCTTTTTTAAATCAAATCAATATTTTATGTGGTTGAAAATGTTTTTAGCAAAGCAATATTTTTTTAAAGACTTCACCACATATACTTTAATTCTCAAAACTTGGTGTTTAGGGTCAAAAGGTTTGAATCAAATCATTTCCCAAAGATTTCACTCAAAAATCATTTCTAAAACAAAATCAATATTTTTATTTGACTAGAAATGAGTTAATTCAATTATTTATTCCCTAACTTCACAAAATACATTTTTAAATCCATAAGTTGGTTCCTAGGGTCAGTAGGTTCAAACCAAACCATTTTTAAAAGATTTCACATTAAAATATATCTAGAACAATTTTTATATTCATAATAAGCCTACACATGTTTCTGCAATTTCAACCAATTTTCCAGAAGCAAATCATTAACAAAATGCATGGTTGCAAAGTACTTGTTCTGCTGAATCCATTGATATAAAATTTTCAAAATTTGGACGTGTAGAATTAAAGTTATGAATTTTACAAGTTTGCATATCAATCAGATTCTAATTTCTTTTAATCAAAACCTTGTCCACGTGGCGTGTTTCTATTGGCCGGTACGCTTCAAGCGGATCAGCCTCTGACCGCAGGATTTAAGTGAGATCGTACGGCACAGCACACGATACCCTTTCGCTTGAATCTAATCCTAGCCACCGTTAACGATCTAACGGCTCTCGGATGCCACCATTGCTCGGCGGCACAAGGCGCTCGCAGAGGTTTCAATGAAACTAGGGAAGCGAGGAAGAGAAAGTGGCTCACGGTTCGCAGGGTCTTGGTGAAGCTCAAGGTGGCGTATTTGGCGAGGGGCGCCAGGGCGAGAGTAATCACTACTGGAGTCGGTGGCGGCCAGCGTCTCGAGGTCGCCGGGACGAGCTGCAGGTCGCACTAAGGCAAGATGGATGCACGGTAGACGCGGGCAAACATGGGGTTGACGTGAGCATCATCGAGGTGCTGGGGTAGTCTGAACTTACCAGGGACTTCACGAGACAAGATGACGATGGCGCTCAGTGATGTCGGCCGACGCCACGGGCACGGGAGTGAGTTGGGCTACGTGCAGTGCGCTGGTGATGGGGAATATGCCTGCGTGCATAGGGAGTCGAGGCGTGGCTGTGGTTCGCCAGAATTGCTCGGGGAACCTCATCGGAGCAAAAGGTTTTGAGCTCGCGATTGGAGCAGCCCGGTGGCAGAGAGGAGGCGGTGTTTGGGGGGAAAGATAGAGGAGGAACGGGCGGTTTTGTACGCGTGGTCAGGGGCGAGAATAACACCGGCAGTAACTCGCATTCATCGCCGGAGTTAATCGGCAGGAACGGCTGGGGACGTGGGTGCGGGGGTTTAAGACGATCATGCGGCGTGGGGGTCCGTCCGCTGAGGAGAGAGAGAGGGTGTGGGGTCCACTGCTCAGTGTCTCTGTGGGTTCTTTTCTAGGTAGAAAACGTTTCACTTCGGGGAGGAGAGTTGGGCTGCGAGTTGGGCTGCTGTGCCTGTTGGGTTGGGTTGAGTCTGTTTCACTTTTTTTTATACAGATTGCTTTTTCTTTTTCCATTTGAAATTTCTGTTTTGATTTTATTCAAACAATTCAAACACCCAAATGAATTCAAACCTTTGCCAAACTTTGTGTAGATTTTAATTCTGTTTAACAACACAAATCAAAGTCCAAAACAAAATAATTTTTATTCTTTTTAGGATCCATTAATAATTAAATAAAATAGACCTTAGTCTTTAATTCAAATAGGATTTAATTTATTTAAAACTCTATTTGAAATCTAAATAATACCAAAATCATTTCAGAGGTTTTATTTGAATAAATAAAACACTTGGAAAACTTATTTAAAATAAAATAACAAGTTTTAATGTTTATTTAAAATGGAAAAGCCTTTACTTTAATAAAATTGGATATTAATAAATCCTCATTATTTTATTTAAATAACCTTTATTCTTTTTAACAAATAGAAATATTTTATTTCAAAATCTTGGACAAGAGTTAATTTGGCTCTATAAAATAATCCTTATTTATTAATTCTACTTTGCTTTTGAAACCAAATCTTTTTATTAAAAGATCCAAAAATAGTGTTTCCAAATATTTTAACTTTATTGTTTATTTATCTTTTTAAATACCTTTAGGATTTTATTTGATCAAAATAGGTTTTGATACTTCCAATTGGAATCAAAAGTTTCTTCTCACCCTAAAAATCAACAATTGTTTATTTGTTTAGTTATTTTTTACATTTCAAAATTTGGAAAATTTTGGGATGTGACAGGCTACCACCCTTAAAATAAATCTCATTCAGATTTTGGAAGCTAGGTTACAAGTTAGCTTGAAAACAACTAGGTACTACCACCCTTAAAATAAATCTTCATAGTGTTACATTGATGGTTCACTTGACTATGGGTTCTACACTTGATATCCAATTGGAATCAAAAGTTTCTTCTCACCCTAAAAATCAACAATTGTTTATTTGTTTATTTATTTTTTTACATTTCAAAATTTGGAAAATTTTGGGATGTGACACCCTTGTTGCTTTCCGACCTTTGTCTACCAGTTGGTAGCCAAGTAGTACACTTTCATTGGTGTCTTCCATGCAAGGTACTCTTGTGGTCCATCATGACAAACCATTCGGTTGTCTAGGAGAAACAAACTCCCAAAGACTGTCATTTCTAAGACCAGGTCAAAGTGTTGTAATCCGCAAATCAAGAGGCATTGATTAGATTCTTTCTGTTTCTACCTTAAAGTGTCACACTCTTCTATACTAAGAGGTCGTAATGAGTTTCATGACCCACTTAATAAAGTGATGCTCTTACATTAAATTACCCACCCTTCCTCGAGCTTTTTCGCTCAGGAATGTTGCGTGTGTGTAATGATGTGACCATTCGTGATTTTCTAGCAATTCTTATTGCTTTGAACTTCAAGGACATTTGTATCATTCTTAGCGTGATTTGTTAACCGTATCACTAAGAAAAGGATTATTGTGCTACCAAGTCCACTATTCTAGTGCACTCTCTTCGGTCAAAGAGTTAGGCTTATGCCGAACCTCTGTGACTATGACTTCTTGCCTTACAAAGCAAGTTTCCTCTCAAGTTAAGTGACATATCGGTGGTTCGTGATATTCTTGATGTCTACTAGAAGTATCATCATGTTGCCACATGACCGTGTTGTCAGGTTCCTGAGCAAGCAAGTTCTCTGAACTTCTCTTTCTGCAAGGATCCGTACTGGATACCCCTGAACAAGTTGGTCGAACTCAAACAACAACTTGGAGAGTTGTAAGACAAAATTTCCATTCAACTCGGTTCCTTATTAAAGGGATGTATAGTGTTGTTCGTGTCGAAGAAAGATAGTATCTACTTTGTGGATACGTTATCTTTACATGCCTTTGCTTTGATTTGGGCTATCGTCAAATCAAACTCAGTTCTAAGGACAATCTTGATGGTGTATCTACTCGTGATGTTTCACTTAAGTACACCTTCATGTCCTCTAGTCTGACCAATGTCTATGCTTTGTTCATACAACATGTGACTCTGTATTCTTGGAGTGTACAGATAAGTTTGTTATCGAGCCCATCAATGACATCCTTATCCTCTCCCTGTTACACCAGATTCATATGAAACATTTGGCATTAACGTTGGAAACCTTTGAGAGCCATCTTCGTGTTATCTTGAAGTATGTGTTCTGGATGTTAGAAGTAACCTTCTCCGTTCACGCAAATGTTGAAAGATATCGCCGGATTTAAGTAGTGTTATCTTTGTTTCCTCGGAATCTTTCCAAGTTAGTCAAGCATGTAGGTAGTCTTGATATGGTAGGTTGATACCTTCACATGTCGACAAGATCCTCCAAGCACACCAAGCCACTGACTGATTTGTCATAGAAGATAAGAAGTCCAATAAAACTGCGATATCCTCCTAAATGTTTCCTAAACAGGATTTAGTTGTGTTTCGTTGCAAACAACTCATGTAGGTGCAATTATCTTTTATAACTTGTTAATACATGGAATTTGCAATCTAGCTTATCTTTTGGAGCTTGGCATTGAAGTCCATGTCTTGAGAATCTAGTGATTTTACCTCTGCGTAAATGTTGCACCCTTTCTATTCGGACATGATGAGTGTGAAGTATCTCTCCACTTAACCAAATCTGAATCTCAAGCAGTAATGGTTGGTTTTCCTCAAGGTTTTGACATAGGTTTCTTTGTGAATCCAAGATTTATGTAGTGGTTGAAACAAATAGCCGGAAGACCTATTGTCATAACATCTTGATTCAACAGTAACAACCACTCCTCATGAGGCCTCTTCTATATTTTATTATATGAGTTGTGCTTATGGTTTCCTTTTTATCTAAAGTCTGACCTTTACTTGATGACTGGTTACAGTCTTGTTAGTAGCCTAACATTGGTGTCTCGAACATCAAGGAGAACTTTTAAAGTAGATTTGCTAAATGTCTCTCGGTCAATCGTCCAGACTCTTTTACATTGGCAAGCATCATGTTATGCCAAGTAGTTAGAGTCTAAGAATGAAGTTTCTTTCTTCTCGTGTCATCAGGAATCTTCTAAACTATTCATCTTGGTGGTGCAAAGTGATATCATGATCTTTGGCAAGGATCTTGATAAACCTGGATGAATAAAGAGTTTCCTTCCCGCTTTCTTAAACATGTTCGAAGAGCGACCATGAATTTTTGTAATCAATAGTTTCTCTTGATACATGTTCCTTGTGGCTCTTACGAGTCCTCTCCACCAAAACATCTTTCTTTCTAGGCCTTCTGTTGAATGAAAGAGTGACCCTTCTGTTTCAAAACTACTTCAACAACTAGGTTTTGTTGGTATCTATCTTTTCCACCTGTAAATCTCTACTTAAGTTGTTTAGTAGAGGTTTATCTCTCGAAGTCTGCGTAAATTTCTCCATCTGTTGGAAGTTTCTTCCATCAGAAGTCAAAATTCTTCTGCAAGCTCCATGGTCTCAATCCTTATTAGGACAAGTTATCTGTCACCTTGAAAACCATCTCCTTTTGTTACCTTGGCGTGTTTCATGTCTGTTGGCTTTAGAGATGTTAGTGAAGCATCTATCCATGAGTTGACCATGAGATGCTCAGTTTGTGGTTCCGTGTCATTCCCTCTCTTCCTTAGTGTTAGTAGCCACCTCGAATATTATGAAGCACTTCGTCCATTCGTCATGGTGGCATGGATCAACCTCTTCGAGAAGATCGTCGAAGTTTAGTGTAACCTCTGCTTTTCTATCTTCCTACCTAGGAATCTTGGGTCGAGATTCTTTTAAGGGGGATACAATTATAACACCTCTATTTCTATTAATTCTAATTAGGGTTTGTTGGTGCATTCATGAGCATCATCTTAAAAAAAATCATGCAAGAAATAATAGCAAAACCCTAACCCTAACTCTTCTCCTCTTTATTTGAAACACATTCAAAATAGTTTTGAATTTTGAAAACCTCAAAATGTTTGGATCCCAAATAGTATAAAGGGCCCCTTAGTGTTTTCAGATATTTTATAAAAGTCTCTATATTTGAAATTATTCAAAACAGATTTGGATTTGAAATACAAAAGAGAGAAAATAAAGCAGAAATAGAAAAGGAATTTTGCAAATAAAAACAATCTCGCTCTCTTCCTAGGCCGAGTCCATCCCCTTTCCCTCTCCTCCCTTCCGCTCAGCGCAACTCCCAACAGCCCACCTCGGCCCAACCGGCCAGTACCCCTTCGATGTTCTCCTCTTTTCTTCTTCCTCGGACAAAAGGACATCGGTGACCTAAGTAGCTGCGTGCTAGAGCCGGGTTCGTCGTCCGCCACATTGTCGTCGCCGCCCCTGGATCGGTTGATTATGCCAGAGAATCGCATGTCCCTCCTCTCTCTCCCTATCCTCTTCTTTCGGTTCCTCTTGCTCTCTAGATCTCGCCCGGTAGAGCACGAAACCCTAGCTCGTCGGCAACCCCTCGCCGCTGACGTTCTAGACCGCCCCGAGCCTCGACGTCTGTCCCAGAAGATTGGCCTCATCACCCTCTCTCTCCGTGCCAAAGCAAGCAAGCCGGAAGCCTCAGGCGCTGGAATCGAGCTCGCCCCACCGTCAGCTTTGCCACTCTCGATTCTTCGCATCCTGACCTCGCCCGGCCTCGCAAACCCCTCCATTGCCTCCGTGGTGAGCTCCTGCATCTTCCAAGGCTGCTTGCCCTCGCCTCTCGACTGCCGCTGCCACGATCACCTGCAAGCTCCGCCGCTAGCCGCCATCGTGCATCCTTATCCGGCGACCATTTGAGGGTGGCGCCACCTCTAATCGAACCGCCTTACTCCCCTCTCTCCAATGGACCCAGCCCGTAGCCCCGCATAACCCCTAGCGGTGTTCCCAAGATCGATCTGGGAGCAATGGCATCGCTGACGTCATCATGACTTCAGGCTGATGTCATTTCCCTTTTTCCTTTTCTTTAATTGTTTTATTAATTGAAAATGCTGACAGGTGGGTCCCTATTGTTAGATATTTATTCTTTTCCACAATTGTCTTCTGAAATGAATAAATATATGACATGTGGGTCCAGGTTATAAACTAATTTATATAACCTAAAATGTTTGAAAATGAATTAAATTTGGGAAAATTCATAACTAAATCATTTTGAATCAGAAAAATACAAATAATATACAAAATGTTCAGAAAAATGAGCTATATCTCTTTAAGCCATCATCATGCTGTAGGGGTTCGTAGCATGGAAAACAAAAATTTTCTACCGCATACAAACAAACAAGCCAAGATCTATCTACTAGATTGTAGCAACGAGTCGATGGAATAACTCACCCTCGAAGATTCCAAGTGTTTAACGAGAGCAGATTCTCGTGGGTGATGTAGTCAGATTTCTTCCGATCTCAAGATCGCAGAGACGATCCTTCCAAATGCGCCATCGCTCCAGCAGCTCCCGCAATCGATCACACGCTCTGTACTCGACGAAGACCTTCTCTCCTTGTTCCAGCAGAAAGCGGAGGTTGTAGCACTCTCCTCACGATTCCGGCAGACAACGGCGTGGTACCGAAGTAGAGGGAAATCGCAGGCTTCGCTTGCCAAAAGTAGTATGGTGGAGCTTATGAGAGAGGCTATTAGTGGTCTAGTAATTAGACACACCAATTAGAAGGCTCTAAATCAATTAGAAGGCTCTAAACCGGCTAAAGCAATTAGAAGCTCTAAACCAAAACGGCTCTAAACCGGAGATAGAAGATAGGAACTTGTGTGTGTAGGAGGGAGCCCTGCCCTCCTTATATAGGTGGGAGGGCTGGTCGGCCAAGGAGGAGTGGAGTCCTCCCAACTCGGCTTGGTGGGCGCCGGCTTGGGAGGACTCCTCCCCAACTCGGCTTCACCTCCTCCTCTTTTCCCACTTCCCAAAATTGCTTGACTTTCAAACTAGCCGCTTGACTTTTCAATTTAGGATTTAAATAAACCCTTTATTTTGGACAGCAAGAACACCTAGTACATGATGCAATCATTCCAACTTACAATGACACATTCATGTACCCTTCCCTCCGGAGTGCCGACATTCCGGGACCTTCTAGAATGTTCCCATGAAAACACCTAACCATTCCCCAACTCCGAAACGGACTTTCCTTATATGAATCTTATTCTCCGGACCATTCCGGATCTCCTCGTGATATCCCGGATCCCATCCGAGACTCCAACAACATTCGGTCTCTTTCTCATAATACCATAACTACTCAAACAACGTCAATCCTTATGTGTCTCCTACGGTTCGTGAATTATGCGGACATGATCGAGACACTTCTCCTAACAATAACCAATAGAGGAATCTGGAAATTCATATGGTTCCACATATTTCTAATGATTACTTATGATCGAATGAACCACTTACATACGATACCAATTTCCTTTGTCTCACGATATGTTACTTATCCGAGGTTATGATCGCCGATCTCTCGCATACCTAGTTCAACCTCACATCGATAAGTACTCTTTTCTCGCTCCCGTGATATGTGATCCCTTGTGACCAAGTCACATGCTTGCAAGCTAATTGGATGACATTTCACCGAGAGGGCCCAGAGAATATCTATCCGCTATGTGGATGGACAAATCCTACTCTTGATCCATGTGTTTCAACCAATACTTTCCGAACACTCAATCCCACCTTTATAGCCACCTGTTACGGTGTGGTGTTTGATGACATCAAAGCATCCATCCGTAAAGGTGATATGCATGATCTCATGGTCAAGGAATTAGGTTACTATGTATCGTAAAGCATATAGCAATTGAACTATTGAAATGACTTGATCTTTATGCTACGCTTATCTATAGGAGTATGTCCATCACATCATTCTCCTAACGATATGATCCTGTTGTTAATAACATCTCTATGTTCATGATCAGGAAACAATGATCATATATTAACCAACAAGCTAGTTTAACAAGAGGCTTTACTAGGGACTCTTATTTTAAGTTTACAAATCACACAAGTATTAATGTTTCCGGTTAATACAATTATAGCATGGTATGTAAACATTTATCATAAACACAAAGATATAATAATAACTACATTTATTATTGCCTCTAGGGCATATCTCCAACAGTCTCCCACTTGCACTAGAGTCAATAATCTAGTTTCAAACCTTTGTGTATTCAACACCTATGGCTTTCCGTGTTTGTATGTACACGATTGCTAGTGGTCAATCGATTCGGATCCTACACTTCCAGTCCGTGTGTAATTGCATATCTTTGCCTCTACGCATCACTCATTCTCTAATGAGATGGCTTTGTATAATTTGGTCTTTCGTGTGACCTTTAGTTCTTTGGAGTTAAAACATGTTGATAATATTGTCGCACAATATATCTTCATAGTATTATCCCCAGAACTACACCTAGTTTGATAACAAACTACTTGACACAAATGTTCTCTTTTGCTGCTATAATAGCGTCATATATTTAGCCTTTGTTGTAGTATCTCACAATGTCTTTAACTTTGGAACTCATCCAAATCCATTATGGAACTCACTTTCCATTATATTGTGCCACCCTTAGTTTAGATTGAGATAAACTTAATTTGTACTTTGTGACAAAACTAGTATCAATGTAGTACTTTACAATGAACTAACCATCTATTTGTCACTTCTACAAATAATATACTCTTTAGTTCTTCCAAAAGATCATAAGAATATCCTTACTATCGTCCAATGATCATCTTATGAATCATTCGTATATGCTCATAACATTTAGAGCATAGGACATATCTGGATTTGTACATACCACAAGATGATTGATATAAATACTCTTTTGTGATTTCATACATCAAGTATCAATCTATACTTGAATCTTTGTTTCACTTACCAAGTGCCAATACACTTGAATATATCATCAACATTGAACTCTTTCAATCCTTTCTCTGTGCAACAAGAACCTTTCTTGTAGTTTCTATATTGAACTCATTCAATATCTCGTTTATGTACTTCTGGCACAACCATATTAGCGTCTATTGATGCCAAATATTTGGGTTTTGCCTAAGTCTTTCATCGGGATGAAATTCTTAATGTGTGTTAATAAAAGATACATTATTTCCAATCAACAATATGTCTTCCACATAATGTATTAGAAACATGTCTTAGCGCTCCCACTTAATTTCTTGTAAATACAAGCATCTTCATTGTCTCCATGAAATTAAACTCTTTAACAGCTTTCATCATAGTGAAGATTCCAACTCCGCCATGCTTACTTCAACCATTGAAGTTTGCATATGCTTTTAGCATCCTTTGAATTAACAAAACCCTTTGGACCGTGTCATGCACACGCCCTAGGTAACCATTCTATTAGAAGAACTTGTTTTGTTTATTCTACTACCACATAACAAATTATATGTAGTGGTTGCTACATTAATCCGTCTAGACTAAAAATCGCTATGAAAGATCAAAATCTTGTCATATACATCCTTTGAACTTTGTTGTGAACTCTTTCCCAACATGTCGACTATTTCATAGATGTGAAACATCCATGTCTACTTCTTTATAGATCCAAACACAACTGCAAGGTCTTACACCTTTTCGAGGGTCCTTCAAGTTCAAAACTTGATTTCGTGTATGGAACTATCACGGATTATATGGCTTCAAGCCATTTGACGAGTCAGGCCCATCATCGCTTCTTTGCATGTAGTATGCTCATTATTCAAAAATAATGATTCAACACTCAAATCTTGGTATTTGATTGTTCATACGACCTACTTGTTTCAATAGAAACTTTAGACCTCAGTGACCACAACCTATGAGGCACGTGAGCCATGAGCATTGTTGTCGCCTCTAACACTTTTCGGTCTCACAAACTCGCACATATAGCTAAGGTTCCTTTAACCTTATCAAAGTTCTATTGTCCTCCCACTTAACTTTTCACGAAAAATTCCTTCTCAAAGAAACTTGACGTTCTAAGCGACAAACACTTTTGTCTCCTGTGTTTATGGAGGAATACTTAACATTTATACAAAGACAGGTTTATCCGACTTTGGTTGCACACATCTTTCTTATGCATAGCATACCAATGTTTTAGAAAGGACTACTTGGGTTTTATCCCAAACCATAACCTTATATGGTGTCATTTCAGCGGATTATGACGGAGCTCTTTTAGTGGAAAACGGTAGTCTCTAAAGCTTTTAATCTTTAAAATATAATAGCAGTTTTATGAATTATACCTTCGATCTTACCATGTCAAACAAGGTTCAATTATATATCTCGAACGCCCATACTCTTATGGTGTTTCGGGAAATGCAAATCCACGTAATCCATTCCTTAAATCTTAGTTATTATGCTAAACTTGTAATTCAAATATCTTCCTTTATGATCTTATCATAAACTATTCATATTCTTGTTACAATGATTTTGCACTTCATCTTGAAAGTCTTTTGAACTTTTCAAATATTTCATACTTCATCCTTATTAAGTAAATATTCATATATTCACTCAAATTTTCGGAGAAAGCATATGAAGTTGAAATCCATCGCTCTTGACTACACATAATGGAGTTCGTACAACAATATGCACAAGTTCCAATAAGCTAGTCATTCATTCCCTTTTGGCCTATGAACGAAGTTTTAATTATCCCTAGGAAAGTTTCACAAACGTCATTTGATCAAAAATCAAAAGACTCCAAAATTCCATCCACATGGAGTTTCTTCATGTTTTCTTTCCAATATAATTTAAACGGCGATGTCACTTCCTAAGTGATCTTTCAATCAATTTGTCTTTCGACAATTTTAGCACTAGTTTTATGGATGTGATTTATCCAACGAGATTTGTGAATCATCCATCTTTTATGGATTACGGCAATTATTTGAACAACCCTTTTGTTCTCATAATACCGATAAAACAAATCTGAAGGCAAGCTTTGATGTTTAACGAGCAACACAATAACCCTTTATTTGTTTTCGATGAACATCATCACATATTCTTTTGCTAGTTACTTAGGCCATTGTAGTTCATGAATTGTGTTGTTTCGTATGACGATTCATACCAACAAATTCAGTATCAAATACTTAAGAACCACATTGTTTTAATAAGCAAAGAATATAGCCATAACACATATATCATCTATATACTTAAACTGAACAATTCTAGTCTTTTTCTTTTCTGCCATATACTTATGAGATTCTCTTTCAGTATTTCCTTTTCTGTTTGAAAGAATCTATCAACATCAATAGTGGAGTCATACTTATGACACATAGTCCAAAGCGTGTATAGTTAAATACCAATGTCTTTGGACTTGCACTTTGAAGTAGATCACCATCATCAAATGTTTGGTGTTCTTTCAAATTCCTTTCTTTAGTAATCTCTTGGCGTAGTAAACATTTTATCTACATCAAATATTCACCTTCATCATGGAATCGTCCATGACCAAGCTACTTTTAGCTTATAACAGTGAATCACGAGTATAATGTTGCTCTCCAAAACCTTTTGGAAGATTAGGACAACTAGTGTCTCCAACCTTTTGCAAATTCTCATCAAAATATGAGAACATGAACTTTGCCATATTATACTCTATCATGTTGTAACCAAAACTTCGTTTCAGATATCACAATATCTTCCACACATCATGGTTTCTGAAACAATTCTTTCAGATCCTAGATAACCTTGATATTAAGATAATCTTTTGAATATCAAGAATCATGGAGACAAACATGATACTCATATACTAACACTTTGGAATTGTCACTCTTGTTTTAATACCAATTATTAAACTTCATGGAGTAACCGAAACTTACTGAAAGTTTGCAATAGGACTTTAAACTTTAGATTAACACTTCAAAACAATACGATACCAGTTCGTAAAGTAACTAACCAGAATTCTATAGTTCTATCATCTCAATTATAACTAAGCGCAAGGTGGTAAACGGATGCCAATGACTACAACAACTATGCAAATTCACTTTGATTTTAGTTTATGATAAATTGAGTTCTAATTAATAATTAAATTAATCTAGGTGAACTCCCACTTAAAACAACATCCCTCACATTGTTTTAGTGATCACACGAACCAAATCCACCACATCAAAACCGATCATCACGAGAGTTGATATAGTTTCAATGGCGAACAATCAACATGTTCATCATATCTACTATATGACTCATGCTCTACCTTTCGGTAATCCGTGTTACTGAGGCCATGTCTGTACATGCTAGGCTCGTCAAGATCAAACCTTAGCTACCGCGATAAGCAAATCTCGCTTGCTTACGTTGTATTCACCCCGGAATCAAAGACACCCGATCATCACGTGGTGCCAAGCAGCAAGCTTTGGCAACAGTGCATACTAAGGGTGAACACTTTAGAACTTGAAATTTATGTGCATGAGGGATCATCTTATAATGCTACCGTCGTCTACTAAGCAATACAAGATGCATAAAGGATTAACATCACGGGCAATTCATAATATGTGATATGATATGGTTTTTCTTTGTGCTTTCGATCTCCATCTTCAAGCACGAACATGATCTCCATCATCACCGCATAGCATCAAGGTCAATGGCGCTTCTTCATGGTTGTCCACCAGCTTCAACTATTACAACTATTTTGAATAGACACGCAGGTCTTAACAGAATTTAAAGACAACCATATGGTTCTGCCGGTTGCCAACTTACAATAAGGAACATTGCATACATCAAATATAATCACAATCATGGCCATATCACATCATCAAGACACCGCAAAACAAAGTTAGACGCCTACTTTCTTTGCATATTTTACGTGGTTTGGGGCTTTCCATAAGTGTCGTTTCTAACCTACGAACAAGAACCACAACATTGATACTAGCATTGTTGATTACCCGTTGTAAATTGGATCTTTACTATGCTAGGAGAAACAGCACCCATAAGCCACTTATGCAATACGAAGTTGCATGTCAAGCGTGGAGCAAGTCTCATGAACGATGTCATGTAAGGTTAGCCCGGCCGCTTCATCCCAACATACCGCAAGATGCAAAGTACACAAAAGCAATCTATAATAAAAGCATCAACGCCCACAATGACCATTGTGTTCTACTCAGGCAACAGATCTACATATAGACACGGCTCGATACCACTGTAGGGGTTCGTAGCATGGAAAACAAAAAATTTCTACCGCATACAAACAAACAAGCCAAGATCTATCTATTAGATTGTAGCAACGAGTCGATGGAATAACTCACCCTCGAAGATTCCCAGTGTTTAACGAGCAGATTCTCGGGTGATGTAGTCGATTTCTTCCGATCTCAAGATCGCAGAGACGATCCTTCCAATGGCGCATTCCAGCAGCGCCTCCAGCATCGGTCACACGTTCGATTTACTGACGAAGACCTTCCTCTCCTTGTTCCAAAGAAAGCGGAGGTTGTAGCACTCTCCTCACGATTCCGGCAGCACAACGGCGCGTGGTACAGGAAGTAGAGGGAAATCCAGCAGGCTTCGCCTTAAGCCGGTGTAGTATGGTGGAGCTTATGAGAGAGGCTATTAGTGGTCTAGTAATTAGACAAACAAATTAGAAGGCTATAAAACAATTACACGGATCTAACCCGCTGGATAAAGCATTTAGAAGCTATAAACCAACACGGCTCTAAACCGGAGATAGAAGATAGGAACTTGTGTGTGTAAGGAGGGAGCCTGCCCTCCTTATATAGGTGGGAGGCTGGCGCCAAGGGGAGGAGGAGTCCTCCCCAACTCGGCTTGGTGGGCGCCGGGGAGGACTCCTCCCAACTCGGCTTCACCTCCTCCTCTTTCCCACTTCCCAAAATTGTTGCTTGACTTTCAAACTAGCCGCTTGACTTTTCAATTTAGGATTTAAATAAACCCTTTATTTTGGACAGCAAGAACACCTAGTACATGATGCAATCATTCCAACTTACAATGACACATTCATGTACCTTCCCCCCTCCGGAGTGCGGACATTCCGGGACCTTCTAGAATGTTCGATGAAAACACGGAACCATTCCCCAACTCAAACAGGACTTTCCTTATATGAATCTTATTCGGACCATTCCGGATCTCCTCGTGATATCCCGGATCCCATCCGAGACCAACAACATTCGGTCTCTTTCATAATACCATAACTACTCAAACAACGTCAATCCTTAAGTGTGTCTCCCTACGGTTCGTGAATTATGCGGACATGATCGAGACACTTCTCAACAATAACCAATAGAGGAATCTGGAAATTCATATGGCTACATATTTCTACGATTACTATGATCGAATGAACCACTTACATACGATACCAATTTCCCTTTGTCTCACGATATGTTACTTATCCGAGGTTATGATCGTGGTATCTCCGCATACCTAGTTCAACCTCGCATCGATAAGTACTCTTTTCTCGTTCCCGTGATATGTGATCCCTTGTGACCAAGTCACATGCTTGCAAGCTAATTGGATGACATTTCACCGAGAGGGCCCAGAGAATATCTATCCGTCATGTGGATGGACAAATCCCACTCTTGATCCATGTGTTTCAACCAATACTTTCCGAACACTCAATGCCACCTTTATAGCCACCCTGTTACGGTGTGGTGTTTGATGACATCAAAGCATCCATCCCAGAAGGTGATATGCATGATCTCATGGTCGAAGGAATTAGGTTACTATGTATCAGAAAGCATATAGCAATTGAACTATTGAAATGACTTGATCTTTATGCTACGCTTATCTATAGGAGTATGTCCATCACATCATTCTCCTAACGATATGATCCTGTTGTTAATAACATCTCTATGTTCATGATCAGGAAACAATGATCATATATTAACCAACAAGCTAGTTTAATAAGAGGCTTTACTAGGGACTCTTATTTTAAGTTTACAAATCACACAAGTATTAATGTTTCCGGTTAATACAATTATAGCATGGTATGTAAACATTTATCATAAACACAAAGATATAATAATAACTACATTTATTATTGCCTCTAGGGCATATCTCCAACACATGCATTGTTAAACAACTTCAATGACAAGTTAATTAGAAGAACTAAGTGAACCCTCTCATATGCCTCTGAGGTTTCTCCGTGTTAGGGTTTGGACCCCTCGGACCTCGATTAAATTATCAAGCATCTTCTAGGGGTTTATACCAATGCAATTTAACTTGTCATATCATCATACTTGATTGATCATTGCATCAATGCCATGTGTTGATTGTTTCCCTTCCTTTCCAGTGTTTGGTTCTTCCCCGGTAGAATACGATATCGGAATCGAGATTGAGATTGAAGACCGAGATCAACACCGTCGAAGCTCGAAGACCAATACTTGACCAACTGTAATCAAGTCAAGTACCATATGTCCGAAGATCTTCTTTTTGGATATCAACTGGCAAAGGCAAGCGAAACCCCACACATACATATGAATCATATGCTTTCAAAGTATTACATTCTCGCCATGTGCATGCAATTCTGAAGTCTTTTATCGATAGATAGAGTAATCCTATCTGATGCATGTTACCTTTGAAGACTATATTCCCTGATCCACTGCTCCTAGCATAACTAGGGTTTGAGCTTGTGAAGCGTTGCTAGAGCTATTATATCTTGTTGTGCTTAGCCATGCTTAGCTGTTACCACTGGTCCATCCGGTTGATGAATCAGAGCTGTGAATGAACCTATTTTGACAAGATGACGTGGTGTGATCAGAGATGAAAGTTAAACATGCTAAGGCTTGTATGGGAGGCCACGGTGGGTTGTGGTTTTTGCAGTCCCATACTTGCCACTACTAGGACCTGAGTTCTTGCCTATGGACTAAGACGAGCGTACAGCCACACGGGGGCCTGGAAACCCCCTCGACCAACTAACTTCCCGAGTAGATTCCATGAGTCACATAGTTTTGGTTTCCATTCGAAAAGCCATGTCCACGGTTATGGACGACTTGGAAACCAGAACTTGAACCTAATCGTAAAACTTGGCAAGTTGATCAACGTGTGCTTAAGGATGCTTCCTCATGGGTACGAGGAGGTGATCCTATATAGGTTCAGCTGATCATGATTCGGTGGATAGCAAAAGATGATCAAAGCTAGTGATACCGCTCTCTTATCCCCTTTTAAAATATTCTGGTTAGTCGATATTCTTCTCCCTCTTGTTTTACAAAACAAAGTTGGCTTTATGCAAAATAACTCCACCAGCCAAAAGTCTTGCGGAGTACACCCTGTACTCACCCTTGCTTCATTGATACTTTTTCAGCAGATTAGGTGTTACCATAAGAAGATGAGTTCTTCATGGTATCGACATCGACAAATAGTTTGGAGTTCCCAGTCGGTAGTCTGGGATCTATGGTTTGGACGTCATCGTTATGCTTCAGGACTCTTAGGCCATTTGTTAAGTTCACTATACTTAATAGCAAAATTTGCCTTCCATTGTTTGGTGTTTGTGGTCAGTGACCTCTTCTTGTAATATTTTGGTTCTCTGCTCAGTTATGAGCTCGCTGTAATAATTTTTGTGTCGTAGGGTCACTGTTGTGTTATCAATTCTCTCTCTGTACGCTTTCGATATTTAGGTTAGGCTTATATCAGACAGAGGTCTGGGATTTGTCTAGACCTAATCCCGGGGGTGTCACACCGACGCCATTATCAAGCTTCGAGTCCTCATTCGAGTCTAAAACTCCATTACGGACCTAGGGGCTACTCCCATAGGGAGCGCTGGTCGCGCATTTTAAAAAACATTGACAATAATAAAATTTTCAAGACCATCCAAAGGACTTCGGGATCATTGTGCCACGCGACTAATGACTATAAGTCTCTGCTCGAGTCCACGACTCGAACAGACACTCGGGGGCTACTCCCATAGGAAGCGCTGGTCGCGCATCCTATGAATCAATTGACTATGATCATTTGGATCCTTCACTACTACAGTAAACATAACCTAAAGAATAAATGGTGACTCCGCCCAAAATAACACTAAGAGAGATAATGTCTCCATAGTCACCCGAAACGCCTCCACGGTGATAAACTTTCGGATGCTATGTCTGCGACGCAAAGATAAGACCTACAGATATAATCTGATGGCCTGGTACCGCACCCGAATGTGCTCTGCCAGTAATATCCCGTGTCAATGGGCATGATGAAAATCCCGACGGATGCATTGGGTACATAACTTAAAATACTGGAATTCGACTCCTATAAGACCTCTACGGCCTGTGTTGAATTATGCCAACAATTTTCCGAATTTGAGTCTAGGGACTTGAGTCTAGGTAGATAGCGTTGTTTTGCCCAAAGGTAGTTACCTTACCCCGATCCGTCGAAGAGTCAGGCACGCATATCGACTATACCTATGAACCAACACATTGACCCGAAAAATGTTCGTATGAAAAGCACTCGAAAGGCTTAAGAGTCTTCAGTCGAATCTGTGATTCGACTGAACACTCGGGGGCTACTGACATGAGTATGCCCTATAGTGCCTGATGTTAGCCTATCCGGTTCGGCCTGGTAGAAGCCCATGAAGAAGGTGTACCTCAATCATGAGGCCCAGGAGAATTTTTTTTGAGGGTAAAACAGTAGGGTAAAGCACCCCACTGCAATTTTTTTATATATCATAAAGAGTTACAAAAATATTTACAAGTTCAGTCCACCTCAAAAGAGGGATAACATTCTAAGCAGCTATCTCCTGTCTAAATTATTCTCAATCCAATCTTTGAGGCCCTGATAATTCTTTTTCTTAATTCTATACAGGACCCATCTTAGCTCCTGGGCGACAATAGCCCTCTATTCCTCAATCGAAGCATGCTTGTTGTTGAAGATTTCATTGTTTCGGCACATCCATATGCCCCAAGCTCCTAACATAATACTTTCCATTGCAAAAGGGACTTTAAGATCTTTTTTAATATTGGTTAAAGCTTCAAAAAGATTTTGATCAGCCACTTGGACATGGGAAATTTCAGCCCAGTAAGCTCTTGCAAAAGGACAGTCCCAAAATAAGTGTAGCATGGTTTCCTCACTGATGCAGCCATGAAACACATATTCATAAGAAGCCAGAGTAAAACATTTCCTTTTCAGAAGGTTTCGTGTGTTAAGCCTATCAAGAAGCAACAGCCAGAAGAAGAATTTATGCTTTTGTTGACAGGAGGATTTCCACAACCAGGAGAAATGTGGCTGAACAGGCTGGTAACCAGATAAAGAATAATAAGCCTTTTGGACTAAAAAATTGCTGCCCCAAATGTAACTCCAGTTGTCAGCTTCCCCCTGCATGCCAACACTGAGTATTTGCTCAAGGTTTTGATATTCCTGGTAATCTTGCTGTGACAGAGGGAGAAAAAAATGATCTTGAATATTATCTGTCTGTAGAAACTCATTGACAGAGATGTGTGGGTTTTTTGCATAAGAAAGGAGATGAGGAAGCTTATGCTGCAGACATCCATCATTCCACATATCAGACCAGAGAAGGGTGGATTTTCCATCACCCACCGAGCACTTTGCAATTCCTTTAAAAATGTCAACCAATTTCAGATGAGCTTTCCACCAAAAGGATCCCTCCAGACTTCTTCCAGGAAGTTTACCATTACAGTAATAAGTGTTCCAGATAACGTGAACCCATGGGATATCCTTGTGATTGTAAAATTTATCCAAATTCTTCAAAAGAAGTGCAGAGTTTTGAACATTAAGGTCAAGCACCCCCGATCCCCCATGGTTCTTAGGTCGACAAACTTTCTTCGATGCAACAAGAGCTTGACCCCTAGCTTGAACATCAGATGTTTTCTTTCTCCACAGGCATTGTCTCATATACTTAATCAGCTGATCTTTAATAGTGACAGGAAGATCAAAACAACTCATGTAATATATGGGAAGGGAAGATAAAACAGATTTAACTAACTGTAGTTTCCCCCCATAATTAAGAAAATCAGAAATCCCACACAACCTTCTCTCAACTCTCTGAACAATAGGCAGGAAATGTTCCACTACAGGCTTATTAATGCTTAAAGGCAGTCCAAGGTAGGTGAATGGCAATGAGCCAGGGAGGCAAGATAGTGTATTGGCAAAGTGCTCAAGCCTCACAGTGTCCATGTTAATTGGCATCATACTAGATTTAGAATAATTAACTTTGAGTCCGGTGGAGAGTGCAAAAGTATGAAGAAGAGCCTTGAGGCACAATAGTTGCTCAGAGTCAGCCTTAAGGATTAATAAAGTGTCATCAAGATATCGCACTACACAGGAAATCAGATGTAACACACCTTCAATGGGAAGGGAAAGAAGACCAAAATTCATTGCTTTATTGAGGATGCTTTGGAGAATATCAGCAGCCAAGACAAACAGGAGAGGAGATAAAGGATCACCTTGTCTGACACCTCTTCTGCAATAAAATTTCTTTCCAGGCACTCCATTTAACAGAACAGAGGAGGAAGCTGAACCAAAGATTAACTGAATCTAAGAAATCCATTTATCACCAAAACCTTTGGCTTTGAGGATATTGATAATTGCAGAATGCTCAATTCTATCAAAAGCCTTTTCAAAGTCAAGCTTAAGAATTAAAATCTCTTCTTTGGACTTGTGGCATTGGTCAAGGAATTCAAATGCGCAACCTAAACAATATTGAATAGACCTTTGTTTGAGGAAACCATATTGATTCTTGTGGACAAGTTTAAGGATGAACTTCTGCAATCTATTGGCCAGAATTTTGGTTATAACCTTGAAGACACTGTTTAGCAGAGAAATAGGCCTAAAATCAGCAGGTGTTAGAGGAGTTTAAATTTTTGGAATGAGGGTGATAAAAGAGGCATTAATGCTTTCCAAGGAAGTTTGCCCCTCATAAAAATCCATAAGGAGTTGTTTCACATCATCCTTAATAATAGGCCAACATTGTTTCATGAATTCATTGTTAAAACCATCTGGGCCAGGGGATTTATCATTTGGAAGTTCTTTAATTACATCTTCAATCTCCTCATCAGAGAAAGGTTTTTCCAAAGCATCCTTTTCCTCTTGCTTTAAGCATTCCCCTGCCAAGTCATTAAGATTGAAGTGCATTTCAGGCTTATCAGAAGTACCCAATCTATCTTTAAAAGCTTTCCATAGGAGATCTATTTTGCCATCATGATCATGAATCGCATCATAAGAATCATCTTTGAGCATGTAAATGCAGTTATGCCTGAAACTTATGGTAGCTTTGGAATGAAAGAATTTTGTGTTTTCATCACCCAGCTTAACCCATTTAATTTTCCCCCTCTGCTTCCAATAAGTATTTTGATCCTGTAACAGAGAAATTATAAGATTCTTCAGGAGATCTCTGAGATTCCATTCTAGGACAGTAAGGGTTCTCATTTTCTCCATGGCATCCAGAAGATCAATGGTGGGATTAACATTGCATATTTGTGATTTCAGGCAGGGCAGATTTTTTGCCCAGAGCTTCAGCCCCCTTCTCACATTTTTGAATTTAGCATTGATTTTTTTGGCAGAATCCTGAAAGCCAACAGGAATATTCCAGGCATTTTGAACAATAGCTCTAAAATCCTTATGATGCATCCAATGATTTTCAAATCTGAACACCTAGGCGTTGGGTATCATTGTGCCAATGGAGATGACACAAGGAAAATGATCAGAGGTAGGCTTTGTAAGAGGAGCAACAAAAGTTGAAGGAAAGCTCTGAGTCCAGAAGTATAAAGAACCAGTCCAACCTTTCCAAAAGGGGTTCTTTTTGCATGTTACTCCAAGTAAACTTTCTACCTTTAAGGGGTAATTCTATGAGACCCAAATTATTAATGGCTTCATTGAGGAGAAGCATACCATTCACATCCCCACCCAATCTATTTCTATCAGAAGGCTTTCTATAGAAGTTGAAGTCACCCACAATGAGCCAATCCATATCATCAGGCATATCAATATTTCCAAACCAATCTAAAAAATCTGCCTTGTTTTCAGGTAAGCATGGTCCATAAATATTGGTGAGGATCCAGGTTTCATTGGACAAGAGAGATGTCAAGGTGATGGAGATGGAGAACTCATTGTGAAAGGAAAGATGCCCAGAGAACAGAGAACTATTCCAAATGGTGATCAAACCCCCAGAGGCTCCCGTGGAGGGAAGAAATTCAAAATTGATAAATTTGGGGGGGGGGGCAGAATTTTTTTATGTAATAGATGTCAAAATCTTCTCTCTTAGTTTCTTCAAGGCAAATAATGTCACAGCCAGAGTCATCAATTTTATTTCTGAGAGCAACCCATTTTTTCAGAGTTAATACCCTTGATATTCCAGTTCAAGATCTTCCAAATTATTTTGTTATCCATTAAGAAACCAGGTGTAAGTAGAATGATGAGGTGATATAAGTAATGTAACCACCCAATTGAGGAAACAACAGCCACATAGACAAAAGGCAAACCATATCATAACTCCACTGATAGATTCAACAACAAGTACCAAACACATGAAAAGACCACAAGAGCAGGTCACAGAACAGGGAGTCAACAAGACTCCAACAAATGACTTAGTTTGATACATTAAAACACTTAAGTGGGGGTTTCTTCTTGGCTTGCTGACCACAGGTACTAGCAGCCCCAGCTTTCTTCTTGCCTCCAATGCTCAAGCTTGATGAGCCAGTTCCTTTGATGCTGCCTTTTTGAGGAGCCTTTACTACCACATCAGTGGCTTTCCCTTTCTTGAGCAACCTCTTCTCCAGGTCACCATCCTTAACCTTGCAGAAAGAGGCAGCAAGATTTTTAACCACTTAAGGATTCAAGCATGGTGGAACAGCATTGCAAACCAGACAATCAGCAATTAAGCAATTTAGGTGGCTTTTAAAACCCCCATTCAGTTCAACAATTCTAGGGATTCTTCTCACCTCGGTGTCAACAAGAGGCTCCTTGCCCTTTCTCTTTCTGGAAGGGGTGGAGGGAGAGCAGGAAAAAATTTAGCTTCAATGCCCAGACAAGGAGGGGCCATCTGAGAAAAGCTCTCATTAGGGATGATGAAAGAAATGGAGTTCTCTTCAGCAATAGGCTCTTTAATAATTTCCCATAAAGGAGAAGTAAGGAAGCTCTTGACCCAATTAAACTTCTCAGGGGTAGCAAGCATGAGAGTAATAAAGTTAAACCAACTTACAGGGATATCACACTTGAGAGAGCCTTTTGAGGAAGTGTCCTTCTGAATATGAGGAGCAAAATTCCCAGAGCTCCAGGCCTTGTTGGGAAAAGCCCTGTTTTGCAACATGCACATCAGGAATGGTCACAAAAGTTCTCACCATTCCCACCTAGAGATGTGCCTCATTAGGAGAAAGGAGATGCTGATCCTCCAACATCCAATCCTCATTTTCAGCAGCCACAGCACTTGAATCCATGGGTCTCCCCACCCTCCCCTCATCATCTAAATTTACCTCATCATCATCAACCAAATAGTTCTGTAAAATGTTCTAAAGGCCTTCACCAATACCAACACCTTGGGGTCCAGCAGCCACACCCTTATCGTTAGCAACCCCAGGCTCAGCATTTACAGACTCATCATCATTAGACTCCCAGTCTTGGACAAGGATGGCACCTGTAACCCCACTGTTAACATCCTGTGGGGGAAGATTATGCTTGTCCATAGGCATGTCTTCACCAGGAGCAATGACAGGGCCTTTAACAGGAGCAGCAGCAGCTTCCCAGGGGCCCCAACCTTCATTATTGTCATCTTCAGGAGCAGGATCCTGCACAGGGGCCAACCACTGACCCCAACCACCCCTAGGAGCAGGGAGGGAGGGGAGGAGGGGGAATCTAGGGCCCAAAGACAGGTGCAGGATGTGGGTCCACATTGTCATCTGGAAGTGGTTCCTCATCAGGTGCCCCCCCCCCCCAAGAAGGTCACTTTGCAGCACTTCAACAGAAAAAGTCCAGGATTAAGACTCCACCAAGTCGCTAATAGTAAACCTCACACTCTTGGGGATATCAACCAGATCAGTAACACGAATCTTCGCAAGAATCCTTCCTTTTTGGTCCGGGTCCCTCTCCCATAAAAGGACCTTCCCAATATCAGCAAAGACCACATTCAGATCCTCAGTATGCCATTGGTCCAAAGGAGGACCAACTAGCATCACCCAACATTCATTGTTGAATTGAGCCCTCCTCCAATTTTCCCCCTCATTGTGCTTAACAAAAGAAACATGCACATCTTGAAACGGAATGGGGCTAGCCGCAATGAGCCTGTCCCGATCACTGACATGGTGAAATTGCATATAAGCAGACCCAAAGGGACACGCCTGGACATCCCGAAAGTGAACTCGAACCTCATTGTTGAGGAAATCAACCAGGACATCACGAATATTCAAGAACGGAACTGGACCAGGGGAGGGGATTAATGGTAGCAATAGCATACTGTTCATGCGAACTCGACCTCCGCGGCACCACCACCCTTTTGACACGATTCCATCCAGCCACCTGCATAACTTGGAAGCCATTCGGCAAGAAAGGAGCAGGATCAATCGGGATGTTCACCATTTCAGCACTCTTCACCGGCGACGAGCAAGAGGGGAGTGGGGTTTCTGCAGACGGGGGAGTTGAGGAGACAGGGGAAATGGCAGTTGTTTTTTGCAAAGAAATGGTGAACTCGTGAAAACTGTTGTGAACGATGGGCCGAGAATGGGTATTTTCATGGGCCTTGAACCACCCCTTGTAAGAATTGTCGGGCCAAATGCATTTTGGGAAAGAAGGGAATTTCAGAAAGGGAAGGAGACCAGGTAGTTTAAATGTCGCGTGATTGGCGCCTCCTGATGACCCGATCGGCGTTACTA
The DNA here is from genome assembly GCA_023614405.1 of Avena insularis. Taxonomy (NCBI): domain Eukaryota; kingdom Viridiplantae; phylum Streptophyta; class Magnoliopsida; order Poales; family Poaceae; genus Avena; species Avena insularis. Next base: position 227,787,973 of record CM042685.1, on the reverse strand, counting down.
CTGGTTTAACACCGCCATCAGCAAGCACCTGTGCATAGGATCTATCATGAATGCTTGATTTGAAATCACACTTATTATGTTCAGCAGACACAGGCGATGAAACCGCAACAGGATTCGGAAATTTGAGCCGATGGAAGACAGAAACACCTTTAGTGCTAGACTTCAACGAAGGAGATTTTTTGAAATTATCCTTTCTGTACGTGACAACTTTCCATTCTCCTGTAGATTCTTTATAAAACTCCTTTTCTTCATAAATCCAATTTGGGCCCCCATTACCCCAAAGGTTGACGTGAATCACAAACGACTTGCATGAAAATTTTGAAATATTGTAGATTTCAAAACCCACCGCCCGTGAAGCAACCGAGAAACGAAAAGTTCTATCTTGCAGAAACTTCACCTGGAATTTAGAAGCCTGACCACCAAAACAAGCTTGGGGAGCAAGACTAACCGTATGGAAATCCAACTTAAAATTTGCTCTTCCAAAAGAACAAACCAGATAGAAAGGTCTATTTCTGAAACCACCAAGGAAATTAACTTGATGCCTGAATTTATCAAAAATCTTCTTCTCAAAATCCTGCCCAAATGAAAAATCCAGGGCAGGTCGACTCAAAGATTCATCCTTGATAGCACACTCCAAAGGAAGGTTCTCGGTGAAATCCAGCGAGTTTGGCACAATCTTCTCAATATTGAAGGAAAATTTCTTAACCAAAGGGCTGGGCAAAATCTGTGCGCCGACTACAACCCTCTTCACCTGAAGATCAATAGAAATACCCGAGGCCACAACCTCACCTTGAATCAAGTATCTAGAATAAATCACTACCTCATTGTGGTTGAGGAGAACCAGCCTTTTTGAACTAGGAAAAATCATCAAAAATCCTTTAGAAGGCTCAAGATCATCGGCCGGCAAAGAGGAGCAAAGGGCATGCCATTTAAAACCAGTGTCCTCATCTGTTCCAGAGATGGTAGGAGATCTACCAAGAAAACCAGATGAAGGATCCAAAGAATCATTAACATGAGAGAGATGAGAGGGGAACCTCAAAACAGATCCAATAGAGATCTTCTCCCCATTTTCCAAACATCTACCCTCAAGGGGAGAGCCTTTGGCATTGAGAAGAACCAGCCAAGAATCAGCCGAGAGAGCGAGAGAGCCCTCGAGAAACTTACCACCCGTGGTCACACCAGAGTAGGTGATCTTCCAACAACCCCCTGAGGAATCCATGCAGAGCTTTTGCCGGTGAGACGCCGGCGAAAGCTAGAAACCGACCAACGGTCACCTCAGAGGAGCCTCATGCCTCGGAGTGCCTTCACCATTGACAGCGCCATCCCCCAGGAGAATTTCGGGTGTCCTAAGCTCAGGAAGGATTCGACTCCTTGGCGAACATGTCTTCTTCAGATAGAAACTTGAAGGGAGAAACCCTAAACTTGTAACTGACTCAGCCTATCCTCGAAGCCTAGCCTATCTATATAAAGGCCAGGAGGGCACTATGAGGAGGACCTACCTCATAACCTATCACACATCTCGCCAGATCCAATCTGCGCACCCCTGTAACCTTCGGCATCGCCATTAATCGAGAGAAGACAAGCAGGAGTAGGGTTTTTCCTCTAGGGTCCTAAACCTAGGTAAACACCGTGTTCCGCATTGCTTGTCTGTTAGCCGTTCCGTGATCTCTAGTGTCCCCTCCTTCTCCAAAACCCAAGTCCATAACAATGGACACTGATGAGTCGAACCCTCGTCAAGTATCAAATACCATAGTGGCATAAAATAGTTGGACAATAGTGATGTTGTTGTCCTCACGGAGTCCCATCAGACCATGCAGCCCAAGCTTCTTAGTAATCCAGAGAGCATCTGCAAAGTAGTTGTTTGCACGCATGTACACGAAGTCCATATACCTTTGAGGGAAAACTGGGGACTTGGTGAGTTTGCGATAGATATCATGCATGAACACCTTTTGCTCCTTCCGCCAATAGCATGGATCCTCACTGGTTCTTGGAATGTCATTGAACCTCATCGTGTGCATCTCACGGTATTCCTTTTTGGACATGTGTGCCAAAGATTGCAAGTTTTCATACTTGGACCACTTGGTACGGCTTTTTTCCTCAATGCGCTCATTTTCCCTTTGCATATAGGAAGCATCTTTGGCTAGCTGCCTCCGGTTAGACGACACAACAACATATTGTCCAGCCTCCTCATAATATTGAGGGTTCCCCTTTTTGGACTTGGACTTGGTGCGAGGTATACGATGTGTGAATATAGAGGAAGGGGAAAAGCATGGAGGTAAGCATATATGTCCCAGAGACAAAATAAGACCCTCAAACCCTTGCAGGATGTGCTAGAGGTAAACCATACCAGAGTCTCCGGTGTGCATCACTGGAATCTCCGGTCTTGACCAAAATCTCTGGTCTGGAGATATCGGGTTGCACATGGAGGCTGTGGGAGGCATTACTTCTAATAAATCAGGCAAGGAATCGAGGCTAATGTGATTGTAGTGCATGCATACATGATTTTTCAGTGTACAAAATCAGTACATTGCTCAAAATGAATGAAGGGGATGAAACCTAGGTTCATGGTAAGAGAGAGGGTACCAGATATGTCCATTGGAGAGATTCCACCGGTAGGGAATGGCCCAAGGGTGAATGCGGTGACCCAGCATACCACTGCATGATGTAGTACACTCTAGTCGTTGACATAACACCAACGGAACACCGGTTCATCTGCATTATATCCCTCAGAGTGGTACAATAGAAACATCACGGGTCCAAGACAACACTTTAGATTACATAAAACATATTACAAAAGATTCAGAGAACTTCCTCGAACAGTGAGGAATATTATATAGAAAGAACCAGAAAGATCCACTCGGAGTTTACTTTAGAAGTACTACTATTAATTTATGTATAAGGCTTGAAAGTACTACTATAGTATTGTTCTATAGAAGTAGGTTCTAGATTCTAGGAGTTTTATTTATATTCTACGCTTCGGCTTGTTTTTGCTAGCTTCCGGTAAGGTCTTTGACTTCGTTGATCTCCATCAGATATCTTCAACTCTTCAAATAACTTATTTTCTGGGAGCGCCATTGGTTTCTCCGAGATCTAGCAAGGGTTAATAAGATACGTTGAGTACAAGCGTACTCAGTAAGTTCACTAAAGAGAAGTGTTGTATGCACTATCTACAGCCACATACCATAGGTCATAGGCAATACAAGTTTTCGTAAACATTTCTTCAAAGGTTGCTTTTATTCTGAAAAACTATGTCCATCAGCCTTCACGGGTTTACCAGAACTTTCATGGAGTTCCTTTCCCGCAGCGTTCGCAGCTCCTTCCTGGAACAGGGAGTAACAAGTTACAGTTTTTACACTCTGCAGAGGTGTGTCACTTTACCCATGAGAGATCTTAGCTTTGTTGCACATCCGAGTTATAGGCTCGTTCACACTTCCTTGGTGTGAGGCCCAGACTAAGATCCAAGCCAATCACTGTCCTTCTCCGCGACCCCGCATACCCGACGGATTGCACATCAGACCTAGGATAAAAAAATTCATTATCAGCCTAAGTTTTACAACCCTCATAGATACCAGAAGCCGTGGGACGTTGAGGGATCCCACCCATAACCTTCTAACCCTCTACAAGAGGAGTTGCAACAACGGCCCGGCCATCTGTTGGCATGTGAGAGAGAGCCGATCCAGCTAACTTCTCTGTCCCATTCCAAATCTCATGGTTAACGCGTAATATACGGCGCAAGAATCACTAGCGACATTGGTTGTTAAGTCCTAGATAATATGTTCCTTTACCACCGGAACTTCCATAGAAGGTTATTACCTCATGGTAAATAACCTATAATCATATTATTATGAAAATAGTGTTTTCTGACCTTTTTGAAATGCAGGTGATGACAACACTGGATTTGTAAAATACTTTATAGAAAATAATCAAAGGACATGAGCAAGTGTGAACTTGCCTTTTGTGATTGCAAGATTATGCACTCACGGTCTTCGAGATAATAGAAGATCCAATATCTGAAATCATCATCATTGGTCTGGTAAGGACTAATGTTTAAAGAAGCAAGATGCCATTTTGCATAAATAATCCTATGCAATTTTATAATTCCCAAAGTGAAATCCTGCGCATTATAAATAAGTTGATCTTAGGTATCTTCTTTAAGATTGGGTTTATTTTTAAGTTTATGTCATAAGTAATGGCATTGATAAGGGACTTGAGTGTTAACAATCCAAAATATACAAGTAAGGATAAAGTAATGTGATTATGATTAGTTGTCATCTGGTGACTAGGATAAAAAATCCTTGGGTTGAGTTGTTAAGAGCTGAAGGAACTATTATAGACTTGTTTGTGTGAAGTGGCAAAAAGAATAACATTTGAAGAAACTAGTGTTTAGTTAAAGTTAATTAGTCTTGAGGGTTATTTAGGTTTTACATTAAGGTTTGTGATGGTTATGAATGATGTTAAGTTATCATATTCAATTAATGATACAAGTGACTAAAGTTAACTTTAAAACATGAATAAACTTCAAATGAGATGTTTATGATTGGTTAGACCAAAGTTAACTATAAAAAAATAGAAGTGAATTTTAGGATATAATGAGTTTTAGAATATCATCTAGTTTTAGGGTTTTGACAAATATGATTATGAATGATTCTTTTCAATGTAAGTAAAAGATGAATTTACAACATGTATCTTGTTCATGGGAGCATAATTAGATGATCTTATTAATTTGTTAGAGTTTAGAATCATTTTAAGAGTGATTAAGAGATGAAGATTATTCACCATCTTATACATGAGTGATAGATAATATTTATTTAAAAGAAGTTTTATTTGAATTTAAGATTTAATAAGAGTATTTAAAAGTTAATAGTTATACTTAAGTTTTATTATGAATTATGATTATGGAATTAGACTTATTAATTAAATTTAAAGGATTAGTGTTTTTACTAAGAAATGTGATTATTTCTTTCTTAGTAAATAATTTTAGAGAATTAACAAAGTGGTTATTTTATTTTAGTAAAATAAGTAAATGAGTTTTATTTTCTAATGTTATTTAAATGTTTTAGAATAATATATATAGTATTTTTCTAGTAAAATATATTCATTGAAGATCTTAAAAATGAATTTTATTTATTTATAAGTATTACCTTTATTTTATAAAATTCTTCAAAGAATTAAGTGTCTTTAAATATTTGCTTTATATTTTATTTGTAAAACTCTAAGTTAGTATTTTTATAACATGGTAGAGTTATTTTTATACACAAAAATAATTTTTATTTATTTTTAGGAGTTTTTCTTATTTTATGAAATTTTACTCAAGATTTAATGATGTTAATATTTATGTGCTTTATATTTATTTTAAATAATATTTTTTTAGATATATTTTATTGTTATGATCCTTTTGACATATGTGTATTTTTGGAATTTTTATTTATTTTCTACATTTAATATTATATTCAGGCTATTTTGGTAATTATTATTTTTATTCTATTTTAAGGTGGGCGTGGCATTCCAGCAAATTGGCTGAGTTAGACCAGCTGGGGTACTGTATCAGTCAAACCGATCCAGCCTGCAGCTCGCCCCATCACCCCGATGTTCCCCTTCTCCTCTGCTCCTCTCGTTCTCACCCTGGCGACCGATGTTGCGCCGCCAGATTCCAGTGAGCTTGGCCACCCCGGCCGGTCTCGATGGCCCTGCTCGACGCGCCTGTTAAAGCTTCACCATCCTACCCAATTCAATTCATGTCTCATGTCCCTACGTGCCCACCACCATCCCCAAACCATAATTCCCCTTTTTGCCATTACTCCGGCGGGACGGCGAGGTTCTCGGCAACCCCGGTGATATGGCGAGGGCATTCGGATGCTGGGCCTTGCTGGTGGTGTGGGCTGAGGCAGTGCAGTGCCATGGCTCTCCTCGTGTGGCTGTGCCGTCGTGCTAAGCTTCGTCTCTCTGCCGTTGCCACAACTGCTACTTCGCCGGCGAGCTTAGACTCGTCCCAGGTAAGAACTCCTTCTCCCCTCTCTACATCTTTTACTCTTACCCTCTTCTAGTGAAAATTCTGGAACCCTGGTAATATATTCTATAGCTTTATGTGGTTTACAGATAATATTCATTAGATGGCTTGATTGAATCTTGGTTCTGCTGGTAAGAACCCTCAGGGTGCTAGGACGTTTCCTAATTGTCTTGCTAAGAAATTGATCTGACAAACCCTTCTAGATGATTACAGTAGACATGAAAATTCAAACCATTGGTTTGGATTTTATCTAGTTGGAATATTGGCTGATCTAAACATTTGCTCGTTCATGTTGACAGTTAAGAACTATTAACACTGATTCCTAATTGCGTTGGTTAGGAAAATGATTTGTAAATCATATTTGTTTGAAATTTATGTTGGATGCAATTAACTAGTGGCTTCTGAAATTATATGACCATGGAAAATACACTGAAATGATTCCTAGAAACACTTTCTAGGAAAATGCTTTGTTTCCTGTCAGAACTGACAGTGAAATAAGGTGTTGCTTTGATTTTAGAATTACTGCTAGGAAAATGATAAAGATTATTTGGGTAATATTGGTAAGTGTAAATGGATGGTCAATATGATTACTCTGTCCATATGATAGCAATAATTTAAATGATTCCTAAAATTATGAGGAAGATTATTTGAATTCATTACTAAATGATATTCTGAACATATATATACTTGATTCTTAGGGTTAATGCCTAAGAAAATGATATGAATTAGTCCGTTTCAATTTTTGCTTGGCTTCTCTGACAAAAGATGTGGATCCTTGATTCAGGTCCATATATGATGAAGGTGGTGATTTGGTTTACTATCTTTGTTGATAGTAAAGTAAATTGTACCATTGATTCCTAGAGTCTTCTACTAGGAAAATGATAGGTTTATTTAGCTAAGATATCTCAATGATTATTTTGGGTGATGATACATTCTAATAGCTATTGTGTATCAGACTGTCACTGTGGGGCCTCCATTTTGGAGTGTGCACAGTGACAGATCTTGTGTGCATGATCTGCTGTGAGCTTAATTGACTAAAACTTGATAAGATCATATACCTGGCCTATGATGCAAAGGCTAAGGCCAAACTCTAAATAAAAACAGAGATTATGATGTAGCTTTCAAATTATCTATGAGGAATATACATAGCATCTCTATGTAGATCTGAGAGAACACCCTCCTCCAAACCCCCTAGATGATCATCTAGTTGAAGGGTAGAGGAAGGGATTTTATGTGTATTTGTCCCTTTATTCTCCCAAGATGCTGATGCAAAAGAGAATACAGATGCTTACAAGATTGTATAGTTCTACTTGCTACAAAGATATGATTGTTGTCCTTGTTTTTCTACTGATGTAAACTTTTATGCATCCTGTCCTGGAAATCCTTCTCCTCCTTATTCCTGGCTGGATCTACTTTTAATCCTATCCTGATACTTGATATGTTAGCTGGTTCTTCTTTGGACTACTAGTGATTCTTGCCTCCTCCTCCTAGCTCCTGGATGGCTCCAAGGAGCAACCAGAGTTGGTTGATGGTGTGATGTGGTGCTATGTAACTATGAGAAAACAAGCAGTGCTTCTGGTGGTTGTATTGCTTGAGATAAGAACAGAGGTGTGAGACTTGGTCTGGTTGTGGATGTGAAGAGAGAATATAGTAGTATCTCTACTACGGATGGTGCTTTTCCTCTACTTGTTGTTGCCTTGTGGGGTTGATAGCACATATGCATGCATGCATGTGTGAGCTGCTTGTTTGTGTGCTGCTGGTCCAGATACCTCCCCTTGTCCAGGTTTCATCTGTGAGATCTTTGTGCTATGGTTGTGCTCGGCTGGTTTGGTATTATCTCAAGTTTGGCTTTATTTTTGGGTTGCCAAATGGAATGGACTCCTTTACTATTCTACCAAGGTGAAACTTTCCCCTTTTAGACCCATGATGTTGACACTCTATGATGAGCTTAAGCATATCATCAGTATGCTAAATCTGAGAGTAAGTTAATACACTAACCCCTTGCTTATTATTTATCTTGTTTGTCTCTTCCTATTTATTGTTTTATGTTGCAGGGATCAAGAAGAGATGAAGATGTTGGAGGTGAAGAAATGTAGTTAGGAAATAGTTTTAGGTTTTCTTTTTTTATATATATGTAATTTCTTTTTTGATTGAATAATGTTGAGACATTGTAATTTATATTCTATTTGGAAATTGTAAAAACATTGTACTGTTGTATTTTATTCAATAAAGTTTACTTATTTCCTTCTTATTTTACAATTCATTTGTAAAGATAACAGCATATATATTTTGTTGTAATAAATAATTCTGTTATTTATTTCAATTATTTAACTCTTTTCTCTAATTATTTGTTTCCTAATACTTTACCTTTATTTAAGTATTGTAAAAGATCAATATAATACTATATGTATAATAATATAAAGAATCCTTTTTATATCATTTTTGTAATCATTTAATTTCAAGTTATTAAATATTTCCATTTCCTATTTGTGAATTTTATAAATTCTTTTGAATTTCATATTTGAAATTCAAATACATGTTTGAACCAATCTTCCCCTAAAACAAATAATTCTACAAAGGTCATGTCGAAATTTGTCGCACTTGCTCCGAAGTTTCCTTCAGTACAAGAGAGATCCCGATCCCTCTATAGCTCTTTTAGTTTTGCACGAAAATTCCCCAGATTTTCTTATGCATGAGTGCAATGCACAAACCTGTGTCCTCTCTATTTCTAGGTGCTAATACTGGGATGTTACAGACTCTCCCCCTTAAAATAAACTTTGTCCTCGAAGTTCACACCCTCTTACGTTTCCGAAGATAAAATTGACTTCTTCAGGTCCTGGTGACTTTTTTAAATCCGGGATGAAGATAATTGTTGTATCTTCATTCAAGCTTTTCCTTGGATCCTCTTCTAATTTGAAATGAGCCAACTAAATCCATTTGATGTATAGACTACTTTTGAATCCAGCGTCCTGCCCTGATCGGATCCTTTTGAATGTTTTCAGATTAGGACATCTATTCAAAAAGTGTCTAAGTTTTTCAGAAAGTCTCCTTAAGGTAAGATTCTGGTTTATACTTTGGCTAAATATAGGTTGACTGTATTATTCATATATTTATGGTATACTTAGTTCTTATGTATTACTTTTTAAGAATGTTTTGGCTTTCTCCTAAACCTTACTCCGTATATCAACCCTCGATGCTTCATTATTCACTCTCCCCCTTGAGATTTTCTAATGGTCTTTTGAGGAACAGATGGTACACCCACATAATTGGGAAATAGTGGTGCAAAATCTCTAACTCCATAAATGCATGTATAAGGTAACTTATATCATTAATAATGCCTTGACTTACCACTTGCTTTGCTGTGGTTGTTGTCGTTATTGACTTCATTTATGGTTTCATAATTCCGTTTTCCTGAAGATGTACCTTCTTCACCCACACCCTCCTTTGATGGTGATTTGGTGGATGTTGTGTATCCTTCCACTAATGTTCCATAAACCTCCTGATGATCCAGACAACATGATTTCTTGTGTCCTAGGATTACACACTTGTTACATTTCCCTTGAAATGCTCCTACATCCCTTTCTCCGATTAGATTAGGCTGAACATTTTGAGTAGATGGTAACCCCACAATTGGTTCTATTACTCCTGCTGTCAATCCATGAGTTAACTGCGGTTTTAAGCAGTTCCTTTTCATGTGTCCTAATTCTCCACATTGGTAACATACTATCTTAGGTTTTGGACACTCCTTCAACACGTGGCCCCGAATTCCACAGTTGTGACATATCATCTCTGTTTTGTATGTCATATGCATATCCGGACAATTCTTCGTCATATTTCCTCGGACCTGACATGTTGTGGTCTGTTCTTGAATTCTATTTTTCTTTCCTCCAGGTGCATCAATCTCATCATCTCCTGATATATGTGCACTATCCACCAATTCCTGGAACTCCTTTGCACACACAATCCTGAGCTGCATTTTCATAATTGCTTGTAATCCTTTCATGAACTTCCTTTGTCGTTTTGCCTCCCTGTTTACTTTCCCACTAATGTACTTGGATAAACGGTTAAACTCCTGTACATGTTTCAGGACTGGAAGATTTCTTTTCTCTAAGTCTTCATTCTCCTTCCTTTTCCCATTGTCTCGATGAACAAATTCTTCTCGAAACTTATTTTTGAACCTAGCCCAGGTATTGACACCTCCTTCCGGGATCACGAACTTGGACTTCTCCCAACACGTGGTTGTGGTTCCGGTTAATAGTTAAGTTGCATAGCGCACCTTTTCTTCATCCTTACATCCCACACTTTTAAGCTTACGGGATGTATCCATTAACCAATTCTCCGCCTCCATAGGTTCTTCGACCATGGAAAAACTCCAGGGTTTGGTTTCTAAGAATTCCACCAGTTTAACCCTAGGATGTAATTCCTTGAATTACTTCTCTTGCCTAACCTTTAATGTCTCCTGATAAAACTGGTTCTTCCTCTCTGTTTCAACCTTTCTTCCTTCTTCAATACTCCTCATGTAGAGGTCCCAACCTTTAAGAAGGTAGAGATCCCTGTGTTTACAATGCTAGTCCCTGGATCAATAGCTAGCATCCACAGTTAAGATGTAATATCAAGAAACAAAGGTCATAATACAACTTTATAACCAGGAATAAAATAATTCATTACATCTTACATAGCTCATTTGGCTATCTCATTTACAATGCAGCAGAAATAACTATAGCATGGGGTCCTTCATCTTCAAAGTGCCACAGGCAAATATGTTGGTTGTAGACTTGTAATCCTAATCAACACACTTTACTAACATCAAACAAACCTGCAACATAATAAGTTACAGCCACAAGGGTCAATACATTTGAATTGTATTGGCAAGTGATACTATGGTAGTATAGTGGAGTCTATCATCTATATGCATTTGTCTAAGTGGAGCTTAGGCTTGCTTTGCTCAAAATAGATTTTCCTTATCATTTGAAAACACTAAGTTTTTGTTTGTAAAAATCACCCAAGGCATCTCCCAATAGAAATTGGTGATCCTTCAACCCTTGTTCAACCACAAGTTTTTAACTTAGAAATTGGGATGAGGAGATTATTGATAGCTTCCATGTCTTGATGCTCAAATTGTCCTTTACCAGGGACATGGCTAAGTACTTAGATTTTACACTCTGCAGAGGTGGTGCACTTTCCCCACAAGACTTGGTTTCACCAAGACAAGATCTTTATGAAGCCTTCCCTTATACCAGAATGGACGCGTTCCAACCTATCATCCCCTACCACCAACTGTCCATTTGGCTAAGTTATTGCAACCTATATGATCCAGACAGAGCCCATAATGCCAAGTGGCTGCAATTGAAGCTTCTCAACATTTGACATCTCAAATTTCTTTGTTCCTGGGTGGCCATCCACAAGTGAGATACACAAGGTAAACCATAGAAATGGTCCTTGTGTAACCACTCAACACAAATCATTCCTTCCATTCCACCCAGGTGATTCATTCACTTAGTTGTTTTATTAAATAAAACACAAGTCCTTGACTTAGAAATATTCCATAGCATGAATATAATCCACCCTTGTTTTCTACTAGCTAAGCTAAGCATGATAGTAGTAGGAATCTTAACTTAGGAAATTTCTACTAAGGTTTCATCTACTAGGATTTCCCATGTCATGGGTTATACTTAGCAAAAATTCCATGCAAGTCCTACTTAGAAATATCACTAATGCATAGTGAAAATAATGGGACAAAATTATGAAGCATCACTTGCCTTTTTGGTAGAGTATATAAGTTCACTCCTTGATCTTGCAATGATCACACTCTTCAAATTCCACTACAATTCAATCAAGCAAGCAAAGATTCAATCTACCATTCAAGCAAACATCACATAAAATAATAGAAACAAAGTAATGCATGCAAGCATGCCAAATATTGTTTTATTTGGAAAAGTGGTCTCTAATAGGTTATAAACATTCTAAAGCACCTATTGGTCATTTTATATAAGTGGCAAAACTATTTGCAAAAGATTTTACCTATAAACCATTTTTAAACCAAATCAATATTTTATGTGATTGAAAATGCTTTTAGCAAAGCAATAATATTTATAGGGTTCACCAAATACAATTTTAATTATAAAAACATGGTGTTTGGGGTCAAAGAGTTTAATCCAAATCATTTCCCAAAGATTTTTCTCCAAAAAAGTATTTTTAACATATAAACCACATTTTATTTGACTAGAAATGCTTAAATTACAAGATTTATTAATTTGCCTCACAAAATATGTTTTTGAATCCGAAAATTGATTTATATGGTCAGTAGGTTCAAAAAAATCCATTTGCCAAAGGATTTATCACAAAAATAATTTTAGAATGAAGTTTATATTCAAATTATGCCAACACAAGTTTCTGCAAAAACAACCATTTTAACAGAAGCAATTTACTAAACAAAGGGCATGGTTGCAAAGTACTTGTCTTGCTGATTCCATTGATATAAAGTTTGCAAAATTTGGACGTGTGGATCAAAAGTTATGCAATTTACAAAATCAAACAACTAATAGAAATGTTTCTGGCTTTTAAAACAACACAGTGCCACGCGTCAAGTCCTTATTGGCCGATAACGGTTCGCGTGGATTGCGCAGTGTGGTGCGTTGGATCTTACTGAAATCGCACGGTGCAGATGGAGCATACCGGTTCGTTTTAATGACTCTATCTATGCCATAGGATCAAGATCCAACGGTTGCGGAGTGAGAGACCAGGTATGGGCGGCGCTGGCGGCGGCGACTGGCGGCGCGCGGTTAGACGGAGGTGTTCCTGACGATTCAGGAAGCAAGAGAGGGAGAGGGGTATCTCACCGAGGTCGTCGTGGCGTGCTGATGCTCAACGATGCTGCGGTTGTCGAAGGGGCGCTCGGGGTGGACGACAATTGCTCACCGGAGGTCAAGACGGCGTCAGGTGCAGTCAGTCGTCGTCGGGGGTGACGCTACGGGGCATGCTAAGTCAAGAGGAGAATAGCGTTAGACGCGCAAGAGAGTCATGAAGTCGTGCGGGTCAAGGAGAGGAGAAGGCGTGGTCGGATGTTACCAGGGGGCTTCGCCGGAGAGGTGGCAGACGACGGCGGCGTTCTGTTGAAGACGTTGTCAACGATACAGAGCACACGCCGGTGATCTGGCGCTACGGAGAGGTTCGTCAGGTGATAGGGAATGCGCTCGTGTGGTCTAGGGGGCGTGGGGCGACGAGGAGCGGCCGGAATTTCTCGCAAAGCTCGTCGGAGACAGGGCAGTCGAGGCTAAAATTTGGGCAGCCTAGTGGCTCCGGTCGAGTGAGATCTGAGGGGAAAGGAAGAGGAGGGCGAGGCGATTTAACTTGCGTGATTGCTGGCCAATTCAACGCGGCAGTAACGAGGATTGAAGCGAGCTTAAACGGGCAGAAACTGCCGGCGAGGTTAGCGCGGGAGGGGAAGACAGTGAGCTTGCGGTGGGGCCGGGGCGTCAGCGAGAGAGAGAAAATAGTGGGGTCACGTAGTCAGCGTCTGTGTGGGTTTGATTATGAGTTAGAGAAAACGGTTTGGGGGAAGAGTGTGGGAGTGGGCTCCTGGGCTAGTTGGGCCTGCTGGCTGGGCTGGGGTCCGTTTCATTTTTTTATACAGAATTTTTTTCCCTTTTCTTTTTTTATTTATCTGTTTTGATTTTGTTTAAACTTTTAAAACAACAATTTGATTTCAAACTTCAACCAAACTTTGTGTAGATACAAATACTATTTAATAAAACATTTTAAAGACAAATTTAGAATAAATCTTTTATTCTTTTTAGGGTCTTTTATTTATTTTATAAATGGACATTTGTCTTTATTTCAAATAGGTTTTAATGTGTTTTAAAAATTTATTTGAAATCCATATTTTTCCAAACCTATTCAGTGGGTTTTATTTATTTAGTAGGGTGTCAAATAATTTACCTTGAATTATTTGGAATATTTTTAATATGATTTATAAATCATTTAAATTGGATATTTGTCTTTATTCCAATGAAATCAATTATAGTTTTAATTCCTTAAATTTTATTTAGGTGATTTCATTTAAGTTAATTAAATAACTTTTATTCCACTTGGGTGAATTCCAAATACTATTTTCCCATGATTTAATTAATCATTCTTATTAGGGATTTGTCTTTATTCAAATAGAAATAGAATTTGTTTAACGCCATTTTATTTTGTTTGGAAACTTCTTTATCCTTTTATTTAATTTGGATTTGGATTATATTCATTCCATTTGCTTATGGTCTTGGCCAAGTTTTAATTTGGCCTTTAAATATTCCTCATTTAATATTTCTATCTTTATCTTATAAAATCCATATCTTTTTATTTATAGATCCAAACTTGGTGATTCCAATTTGTAAAATCTTATTTGATATTTATTTATCCTTTTAAATATCTTTAGGATTTATTTCTCACCATTTGGTATGGAGTTTTAGATAGGTGCTTTATTAGCATTGGAAATTCAATTTCCTGATCTTATTAAATTCATAAGATTTTATTTATGGCTCCAAATTGAATGAAATCAATTTCTATGGTTTTATAATATTTCTATTTGTCATTCTTGATCATTTATAAATGTTTGTTGACAAAAAATTTATATGGATCAAATCCATAGGCTTAGAGATAACTTGGAAATGTTTTTCTTCCATTAGGGTTTTGGTTTATTCTCCAAGTGTTTAAATTTCCAGATGCATTTATGAAGATTGCATTCCACTTGATTTGAATTTAGTTAGATTCAGACATTAACAAAAGTTTATTCAAGATGGGATTTTAAGTTTCCATTTAGAAACAAAAGATTCTTTTCACCCTAAATTTCAACAATTAATTATTTTGTTTATTTATTTTTCACATTACAAAATTTGGAAAATTTTGGGATGTGACACCTCATATACTGAAGAACCTCCTCTTTGGTGGTTAAATACGGATTTTGACTTGGTCCTTCCTTCAGAATTGCCTGGTTAGCCTCCTTTTGTTGTATCACCAACATCTCATGAGCCTTCATCTTTCCAACATTAAAGTGATAATTCGCCTCTCCCTCACACGAACCCATTTTCCCTTATAAACCTGTACATCAAGTAAGGACTCCATGAAACATCATGCATATGCCCATAAAGTTCAAACTTCATGCACAGACCTAGTCACATAATAAAATCCAACAAATCCAAATATTACCTCTAGCAAACATACATCAAAAGCTTGTAGAAACAGTACTTCGAGTAAAACATCTCTTGTACTTAGGATTTGATGTTATATGCTACAATTTTTGATACATATAGTGTATGGACTTCTACAGTTATATACCTATTTGTACGGCTCATAATGTTCTTTGTCTCTGAAATTACACCATCTGCCCATTTGCAAAGGAATAACTTTTGGCAAAATTTGATCTGACTCTAGAGATAGTTGGTTAAATCACTCCATAACTGGTTATAACATAATTATCCCTTGGAGTTATACTAAACATCATCCTCACATTTCTACCCTTGACTTATAATTTTAACTACTCTAACCATATTTATTATAACAACGAATAATTCTCAAGTTTTAACTAGTTTCATAACCTATATAGGTCTACTTGTACTACAAGAGTACTGCCTTGTCATTCATGCCGCTATGGATTTGGCATATTATATGGGGTTAGATAAGCATAACCCTATTTGTTACTCTCTATAAGATTCTATTCTTCATATAATAGCTTTTAGTTAAACAAAACAGTAGTTACTTCCCCTAAAATAGCATGTTGTTTAAGGTTTTGGGGCGTACTCCCCTGGTATCTACCACTAGTATAAAGATAATAACAATGTTTTACTTCATTTCATGGCTTCTCTTAGTAAGATAGCACCATGATTAACTACTCCCTTATGAGGTACTCTGACTTGGTGATATAATACTCTAGTTTAGTTATAGTATAGAATAGTTTAGTAGAAGATATATTACCTACTTACAAAATACTTTATATGTACTTCCTACTACAAATAACATATGGGTAACCATTCTATAAGAAAAATAACCCAAAAATTCCACTAAGGTGTGACAAGGTTATTCTAAAGTGAATATTCATCACTTGTATAAGGAAATATGGTGTAGATAAGATGGCTTCCTATAGTCACTATCCAACCTACAGGTTCTACCCATTTACTAGGTTTCCAACCTAAGGTCAAAGCATATGCTTTGATACCAACTGCGGTGACCCAGCATACCACTGCATGATGTAGTACACTATAGTCGTTGACATAACACCAATAGAACACCGTTCCATCCACATTATATCCCTCAGAGTGGTACAACAAAAACATCGCGGGTCCAAGACAACATTTTAGATTACATAAAACATATTACAAAAGATTCAGAGAACTTCCTCGAACAGTGAGGAATGTTATATATAAAGAACCAGAAAGATCCACTCGGAGTTTACTTTAGAAGTACTAGTATTAATATATGTATAAGGCTTGAAAGTACAACTATAGTATTATTCTACAGAAGTAGGTTCTAGATTTTAGGAGTTTTATTTATATTCTACGCTTCATCTTGTTTTTGCTAGCTTCCAGTAAGGTCTTCAACTTCGTTGATCTCCATCAGATATCTTCAACTCTTCAAATAACTTATTTCCTGGGAACGCCATTGGTTTCTCTGAGATCTAGCAAGGGTTAAGAAGATACGTTGAGTATGAGCGTACTCAGCAAGTTCACTAAAGAGAAGTGTTTGATGCACTATCTACAGCCACAGACCATAGGTCATAGGCAATGCAAGTTTTCGTAAACATTTCTTCAAAGGTTGCTTTTATTCTGAAAAACTATGTCCATCAGCCTTCATAGGTTTACCAGAACTTTCATGGAGTTCCTTTCCCGCAGCGTTCGCAGCTCCTTCCCGGAACAGGGTTAACAAGTTATAGTTTTTATTCTCTGCAGAGGTGTGTCACTTTACCCATGAGAGATCTTAGCTCGTTCACACTTCTTTGGTGTGACGCCCAGACTAAGATCCAAGCCAATCACTGTCCTTCTCCGTGACCCCGCATACCCGATGGATTGCACATCAGACCTAGGATAAAACTTGTTTCCATTATCATCCTAAGGTGTACAACCCTCATAGATACCAGAAGCCGTGGGACATTGAGGGATCCCACCCATAACCTGCTAACCCTCTACAAGAGGAGTTGCAACAACGACCCGGTGATCCGTTGGCATGCGAGAGAGAGAGAGAGAGCCGATCTAGCTGACTTCTCTGTCCCATTCCAAATCTCATGGTTCATGCGTAATATACGGCGCAAGAATCACTAGCGACATTGGTTGTTAAGTCCTAGATAATATGTTCCTTTACCACCAGAACTTCCATAAAAGGTTATTACCTCATGGTAAATAACCTATAATCATATTATTATGAAAATAGTGTTTTCTGACCGTTTTGAAATGCAGGTGATGACAACACTGGATTTGTAAAATACTTTATAAAAAATAATCAAAGTACATGAGCAAGTGTGAACTTGCCTTTTGTGATTGCAAGATTATGCACTCACGGTCTTCAAGATAATAGAAGATCCAATATCTAAAATCATCACCATTGGTCCGGTAAGGACTAATGTTTAAAGAAGCAAGATGCCATTATGCATAAATAATGCTATGCAATTTTATAATTCCCAAAGTGAAATCCTACGCATTATAAATAATTTGATCTTAGTTATCTTCTTTAAGATTGGGTTTATTTTTAAGTTTATGTCATAAGTAATCGCATTGATAAGGGACTTGAGTGTTAACAATCCAAAATATACAAGTAAGGATAAAGTAATGTGATTATGATTAGTTGTCATCTGGTGACTAGGATAAAAAATCCTTGGGTTGAGTTGTTAAGAGCTGAAGGAACTAGTATAGACTTGTTTGTGTGAAGTGGCAAAAAGAATAACATTTGAAGAAACTAGTGTTTAGTTAAAGTTAATCAGTCTTGAGGGTTATTTAGGTTTTACATTAAGGT
This sequence comes from Avena insularis, assembly GCA_023614405.1. NCBI lineage: Eukaryota > Viridiplantae > Streptophyta > Magnoliopsida > Poales > Poaceae > Avena > Avena insularis. The sequence goes on along the minus strand of CM042685.1, from coordinate 227,769,984 downwards.
TTGTGATGGTTATGAATGATGTTAAGTTATCATATTCAATTGATGATACAAGTGGCTAAAGTTAACTTTAAAACATGAATAAACTTCAAATGAGATGTTTATGATTGGTTAGACCAAAGTTAACTATAAAAAAATAGAAGTGAATTTTAGGATATAATGAGTTTTAGAATATCATCTAGTTTTAGGGTTTTGACAAATATGATTATGAATGATTCTTTTCAATGTAAGTAAAATATGAATTTACAACATGTATCTTGTTCATGGGAGCATATTTAGATGATCTTATTAATTTGTTAGAGTTTAGAATCATTTTAAGAGTGATTAAGAGATGAAGATTATTCACCATCTTATACATGAGTGATAGATAATATTTATTTAAAAGAAGTTTTATTTGAATTTAAGATTTAATAAGAGTATTTAAAAGTTAATAGTTATACTTAAGTTTTATTATGAATTATGATTATGGAATTAGACTTAATAATTAAATTTAAAGGATTTAGTGTTTTTACTAAGAAATGTGATTATTTCTTTCTTAGTAAATAATTTTAGAGAATTAACAAAGTGGTTATTTTATTTTAGTAAAATAAGTAAATGAGTTTTATTTTCTAATGTTATTTAAATGTTTTAGAATAATATATATAGTATTTTTCTAGTAAAATATATTCATTCAAGATCTTAAAAATGAATTTTATTTATTTTTAAGTATTACCTTTATTTTTAGAAAATTCTTCAAAGGATTAAGTGTCTTTAAATATTTGCTTTATATTTTATTTGTAAAACTCTAAGTTAGTATTTTTATAACATAGTAGAGTTATTTTTATACACAAAAATGATTTTTATTTATTTTTAGGAGTTTTTCTTATTTTATGAAATTTTACTCAGGATTTAATGATGTTAATATTTATGTGCTTTATATTTATTTTAAATAATATTTTTATTAGATATATTTCATTGTTATGATCCTTTTGACATATGATATGTATTTTTGGAATTTTTATTTATTTTTCTACATTTAATATTATATTGAGGCTATTTTGGTAATTATTACTTTTATTCTATTTTAAGGTGGGCCTGGCATTCCAGCAAATTGGCTGAGTTAGACCAGCTAGGGTATTGTATCGGTCAAACCGACCCAGCCCGTAGCTCGCCCCATCACCCTGATGTTCCCCTTCTCCTCTGCTCCTCTCGTTCTCACGCTGGCGACCGATGTTGCGCCGCCAGATTCCGGCGAGCTTGGCCACCCCGGCCGGTGCGGATGGCCCTGGTCGACGCGCCTGTTAAAGCTTCACCAGCCTACCCAATTCGATTCGTGTCTCATGCCCCTACGTGCCCACCACCAGCCCAAAACCCTAATTCCCCTTTTTGCCATTACTCCGGCGGGACGGCGAGGTTCTCGGCAACCCCGGTGATATGGCGAGGGCATTCGGATCTTTGGGCCTTCTGGTGTGGCGCGTGCTGCGTCTGCAGCCATGGCTCTCCTCGTGTGGTCTGTCCGTCTTTGAAGCTTCATCTCTCTGCCGCCGCCACAATTGCTACTTCGCCGGCGAGCTTAGACTCGTCCCAGGTAGGCCCTCCTTCTCCCCTCTCTACATCTTTTACTCTTACCCTCTTTTAGTGAAAATTCTGGAACCTTGGTAATATCTTCTATAGCTTTATGTGTTTGACAGATAATATTCATTAGACGGCTTGATTGAATCTTGGTTTTGCTGGTAAGAACCCTCAGAGTGCTAGGACGTTTCCTAATTGTCTTACGAAGAAATTGATCTGAGAAACCCTTCTGGATGATTAAAGTAGACATGAAAATTCAAACCATTGGTTTGGATTTTATCTAGTTGGAATATTGGCTGATCTGAACATTTGCTAGTTCATGTTGACAGTTAAGAACTATTGACAATGATTCCTAATTGTGTTGGTTAGGAAAATGATTTGTAAATCATATTTGTTTGAAATTGATGTTGGATGCAAGTAACTAGTGGCTTCTGACATTATATGACCATGGAAAATACACTGAAATGATTCCTAGAAACACTTTCTAGGAAAATGCTTTGTTTCCTGTCAAAACTGACAGTGAAATAAGGTGTTGCTTTTATTCTAGAATTACTGCTAGGAATATTATAAATATTATTTGGGTAATATTGGTAAGTGTAAATGGATGGTCAATATGATTACTCTGTCCATATGACAGCAATAATTTAAATGATTCCTAAAATTATTAGGAAGATGATTTGAATTCATTACTAAATGAGATTCTGAACATATATATACTTTATTCTTAGGGTTAATGCCTAAGAAAATGATATGAATTAGTTTCTTTCAATTTTTGGTTGGCTTCTCTGACAAAATATGTGGATCCTTGATTCAGGTGCATATATGATGATGGTGGTGATTTGGTTTACTGTCTTTGTTGATAGTAAAGTAAACTGTACCATTGATTCCTAGAGTCTTCTACTAGTAAAATGATAGGTTTGTTTAGCTAAGATATCTCAATGATTATTTTGGGTGATGATACATTCTAATAGCTATTGTGTATCAGACTGTCAGTGTGGGGCCTCCATTTTTGAGTGTGCACAGTGACAGATCCTGTTTGCATGATCTGTTGTGAGCTTAATTGACTAAAACTTGATAAGATCATATACCTAGCCTATGATGCAAAAGCTGAGGCCAAACTCTAAATAAAAACATAGATTATGATGTAGCTTTCTAATTCTCTATGAGGAATATACATAGCATCTCTATGTAGATCTGAGAGAACACCCTCCTCCAATCTTCCTAGATGATCATCTAGTTGAAGGGTAGAGGAAGGGATTAGATGCGTATTAGTCCCTTTATTCTCCCAAGATGCTGATACAAAAGTGAATACAGATGCTTATAAGATTGTAGAGTTCTACCTGCTACAAAGATATGATTGTTGTCCTAGTTTTGCTACTGATGTAAACTTTTATGCATCCTATCCTGGAAATCCTGCTCCTCCTTATTCCTGGCTATATCTACTTTTAATCCTATCATGATACTTGATATGTTGGTTGGTTATTCTTTGGACTACTAGTGCTTCTTTCCTCCTCCTCCTAGCTCCTGGATGGCTCCAAGGAGCAACCAGAGTTGGTTGATGGTGTGATGTGGTGCTATGTAACTATGAGAAAACAAGCAGTGCTTCTGGTGGTTGTATTGCTTGAGATAAGAACAGAGGTGTGAGACTTGGTCTGGTTGTGGATGTGAAGAGAGAATATAGTAGTATCTCTGCTACGGCTGGTGCTTTTCCTCTACTTGTTGTTGCCTTGTGGGGTTGACAGCACATATGCATGCATGCATGTGTGAGCTGCTTGTTTGTGTGCTGCTGGTCCAGATACCTCCCCCTGTCCAGGTTTCATCTGTGAGATCTTTGTGCTATGGTTGTGCTCGGCTGGTTTGGTATTATCTCAAGTTTGGCTTTATTTTTGGGTTGCCAAATGGAATGGACTCCTTTACTATTCTACCAAGGTGAAACTTGCCCCTTTTAGACCCATGATGTTGTGCTGAGGTCATTTGATATAAAAAGAATAGATCCTACACTTGTTTTATTTCTAAACACTCTATGATGAGCTTAAGCATATCATCAGTATGCTAAATATGAATGTAAGTTAATGCACTAACCCCTTGTTTATTATTTATCTTGTTTGTCTCTTCCTGTTTATTGTTTTATGTTGTAGGGATCAAGAAGAGATGAAGATGTTGGAGGTGAAGAAATGTAGTTAGGAAATAGTTTTAGGTTTTCTTTATATATATATGTAATTTCTTTTCTAATTGAATAATATTGAGACATTGTAATTTATATTTTGTTTGTAAATTGTAAAAACATTGTACTGTTGTAATTTATAAAGTTTACTTATTTCCTTCTTATTTTACAATTCATTTGTAAAGACAATGACATATATATTTTGTTGTAATAAAGAATTCTGTTATGTATTTCAATTATTTAATTATTTTTTCTACTTATTTGTTTCCTAATACTTTACTTTTATTTAACTATTGTAAAAGATCAATATAATACTATACGTATAATAATATAAAGAATCTGTCAACACCCGGATTTTTAATCCCAGATGCCTGTTATGCCATACATCGCAATCCCAGGATTACCATTTTTGCGAGACATAACAGATTTGGATACCATAGTACATCATCCATTACAAACCATACATAAGGTCTTACACAAATAAGGATCTCATGATCCAGTTCTTAATACAACTCAAGCAGTGGAAATACGTAATAATAATGGTAGCGTAGGCGAAGCTCCATCTTCGGGGTCACAGGCAATGCTGACGATGGGAGATGATCCTAGTTGTCGTAACCTTCCTGAGGTCCATCCTCCTGGTATTCCTCTTCATAGTCTGGCCACGGGAATAGCTAGGGACAAATCCATGAGTACTCTTTAAGTACTGGCAAACTAATACTAACAAGTGAAGGGGGTTTTGTAATAGGATACTAAGCTCTAGGGTTGTTTTGCAAAAAGCCAAATTTACCTCTACTAAGTTTAGAAACGAAGAAAGCTAGTTGAATTTTTATAAAACCTACGTGGGAACATGTATTTCATATCACAACTCTGTTGTGGTCAAGTCAAAATCTCAATTCATTTCATAAGTCATTTTGAAAACATCTGACGGGGAACAAAGATGGCCACTCTATGTCCATAATCATGACGCAGCTATTCGAATAGTTTGACACTCTACAGAGATTGTACACTTTCACCACAACATTCGATACATCCGTTAGGAACAAATCCTGAATTCACCATACTCACTATGCGGAATATCAATCCTAACCTTTCAATTACACGCCCTAGTATAAGCACCTCTCCTGTGAGTTTGGCCTCCCAACCATGACCAACTGTTATCTTGGGTACTGCACAGGTGGACAATCTTCACAAGGTAGCCTCAGCTCAGACCTTGGCCGTGAGGGAACCAATACTAAGGTATATAAGTTTCCAGTCAAGCCCTACCCAATTCTCGGGTATTCCGGTTGTACGGTAAAAGTTGGAATGGTATCACATCCAGACAACCATCAGTTTTATAAAGGGCTAAGGCTCATGCCTCAACATTTTCATCACCAAAATCATCTGGTGTTCGGAAACACATGTCAAAACATATCAATAGAATGATCCATCATTTCAAGGTTTTCATAACCATTTTTCTACCAAGTATTCCCATCTAAAGTTGATCAAGTTTTATGCTTAGCACTAGCATCTACAAGTGGGGGTAAGTACTAATGAGGGGTGGTAAACTAATGGAGTTTAACTAAGTTCAATCTCATGGCTTAGGATGACATAAAGATTATCTAGCTTAGGCCAAGTTTTATGCTCTTTATGCCACCTTCAGTTATCTTCCTAGAATCTACAATTCTCTTAAGTAATCTCTAAGTAATAGTTTTGATAAAGAAATAAAGTATAAATCTTGTAAGTAAAACTAGGATTGGTTGATCAAGTGGGTATGATCATATATGCTTAAAGCATATAGTTGGCATGGTAACAAGCAAGTATTATCTTGCATAGGTCAACTTTATTAGTAAGGCTTGGATCATTATCAGTATAAGCTTGCTAATGTAGGGTATCTTGCAAGTGTTAGCTTGCTCAATCAACTAGTAGTATTAGGCTTGCCTTGTGCAGAGCAGTGGTTGAAGTTCTCCTCGGCTTCTTCTTCGTAGTATCCTCCTTCCTCCTCGTATCCTTGGTCGGTACTAGCGTCTATAAATAAATACGAGGTACACAATCACCAAACAATACTTAAATACTTTCAATCATCACACAAAGGGGTTCTATAGATGATCTAGCATCATCACTAACATTACAAGCACTTGACTTAATGATTTTATTTTTAGAAAAGTAATTTCTACTCATTGAAAAACTACTTAAGATTTAATATTCTCCAAACCAAACATGGGATCATGTGGACACATGTCATCACCACACATTTCAGTACATGGGAATGTGATTTAAAGTGGTGTCACAATTTAATAAGATTTAACCTTTTTTATTTTAAATAAAATAAGTGACTAGAAATGCCTATGTGGCATTCTTTTATTACTTGAACATTATTTCTCAAAGTAAACCCATGTTTTTTATATATTCTGAAAGGTATGATCAATTATGATTTTTGAGAGTTGGAATCAACTCAAAAGCTATTATGGTTTAAATTTGAAAAATGTTTGAATGCAGAAAAGCTTCTGCCTTGTTATTTTTACCAAGGGTGGTCTACAGATCCAAATGATTTGAATCCAACGGGCTTGGATTCAGCATTTCCAGAACTTTCTAAAAAAATTGGTTTCATTCAATTTGGTGCACTGAATCGAGCTGGGTTGATTTTTTAAACTAGGTACATAACTGTATTTGAATGAAAACGGAAAAATCCAAATTCAAACGAGTGGGCTGCGCGGGAAGAGAAAATGGGCTGGCCTGCTACGCACAGCGCTTACGCGGGCTAGTTAAGTTGCTGTCCCCACGCGTCAGTGAGACGGGGGTGCGAAGAGGTACGGGGCAACGTGGTGCGTTGGATCTAGTTCTAATCCAACGGCTCTGGTTCATCGTCCACGTCTGGCAGCGCCGGCGAGACAGAACCCTAACGCGGCAGGTGGGGGTCGTGGGAGGCTCACCGGGGCTCAGGCGAGGGCTCATGAGGCGAACAACAAAGTCGATGACGGCGAACCTCCTGGTACCGGCAGCTTCTCTTGGGGCGGCTCCAATCGCTGGCTTCCTTCTTCTCCAGCAGCGGCGGGCTCCGGCCAAATTCCGGCGACGCGCTGCTCGCCTTGCTCCGAGAACAGGGTGGAACGATCAGTGAGGAGAGGGGAGTGAGATGGTGTGAAGAGTTTGAGCGGGGGAGGCCTCTATTTATAGTCCCGACTACGAGACCGAACGGGATGGGCAGGCGACGGTGGCGACATGGCTACGGGCTGCTAGAGGCATGGCCGAGGGTGGTGATCGATCGGTGGTCTCCTGGCGATGCTCTATGGCTTTAATGCGTGTGTAGGGGCTGTGGCAAACGGTCTGGAACGCTCGACGTTCTGCGCGGAAGAGATGGCGTCTTCGACGGTGAGCGGGGGCTACGGGGTACGGGCGGTGAAATGGGCATGTCTGGCGGTCTCCTAGGACGGTGAGGAGCATGTTGGCGGGCAGAGAGGGCTCGAGGTGGTCTGGTTAAATGGGAACGGCGCGTGCTCTGCGGCGAGGGTCGGCATGGTCGATAGCGGCATGGGCGCGGCGTTCCTGGCGGTTCTGGCTGCTGTCTACGAGGCAGGGCTGGTCGAGAGGGGGCGGTGAGGCATGGGCTACCTCCCAGACAAGGTTGGCACGGCTAGTTCTTCCTCTAGCCTGCTGTCCACACTGGGGTGACATGGGTGCTCTCGGCCTGTTCACCATTGATGACATTGGCGAGCTCACAGTGGTGCTAGTGATTAGTTAAGTTTGTTAGATGATCTACTAAGGCTAGTGGTGTCCAGAGAGGGAACAAGTTTGGCCCAAAACACTGCACACTATAGTGTTTTGATTTTGTTTGATTTGAATCAGCAAGGTGGTTGATGAAATGGCCGCATGAATTCAAGTTTTGAATTTTGAAAAGATTTTTGGTGCGTGTGCTAAGCATGTGCTGGTGAGTCTGTGGATGCTTGGGTTTTGAAAGTTGAGCTTGTTTGAGTGGTTTTTGAAAAAGTGGGATCTTCCCATATGATATAGATTCAATTTTGAACTGTCATTTAAACTATGCATTTGGATGTTTCTGGATGATCACAAGTTGGGCCTTGATACTTTGTTATGAGTACTATCAAGGGGTGCAAAGATCCAAACAAGTTTCTGTTAAGTTCTGAAAGTTAGAGATAGCCAAAGTAGGCACGGGAGTTAAATTGGCCAAAGTGACCATTCCTTTATTTTGTTTGTTTTGATTTATTTGCCTTTGGGAAAAGTGTGGGGATTGTTTAGATGATGTTTATTTCACCTAGGAATCCTTTTACAATCAAATAAACACACAAGCAAGGTAATTCAAAAGAATTCAAATTGGAATGCATACACACATGCATGCTTTCATATTTTTATTTAGAAAAGTTTTTGTTAATCCTAAATTTTGATGATTAGAGTTTGATGATCCAAGTTTCATATTTTTTGGATGTTACAGAATCCTTTTTATATCATTTTTGTAATCATTTAATTTTAAGTTATTAAATATTTCCATTTCCTATTTGTGAATTTTATAAATTCTTTTGAATTTCATATTTGAAATTCAAATACATGTTTGAACCAATCTTCCCCTGAGACAAAGAATTCTACAAAGGTCATGTCGAAATCTGTCGCACTTGCCCCGAAGTTTCCTTCAGTACAAGAGAGATCCCAATCCCTCTATAGCTCTTTTAGTTTTGTGCGAAAATTCCCCGGATTTTCTTATGCATGAGTGCAATGCACAAACCTGTGTCCTCTATATTTCTAGGTGCTAATCCTGGGATGTTACAGTGAAGGTGTCTGGCAGCACGGTGGATCCCAGCGGCTTCAGGGCCCCGAGGCAGCGGTTTTGGAGGAGGAGGCGACGGGTGTGAGAGGGGAGGTCGGGATGGAAGAAAGAGTTATGTGTGTCTCTTTTGCCCCGGCCTCCTTTAGTCATTGCCCGAAACATAATCCAATCCTTCGGACCGGAAACTCTGGACTGACCAGAGACTCCGGTGTTTGCACACCATAATTTTCGGCCTTCTTTGACCAAAACTGCCAGTTTCAAGTACATGGGGACATATATGATGGAGACCATGGTTTTTAGGAAGGGAATAAGGCTTGGGATAAGAAGCCTTGATATGAAGAACTAAGAATCAGTGAAATCTAAAATAAATGTCAAATAAAACTCCAAACCAATTAAACCAAGAACCAACTCTTTACAATGAAGAGGGTGGTGGCCGAGACCACCATCTAAGAGTGTGAGGCATGACACTATGAAGAATTATCCTTGGGTTCATGGCCACTACTCATCAATGCAGCTCACATATCACAAAATGATATTAAGTGAATTGATTTTCTTAATTTTGGCATTATGGGGGGAGGGATAGCCCAATAGATTAGGACCACACTCCCCCTATCTCCATGCCTGCACCTAAACCAAACAAGGATCAAGTTATAGGTGAGTATGCAAGACGATCAATTCAAACTCTTTGAATCTATGATATTTAGCTCATTCCTAAAATAGCAAAACCTTGCTTCATCAAGTGGCTTCGTGAATATATCTGCAAGTTGGTCTTTGGTTGAAACATAAGATAGCCCAATATCTCCTCGATCAACATGATCTCTAATGAAATGATGACGAATCTCAGTATGATTTTTCCTTGTGTGATCCACTGGGTTGTAGGCAATCTTGATAGCACTTCAATTAATGCTTAAAAGAGGCACTTTGTCACAACGGACACCATATTCCTTTAAAGTTTGCCTCATACATAACAATTGAGTGATTGCACTAGCAGCTACCACACATTCGGCTTCGGCGGTGGAGAGATATATACAATTTTTATTTTTATAATAACAACACACCAAAGACCTACCAAGAAATTGGCAAGCCCTAGAGGTTGATTTCATATCATCCTTGTCACTTGCCAAATCTGAATCCATGTACCCACAAAGAGAGAATGTTGAGCCCCTAGGGTACCACACACCATAGTTTGGGGTATGAACCAAATATCGAAATATTATTTTGACCGCAACCAAGTGGTTTCTTTAGGAGCCGCTTGATATCTTGCACACACTCCTACACTTAATACAATATCAGGTCTAGATGCACAAAGGTAAAGAAAAGAACCAATCATAGACTGGTATACCTTTTGATCCACATCTTTACCATTTGGATTTAGTTCAAGATGAGTCTTGGTTTCCATGAGAGTAGGAGCTCCATTTAGTTCTTTCATGTTGAACTCTTGAGCATGTCTTGAGTATAGTTGGCCTGATTGAAGAAGGTTTAAAGAGTAATTGCCCCTATGTGTGGGTTTGGTGATTAATGACAATCCCTATGGACTAATGTTTTCACTGAGTTTTATATGAAGGAATATTCCATAGGTCATGCTTGTAGTCTATGTGTTGGATTTAAGTATGGATTCAATGAATATAAAGATATACCTTGAGTATTGGCATCAAGATAATCGAGTTGAAGATAAGAATATGATATGATCAATATCTTGAGAGTGTGATCTCAATAGAAGAATCCGAGATATGGCTCTAAGACGGTGTCATGATAGCCTCATTAGTTGAGATATGATTGACTAAGATTTAAAGCATGTAATCAAATTAAGGTTTCTTTATGTACCTCAAGATATTGATATGGAGCATGAGAAGATACATGGTTGACCTATACAAAGAGTGAAGAGTGATTTCAAGTTGGTCAACACATGAAGCATAAAGAATGTACCACATGGATCTTGTGGTATGGTAAGCCTTGTCAATTATGCATCATGAACTAACCCATTATATATGTGCCTTTGCATTTTCTATATGGGATAGGTATCTTTCCATGGGCATGCTTCAAAAGTGAAGATCTTATATAGAACATGAGAGGATGACATCAAGTGGTGATCGTCATCAAGGTTGAGAAGGGCAAGTTCAAGATAAGCATCTCGAGAAGATCATTTTCTTGAAGCTTGCCGTCCATATTGGTGATAATAGACATATGAAGACATGTATTAATGAAGCTATCCAATAGTGGTGTATGGGGAGCAAATTAGGAGTCTTCATGAAGCAACAATGATCAAGTAATGCATTCCGGCTTGGATGGAGATTGAAGTGTTGTCATCAAGATCAAGCAAGCTGTGCAAGGAAAAGGTATGGCCTTGCTAGGTTTTCCTTTTACCGGTCTCAAGGTGGTTGTTGGGAGACCGGGTTATAGGATACATAGCCGCACTATTAAGAGGGGATTTCGGTTGGGTAACTTGATCACATCATCAAAGGGAACTCAATCCTTTGCATTCTTTGCATCTTCCTATTTTGTTGCTTATTGGTGTTTCTCCATTTGAGGTTCTTGATCTTGTTGCTATCTCTTCAACAAGCCCAAGTTCATCGAAAACGGAATTCGTATGCATCTTCTATGGCGTTTTCGAGTTTAAAGGTTTTATCGGTTCTTCTTATAGGGAGGCTTCTTAACTTTCTTCATTTGGTTCTATCCTCCTCTATTGTACTATGATTTTTCTCTGCACCATCTTGAAGTTCTTGTTGTCCTCGTCAAAACAAGCCCAATATCATCGAAATCGGAGTCCGGACGCAAAAGTTATCGCTGTTTTCGTGTGCCCTGTTTTGTTCCGACGGGAATTCCGGTGGGACCGAGCCTGTGGCCGGTTCCGGCGACCGCCGGTTCCGGAGACCGCCGGAAATTTCTGACAAATCACCGAAAAACGGTCTAGTATGCTGTTTCGGTTTTTGCCGGAACTTCCGGTTTTGACCGGAAATCCCGGCGGCTGATCCGGCGGCGCAGGTTTCGCCGCCGGAACGTGTCCGTCCAGCATGTTTTGCCTCCAACGGTCATCCCCCTTGAAGGGGTATAAAAGGGGGGCTTCTTCCCCAAAGTTCTAAGGCTCTTGAGCACGTTTTTGACCTCATTGTTGACCCCTTTGATCTTTCTTCCTCTCCCTTCCCTCCTATGATTCTTGCATCTTTGGAAGAGGATATCTAGATCTACAATCCCCACCAATTAATTCCTCCTCTAAGTGAGGGGAACCCATTAGATCTATATCTTGGAGTCATTTGTTGGTTTCCACCATTGTTCTTCCTCTCTAATTCCTCCCTAGAACTTGTTGCTTTGGTGGGATTTGAGAGTGAAGGATTTGAGCAGCCTTGGTGTTCTTGCTTTGCATTCTTGCATAAGTGTTGAGCTCTCCATTACGATTTGTTCGAGTGAGAGACCGTGAGCTTGTTACTCTTGGAGGCTGACCTCCTAGTTGGCATGGCGGTTGGTGCCGTGGTGTTCTCTTCGTGGAATATTGTGAAGAGACCCGGGCTTCTCCTTCGTAGAGCTTGTGAAGTGGTTGTGGAGCTTGCCATCTCCGGAGTGGAGGAAAAGCTAGCCATAAGGAAAGGGCTTATTCCTTCGTGGGATAGACTCGGAGAAGAAGGTGAGCCTTTGTGGCGCGTGAGGAATCCTTCGTGGAATCTCACACCTCTCCAACGTGACGTAGCCCCCTTCCCAAAGGTGGTGAACATGGGAATACATCTTCGTCTCCGCGTGCCTTGGTTATCTCTATATCCGAGCTTACTTTCCTTGTGATAGCCATCGAGCTTGAAGTACTTATATATTGCTTATCACTTGTGGTATATTTATCTTGTGCTATCTTGCTTAGCTTAATTTGTTGTTGGTGCACTTAGTTGAGCCTAGTGTATTTAGGTTTTGTGCTTGTAAAATAAATGTTAGTTTAATTCCGCATTCTATCAAGCCAAAACCGTAATAGTTTTGAAATTTCCTATTCACCCCCCTCTAGGCGACATCTCTATCCTTTCAATTGGTATCATAGCAAGGTCTCTCCTTGTTTAGGCTTCACCGCCTAGAGTGTAAAGATGTCGGCTAGTAGTATAGTCCACAATGACACAATTATCTTTGATGGCACAAATTATGCTTTGTGGAGAAATTGCTTGCTTTGTAATCTTTGGACCTTGTGTCCAGATATTGAGCGATTTCTAGATGTAGGTTTTTCTCCTCCTATGGATCCACAAAATCTATCTTTAGAGGATGAGAAAAATTTATATCTCGAAGCTCAAGTATCTAATGATATTATTTTCTCCTTGAGCCCCACAGTTAATTTGTTCTTGACAATTGTAAAACGCAAGTCGTCTCATGATATGTGGACCAAGCTTAAAGAAATATTTGGTGGGTCCATTTCTCATAGGGTCGGTGGTATCTCCAAGGAGCTCTCTTCTCCCTCACATCATGAAGAGCTCCAAGCTGCTTCCACCTCCGGCCGCGATGAAATTTCAATTCTTTCCACTTCACTTACATGTGACAAGTCACAAGGTAATGGCATGGTGAGTGGAAAAATCATATGTGATGATGGTAGTGTTTCTCTTTACACCAATGATTCTTGTTCTACAAATGATAATGGTGTAGAGAGTTTGGACTTAAGCACTATTTGAAACAATAATTCTATATCCCCTTGTGTTGCCAGTCCTTGTATATCATCTAGAAATTATTTGAGTACTAGTGTAGATGATATGCTTTATTTGCCTTGTTCCCATGAACAAAATGCTTCTATTTCCTCTAGTTGTTTATCTAAAAATGTAGAGGAAATCAAACATTCTATGGAGCAAGACATGATCATGAATGAAGATTCAAGAATATCCTCATCTTCATCCTCCCGTGCTCACATGTGCCTTATGGCAAGAGGATCAAAGGTATCTCCTACTTTGGATCCCAATATATATTCTAAAGTTAATATCAATGATAATAATGATAGTGATGATGACATTGATGAGGATACTAGTGCTCTCTTGCTTGAGTTGACTTTTTTGTGTACCTCTCTTCGTGGTAATAATAAGGCCGTTACTTGTCTCAAACATGTTATGGACACCATAACTAGACAAACGGGAACCATAGAGGAGATGGATTTCCAACTTGATGATGGGAGTCAGAGATTCAATCTCCTTAAGCAAGAGCTTGCCGAGGAGAAGCACACTAATTGTCTCCTCACACAAAAAATTGAATCTTATGAGCTTGAAAAGAAAAATTCCATTAATGATGCTTGTGCTACTAACTCTACTTCTTGTGAAGCATCTACCCTAAAGGAGAACGTTGAGCTAAGGGATCAACTTGAGTTGCTAACTAGCAAGTATAGGAAATTGGAAGAAAGTCATGAAAAGCTCTCGGGCTCTCATGAGCTCTCATAATGATCTTCTAATCTCCCATGATGGGCTAATGTTAGCTCGTGAGGCAAGTATTACCAAGGTAACATCTTGTGAGCCTATTTTGGACATTAGCACAACTTCTCCTCAAAATTCTATTTTGCCATGTGCTAGTCCTAGTAATCCATCTATCCATACTATTGATAAACCTTGTGTTGGATTACTTGCTTTGCCTTTTTGCTCTAACAATGAAGCTTCTACTTCCTCTAGTACTTGTATTTCTACTAACCATGTAGAGGAAATCAAAGAGCTCAAGGCCCAAGTCACTTCCTTGAGGAATGACTTGGAAAAGAGTCATGAAGGGAAATCCACACTCGATAATATTTTGAGTGTGCAAAAATCCCCTAATGATAAAAGTGGACTTGGATTCAACTCCAATAAAAATAACAAGTCCAAGAGAAACAAGAAGAAGGGCCAAAACCAAGTCAATAATTTGTCCAAGATTATTTGCTTCAAGTTCAAGGTTGAAGACATCATGTAAGATCTTGTCCATTGAAGAAAAAGCACTTGAGTGAGAAGCAACAAGGGAAGCAGCCACAAGTACAAGGTAAAGCCCAAGTTGAATTTAGGCCACTTCCGAAGAAGAATCAATATAATGCTCCCCAAGCCAAGAAATCAATGAAGAAGAGAAAGGGGAGAACTTGTTGCTACATATGTCGTGTGAAGGGTCAGTTTTCCTCTTCATGTTCAAACGGTACATTATCTAACCCTATCATCGTTGATGATGATTATTCTCTTAGGAAGGATAAGGATGGCAATGTTTTTACCAAGTTTGTTGGAACTCAAAGTGGTGTCAAGAAAAGAACCATTTGGGTTGCCAAGCCTATTGTGACTAACCTCTTATGACCCAACTTGGTTGGGGACCAACAAGCTCAAACTTGATCAATAGGTGTTTATGGAGGGCATTGGAGACTTGTCTAACTCATGAAGAATTAAGGGATCTTCGTATATTATATTTGATCAAGCCAAGTCATTAGGATTATCTTATCCGTATCTTATATCCAATGGCCTCTTCACGGTAACTTGTACTTAACTCATTTATATTGTAAGTTACTTTCCCCTTTACATGTTTTGGTTTTGTACCAAGTATGTGTTTGTATTTGGTGTTCCTCATGCTTGCTTATTTTGTATATTCAAGTATGTCTAGGTGTTTGGCACATCATTTACCCGTGTGTCTCGTTTTGAGCCTCTAATGCACCTTGATGATATCTTATTTGGCTCTTTTTGAGTGGTTAATTGAACATCCCATTTTTGGGGAGTAATATGCCTTGCGCATCTCTCAAACCTTAAAATGTGTGTATGTGAGTACTACCACTTAGTATTGATATTGCAAGCTTATCTAGTCACTATGTGGTGTGGCATACTCATGAGAAATTCAAATTCAAAATGTCCATTAATTCTCTCTAGTTGAGGTTGTTTTGCCTCTTATTAAGAAAAAATGAATATCACATTATGGGGGAGTAATATGCTTCTTTTGCATATCACAATCCTAGGAAATGTGAACATATGAGGTAGTGCCACTTAGAGTTGATATTGTTGATTATCTTGTTTCTAGGTGACATGTTGACTCAAACAGGGTCCTATTTTTGTTAGAAGCTTTTATTGCTCGTATTTTTGGTCCTTGTTTGAGTAAGAAATTCTTGGTGCGATCTTACTCAAATAAATATATTTATATCTTGTTTGGGAGACCATTTGCTTCAAGTTATTCTAATTGTTGCATTGCATGATTGTGTGACTAGTTGAAGCTATCAAGAATCTCTATCTTTGCATAGTGCTTAATATTTTTATTCCTATCCTATGCTTTTTATTGTGAAGATTTATCTTTAATACCCGTGCAATATACCACCGGAAATCAATTCCAATACACCCATTGTCTTCGACAATTGAGATACTTGTGTGTGGTAGCATTTATGGATCATCTTCACCTTGGATTTCACCTATTATTGACTTATTTTCTTTTCCAAAATTTTGGTGTGTCTCCCATTGTCTTCCTTGGCTTTTGAACATCTCTTTGATGATGTTTTTGATTATTATCAAATGTGTTTTAGTGGAATACAAACCTCTTCTTCTCGGAACCTTGTGCCATTGTGAAAAGTGTTAAGGGTTTGGTTTATTTGTTGAAACCTTGCTCTTTTGGGAGTTTGTTATCTCATTGTTTCTTCTCTATTTTATTTGCTTGAATGAGATAAATCTTTGAGTATTTGTGTTTTTATTTCATCTTTTTGCTCAATAGTTTTTTCATAGTTCATTTGTTGAACTTCGTTGAACAAATCGTGTGTTGATTTGATTCTTTGATATAGTTTGAGCAACAAATGTGTTTGGTCACACCTTGTATGCCTTATTTTATATTTGGGTGATTTGTCCAAATTATATCTTCGTTGGATCTTGAAAGTCTCGCGCATGCATGATTACTAAATGTATATCTCATATCATTTTTGCTTTCTTTGATCCAATATATAGGCATACTCCATCAAATCTTAAACAGCTAAGATGTGCATGAAATTCAAATTTCATCTCTAAATATGCACATATTTTTATGGAGTGTGTCCTTTGTGTTGTGGTTAGTCTAACCACTTGGGACCCAATAAGTTTGGGGACCAAGATGTACTTGAATGTTGTTTTAGGTACATTGGAGATGCAATGGATGCTTGTCTCGTCTATAAGGAAAGTGTTGTCACCACATGATAATTGGAGCCAAGCTAGGATGATCTAAAAATTCTTATCTACTACATCATACCATTGCTATCTCGGTAACAAGTATCTTATTCATGCATACTATTCTTTCATCCAATCTCTTGTAGGTTGCATCTTGGCATGAATTTATCTGTTTGTAAATGTTGCAGTTCTTGCAAGGATCTTTGAAAGACTTCTTTATCCTTATTGCTTATGTGAGTAATTTGAGATGATGCATATAATGGGGAGTATATAAAATCATGTTCATGATTCACCAATTCCAAATATGCCTTCTAGCAATTTATTGCATATCAATTCCTCAAGGTACTCTCATGTGCAATATTGTTGAAATTGCTTTGAATCCTTCCTTTTACTACTTGTTGCCTTTCTCAAAGTATCCGAACTAGCATTTGTTCCCTTAGTGTTAGTTGTGATGTTTTTGAGGTTTTTATTTTTTCTTTGGTGAAGTTCATTGATATACCATAAGAGAAACTAGAGCCATGGGATATATATGCACTTAAGCTTGTCTTAACAAGTGTATTTATTTATATCTACTCCTTGTATCTTGTTTGTGTTCTAAATAATATATAGGGAGTGAGGATTCCATGTTTGTGGATATTGTATTCAAATACAATAATTAAAATTTATGCACGAACCTTGGGGAGCTTCCTTATTTCATTTACTGACTATTTGTCCATTTCATTTTTTGGACCATTGGATTGCTTGCTTCATCCCTTGAAGTTTATTCACCGTT
Organism: Avena insularis; assembly: GCA_023614405.1. Classification (NCBI taxonomy): domain Eukaryota; kingdom Viridiplantae; phylum Streptophyta; class Magnoliopsida; order Poales; family Poaceae; genus Avena; species Avena insularis. The sequence goes on along the minus strand of CM042685.1, from coordinate 227,752,696 downwards.
TATCATTGTAGCAACCTTTGATCCTCAATATAGCTTGATTTCCTCCAAATATTTGTCATTGGATATGTGCATTTGATTTCACTCAAAATATTAGAAATGCACACCTTGGGGAGGAACTCATACTATATTGGCCTTCTATCTTTGTCATCCATTTTGGCACTTGTTGTCAATGGGGGAGAAGTTTAGAGGGTTTAAGGGAAATGGTTTTATACTTAAGATTGGTTTGTTCTTAAGTGTTTGCCTTTCATGCATTTCATCTTTATTATGTTTTGCATGGTTATATATATAGTGTAAACTCTCCCAAAGTTAATTCTTGACAATGTATGCAATGAAATTCAAGTTCATCACACATGCATATATTATGGGGGAGTTTGCTCTATATATGTTGGTTCTACTCACATCACTTACATTAGTCGTAGTTTGTGTAAGTAGAATTGGTTTTGATATGTGCTAGTAGCTTTGTGTTACTTGACCATATCAAATGCAACCTCTTGTAAACAACTTATTCTCGGATAAGCTGCGTACTTGTTTCTAATATTCATTATATAAACCCTCTTGTCGTGATTGTCATCGATTACCAAAATGGGGGAGATTAAAAGAGTAATTGCCCCTATGTGTGGTTTTGGTGATTAATGAAAATCCCTATGGACTAATGTTTTCATGAGTTTTATATGAAGGAATATTCCATAGGTAATGCTTGTAGTCTATGTGTTGCATTCAAGTATGGATGCCATGAAGATAAAGATATACCTTGAGTATTAGAATCAAGATCATCGAGTTGAAGAGAAGAATATGATATGATCAATATCTTGAGAGTGTGATCTCAATAGAAGAATTCGAGATATGGCTCTAAGACGGTGTCATGATAGCCTCATTAGTTGAGCTATGATTGACTAAGATTTAAAACATGTAATCAAATTAAGGTTGTTGGGGAGGTGACACCGGATAGGGTCAAGACAAGGGAAAGACGAAAGGAGTCTCCCTTGTCATAAGCTGAGTTACTGTTTATATCGGCCGAGTCATGTAAGAGTCGACCGAGATAATCAAGGCCATGACAGCTACAGAAGGAGAAACACCTTATCCGGCCGACATATGAGTTAAGTCGGCCGAATGAGTCTGACGAACTTAAATGCAGGTGAAGGTCAAGCCGAGTTATGCGAGACAAGGCCGAGTAACACGAAACTTGCAGGAGAAGGAGGTGCCTATAGTCAAACCCTAGTCGCTAGCTAGGTGGAATCTGAACAGAGCCAAGCATAAGGGACAAGGAGCAGAGCAGCAAAAGGGCAGAAGAAGGTCACGGAGGTGACAGTCGGGGAGCCCGAGGCACGCATGTGGGGCTCTCTGGAACATTGTCGTCGATAGAAGGGGGACACGGAAAGGAGGTCGCCGAATTACCATATTAGGACAAGCATATTCCTCGAATATGCTTACCACGTCATCCCTAGGAGGAACCAAGGCACCCCTTTATAAGGGGAGACGCGGGCTCCTGAGAGGGGATCGATTCATTCTACGCCGTAAGGCTTGTGTAGTAGCTCTCTTCTTCCTGTAAACAGCTCAGGGAGCACTTGTAGTCCTTAAGAGGAGAAATAAAGATCTGCATGTTAGTCATTTGAGTGTAGAAATCACTACATCTTCCCTCCCCGGATCCCTCTAGCATCCATTGGCCCCATACTTTAGCCTACCCATGGCATCTGCCGTGCCACTACCACGACAGTTGGCGCCCACCGTGGAGCCAGCAACGGTGCTAGCTGGAGTCAAGATCCGGACGGGAAACTTCGTCCACACCGGCAAGCGCGTTGTCTCTGTCTTAGTCCAGAGATTCGATCTCTAGGACTATGTCAGCGATAACGCAGGCAGCTTCAGGAGAAAAGCGCCTCCGCGTAGCGGCGTCTTCATCAACTTGGGCACGCACAAGGTCTACGTCGGCGTCGACACCTCCTGCATTTATCCTCACCAAGTTGTTGATGCACGAGAACCTCCCCTCAGTGCCGCTAACGGTCCGCGTGGAGCACGCCCCATCGGCAGCGTCGAGGTGATGGTCACAGCCGCCGTACAGGCGGCAGGAGCAGGCGCCGGATCAAGCAAGGACCCGGCGGCAGGGGGACGGGTGACCACGAAGCAGGCAGCTCCACAGCCCACCGAGGTAGATCCGTCAGCAGGCAAGTCAGCCGAGGTGTAGGAGACGACCCCAAAGGCAGCAAGGGTAAGATGGCCACCTCTGGAAAGACCAGAAAATATTCTCCAGGCAACTATAGATAATCTGACCACGCCTGTGGCGCCGATACTTGATCCGGCTAATGCTTAGGCTGAGTTAGAAGAGACTAGGCAGAAAGTACTGGTAGAGGCAAAAAAGGTGTCAGCCTTGTGGGAGTCCTTGAACAGGACCCTGCGAGAGTATGCCAAGGCAAATAAACTAGATGTTGCCCCCGAGAGGGTAGATGAATTAATATTGAGAGGAAGAAACCTCATGAATGATATCAACAAAGAGCATGAGACTCATAAGGCAGATTCAGTTGATCTAGGCTTGCCGAGGTATAGCACCCTGGCAAAGAACCTAAGGGCGGCAAATGCCGCTGCATTGGAGTTAGAAGGATTAACCGGCGAAGCCCGGCAGAAACAGCAAGAAAGAGTGAATGAGCTGGTACGCATTGCGAACCAGCAGAATGAAGAAATGCTTAGGGCTGACCCGACAAGACCGGGAGCCTCGCGTATGGTTCATTCGGCTGGAGCAGCGCCCGCACTATCAGTGGCAGCAACATCCTCACCCGGAAACAACGCACGAAAAGATAGAGCAGTAACTTCAGGAAAAAGAAATAAGCAAATTGTTCCATATGATCCGGTAGTAGCCAGAAAGGTCAATGAGAACAGAGGCAATGGAAGCAGAGGTAACAGTGGCGAAAGAAACCCCAGCCGTGCCAACAAAGGCAACGGAAGCCGAGGTAATGGAGACCTCGGAAGAGGAAATCATGAGAACAATAACCTGGCAGAGGGATGGAGAGACCCGCCGCCCGATCCTCAGCCGAGGTATGAGCCTCGGCAAGAGCAAGAAGTGAGACCAGCTCACCACAATCAGGCGAACGAGAGGTACAATGATGGTTACTCGGATATGGAGTATGCAGGACATGGTGGAAATAACCATTATAGAATGCAGGAGCGAATCATTTACAAAAACTTGCCATCAAATGATGCAAGATTAAAATTAGACAGGTTGTATGGTCCAAGTTGTTAGAGGAACAGGGTCCGCCTGGTCCGGCGTGTTTCGGACCTCGGATCATGGGCGATCCACCAGTGCCTAACTTTCAACTGGCAAGGGGCACGAAAACATACAATGGGAGCACAAAACCACAGGATTGGTTGATTGACTATGCCACTGCAGTGAAAATAGCTAGTGGAAACTTGCGATGGGCGGTGAGATATGTCCCGCAAATGCTGGAAGGACCAGCCAGAGTATGGCTGAACAATCTTCTAGTAGGCAGTATCAACTGTTGGCTAGATTTTGAAGAGATGTTTGTCAGCAACTTCACCAGTACCTACAAAAGGCCAAACAGGCCACAGCAGCTCGCTATGTGCAAGAAGAGGCCGAATGAGACAGATAGAGAATTCTTGACTCTATGGTGTAACCTTAGAAACTCATGTGAAGGGGTTATAGAATCTCAAGCGATGGCTTGGTTTGCTCAAGGCTGCCGATCCGCTAGTGTATTGTGGCAGAGGCTGCAAAGAGATATGTCGACCACCTTGGCAGAAACCATCAGGATAGCAGATTCGTATGCATTGGGGGATCCGACACAACCAGAACTAATGTCAGCAGAGCATCGGGAGCATCAAGATCAATATGCAAGAGATGCAGCCGGATCATCGAGGTGCAACGAGTTCAGAGGTAGAAGAATAGAGGAAAGACCGGAGTACAAATATGCATCCAGTCAGGTGGCAGCGGTAGTGCAAGATCAGTCGAGTCATGGAAACAGTCAGCGGCAGAAAAATGGTCCTCAGCAGTGGACACCGAGGAACGAAGGGAAGAGACAGTGGACAGCAGAACAGAAGAAGCAGTGGCAGGAAAGACCGAAATACACATTTGAGTCCATGTTGGATCAACCGTGTAAGTTCCATACTCCAAATCCGGCCAAGCCGGCTAATCATACGACTCGGCAGTGTGCTTGGATGAAAAACGCAATGGGGAACCCGACGAGCATGCAAGCGCCTCCTCATCAAGTGCATCAACATCAGCAGCCACAGTTACTAGAGCAAATGCGCAGCAGTTAATGTTACCCCCACCTCCTCCGAGGTATGATAACTCGGACCGAAGAGATGCAGTGCATCAAGTGATAAATCAAGGTCAGGATGGAAGGGCAAACCCTGGAAATAATGGACGTAATGATTACAGGGAGCATCATCAATCATATTGTGTGTTCACAACAGAATAGCAAGACAGGCAAAGTGTACAACGCCGGCATATGGAGGTAAATGTGGTTATGCCGGCGATACCAAGATATGTGCCTTGGTCAGATCAGGAAATAACCTGGAGCATAAAGGATCACCCGAAAATAATGCCGAATCCAGGGTCGTACACACTCGTACTAGATCCGACATTTGTCGGGCCCAGCATTAATGTGAAATTTTCAAAAGTACTCATTGACAATGGGAGCAGTATCAATATCATGTACAAAGATACGATGCATAAACTCGGAATAGCGCAGAATATGTTGCAATACACAAGAACCACATTCCATGGAATAGTGCCAGGACTTTCGTGCGAACCCATTGGGAAAGTCCAAGTAGATGTATTATTCGGCACAAGGGAGAATTGCAGAGCAGAAAATTTGGATTTTGAAGTGGTGGACCTAGAAAGTTGCTATCATGCTTTACTCGGACGGCCAGCATAGGCCAAATTCATGAGCAGCTGCCACATTAGTTACTTGAAAATGAAGTTACCCAGACCACAAGGGGTGATAACAGTAGCCGAAGATTATAGGAAGTCGATGGAATGTGCTTCGGCCGGATCAAACCTGGCCAAATCATTGGTGATTGCAAGAGAAAAAAGAAGGATTCAGGAGGTAGCGGCTCGTCACCGGCATTTGAATATGTCGGCATTAGCCAACCCATATGGAAGTGTTTCTTTCCAGCCGACAAAAGAGACAAAAAAGGTCCAGATAGATGAGCAGTTCCCAGAGCGCACCATCATGATTGGTGTCGGCCTAGATGCCAAATAGGAAGGCGAGCTCACCAACTTCCTCCGTGAAATCGGGATATCTTTGCATGGTCAACTCAAGACCTGCAAGCTGTGCCGAGGGAGTTGGCTGAGCACTCTTGGCATGTAAGGCCAGGAGCAAGGCTAGTGAAGCAAAATCTCTGCCGCTTCGCCGAAGACAGGAGAAAAATAATAGGGGATGAGATAGCTCGGCTCCTTGCAGCCGGGTTCATCATGGAAGTACTTCATCCGGATTGGCTATCAAATCTGGTGTTAGTAGAAAGGAAAAAAGGATGACCCAAATGTAGCCATCGTATGGCGAATGTGTATCGATTACACGAACCTAAACAAGGCGTGTCCCAAAGATCCTTTTCCTTTACCTAGGATAGACCAAGTCATTGATTCGACCGCTGGTTGTGAGTTGTTGTCATTTGTAGATGCGTATTCTGGTTTCCACCAGATACCGTTAAATCCGGCCGATCAAATAAAGACTGCGTTTATTACCCCATATGGGGCTTATTGCTATCGCACCATGCCATTCAGCCTGCGTAATGCAGGAGCAACATACCAGAGATGCATGCAAAAGTGTCTACATGACCAGATAGGAAAAAATGTACAAGTCTATGTAGACGATGTGGTTATAAAAACCAAAGAGAGCAAAACGCTCCTGGAGGATATTCGGCAGACGTTAGCAAACCTGAGAAGGTTCCGAATGAAGCTTAACCTGGAAAAATGTACCTTCGGTGTGCCGGCTGGGAAATTACTCGGTTTTCTCGTATCCAGCCGAGGTATAGAGGCAAATCCAACTAAAATCCGAGCAGTTGAAAAAATGGAATTGCCGAGGTGTCTAAATGATGTACAAAAATTCACGGGCTGCCTGGCCTCGCTGAGTCGATTTGTATGTCGGCTGGGGGAAAAGGCATTACCTCTGTATCAACTGATGAAAAAGTCTGATAAGTTCATTTGGACACCGCAAGCAGATAATGCATTTCATGAATTAAAAACGATGTTGGTCACAGCACCAATCCTGGCCTCTCCACTGTCAAAAGAACCTATGTTACTTTATGTAGCTGCCACTAACAGAGTGGTAAGTGCGGTGGTTGTCGTGGAACGAAATGAAGATGATAAGTCAATACAAAGGCCGGTATATTACCTAAGCGAGGTACTATCGGCCTCAAAACAGAACTACCCGCACTACCAGAAGATGGCCTATGGGGTAGACATGTCGGCGAAAAAACTTAAACATTACTTCGAAGAACATCCGATAAAAGTGACTTGTGAAGCACCCATAGCCGAGATTTGAGCAACAAAGATGCAAGTGGCCGAATAGCAAAATGGGCAATCGAGTTATCACCTTATGCTCCGCAATTCGATAGGCGAGATGCAATCAAATCTCAGGCAGTGGCCGAATTCTTTGTGGATTGGGCCGAGGTACAATATGAACCACCATTACCAGATCCGAATTATTGGATAATGCATTTCGATGGATCCAAGCTGAGAAATGGCTTGGGGGCAGGGATAGTGTTGACTTCACCGAAAAAAGATCATCTGAAATATGTGCTGCAAATACATTTCGCCGCATCAAACAATGTAGCCGAGTATGAAGCACTCGTCCATGGGTTAAAGGTGGCAAAGGAAATTGGTATACGTCGGATCCTATGCTACGGGGATTCTGATCTAGTAGTACAGCAAGTGTCAGGCAATTGGGACGTACTAGATGCAAATATGTCCCTATATAGATTCCATGTGCAAAAAATCAGTGGATACTTTGATGGATGTGAGTTTCATCATATACCTCGGGCGGAAAATGATGCTGCGGACACACTGTCAAAATTAGGATCAACTAGGCAGTCAATTCCCCCAGGTATTGCCCTAGAGCACCTAAGAAAACCATCGATTACACCATCACCAGAGTCCGAGTCAATTCATATCTCGGCAGAATTGAAAGAAAGAAGTGTGCCAATGGAAATCGACAAAGAATGCAACCCGGGCTTTCTGAAAATGAACCCGGCCATCGCACGAATGAATACAGAAAAATCTGAAGCTGTTATGTCGGCAGAAAACATGGAAATTGACAGTGAGATTATCCCAGATAAAATCACGCCGATATGGGCGCAACCCATATTTTCCTTCCTTAAGGACGCAACCTTGCCGAGTAATGAGGTACTGGATAGACAGACAATAAGAAGAGCAAAGCTACACAATCATAAACAATGAGTCTGTATAAGAGAAGGCCACAAGCGTGCTTCAAAGATGTGTTAACTCGGCCAAGTGAAATACTCCTAGATATACATCGTGAATGCGGGCATCACGCCTCGTCCGAGCTTTAGTAGCCAAAGCATTCGTGCATGGATTTTATTAATAACGGCGTTGAAGGAGGCAAAAGAATTAGTAGAAAAAATGTAACGGTTGCCAGAGATACGCCAGCAAGATACATATGCCCTCGTCCGAATTAAATACAATACCAATTACTTGGCCATTTTCTATATGGTGCTTGGATATGGCAGGTCCGTTCAAGCCAGCACGGGGCGGTATGACCCACATTCTAGTCATGGTGGATAAATTCACAAAGTGGATCGAAGTAAAACCAATAAGAAAATGTGATGGACCAACAACAGTAAAATTTCTCAAAGATATTATCTTAAGATACGGTTATCCACACAGTGTTATTACAGACAATGGCACAAATTTTGCTGAAGGAGCCTTTGCTAAATTCTGCCAGGAGAAACACATAAGACTAGATGTTGCCTCGGTGGCTCACCCAGCATCAAACGGGCAAGTAGAGAGATCAAATGGGCTGGTATTATCCGGAATAAAACCCCGGCTTGTCGAACCTTTGCAAAGGTCGGCAGGATGCTGGATCAAGGAACTACCAGCATTATTGTGGAGCCTCAGGACTACACCAAACAGGTCGACAGGATATACCCCATTTTTTCTGGTATATGGGGCAGAAGCCGTGCTTCCAGCCGACATAATGCATGATTCGCCACGAGTGAACCCAGTACACAACTGCTGAGGTAAATGAGATAGCTCGGCAAGACGATGTCGATTTACTAGAAGAGGCCAGGGAATTGGCACTATCAAGATCGGCTATTTATCAGCAAGACCTACGACGATATCACAGCAAGAAAGTCAATCCAAGAATTTTTAAAGAAGGAGATTTGGTTCTTTGGCTAGTATAGCGCACAGCCGGCATGCACAAACTATCACCCCCATGGGAAGGACCATTCATCGTGAGTAAAGCATTGCACAATGATGCATATTACCTAATCGATGCTCACCACCGAAAAGAACAAGGCAAACAAAGCCGGCGACGAATCAAAAAGACCGTGGAACATAGCTTTTGTAACATCCCAAAAATACTAAACTTGGATCATCAAACTCTAAGCATCAAAATTAGGGTTAACAAAAACTTTTCTAAATAAAATTATGAAATCATGCATATGGGTATGCATTGAATTTGAAATTCTTTTGAACCACCTTGCTTGTGTGTTTCTTTGCTTGTAAAATGTTTCTTAAGTAAAATCAACATCATCTAAACCTTTCCCACACTTTTCCCAAAGACAAATAAAGCAAAACAAATAAAATAAAGGAATGGTCATTTTGACCAATTTAACTCCCATGACTACTTTGGCTGTCTCAAACTTTCAGAACCTAACAGAAACTTTTCTGGATCTTTGCACCCCTTGATTGTACTCTTAACAAAGTATCAAGGCCCACTTTGTGATCATCCATAAACTTTCAAATGCATAGTTTAAATAACAATTCAAAATTGAATATTTATCATATGGGAAGATCCCACTTTTTCAAAAACCACTCAAACAAGCTCAACTTTCAAAACCCAAGCATCTACAGACTCACCGGCACCAATCTAGCACACCCACCAAAAATCTTTTCAAAATTCAAAACTTGAATTCATGCGGCCATTTCATCAACACTTGGCAGACACAAATCAAACAAAATCAAAACACTATAGTGTGCAGTGTTTTGAGCCTAACTGGTTCCCTATCTAGCTCACAACCATCTCAGAAGATCATCTAGCAAGATTAACCAAGCACTAGCACCACTGTGAGCTTCCCAATATCATCAATGGTGAACAGCCGAGTGCATCCTTGCCACCCCAGTGTAGACAGCAAGCTAGGAAAGAAACTAGCCATGCCAACCTTGTCTGGGAGATCACCCATGCCTCACCGCCCCCTCTCGACCAGCCCTACCTCGAAGACACTGACCAGAGCACCCAGAACCTCGCATGTGCGCTACCTATAGCCGTGTCTCCGCTAACTCAGACGAGCGTCGCGCCAGCGCCACCCTCGACCAAAGCCCACAGACCGCGCACCACCCTTGCCGCGTGCATACACGATCGCCACCGACCCAGGAGACCGCCAGACATCCCCGTTTGCCTCCCCATGCCACACAGCCACCGCTCGCCGTTGAAGACGTCGCCTCTACCGCGTAGAGCGTCACGTGTTCCAGACCAACCCGCACCGCCCGCCGTCTCACCATCAGACGTTGAGCATCGCCAGGAACACCGCACTGCCCCCTACCGCCCCATGCCAATAGCCGTCTGTACCATCGCCCCCGACGAGCTCACCATGCGCCCCGTCGGTCCCCTCGCTCGACTATAAATAGAGGCCACCCCCAGCCGAATTGAGCACACCATTCTACTCCCCTCTCCTCACTGATCGTGCCACACCGTTCCCGGATCAAGGCGTGCAACACCTCGTCGGAATTTCACCGGAGCCCGCCGCCTCTGGAGAAGAAGGGAGCCAGCGATTGGAGCCGCCCCAGGAGGAGCCACCGGTACCAGGAGATTCGCCGTCGTCGACTTCGTCGTTCGCCCGCCTCGCTGACCCTCGCCTGCACCCCGGTGAGCCCCCAGCAACCCCCACTGGCCGCGCTAGGTTTCTGTCTCGCCGGCGTTGCCCAACATCGACGATGATTCTCAGTCGTTGGATTAGAACCAAATCGAACGACCCACATCGCCCCATACCTCTTCGCACCCCTATGTCTCACTGACAAGTGGGGACAGCCACTTAAACAGCCCGCGGAAGCACTGTGCTTAGCAGGCCGGCCCAGTATCACTTCCCGCGCAGACCAGTTATTTGAATTAAACTTTTCCATTTTATTTCAAACACACTTCTGTACCCAGTTTCAAAAATCAACCCAGATCGATTCAGTGCACCAAATTGAATGAAACCATTTTTTTTAGAAAGGTCTGGGAATGCTGAATCCAAGCCCGTTGGATTCAAGTCATTTGGATCTATAGATCACCCCTGGTAAAAATAACATGGCAGAAGCTTTTCTGCATTCAAACATTTTTCAAATTTAAACCATAATAGCTTTTGAGTTGATTCCAACTCTCAAAAATCACATTTAACCATACCTTTCAGAATATATAAAAATATATAGGTTTACTTACAGAAATAAGGTTCAAGTAATAAAATAATGCTACATAGGCATTTCTAGTCACTTTATTTAATTAAAATAAAAAGGTAAAACCTTATTAAATTGTGACACCACTTTAAATCATATTCCCATGGGCTAAAATATGTGGTGATGACATGTCTCAACATGATGCCATGTTTGGTTTGGAGAATATTAAATCTTAAGTAGTTTTTCAATGAGTAGAAATTACTTTTCTAAAAATAAAAGGAATTAAACCAAGCCTTGATCTTGTAATGTTAAAGATGATGTTAGATCATCTATAGGACCCTTGTGTGTGATGATTGCAAGTATTTAAGTATTGTTTGGTGATTGTGTACATCGTATTTATTTATAGGCGCTTAAATCAGCCAAGGATAATGAGGAGGAAGGAGGATTCTACGAAGAAGAAGCCGAGGAGAACTTCAACCACTGCTCTGCACAAGGCAAGCTTTACTAATCAAGTTGACCAATGCAAGCCTAATACTACAAGTGAATGTGCAAGCTAACACTTGCAAGATACTATACCTATGCAAGCAAATACTTGCTTGTTACCATGACCACTATATGCCTTATATGTGATCATCCCCACTTGGTACACCAATCCTAGTTTTACTTGCAAGCCTCTTACTTTATTTCTTTATCGAAGCTCTTAGATTTTACCTAAGTGAATGGTAGATTTTATAAAGAAAATTGAAGGTTGCATAAAGAGCATAAAATTTGGCCTAAGCTAGATAATCTTGATGTCATCCTAAGGCATGAGATTGAACTTAGTTAAAACTCCACTAGTTTACCACCCCTCATTAGTGCTTACCCCCACCTGTAGATGCTAGTGCTAAGCATAAAACTTGATCAACTTTAGATGGGAATACTTGGTGGAAAATGGTTATGAAAACCTTGGAATGATGGATCATTCTATTGAAATGTTTTGGACATGTGTTTCCGAACACCTGATGATTTTGGTGATGAAAATGTTGAGGCATGAGCCTTAGCCCCTTTATAAAATTGATGGTTGTTCGATGGCGATACCATTCCAATGTTACCGTACAACCACAATACCGAGAATTGGGTAGGGCTTGACTGAAACTTATATACCTTAGTATTGGTTCCCTCACGGCCAAGGTCTGAGCTGAGGCTACCTTGTGAAGATTGTCCACTGTGCGTTACCCAAGATGACAGTTGGTCATGGTTGGGAGGCCAAACTCACAGGAGAGGTGCTTATACTAGGGCGTGTAATTGAAAGGTTAGGATTGATTATCCGCATACTGAGTATGGTGAATTCAGGATTTGTTCATGACGGATTATCGAATGTTGTGGTGAAAGTGTACAATCTCTGCAGAGTGTCAAACTATTCGAATAGCCGCGTCCGCGGTTATGGACAGTTGGAGTGGCAATACTGTTCCCCCGTTAGATTTTTTTTAAAATGACTTGTGAAATGAATTGAGACTTTGACTTGACCACAACAGGGTTGTGGCTTGAGATACAAGTTCCCACTTAGGTGGTATAAAACTTCAACTAGCATTCGTTGCTCCTAAACTTAGTAGAGATAAATCTGGCTTTTGCAAAACAACCCTAGAGCCTAGTGACCTATTATCAAAAACCCCTCTCACTTGTTAGTATTAGTTTACGAGTACTTAAAGAGTAATCATGGCTTTGTCCCTGGCTATTCCTATGGCCAGACTATGAAGAGGAGTACCTAGAGGATGGACCCCAGGAAGGTTATGACAACTAGGATCATCTCCCATCGTCAGCATTGCCTGTGACCCCGAAGATGGAGCTTCGTCCATGCTACCGTAATTATTATTACATATTCCGCTGCTTGATGTTGTATTAAGAACTGGATCATGAGATCCCTATTTGTGTAAGAACTTATGTACGGTGTGTAATGGATGATGTACTATGGTATCCAATTACATTTATGTCTGTAAAAGTGGTAATCCTGGGATTGCGATGTATGGCATAACAGGCATCTGGGATTAAAAATTCGGGTGTTGACAAGTTGGTATCAGAGCCATCCTGACCATAGGAGACCCTAGTTAGACTGGACGTTTGAATCAAAAACTTAGTTTCAAAACCAAAGAAAACAAATATTTACAAAAACTTATTCTCATTCTTACCCCTTGGATTCTCTCATGAAAAGACATGTTCTTCAAAAACCCTTGCAAAATACATAAAATTTTGACACACTTGATCGCTCTACTAACTTACCCTATATTGTTATAGATGGACGTGAAGTACAGCAAGTTTATCGATTGGGGAATGGAGGAGACCTTATCTTTGAGAGGGATTTGGACCAGCTTTTGGAACTTCTGGAGCATCCGCACCCCGAGTTCTTCGGAGCTCAGCTCAATGATCAAGGAGGAGAAGATCTGCAGTGGCTAATTGTTGCAAGTCTCAGAGGAAAGATTAAACCTCCCACTGCGGAAGGAATTCAGTTTACCTTAGAGAACAACTGCTCGATGGACTTGCAGGGGCCATGCAGAAAGCTCTTTCCGCTCGTGGGCAGAGCATCAATCGATCAAGGGTACTGCTTTGAGTTTTGCCCGAGGCGTGATGCAAATGGACAACCACCGGAAGCCCCATACCATCCCGAGCTAAAGACTCAATTGGACCACCTTAGCTTCATGATGTATGATTGTCGCCAGAGTTAGACAAGCTATCGTGACTACTCCAACCACAAGTCTCCGTCATCAAGGCGAAGGACCAAACCATCGCCATGCTAGCAAAGATCGCAAGTCTCTGCGCCAAATCGTCACCGACAAGAAGGAGCGCATCATTGCCCGTCTTCGCCACCGCATCTCATCTTTGGAGGAGACCATCCATGAGAGAGACATGTAGTTGGAGGAAAGGGAGAATGCCGGAGAGGATCTTCGTGGAGACCCCTACTCCTATCTCAGCGATGATGATTTTCTGGAGGATCAGGCTATGGATTTCTTCACCGATTAGGATGATTTCGCCTTCATCGATGATGATGATGAGGATGAAAAACCACAGTTCCGAGGAGTAGTAGCACTTGAGCACTAGCGTAGTGAGTAGTATTCGGTACCACTTGTATCAGAAGTTGCCGAATGGTTCTTAAAACAATCTGCTTTCCTTTGTTGTGGTGTGTGTTGTGGTGTGTGTTGTACTGTGTGCTATGAATGAAAAAAAAAGCAAGTTGCTGGAAAAATCTGAGTCAAACTTTAAAAAAAAATCAAAGACCCAAAACTTTAGAAATTTCCCTCTTTTCCCATGATCTAACTCAATCTTCAGATGCCACGTGGAGGAAGTGGTTCATCCCCGGACCCGATGTTGCAGATTCTGCAAATGTTGACTTCTGACCGTGAAGCTGAAAGAGCGGAACGTCAAGCCAACCTAGCCACCCTTCAGAGAGCTTGCCCATTGTCAACAACCAAGGCCACAATCGGGACAACCATGGATCTAAGCTCAAGAATTTCCACAATACCAACCCACCTGTTCTCACTAAGTCAGAAGCACCCCTAGACGCCGATGATTGGCTGCAAACCATGGAAAATAACCTAGAAGTTGCCGGAGTGGAGTTCTGTTCGCCACCCACTATCTAGCCGGAGATGCCAGGGCATGGTGAAATAGTGTTCGCGCAATGACCGGGAGGCGGATGATGACTGGGAGGAATTCAAGGTCAAGTTTAGAACCCATGTACCACGAGGTTTGATCAAGAGAATGAGAGCGAGTTGAGCTGAAGCAAGGAAGGATGAGCGTAGTGGAATACCGTGACAAATTCTTGTCATTAGCTAGGTATGCCTCGGATGAGATCGACACGAAGCTAAGAAGAAAGAAAGATTCTGAATAGTGCATGATGAGATGCGAGCGGTGTTGAATCAATATCCCTTTGTCGATATTGAAGCCCTTGTCGACTCTGCTATCCAGATGGAAGGAAAGATCAACCAAGACAATGAGAACCGCAAGCGTCTCATTATGCATCAACCAGGAACCCATCAGACAACAAAGTATAGCCCCAACCCATCTCCAGGATTTGCCCCAAGAACCAATTCCCGATGAACCGTCAGACCTATCCCAATGGAAACCCTAGGCCGGAGGAAATCACAACAACCCCCAGCGCTAGCAATTTCAATCGTGCCCCCCCAAGTTCAACAACAACAATGCTACCGCCAACACCAACACGCCCTAGAATTGGAAGCAATGATGTGCTGTGCGACAAAAGGACAAGTCACAAGTGACTTGTTATGACTGTGGAAATGAAGTCCACTATTCCAACGAGTGCCCCAGCAAGAATAATACTACCGCCCCCAATGCCAATGTCCCAGCTCAACAGCTGCGTCGTGTTCAGCGAGGAAGAAGATTTGCCCCAGGGAATTCACTCAACACATAGCGGTGTCTTTTTCTCATGCATTTGAAGAATCTCGGGAAGCGCCCAGACGTCGTCTGGGTATGTTTCGATTAATTGATTACTTGCAAGAGTGTTGTTTGATTCTGGTGCATCGCATTCATTTGTCACGAAGAATTTGCATGCACTAGTAAAATTCAACCAACCAAACTGAAGCATGTTATGATTGTTCAAATTCCCGCATCAACCACCAAGGCTAGGCAAATTTGCAAAGCCGTCCCTATCCGAATCCATGGCATAGATTTTTATGCAAATCTGATAGTACTCGGAACTAAAGGTTTGGAAGTAGTAATGGGAATGGATTGGATGTCCAAACATAAAGGATTGATCGATCGTGCCAAGAAATCCATAACCATGACCATCTGAATATCGATCGAGCATATATACGAAACCTTACCTGCCAATTCAAATGCAACAAGAGTATAGCCCAACCTACCATTGACCAAGTCCGGATAGTGCATGAATACCCGATGTATTTCGGATGTTTTTGCTCGGTATGCCTCGGATCGGGATATCGAGTTTATCATCTAACTAATTCAGACAGAACCGGACCCATAGAGACCCTATAGTATGAACCCGTCGAGCTAGCGAGGTGAAGAAATGGATTCCATGCTGGAAATTGGATTTATTCAACCAAGTGCGTCACCTTGGAGATCACCTGTCTTGTTTGTGGACAAGAAGGATGGAGGTAACCGTTTGTGTACGGATTATCGGAAGTTGAATGATGTCACCATCAAGAACAAGTACCCCTTGACCAAGATAGAAGATTTGTTTGATCAGTTGACCGTGCAAAGTGTTTTCTAAGATTGATCTTAGGACGGCTATCATCAACTCAAAATTAGTATAGAATATTCCAAAGACTACCTTTACCACAGATATGGATTGTATGAGTATACCGTCATGTCTTTTGGATTAACCAATGCCCCTTATTTCTTGAATCTCATGAATAAGATTTTTATGTACTTCTGGATAAGTTTGTCGTTGTTTTCATCGATGACATTCGATTTATTCCAAATCGAAGAAGAACATGAGCTACATCTAAGGACCATTCTTGGAACCCTTAGACCGCCTATATGTAAAGCTTATGAAATGTGAATTCTGGTTACAGGAGGTAGGATTCTCGGTCACATTGTATCAGTGGGAGGAATTGCCGTTGACCCCGCTAAAGTGAAAGATGTAGAAGATTGGCAAGCCCCAACCACTCAAACCCAAGTTCGTGCATTTCCGGATTGGCGGGATATTACCGCAAATTCGTGAAGGATTCTCTAATATCATGCACCCATGACCCAATTGCTGAAGAAGGACAAGAAGTTTGAATGGACCGACAAATGTGAAGCAAGTTTTCAAGAAATCAAGAGGAGATTGATTTTAGCCCCAATCTTGATCATCTCTACACGGATATCCACGAGCCCTTCGATGTGTATTGTGACGCATCCAAGATCGGTCTCGGATGTGTGCTAATGCAGAAGGCAAAGTTATATCTTATCTATCTCGACAACTCAAGCAACACGAGCAAAATTACTCCAACCCATGACCTCGAACTCGCAAACCGTAGTTCTAGCCTCGAAGACATGGAGACATTACCCGATGGGAAACCGCTTGTGAGATGTATACGGATCACAAGAGCCCTAAAGTATATATTCACTTCGAAGGGCTTGAATATGAGGCAGTAGAAGATGGATTAGCAGGCTAATATCAAGAAGGATTACGATGATGCGGACATTCATCATCACCACCTGGTAAAGCCAATAGCGTGGTAGCGATGCCCTTAGTGATTACCGTGCTGCTTGAACTCCCATGATTTTGAAGGTGACCAAGTTTGCACAATAAAAGAGATGGAAGATTTTTGGATAGGAGTTAGGTAAGTAGAAGGATTATTATTAGCATAGAACTCCATCCCACTTCGGGATCACCGCATTAAAGATAATGTATGAAAATGCTAGTATTGATGGAACTGGGCCGATTCAAGACAAAAAAGTACCCCATTCACCGAGGACTTAAGAAGAAGCTAAGGTACAAAGGACGCCTTTGTGTACCAAAATAGACTCGAGTTGAAATAGTTATTCTTTGAAGGAGGCCTATGATACTTTATTCATCCATCCCGGAGGAAATAAGATGTATCAAGACGAAAGGAGCAATTTTGGTGGCATAAGATGCAAGAGAACCTAAGCTATATCGCCAAGTGTGATATTTGTTAGTTGTCGCTGCGTGGCTGATCAAAGGTCTACCGGATTGTTGCAACCATTGCAGATTCCATCGAAATGGGATTCCGTTGAATGACTTTATTACCGGACTGCTTCCACTTAGTAGGGGAACACTTATCTCAAATAGCAGGGACATTGTCTGAAGTCAGCCATTTCTACCTGGCCACATTCACATATCGTAGTTCAAATCATAGACGGTACATCGCTAGAATCGTTAGTTTGCATGGAGTCCCCAAGAACATCGTAGATTCCATCGAGGAACTCGACTTACCTCGAGATTCTGAAGAAAGTCCAAGAAGGTTTAGGAACCCGTCGATTTCAAAGACCGCTTATCACCCCCAAACCGGGATGGACAAACAGAGCGAAATCAATACTCAAGATATACGAGAGCATGTGTTAGGAATATGGATCTAAATGGGAAGACCGCCTGGCTGCTTTGCAGAATTTTTCATACAACAACAGCTATCAAACGTAGAAATAATCCCTATAAGTACTATCCAAAACATAAATCAATGTCTTATCAGGGGCACCATATTTTTCTTGCCACTTTGGAAAATCATGTTATTCAGATTGGGGATACGCAAAAAAAAATTGAGCAATCGGAATGCAACAGTTTTTGAAATACCATTTCTCAGATATTCTGGAGGTGTGTATGCTAGATTTGTGCTATAACTTTTCCCATCTCTGCTGTTTTTCATCAGACCAAAGCATGAGAGACGAGGATCACCATTCTGCAACCAGAAAGGTTTATTAGAAACTTAGGTTAGATGATGGTAATTTTTATACAATTACATGTTCAACTATTTAACTGCTTTGACATGCTAGTTCAATATATTAAAACTTGCTTGACTTGCTGATCATTACCTCATCAAAAAGGACCCTGTATGCATTTAGGTCATGATATAAAGATCGTTCCTCATTGCTACAATACCCCAATGCTTGAGCAATGTAGTATGCAACTCTGAGACGCATAGCCCATTCAATAGTCTGGTTTTCCCCTGCAAGAACAAAAGCATGGCGAAGAGCAACATTAATTTGGCCGTTGTTTCCAAGACCGTACTTGTTCATACTCATTAAGCACAACTGGTATGTTCAGTCGCTAGTCAGTATTTAAATCAAGAATTATATAACTAGCACTCACAAGCCGTGATGGGTGTAATATATGAACTTATTACCATTTTCGGAATATACTAAACTCAAACATGTTCCCTTTTATCCAAGGTGATAATCAAAATAACAAGGGAACAGGGGAGCTGAGCACCTAGAGGAAGGTCATTTCGCGACTATCAGTAGCTTAATTTGGACACTAAAATAGTGCAAGTAACTGCACTGAGAGTAGTGCAGACAGAACAGCTAGGAGAAATTCCGCACTTGCTCACTACATCAAAAACTCAGCGACATCTACTAAAGGCAAAAGATCTCTAAGTTGAGTAGAGCCATTAAATTGCACGGGCAAGTAGATACTCCCAGCTGAGGGCAAAGGTATTTGAGGGGCTCACAGTGGAAGAGGTGCTTGGCGAGGGTATCGTTGGGCATGAACTCGGCGACCAGCAGCCGCTCGTCGCCGTCGGAGCAGTAGCCGATAAGGTTTGCCAGCCTCCGGTGGCGCAGCTTGCCCACCCCCCTCGCCTCCTCCTGCAGACCAAATCAGCAATTCGTCAAAAAAAAACTCCCAATTCCGCCTGCCGCCACACTGGACCAGGCCACGAGCAGTCCAGAGTACCTCGAACTGCTTGGGGTCGGGCCAGGCGAGCTTGGCGAACTTCTTGACGGCGATGGAGCGGCGAGCGGTGCCTCCCTTGACCTTGAGGCGGCCCCTGTACACGAGGTTGGGAGCCTTCTCGCCGCTCTCGGACACGATGTTCCCCGCCGCGAAGCCGTCCGTGGCCGCGCGGAGCTCCGCCAGCGAGAACTCCGCGAACGCCGGGACCTCCTCCCCGCGCGGCACCGGCGGCGGCGCGGCTTGCTGCGCGTTCATGGAGAAGGACGGGCGGTGCGGCGGCGGCGGAGTGGGAGGAGGCCGCCGCGGCCTGGCCGGCTTCTCCGCGTGGACCAACTCTCGCAGCGAGGAGCCGCAGCAACCCATGAAAAGCGTGAGGAGAAAAGTTCGCGGCTGTGCCTGTGCGCTCGTGTGCGTGGGGTGCGTTGTTTCTCGGGAGGAGGGGGAGAGGGAGACGGGGACGGTTGCTGCGGATTCTCTGGGCTTTGGTTTCGGAGGTTTCCTCCTGGTGCTGGTGCTCGTGCTGCAACCACCGGAGTAGTAGTTTGGAGGAACGCGGCAGACTTTTTGCGACTTGGGGTTGGGGGTCCATTTCTTGGTTGCGGGATGTCACAAATGTGTACGCACGCCCATCACTATAACGCGTACCCACGCAGGTCACAAGCGTGTCCCGTACACAAAAGTTGATAGAGACGGAAAGTAAATTCGGTAATCTCACAAAGAATCCCTCGGAACACAAGCATACAGATTTGAGATTAGGCATGTCACATATCATGTCCCATGACACTTCACCAATATCAAATGTACGCATCTGAACATTATCTTTTTTGAAGAAAAAAAGCAGCAGCGCTGCATTTCATTTGTGAAGAGGAGAAGAACAAGATTATAATCTCACTCGCCCGGTGCTCCGTCTCCCAAGGGGTGGCAAACCACGACGAGGGGCCGGTGGGAGGTTCGGTTCTTTTTTTTAGTTTATTTCTAGTGTCTTCTTCATAAATATTAGATGGCCGGTTAATCATACGAGTAAGGTCTTCCTTGTCTCATCCTTGTTCTAGTGGTGTGTCTAGTATCGATAGAGAGCACATGGAATCATGTGTCTGGCGAATCTTAAGAAATTTACTCGGTTTCCATGCTTGTTGGTGTGGCTTTAGGTCTGGCTCCTGGTCTACGGGCCTTAACTTTAGTGGTGGATACTGGTCTACCGGTCTTAACATATTTGCTAGATGACTGTGATACAATGTTTCGCGTCGTTTCGCTTGTAGTTTTCTTAGATATATTTTCATAGATAAGTACTCTTTCTCGAAGTGCCATGTTTGCACAGAAAGTAATCGTCAAACTGTCAAAGTATCATCGCGAAAATTGTATCATGTCCCATGAGACTTACATTTTAGGTCGGAGGAAGCAATTGATTATGTTTCTACTCAATTTCTTCATATGGTTTGTTTAGATGAGTGATATTTTCTCAGGTAGTTATACTAGTAGTATACTTCCTTTCTAAATATGAGATGGTCTGGCAAAGATTAATTTTTGTATGGGAAAGATCCAGGTAGTTATACTAGTAGTATACTTTCTCAGTTCCTAAATACGAGATGGTCTGGCAAAGATTAATTTTTGTGTGGGAAAGATCCAGGTAGTTATCCTAGTAGTATATTTTCTCAGTTCCTAATATGAGATGGTGTGGCAAAGATTAATTTTGTGTGGGAAAGTTCCAATCTATTTTATGAGTTCGCAAGAAATATTATATCAAGATCTTTGGACCACCTAACTAACAGTACTGTCAGCAGAGCGAGCCGTTGTCGTTGATGTCTTACCGGAGCCGGTCTAACGTTATTGATGACAGTTGAGAAATCTTCACTTGCCACTTGCCCCTAAGGGACAACACTACAAAGCCAAAATCGTCATCATTAAACCCTTGAATTGATCAATCTTCTAACACAAACCACTAACACATGTAGACCGGACGAGATGACTCCATGAAAGTGGAGACCAGACGAATCTCCGTCTTTCTCAACGCACAGGCGAGATGGACGAGGATGCATGTATACCTTATTCTTTTCCTGCATAACGCTGCTACAACCACGATAACGACAATGCCAGTTGACCAAACTCTAACTTTAGGGAACCTTCTACAGTGTTGACAGCGCAGTTCCGAGGTCCCCACCCTCTTTCGCTGCTGGAGCAGAAAGCAGAGGAGACGAGGACCCGTCGATTCCGCATAGACGACGAGGGCGAGGCTCATGATGGCTGCTACTAGGGTTCCCACCCTAGCCACCACCTCTCTTTCTTTCACCTGGCAAAGACTAACGGACTTTCCAAAACTTTTTAAGATTTAAAACATCTTATATTTAGAAAAAATATTTCTTAACTCAAGAATTTAACCTAGAGCTTTTCTTTGAACTTTTTTCTATTTCTAATACTCCCTCCTATTTATATTGATGGCCTTAATTTTATCTACATATAAATGCATATAGTCTAAATACTTAATTAGATACATGTAACAGTAACACTAGATAAACTTGAGACCTTAATAATTTAATATGGACCGGTGGGAGACTTTTCAGTTTTCCACAATCAATGCAAACTTCTGGAGGTTAACCGTTACTAGTCACGGTCTAGCTGCATTAGGGAGAGCACAAGAAAGAACTGCCATTTGACTGCGTAACTCACCACCAGAGATTCACAACGTGATATTGGCGGATTGTACTCCCCCTGATTAATGAAACCTTTTTTTTCCCAAAAAAAAAAATCAATGCAAACAACATGAACCGATTTTCCCGCAATTTATTTTTCCAAGATCCACGAAAGAAGCTTCATGCCCGATCGATGTGCCAGGTAGGTGAGTAGGTGTAGCCGTGTTCCCGGCGGCTGCCGTGTGGACGCGCGCGGACATGGGTTGAAGCAAATAATGCATGCGAAGGGCAAAAACAAACTGCTTTCTCGCCTTAAGCCCTTAATATCTTTTTCTTCAGAATTAACCTTTCGTTATTCCGTTTTAATCGTTGTCGACAGGAGGGAAAATCAGACCTCTTTATTATACTACTATTAATGATTTTTAGTAGATCGATGGAATTTTATTAAAAAAATGGAAATGCTACTTATGTAACTGACGTATCACGTGCAGCAGCCAAATATTCAGGTACAACGCCACACCTGACACGGCAGCTTACACAAAAGAAGGCATCGAAAACACTGACTTGTGTTCCCTGCATTATGCAACTGCAAGACTGCAAGAAAAGTGGATTTCCTACGCGGCAAAATTTATGTACGAGGTTTTACGCACCACACTGATTCTTTTATTCCTTTTATATGACTGATCTTTTTACTGGTGGCACTGAACGCTCGTGTGCACGCCTCGTGACAAAAACAGAAGAGCCACCTGACATCTAGTGGCCTACCAACCGTAAGGGCCTCTTTCAAAGAAGAAAAAGATTCCGAATGTCAGATTCGATAAGTCACCCTCGGAGCAAGAGACAACAAGTTGCTATGAGTTATGGGCTATGGGGCACAGGGGTAGTCCAATGATAGACAACCCCTAGAACTTGTTTTTTTGCATTGTAAAACAAATGTAATATGCGAGTGTATAAGAGCATCCATTGGCAAAAGGATCACCTGATAATGGTTACCACGATGCATCGTCTCCCTCTCTCGTCTAACTATAGCACTTGAGAGTTGATCCCGTCAAATCTGGCCAATCCGACGCCTACCGGGAAGTGCTAAGAGAAGGCGTCGGAGCTTGTAGTGTTCATACTAGGTGTAGTAGTAGCTAGTGTAGGGTGCGTCAGCCTTATGTTGGTTTATCGGCTTCTTGTCGGGAGGAAAGTGTCAGGTTCCTTAGGACGGATTCGATGCTCGCTAGTGAGATTTTTACTTGTTGTGGTGCTCCTAAGGTTGAAACCACAAGCGACGAGGAGAGATACCACTAGCTACTCCATCAATAAGGTTTTTCTATGATGCTCAACTCCATATGCAGGTGTTATTGTGTAGAATCCTTCGAGCCTCGGTGGTAGCAAGAGGAGAAGGATACAAAGTGAGCTAGGTGTGCTGAGGTCGACCGATGGAAGGGAAGGTGCAATATCAAGATCTCAATATCGGTGGTTGTTGACTATCATCCAAACCCGATAGCCAAAGGGAGGATTTGCAGGATGCGAGTGGAGCATCTCTTGCTCAACCTTGAAGATCGGAAGCTCTTCAATGGAGACGCGGCGGCGGATCTCGTCTTCTTCACCCAATTTGTTTCATCCTCGGTGGTATGGAGGATGGACGTCGACGACTTCAATTCATCATCAACGGTGCTAGGGTAGGACTTGATTGCTTTTCTTTTCTGGTCGGGGGTGTTTTTTAGAAAAACGAAGGACCTCCATGTAGTTTCCTACTTTGTTAGGGGTCTTTCTCCAATTTGTACCTTCACATTGAAAATTCAATGCACCATCTATACCCTTCAGAGTATGTCCCCTGTTACAAAATAATAATGGTTGTCTCATGGTTATAGGGAGCAGATCAGATCAAACAGTCATGTTGGTAGGCATACAATGCCAAAAACAATTGCTAAGATTGCTATGCCCAGTATAAAATGAACCATAAATTCAGAAGTTCTGTAACCCTCAGAAAGTAAAGGATGACCCCTAGTTCATATGCATTACCAAGGAAAAGTAAATTTTCTTTTATAGGCAAAATTCTATTGGATTTACATTCGATCATTGTCTATTTTTTTGTGTTTTTGTGTTTGTTAATAATTTGAGAATTAATATTTCAGTAAGGAGAACATAAACCCATATATAGCAAATAAAATTGCTACTCCGAACGTATAAAGAATGAGGTAAAACCTGTTTTGTTCATCTCAAGAAAGGAATCACTAAAAATACCCATGGAATGACACATTAGTTGCCGCAAGTTGCCCTGGTTTCCATGGTCGTTGGCTCGCTTCTGCTCATATTTTCTACCGTGAGGTGTACTCCCTCCGGTCAGAAATATAAGACATTTTAGCACTAGTGGAAACAGGGCAATGTGTCCCGGTTCGTAAGGGGCTTTAGTCCCGGTTGCCGAACCGGGACGGGGCAATCGGAACTAAAGCCCCCATCCTTTATTCCCGGTTCGGCCACAAACCGGGACAAAAAGGGCTCCACGTGGACGATGCATGGCGCGAGAGGGGAGGAGCATCCGTCCCGGTTCGTGTTACATATTTGTCTCTGTCGCGGCAGCAATTTGGCACATTTCTCTGCCGCGGCAGAGAATTCATTTTGCCCACCTTTTTTGCTGCGGCAGCATTTTGGCCACTTTTTGTGCCGCGGCAGAGAATTTATTTATTTATATTATTTTATTTTTTATTTTGTGTTTTGCACTCATCAATGAAGGAACCATTATATTACACAACGTCATCATGACTATAGAGATCCAAGTGTCTAACATATTACACTGGTTTCATGCATATATATACATACAAAATAAGCTCTTTGTATGGTTCTTATTGCCTTATACACCCAACTCCACATGATATTCTCCTTTTGGGTTTATGACCTCTACATCCAAGAATCCCGCCAATTCCTTCTGAATTGCTCATACGCGATCCTTTGGCAGAAGACCGTCCCGCAGCTGTTCGATCAGATTTGAAGAAGGAGTCAACCTATATGAATGAAACTAAACACAATTTGATGATAATAAAAACTATAAAAATTGTTTACGTACGTAAAGTTGCTCTAAATTTTTGCCCTTCTCACATCATGTCTGACGAATAAACTCGCAAACATAGTATCCACATAAATTATTCTCTGGTCCCTGCGTCAGGCACTTTACGAGAACAAAGTTCAATCAAAATAATAATCAAGCATGATAATGGTACGCGGATCTAGCTAGTGGTACTTACATCTAGTGGTTGAAATGTAAGCTCCTCTTTCCAAACACCCCTAGCCTTATTGGTGAACCGTTTCCAAGCGCTGCCCGACGAAGAAAACGAATAAAAGGAGTTATTAATTACTTGATATCAGGAAATTCACGAACGTTGCTGATATAGTGCTGTAATGATTAGAGTTACCACTGGAGCATTATCTGCATGTCCGCCCACGTCTCAAAGGGTTTATGTTTCGAGTCCATGACTAGCACCCGCCCTTTGTTAGGTTGAATGATTAGCAGAATATAGTGGAAGCTGCGCATGCATAACTCATCAATTATACACTTAACGTCACGTAAGCGAAATAGAAAGTGTATACAAGACAATAACACTCACTCAAAGTTGTAAGGAAATAGTATTTCCCTTCTGGTTTCTTGAAACCTTAACTTGTGTATAATATTATCCTCTGTATCCTGATGGCTCAGTTGATGTGGAGCCTGTTGGGAACCCCAAGAGCAAAGTGTGAAGCAGCACAGCAGCAAGTCTTCCCTTAGTTGAGACCGAGGTTATCGAACCAGTAGGAGGAATGAAACATCACAAAGGTGTTACAAGCAACGCGGAGACCTGCACAACACAAACTCAAGACTTTGCCCCCAACTAACAGTGAGGTTATCAATCTCACCGGTAGTTGTAACAAAGGATTAAACGTATGGTGTGGAAGGTAATAGTTTGCAGCAAGTAAACAAGTAACAGTGGAAGATGTAACAATGGTAAAGATTGGACCAGGGTCCATAGTTCACTAGAGGTGCTCTCTTTAGATAAACAACATGGCATGAAGGGTAAACAAATTACAGCAGGGCAATTGACAGGAACTGAGCAAGGCATAATAATGTAATTACTAGTCAGAAAGATCCTATGAGATTCGATTGGGCAATACAACAAGATACACAGACCGCCATCCAACTGCATCTATGACTAGAAGTCCACCTTCAGGTTATCATCCAACCCCCTCCAGTATTAAGTTGCAAGCAACAGACAACTGCATTAAGAAAAGTGTGTAAGGTAAACAGTCCACATGTTCCATGAACAAGAGACCGTTGTTTTCTCCCTAGTAGCAACAGCACGTCTACAACCAAAGAGATTTCTGTCACTTCCCTTGGAAACTAGAAGCATGAACCCACTATCGAGCATAAATACCCCTTCTTGGAGTCACTAGCAACTACTTGGCCAAGATAGCTACTAACAACAGAGAGCATGCAAGATCACAAACAACACAGACATGATAGAATCATAAAGACAAAACCATTAATCAAACCAACATAATAATCTCAATATCCATCGGATCCCCGCAAACACAACATGCATGATTACAAATAGATTAGATCTTGATCATGAACGGAGCTCACAAGATCTATACATGAAAGCACAAGGAGGAGATACAACCATCTAGCTACTACATGGACCCATAGTCCAAGGTGGAACTACTCACGCATCATACCGGAGAGAAGACCTCCGGGATGATCTGCCCTCCGGCAGGGTGTCGGGAAGAACTTTAGATCCCCCCATCTAGGGACGATGGTGGCGACGGCTACAGACGGTTTCATGGAGATTTGATCGGGTTCTTAGGATTTCTGCATCGGGGGCTTCTTATAGGCAAAGGGGGAGGCCGAGGAGGCGACCAGGAGGGGCAAACCCTAGCCAGGCACGGGCCCACCCCTGGCCGCGCCTGGGAGGGTCTGTCTGTCCTGGCCCGCTTCCTCATCTCCCCTCTGGACTTCTTGTTCCCCACGGAAAATAATTGACTTTGACGTTTGTCCCGTCCAATTCCGATAATATTTCTTTACTAACTTTTCTAAAACCAAAACAGCGTAAATCGGGCATCTAATCGTTGCAACTTGTTAATAGGTTAGTACCAAAAAACATGTAAAAAGCACCTCAAAGTGTAGACAAGTAAAGCAAAGTAGATACTAAACAAGCATGGAGCATCAAAAATTATAGATACGTTTCCGACGTATCATATCCTGGGGTCTTTTTTGAGATTAGCTTCATGAACAAAATATGGGTCAATGAACCCAATGTCATAGATTTGTCCTCTGCTGCATTCGAGAATCTTCATTCTGCATAATATAGTATGATTATATACATGCAATAAACGAGGTGAGATAGTTAGAGACTTAATTATAGAATTAGTACTTACAGAAAATAATCACTAATGATCATTTTGTCCAAGGCGTCTTGATTGAATAATTGAAATAGTTCAAAAAAATTCAATCATTGCCATGTCATCTTCTTTCCCATAATGCTTTTTCGTAACCCTCGGCATTATCTTGTTAGCCCCGACCTTTGTGGCATTCATGTAACAGTTATGCAATCTTCGCGTTTTTGTTGGTAGATTCTTTACCTCCTTAGGTTTGACGAGAGGATTCCCGTACTGGTATTTGTATGCTACTTCAGCCACGGGGAAGTACTCTAACTGGGATAAGTAGTTAGCAATACTCATACCTTGAGCAGTGGCCGCTTCTCCATACATTGTAACTACTTGTGGATCATACTGCTCTACGGCCGCATATTTACTCGACCCCACATTGGTATGGGAAATCACCTTGAGAGGGGGCACGATTGTATTTTTTGTTCTCCAAGCTGGGGAAGTGATTTCCCGCTGGCACTGGTGCTCTTTGACAAATTCTATGTTGCATGTAACTTGAGAATAGAGCGCTCATAGTCTGATGACAGCTTTGGCTCGAGTTGGTGAAGGCCCTTTAGCATTTTGAACACTCGGTCTCTATCTTCTTTGGTGCCGTGGAACTCTGGCTCTTTTAGCCGCCTCGGCTTAGCGAAAAACTCTGTCGTTTTCGCCTCGACGATCACCGCAGTCTCCTCTAGAGTACAATCGTAAGCTCTCTTTGGAGGAACCATTGGTACCTTTGGAAGAGGCTCTTGTTTGTGTTGGCGATCGCTTACCACTCAGTAGAGTAGCGATGGTACGCTTACGCTTTTTTCCTGAGGCAGCGGCGATGGCTGGTGTGGCGGCAACGACTGTGCTGGAGACGGCTGTTGCACTGGAGACGGGTGAGGCAATGGAGACGAATGTTTTTCTGGCGGAGATGGGTGAGGCGGCGGCAAAGATGGCCTTGGCGTCTGATTTGGAAGCACGATATATTCCTTTGGCCATAAAATGGTGACGTTTGTTGCTTATCTGTCGTGGTATTGCCAACGAGTACGCCATGGAGGGGTCCTCACAGTGCGTGTTTAGAGACGTGGGGTAAGGAGGACGGTTGACGGGTACGAGGTAACACAGCTTACCCAGGTTCAGATCCCACAACAGTGGCGGAATCCTACTCCTGCTATAAATTACTATAATGGCAATATGCCGAGTTACAGAGATAGGTTTGCTGTGCGAGGTGGCTAGAGAGTCTAAGTTATCGTGCCCTAAAGGCTCCCATAGGCCCGACTTATATAGTCGTCATATCCTAGGGTTACAGGGAAAAGTCCTAGCCGGGCAGGTTATAGAGTCCTACACCGTCTATCACTAGTCTTGTGTATCTTGTACTCCAAGGCTCCGGGTACGCTGGTGACTCCACCGTAGCCTTCCTTTATCCAGCATGGGCCTCCCTTCTGGATCCACCTAACTGGGCCTCCCAGCAGGCCACAGGCCATGCTACCGACTATGGGCCACCCGGGTTAGTCGGATAAGAGACATGCTATGAGGATACCCATATAGCATATCCCCAACAGTAGCCCCCGGAGAACTCCGAGATCTTGCGCCATCTTGCCTCTTCCCGTGAAATGCTCCGTCTAGATGGATGTCGGCAAATCGTCAAGCAACATCTTGTAGTCCTCCCAAGGAACCCTGCAAAGGTTTCTCCGTCTTCTATGAGTAAGTCGGAGAAAGGCTGAATCTTCCATCGTACGCTCCCGTTGTCGGATTAAACCCGTCTATGCTGGAATCTTCGATGGGACGGCTCATCTACCATGTTAGTTATGGCGACGTAGGCTGTGGGTCAGCGACGCCTCGTAACTCACACATGCAGAGAACGTAATCATATCCGATTTTCCCGCGCGGGCGATACAAACCGTTGGCGGCGGCGGTTGGAGACGTGGCGAAATTACCGCGCACGTTCGCGAACACGTCGTCTACGCGGCAACCGTCCAATTAGCTGCACGAATCTTGACGCAGAGTAAGATAAATAGTAACCGTGGGACACCTGCCACTTTTTCACCCCATTCTCTCACGTCATCATCTTCTTCCTCCAGCCGCACGCCTCCTCGAGCTCTCCGCGGAAAACCTCGAGAAACCCTAACCTCTCTCTCTGCACCAGTCGCGTTCTCTCCCTCCTCCATGGCTAGCAGCAGCTCATCCCCGTCAATGGCGGCGTCGAGCGAAGCCACGGCAAAGTCGGCGAGCTCCGTCGTCGTGCCCCCAGAGGGCCTGGTCATCCCTGTGTCGGCGGTGATTGAAACCACCGGCGGCGACCACAATCTGGCGGCGCTAGAGCCCCTGGAAGAGGAGCCAGACTCGCACAAAGGCGACTGGCGCGGCTCGGACATCACCGACCGCGACATCCAAGAGATGGTCGCCGAAGGCTACCTCCCATGATGGAGGGGCTCGCTGGCGGGCGCCGGCCCGGCAGGTGGCCTTCTCCCCAAGCCGGAGAGAAAGTGTACCTCAAGGCGCAATTGGCACGCGGCGTTTCTCTGCCCATCTCCCACTTTTTTCTGTCCGTCTTGAATCACTTCAAGGTCCAACCCCATAACCTCTCCCCCAATGGTATCTTAGTGCTTAGCAACTTCGCGGCACTTTGTGAGGGTTACCTAGGGATTAGGCCTAGGTTAGATTTGTTTGTGTATTTCTTCACCGTCAAACATGAAGCCGGACACAGTAGGGAGGAGCTTAGGAACTGCGGCACCATAAGCTTCAAGATCCGACCTAGCTGGCGGTTCCCCGACATAGTCGGCCACGAGTCGTGCAAAAACTGGCAGCGGACGTACTTCTACGGCCCCGACATTCCTTTGGCAGGCCGAGAAGTAACGTACCTGGACTTCGTGGATGGAGCTGCCGCTGAAGTCTCCACATGGCGGTCCCATGCCTCCCTTCCCTCCGACCTCGACGCTTCTCGTGCAATAAGGCGGATCGAGTGGTTCGTAGAGACGGGTCTAACCGGCTTGGACCTAGCCATGTGCTGGTTCATTAGGCGGATCCAACCTCTGCAGCACCGCACGAAGTATATGCACGAGTACACCGGCGACCGAAGGGATACCCTCCGGATCTCCGAGGACAACTTCTCGAGCGACTCCGTCAAGTTCTGCCTCAAGGACATCGTCAAGGTGAAGGATAAGAAGCGTGGCTTCACCCTCACCTACGACATGTTCGTAGACGGAAAGTGCCCAAAGGTAGATATTTATTTTCCGTGTATGACATTGCTCTAGTTTTTCCGTCTTGCCAATACCATCTTGTCTAACACGATGATTTCTCACTTAACAGCTTAGTGATCTAGAGGAGGATAACCTGGCTGCCCAAATCTACGATCCAAAGATGAAGGAAGTCACGGTCGTGTCCGACGACGATGCCCCGTTGGCGCGAAAGCGGAAGAGCTCCACCTTTGACGCTGCCGACGGAGGTAAGAAGAAGACGGAGGGTGGAGCCTCCAAAAAATCTTGCCACAGGCGGAAAAGAAGAAAGCCACCAGGATGTTTGCCAAAGCGCCCCCTAGTGTAAGCCTCTCATCCTCCGACATTGTCTTATTTATCTGTCTTATTCCTGTACTTATGCGTTTTGCACGTTTCAGGAAGAAAGCCACAACCAGCCTCAAGAAGTCCTCCAAGACTCTTGGGGCTTCTAGAAATATTAAAGATATGCTGCATCGCGACTCTTCTCTCGCCATCGCCCCTGCTACTCCTGCCGTCAAGCCCTCCTCCGCTCCGACAAGCTCTCAAGTCCAGGAGGCACCAGGCCCTTCCGCCATGGAAGTGGACTCTGGCGCCTCAACCGAGCTTGCTGTTGTCGGCGAGCATGCGACGCAGGAGAGTGCTGCTCTCCAAATGGCTGAAGCTCCGGCTAAGGATGCCATTGGTAGTGGCAAGGCGGTGATGGGAGCTGGTACCTCTGCCGAAGGCGGCGCCCCTACTCCTCGGAAACCCTTCGAATTCCCGAAGATTGTTTACCCGACACTCATGCCGAGTAACACAACTATGGTTCCTGGAGGAGTGTCGTCATCTCCGACGTGCGGTCTTGAGGAGATACTCCGGCAAGCAGACATCTTGCGAGGAAACAGCATTGCCTTTGGCAAGCTGCTGGCCGAGAGCACTACAAGCCTTAAGATCATCGCACTTGCAAGTTTCACTTTACCTTTTGCATTTCGTATGAGTATCCCACTGTAGCCCCCGAGGATGTAGACGGAAAACCATAGGTTTTGCATCTATATGCTCTAAGAGTGACTAAGTTAGAAAAAACTCTCACTGTAGCCCCCAAGCATTTAGATGGAAGAAATTATTCCGACTAGATGCTTTAAGAGTAGCAGACACAGTGTTTATATTTTTCAGTGCCGTAGCCCCCCAAGCTTCTAGTTGTAACTGAATTAGTTCCGACTAGATGCTTTAAGATAAGCATTTTCTGAGTTAAAAACTTTATACTGTAGCCCCCAAGCCTGTAGTCGAGAACTGAATTAGCTCCGACTAGATGCTTAAAGAAAAGCTAAGCATATCGCTAAGTTAAAAACTCTCGCTGTAGCCCCCGAGCATCTAGGTGGAAAATCTCCGACTAGAAGCTCCAGGCAGACTAAACAACGACTTGACTTTGTATTTGTTTCCACAGAACGAGAATGCTCGGAGGGGCATGGACAATGACAAGTACCAGAAGATGCGCGCAGACCTTGAAGCTGAAAAGGGTAAAACCGCCATCTTGAAGGAACAGATCATCAAAAACAAGAGTCTGTTTTCTTTTTGCGCATTTCCGTCTTACTTTTGTGCCTATAATCTCCGAGTACTCAATGTGTACTTTGTTTTCTCCGACTTGCAGGGCATGTCGCCAAGGACAAGGATATTGTCGAGCAGTCCAAGCACATCCAGCAGCTGGACAGCGAGAACAAGATCCTTAAGAAGGAGAGAGAAGAAATGCTGAAGATGCACGGGGATTCCATGAAAGCCCTGCAGGACTCCGCCTCTGCAGAGATCAATCGCTTGAAGGAGGAGCTTGCGATCCTAAAGGATCAGAAGCAAGCTGCCGATGAGCAAAACCTTCGCCATAGCGAGGCGTTTAAGCTCCTCCAATAAGAGAAGGAATCCTTGGCGGACGTCGTCTGGCAGGCTAAAGCCAGCATCTTCAGTAAGTGTCCTCCGCCTTGTAGTTCTGTAGTCTGGATACTTAGAATTTTTTGAACTCATGCAATCGCTGTCGGAATTTTCAGCGCCCATGGGTTTAACCCGCTCGCCTCCTTCGGACAAGGAATGCATGATTCTTGCTGGCAACTTCATCAACACCGCCATCGCCCATGCCAAGGAGATTGCCAAGCCCCTCCAGATTTATATCAAGGCCTCAGACTCCGTGGTGAAGTACGCGGAGATTCTGCGCCGAGCCCCCGAGCGTGTCGCAAGCTGGAAAGCTTCATGCGCACGGGCTGGCGCAAGGATGGCGCTGTCTATGGTGAAGGCACACTATGAAGATGCCGACATCGACACGGTGACATCTGGTATCCCCGACGTGGATGATGACAGCAAGGAGATCGATCACAAAGCCATCCTGTCATCACTCATGGGGTATGATACCAGGGTTGCCGAGTTGGTAGATGTTGACGTCTTCGTGCCCAGGAACTTTCTCGACAACGCCAACCCAGAATCCTCCGAGTCTCACCACAGCGTTGATGCTGAGGGTGATTCTCTGGCTGGTGATGATGCGGCCTCCAAGTCCCATGCACCCAAAGAGTGAAAAAACACTTTGTAACTTCTGTTTCACCTCTGGAGTGTGTGCAGTGAAAAACTTGGTGATGTAATCTTAAGGCGGAAAACAATGGTTGTCGTATCCTGCTACTTAAGAATTAATTCCCAGTATGTACATATTTTTTAAGCAAGTGCTGGCTTATCCATTACTTTGGTTTTTATGGTTGACTTTTCGTGAGTCGGAAGACTCGTTGTCGGAACTATGCGCTTAGGTGATGATGCCCAATGGCACCGTCAATAACCTAAGCACAAAATCGCCGACAATAAGTGCCGAAAGTCACTACTCCAGAATCCACATAAAAACAACAAAGAACGTGTAGACCAGAAAACTTAAGCTAACGCCCGTAGGCGGAATTTTCACAAGTGCAATCGCAAGACTTGTGCATAAAAGTTTTATATGATCCAAAAATGAACACTAAAGGAGGTAAAAGACTCAGCAATATGAGTGAACCAAAGAGCTTTATTTCATTGATCATATAAGAGGTACACGGTTATATAAAAAATGCTAAGTGTAGAAAGGACGTAACTGTGCTATGTTCCATGGCCGATCAAGCTCCGGGTAGTCATCATCCGGGTCACGTCGCTTACGCTTATGATCCTTGTTGGGTCTATCCTTGAGTTCACGATTGTCGACAAGGTAGTAAGACCCATTGAGCAGTGCCTTGCTTATGATAAACGGTCCTTCCCATGGCGGGGATAGTTTGTGTGACTTCTTCTGCTTAAGTCGGAGCACTAAATCCCCCTCTTTAAGCGGCGATGCGAGCAACGGCGACTATGGTAGCTGCGTAGCTTCTGCTGGTAGATGGCGGATCTTTGGCATGCCAAAACACGCTCCTCCTCGAGAAGGTCCACATCTAGGCGTCTGGATTCTTCAGCGTCATCTTCGTCGTAGGCGGCAACTCTTGGTGCATCGTGGAGGATGTCGGAAGGTAGGATGGCTTCTGCTCCATATACCATGAAATAGGGGGTGTAGCCGGTGGATCTGTTGGGTGTAGTTCGTAAACTCCACAACACAGATGGCAATTCTTCCGCCCAGGCTCCAACTGCTCTATGTAGCGGTGCCTCAAGACGTGGCTTGATTCCCTGTAGAATTAATCCATTGGCTCGCTCAACTTGACCATTGGATTGTGGGTGTGCCACAGATGCAAGGTCAAGTCGGATGCCTTTGTCCCAGCAATAGGCCTCCACTTCTCCGAGTGACAAGTTGCTTCCGTTGTCGGTGATGATGCTATGTGGGAGACCAAATCTCACCACTAGATCCCAGACAAACACGAGGCGATTGCCCCATCAAGCTTTCTAATGGGTTTAGCTTCTATCCATTTGGTGAATTTGTCAACTGCTACAAGCAGATGCGTAAATCCACACGGTGCCGTTTGTAACGGCCCCACCATGTCTAGCCCCCAGACTGCAAACGGCCAAGTTATTGGTATTGTTCGCAATTCTTCAACAGGAACATGTGGTTGTCGGGCATAATACTGGCATCCTGTGCATGTCTCAACCAGCTTGTCGGCGTCCGCCTTCGCGGTCAGCTAGTAGAATCCTTGCCGGAAGGCTTTCGCGACCAATGATCGAGGAGCGGCGTGATGCCTGCAATCTCCGAGATGGATCTCGTGCAGGATTTACATACCTTCTAGCTGGGAAACACATTTTAGGTATACACCAGTAGTGCTCCTTTTATAGAGTTGCCCATCGATTATGGTATAACCCTTTGCTCGCCATACTATTTGCCGTCTTTCGACCTCGTCGTCAGGCAAACTTCCGTGTTCGAGATATTCCATGAACGGTTTTGTCCAAGCCAGAGGGATCTTTGTCACCATGTTGCCAAAAGAGTCAGCTCTATCCGGGTTGTCGATGTCGGCTCCTTTTACGGATGGTGTGCGTAGATGCTCTAGGAAAACTCCTGGCGGAATTTGCTTGCGCCCTGATCCAAGTTTAGACAGTAGATCAACCGCCTCGTTTTGCTCCCTAGGCACATATTTGACTTCGTAGCCCAAGAAGCTCTTGGCTATCTCGTCCACTTCATCGCGATATGCCGCCATCATAGGGTTCCGCGCATTCCAGGTGCCAGCCACCTGCTGGGCAACCAAGTCGGAATATCCACAGCAAACTATGCGCTTGATGCCAATATCCTTGGCTACACGTAATTCGTGAATGAGTGCTTCATACTCCGCCATGTTGTTTGTAGCCTCGAAGTGGATCTGTAGAACGTAGTGTAACTTGTCTCCTTTTGCTGACTGTAGCAATACACCACCCCCGAGCCGTTGAGCAGCTTTGATCTGTCAAAGTGCATCACCCAGTACTCTGGTTCTGGCAACGGAGTGGCATCTGGCATATCCGTCCAATCTGCAATAAAATACGCCAAGGCTTGTGACTTGATAGCGTCGCGTCTCTTGTAGGTGATCTTGAAGGCGGCAAGTTCAATGCCCCACTTCGCGACCCTTCCTGTAGCGTCGCTGTTGTTGATAATGTCGGACATTGGAGTCTTGCTCACTACTGTGATTGGGTGCTCCTGAAAGTAATGCCTCAGCTTTCGCGAAGCGAGGAATACTCCATAAGCTATCTTTTGGTAGTGCGGGTAACGCTGCTTGGACTCCGTCAAGACTTTGCTTACATAGTAAACTGGTCATTGGACTCCGTGCTCATAGCCTGGTTCCTTCCGCTCTACCACGACGATGATGCTAATAACCCTGTTGGTTGCCGCCATGTAAATTAACAGGGGCTCTCCAGGCTCGGGTGCTGCAAGGATGGGCGCTGAGGAAAGAATCTCCTTGAGCTGCTTCAATAATGCATCTGCTTCGTCTGTCCATGTGAATTTGTCCGCCTTCTTCAGCAACTTGTACAGTGGCAGAGCCTTCTCTCCAAGTCGGCTGACGAACCGAGTAACTGCTGCAACACAACCTGTTAGTCGTTGGATGTCCTTTAGGCATGTCGGACGGTTTATGTTTAAGATGGCCTTGATTTTCTCCGGGTTGACCTCGATTCCGTGCTAGGAAACGATGAAGCCCAACTATTTGCCGGCTGGAACCCCGAAAACGCATTTCTTAGGGTTAAGCATCATGTTGTATTTCCAGAGATTATCGAAGGTTTCTTTTAAGTCGGAGATTAAGTCGTTTGACTTTTTAGACATCACCGCGATATCTTCCACATAGGCGTGAACGTTCCGACCGATTTGGTCGTGAAGGCAACGTTGCATTGTCCGCTGGTAGGTAGCACCTGCGGTTTTCATCCCAAAGGGCATTGTGACATAGCAAAACGTGCCGTACGGGGTAGTGAACGAAGTGGCCAATTGGTCCGACTTCCTCATCTTGATCTGGTGGTATCCTGAGTATGCATCGAGAAAACACAAAAGTTCCGAGCCAGCCGTCGAGTCAATGACTTGGTCAATGCGAGGCAAAGCAAACGGATCTTTGGGACATGCTTTGTTCAAGCCGGTGTAATCAACACACATTCTTAATTCAGTAGTTCCCTTTTTGGGGACAAGTATAGGATTGGCCACCCATAGGGTGTGAAGGACTTCTCGGATAAAACCAGCCTTAAGTAACCTAGCTATCTCTTTGCCAATGGCGCGTCTCTTCTCATCTCCGAAGCGTCGTAGAGGTTGTTTCACTGGGTTACATTTTGGATCTATGTTTAAGCTGTTCTCGGCAAGTTCCCTAGGTACACCTTTCATGTCGGCGGGTTTCCAGGCAAAGATGTCCCTATTCTCACAGAGGAACTCGACGAGCGCGCTTTCCTATTTGGGATCCAGGTTCGTCCCAATGGTGACGGTCTTGGAGGCATCGCCTACCACAAGTTCCACCGGCTTGGTCTCGATGGCGGCCTTGAACGCAGGAGCGGAGTCAGAGATCTGCTTCTTCGACGCGGGCATCTCTGAGTCATTGGCCTTGCTCTGGATCTCCTTGAATTCTTCGCTATAGAGGACAGCTTCTGCAATGGCTGCTTCATTGATCTCACAGTCCCTTGCCTTGGTAAAGCTTCCGGATACGGTGATGACGCCGTTTGGTCCGGGTATCTTGAGCTTGTTGTAGACAAAGCATGGCTTGGCCATGAACGTGTGGAATATGTCGTGGCCGAATATGAAGTGGTACACGCTCTTGAAGGGGACCACCTCAAAGGTCATGCGCTCTTGGCGGTAATTATTAACGTCGCCAAAGGCTACCTGAAGCGTGATGCACCCAAGGGACCGAGCCTTCCGACCAGGAACTACGCCATGGAACACGGTGTTGGTCCGCCTTAGGTTTGCCTCCGTCAAGTTCATCTTCTGCAGTGTATCCAGGTACATGATGTTGATGCTGCTTCCACTATCCACCATGCACTTGGTGAACTCCACGCCGTCAATCAATGGGTTGATGACCATGGCGTACTGGTTCTCCGTGGGCACAAGGTCTGGGTGGTCCGTCCTGTCCCAAGTGATTGTAACCTCCGACCAGCGCAAGTATTAGGGAACTGGGGGGAGAGTAGCCATCAGGATCCTTAGAGAGGTCTTCTGTTGTCGGACGGTTGGGTTGCCAAGGAAAGTGTGGTAGACTGGGGCCTTCTTTGCAAAGGGGTTCTTGCCCTTGTCGTCGCTCTTGGCGGCGTGCTTGGGGTCAACGTCCTCATCCATGTCACTTGAATCCTTGGACTCCTCCTCCTTCTTCTTCCCCTTGCCCTTGCCTCACGGTCTATTCTTCCAACTTTGCTTGTAGCCGGACTCCGGATCTTCCTTGAGGTCGTTGACGAACTTGCAGTGTCGATTGGTATGGGTGGCCTTGCCGTTGACGTCGAGGTGTACGAGGCACGACATATCGCGGTACTCCTCGTACGTTTGGGGAACACGGAGCGGCGCCGAGTTGGTTTCACTTCCTCGCTACTGCCCGCGGCCTGCTCCCCTTCCTCGGCCATGTTGTCCGCCTTCTCCTCGTCCTGCAAAAGTCTTGGCGACCATGTCGGTAGATTGCTTTTCTTCTGGAGTGATTTCCCGCTTTGTACTACTGTTCCTCCGAGCTTGGGTTGGAATGGCCGTTGCCGGCAAAGAGCCACGAGCATCGTCGTCGGTAGCTGCGAACTCACTAGCTAACTGAATCATCTGATTCAAGTCAAGCTGATGATTGTCCTGCAAGCGCTTCATCTTATGTCGGAGCAACGTGCCCCTTTCTAACCCATCGATGAAGGCGGCCATGGCGGTCTGGGCGTGCACTCCTGCGCAGGAATTCTTCATATCCAGCCAGCGGGAGAGGTAGGCGCGAGATGTCTCGTCTTTCTCCTGCACGCACCGTTGTAGATCGCCCATAGTGTAGGGTCGCTTGTATGTACCCTCAAAGTTCTTGGTGAATGCTTCTTGCATGTCCAGCCAGTTGTAGATAGATCTCTCCGGCAAGTCGTCGATCCATTGACGGGCCGTGCCCGCCAACATTAACAGGAGGTACTTGACGGCGACGTTGGGGTTGCCTCCGGCAATCTCCACCGCGTTGCCGTAGTCTTGCAACCATGTGGCAGGCTTGGCGGTGCCGTCATAGGGCTTGATGGTCTTGTCAATCCGGAAACCTTTGGGGTAAGTTGCGGACCGTATTGCAGGTCCAAAGCAACGTGGTCCCAGGTATGGTCCTTCCCAGGCCTCGTGGATCTTATCGATCCGTGAACGTGCATTGTACGGCTCCGGGTTCTTCTTCTTGTTGTCAACAGGGGACATGCTACGTGAATGATGCGGGCCTCTTCCGCCATGGTGACTGCTTGGTGGTGACGGAGGCGGATGTGGCGGTGGGTTAGCCTTCTTGCTGTTACCCTCCTGCGACGCCCCACGCCTGTCACGGTTGCTTGTCGGACGCGGAGGGTCGTGGTGTGACCTGCTCTTATGTCCTTGGTGGCGCTCTTCATCATGACGGGTCTATGCCGCATTGCGCGGATGACGATGCCGAACTGCTTTGGTGGAGGCATATCTGTGCGATGGTGAGTCTTGTAGTCTTCCTGATGTCGAGGGGATCGGAGCGGTGGCGATGGGCGTCGAGGTTGTGCTCTTTCTCCGTGGTCGGAGGATATGGGGATAGCATCCTTCCTATTGCGCGCATCCCTCCGTCTTCGTTCTGATGAACCCGTCCGTGATCCGACATCTTGAGGAGATCTGTCCCTTGGCGGTTTGTACTGGCTAGATCGGCAGAGCACTGGGTCCGACTCAAGCCTCTGAGAGTTGTCCTTTTCCTGCTGCTTTACCGCCTTGGCCACTAGGTCATAGACCTGTTCCACTGCCTCAGGCGATCTATCATGCTCCAGAAGGGTCTTGGCGACGGCGAGGCTAAGGAGTGGGGTGGGCATCACCTGCTTGCCTTCACTATCAATGTATGGCTTGGCCTGTGCCGACTTCGAGGGAGCCCATCCTAGGTTGCGCTGTACACCAGGATCGTTGATGACGCAAGCCGGAGCCTTCTTGGCCTTCTGCTGCTGCAGCAGAGTCTTGTACTCGGCTTCCATTGCTCTAGCTTTTTCTATGGACTTCTGCGCGTTGACCAGATCTCGATCTAGTTTAGCGCCTTGCTCCGTGATGGCTTGCACTTCCTCCGGTAATGCCGGGCGCTTCGTCAAGCTGAGTCACGTTCCGGATATGATCAACAGTTAGTGGCTCAACGAGGAGATTGCCGTACATCACTCTATTAGCTGGAGTAACGTGGGCTGCTGCCGACGTGGATGCTGGAGGCGGCAAGTTTGTGGTTTTGTTGTTGCTTGGACCGGTGCCGAGTTCCTGCGGCTGCTGCACTGGGTTAGGCGGAGGGGGCATGACCTTTGCGCGATCATTGTCGGCAGCAATAAGTGGCCCCTTCCCCTTATTCAGCACCGTAGGCGGAGCTTGCCCGGGCTGGTCTTCATCCATCGATGTCCCAATGTTGACGAACACCCCTCGAGACATGACGGTGTTATTAGCTTGTTCGTCGCGCGAGTACTCCTCCTCCATCTCCTGCATAGCGGAGTCTAGCTCTTCTGGACTGAAGTCTATTTCCTCTGAATCTGCACTGAAATCAGCATAAAGTGCGTCAATGACAGAGTTGGAGGGTGCCAGGACTTCCTCGATGACGGGCGGTGGAGGTGCAACAACCTCGATGATGACTAGAGGTGGTGGTGCTGCTGCGATGATGGCGGCCGGAGGCGGTGGTGGTGGCTGAATCGGAGGGGCCCCGTCAATGAGCGCAAGCGCTGTCTGGGCTGCCGCTTCAGCCTCCGCGTAGTTGTTGACGGTGTTCACCATGTCTTCAAAGGTAAGGCGTCCTGACGCCTGTTGCCGTCTTAGAGAGTGTCGGAGAAGCGTGCCATGGTCCAGTTCTTCCACAAAGTGATAGATGGCATCATCATTGGGGTAGTGGGCCAGATCGGCTCGTATATGGAGCCACCTGGCCAGGTAATCGCGGGGGTTTTCGCCCTCTCTCTGAACGCAACACGCCAGATCGAAGATGGTAACCACGCCGACGAACTTGGATCTCTGTTGTCCAGACGCACGGACAAAGCCGACGGATTTGCAGTGATCTTCCACCTTTATATCCTGCATAGGGGCGGTTTGGGTGGGTCTTGAATTTTTTCCGATATTTACTGGCAAACTCCGAGGAGAGATCCGACATCGATCCTTCCGCGAGCGTATCCTGCCCGTAGG
The DNA here is from genome assembly GCA_023614405.1 of Avena insularis. NCBI lineage: Eukaryota > Viridiplantae > Streptophyta > Magnoliopsida > Poales > Poaceae > Avena > Avena insularis. The sequence goes on along the minus strand of CM042685.1, from coordinate 227,712,429 downwards.
CGGTCCGTGCGGGTCTTGATGCTTTCCGATCTTTGCCGGCAAACTCCGAGGAGAGATCCGACATCGATCCTTCCGCGAACGTATCCTGCCCGTAGGCGGTCCGTGCGGGTCTTGACGCTCCTCCGTCTTCCAGGGAACTAGAGCCCGAGTTGGTTTCACCGATGAAGAGGTGGATGTCTCCGATAGGAACGATCGAACACCGCGTAGGGTTCATCTTCGCCGGGATCCAGAACTCGTCGGGAGGGACGATCGGGACGTTGCCGGAGAAGAGAACGCGACCGATGGCTACGGTTTTGCCGATTCCCGCAAAGATCTTGGTCCTCGCCCGCTGAAGAGCCTGAAGCGCCTCTTTCCCCACGGTGGGCGCCAACTGTCGTGGTTTTGCCGACGAGTACGCCATGGAGGGGTCCTCACAGTGAGTGTTTAGAGACGTGGGGTAAGGAGGATGGTTGACGGGTACGAGGTAACACAGCTTACCCAGGTTCAGATCCCACAACGGTGGCGGAATCCTACTCCTGCTATAAATCACTATAATGGCAATATGCCGAGTTACGGAGATAGGTTCGCTGTGCGAGGTGACTAGAGAGTCTAAGTTATCGTGCCCTAAAGGCTCCCATAGGCCCGACTTATATAGTTGTCAAATCCTAGGGTTACAGGGAAAAGTCCTAGCCGGACAGGTTACAGAGTCCTACACCGTCCATCACTAGTCTTGTGTATCTTGTACTCCAAGGCTCCGGGTACGCTGGTGACTCCACCGTAGCCTTCCTTTATCCGGCATGGGCCTCCCTTCTGGATTCACCTAACTGGGCCGCCCAGCAGGCCATAGGCCATGCTACCGACTATGGGCCACCCGGGTTAGTCGGATAAGAGACATGCTATGAGGATACCCATATAGCATATCCCCAACATTATCCTAGTTTAGTCACATCCCCTTCACCTGCAGGGTACTCAAGCTTCAACTAGTGAAATTCGTGCATAACTTCATCCACCCTGATAAGAGCGTAGTCCTATGGAACCGGACGACAATGGTAAGTTGGTTCAGGTCCAATTGGTAAGGAATAGCCGACCGCCACCTTCATTGTTATGTTCACAACTTTGATAAGTAGCCCGCAATGTGTCATCTCCGTGATATCATCCACTGGGTAGCCAACATGAGCCATCGTCGGTGCACCATCATCATCGTCATCACCCATACCTCAGTGGAAGCCACACTACTTTTCCGATTATTCGATAGGCCGGTAGCATCGAATGCAGGTTTTACCACCATGTGCTGCTAAGATGGGCCGGTAGTACCTTGCTGGCTAAGCGCATCAATTTGATCTTGTTTCCACTTTAATTGTTATTCAATTTTACCCATCCAGTATGCCTGAATATTTTCTTCAATTTCCTCCTTGTCCTTTCTCCTCTTATGGCTTCCATCGGATATATCTTCCTGTCTGCGGGAAACCCAGTGCTCCATGGTTGGGATCCTATTGTGCCACGTGTTCATCCTTTGTGTTCCGGATTCCCAAGGGTGAGTGTGATCTCATCATTCTCTCTATTGAGAATGAACTCCCCCTCTTCAATAGCCTTTACTGCATTTCTTATGTCCTCATGGGCAAGGGGTTTTCTTTATGTCTTATGTTATATATGTTGGAGATATGCCCAAGAGGAAATAATAAAGTGGTTATTATCTGTAACATCCCAAAAATCATAATTTGAAAAGTTTGCATATCATGCATGCATTCATAAGCATTTAGTTATTTTCAAACAAAATTACAAAATGAGAAACCATTTATATGCCTATTATTTTATGCTAGAAAGGCAATGGTTCTATTTTACTCTCAAAGTATGAGAATACCTTGTTATGATCAGAAATATTTCAAATATGAATGCAAAGCTTGCACAAAAATTCTCAAAACAAAATTCAAATACAAAACCACTTTATGCCTATTATCTATAATCATATTAAGCATGGTTTTATTTTATTTTCCTTTATGTCAAAGTGCTTTGGACTAAACAGTAAGGTTTTACACTCATTTGAGTACAAAGTTTTCACTGCAAAAATCCAAAAGAAATTTGAACTCAAACTCATTTGAAAAGAATTTGAAAATGATTTCAGAAAATCAAAACAGAAATAGAAAAGGAATAAAGAAAAGGAAAAGGGCATGCGCCAGCCTTTCGGCCTAGCAACAGAACCATCCCAACAACCAGCCCACCCGGGGTTCCCCTCTCCCTCTGATTCTCACCCGCGCGAGCACACCCCCTCTCACTGATGCCCCGGACCCACCTGTCCCGTCATCATCGTCCCCAAACCCCGCCCACGACCGAGCCCTCCGCCGTTTCCTCCCCCGCGTCACTGCCATTGATTGCGCGAGTTATTGCCATTGATTTGCCGACTAACTCCTCACCCAGCTCCGGCTACTTAAACCCCACGGCCCCCGCTCCATTTCCCCCCCACTCAATTCCCTCTGAACGCTGCCAGGCTGCTCACTTTTCTCTCCACATCGTCGTTGTCCCGACAAACTCCGGCGACCGATTGTGGTAAGCCTCGTGCGTGCCTCGCTCTCTGGTTCATGCAAGCTTGTCCTCTATCACCTTGCGCATCTCCTGATGTTCTCTGTTTGCTTTATTTCGCACCAGAGCGTCGCCTTCGACGACAACCATGAGCACCCGACGACAGGCTTCACTCCGGCGAGCGATTTCGTCCGTGTTCGTGCACCCCACCCTCGTCAACGACCACGTCGAGCTTCACCTCGTCTCTACGACCTCAGTATCCCCTAAGCCTCCTCCCTTGCTCTCTGGCCTCCTTTGAACGCAGCTGTTGCGACGCAGCACCGCCGCATTTGCGCCATCTGTGGCATGGCATGTGCGTTTAGATCCGTTAGATCTAGGATCAGTGGCTAAGATTAGAAGCTTAGGCGAAAGGGTACGGTCAGATCTGGACCGCAGGATCTCACTTAGATCCAGCAGCTCGCGAGCGTGATCCGCACGAAGCGGTACGGGCCAATCAGATGGTGCCGCGTGTCAGGGTTTTCGATTTAAAATTCTGATTTGATTTAATTAGATGATTAACCTTTTAAATTCAATAACTTTTGTTATGTTTATCCAAAAAATGCAAATAAGATATCAATGGAATCACAAAAATAAATCCACACATCTATAGGCTTAGTTTTGTATTTTGCGTCTGTTAAAATAGAATTTTATGCAGAGACATTTGTAGGCCTATTTTGTGTATAAAAATTATTTGGAAAATGTTTTAAAAGCCAAATTAAGTTTATTTGGTGTATAAATGTTTAGTTTATTGTTCAGTACTGTTTTACTTGTCTTGTTTAGTTTAGAAAAAAATCATCACATGGCATTTGCATGCATTCATATATTTTTGCTTGATTAATTGAAATATGAATTTGGTGCTATCATTTTATGTGTAGATTTTGGTGCTAGTGGTGATTGTGACTGTGAGGATTGTTGTTACTCCCCCAACTACAAAGGCAAGTGGTGCTTCATAATTTTGTCCCAATATTTTGACTATGCATTAGTGATATTTTGTATAGGGCTTGCATGTTAAATTTTGCTAAGTATCTATATGCTATGCTTGGGAAATCCTAGTAGTTGTAGAAATTGTTAGAATTTTCTCTAAGTTAAGATACTTGCTATTGCCATGCTTAGCCTAGCTAGTAGCAACCAAGGGTGGATTATATATATATATATATATGCTATGGAAAAATATTGCTAAGTCTTTGACTTTTGTTTTTCTTAATAAAACAACTAAGTGAATGAAACACATGGGTGTAATGGTTGTTTGGGTTATGTTGAGTGGTTACACAAGGCCCATATCTATGGTATACCTTGTGTATCACACTTGTGGAAAGCCACCCAGGAACAAAGGGATTTGAGATGCCATATGTTAAGAAGCTTCTAGTGTAGCCACATGGCATTATGGGCTCTGCCTGGATCATATAGGTTGCAATAACTTAGCCAAATGGACAGTTGGTGGTAGGGGTGATAGGTTTGGAGCGTGTCCATTTTGGTCTAAGGGAAGGATTCTAAAAGGTCTTGTCTCGATGCATGTCGAGTCTTGTGGGGAAAGTGCACCACCTCTGTAGAAGGAAGAATCGAAGTACTTAGCCGTGTCCTCGGAAATGGACAATTTGAGCATCAAGACATGGAAGCTATCAAGAATCTCCTCATCCCAATTTCTAAGTTAAAACGTGTGGTTGAACAAGGGTAAAGTTTCACCAATGTCTATTGGTGGTTCCTTGGGAGTTTTTGCCAAACAAAAACTTAGTGTTTTCAACTGATAGGTAAAACCTATTTTAGCAAAGCAAGCCTAAGCTACACTTAGCCAAATTCATTTAGAAGCTAGATACTATTATTCTACTAAGGTATCACTTGCCAATACTATTCCAATGTATTGACCCATTGTGGCTGTAATTTGTGATGTTGCAGGTTACTCTGATGAGGATTAGGGTTATGAGTCTACACTCAACATGATTGCATGTGGCACATGAAGATTAAGACTTTTATTTATATTGTTAAGTTAAACTCTTGTACTAGCCTATGGCTATGGAGTTGTAAAAGACTATGTTATCTCTGGAATGACGATGTAATAATGACCTTTGTTTCTGTGTACTTCATCTTAAATTGTGGATGCTAGCATTTGATCTAGGGACTAGCATTTCAACCACAGGGACCTTTACCTTTATAAAGTTGGAGTCTTACATTATCATATCTTCATGCTTATGATAAATGTTTACATGCCATGCTATAATTGTATTAACCGAAAATATTAATACTTGTGTGATTTGTAAACATGTAAGAGTCCCTAGTAAAGCCTCTTATTAAACTAGCTTGTTGGTTAATATATGATCATGGTTTCCTGATCATGAACATTGAGATGTTATTAACAACAAGGTCATATCATTAGGAGAATGATGTGATGGACATACTCCTATAGTTAAGCATAGTGATGACCCACAAGTATAAGGGGTGTATCGTAGTAGTTTTGATAAATAGGAGTGTCGATCCCAGCGAGAAGCAGAAGGTGTTGACTAGTGGTTTGGATCAGGAATTCTCTGTAAATACTTAGCAAACAGATTTTTAGGGGTGTTTGATAATGCAAAGAAATAAAGTGCAAGTAAATAAAGACAAGAAATAATTGCAGCAAGTGGCCCAATCCTTTCTTAGCAAAGGACAAGCCGGTTGTATTACTTATGAGGACCAAAAGTTCTCGAGGACACATGGGGATACTGCCAAGTGTTTTTGCTTCATATAGTTGATTAATCTTATTTGGTTGGATAAGTGTTGTGTAGGTGAATCTATGATAATGTACCAACCTTACTTGGACTAATACATACTTGTGATTATACCCCTTGCAAGCATCCGCAACTATAAGAAAGTAATTAAGATAAAAAGCTAACCACAACATTAAACTCAAAGATCCTACACTCCCTTGTGCAAAGGTTTCCTAACGGGGGTTCAGGTTTTTGTCACTCCGGCAACCCCACAATTAGTAGCCAAATACACAATGAATTCCCCTAGGCCCATAAATGGTGAAGTATCATGTAGTCGACGTTCACATGACACCACTAGAAGAATAGCACCACAACTTAAATATCAAACCATTGAATATTACTCAACACAATTCCACTACTAACAACATGACTTCTCCCATGTCCTCAAGAACTAAACGAACTACTCAAGAGACATCATATGGATCAAGATCAGAGATGATATAATAATGAATAACAATTTGAACATAAACAATGATTCAAAGGTTCCACTCAAAAGCATACAAAAGTAATCAACATCGGGAAAGTTTCCCCTAAGAACTATGCAAGAATCAACCCAATTGTTATAGCGTGATGGAGTGGTGATGATGGTGGTGAGGATGATGATGATGATCCTGATAAAGTCTAGCTTGATGACGGTGTTGATGGCGATGATCTCCCCTCTCCGGGAAGGAATTTCCCCGGCAGAAATCTACCTACCGGAGAGCTCTTTCTCTCTCTGTAGTTTCCGCCCTGCAGAGGTGGCAGAATCTTTCTGTGGTCGCTCCCCGATTATTAGGGTTTCGGGAGGAAGTTATAGGCGAAGGGGCGAAGCAGGAGATGGGCCAGGTGGCCACACCCCTACTGGCGCGACCTAGGGTGGGCCCGCGCCAGGGGGTGGTGTGGGCCTCCTATGGCCCATCTTCGCCTCCCCTTCTGGCTTCCTTCGTCTTCTGGAAAAATAGGATTTTCCATGTATTTTCTGGAATTTTCTGATCTTCGCGAATATTGCATCTAGACACCGCTTTTTTCCATTAGAATCCTGACTCCGGCAGTTCATCCTCCAAAAGTCATCCAGCACGCAAAAATAGATGAAACAACATAAGTATCACCTCTTAATAAGAAATATATCAATGAAAAACAGTAAATTATGATATAGAATAGTGATGCAAAATGTACGTATCAGCTCCCCCCAAGCTTAGACCTCGCTTGTCCCCAAGCGAAAACTGAGCTCAGTAAACATGACCACAGGTTTATGGAGTGAAGTGTCAATAAAAATAATATGGACAAGAAGCATCACATTCACCAATATACAACTCTTAATAGAAAGCAACTCACCATTATATAACTTAACTTGCAACGAGCATGGGAGTCACAATAAAGATGCATAAAGATAAATCATAATTGGTAATGGCAAACTTTGTTCTTGGTAAGAGAACAATTGACAAATCATACTTAGTTTTCAGACAAAGCTTTGTAACAAAGTTTATAAAAGGAGTCCTTTTTTTCAAACATAAAAGGCTTTTCACAATGATAGCTTTCAAAGTAATATTCATTCAGATAAGAGTTTTGTGCAAAACAAAGAATATAAGAAACATGATTGAATAAATCATCATATGAATGATTGAAACACAACAACTCAAATGCTTGCTGGAGATAGAAAGGAATAGGTTTACTGACTCAACTTAGAAGTAAAATAAAGTCCCTTCGCAGAGGGAAGCATGGATTTCAAGTTTCATAAAGAGCGTCCAAAAGATTATGGTACTTACTAGCTTTGAGCTCTCATTGCCCCTATCATAAGAATCTTGAGATGATTAAGGTTAAAGTGAACAAATATGGAGTATATGCTTGACAAAGTATATGTTGGCAATCTCATGTCCCTTGAGTACGAGGGTCGTTCCTCATGCTACTCAACTTTAGTTACCGGTAAGTCCTTGTCATTGTAAGTATATGTGTATCATAGAGGACCGCCAACGGGGTACCCCTTGCCCCATGATACAGGAGCTATCCTGTATCAAAATGACAAGGCAACAGACAGTGAGCATCTCAGCAATCTTTTTATTTGCTATTTGTATAGGTTTTTATTGAGGATGCTTCACAGATTGCTCACTATGGTTACACTACAAGTTTCCACCATGATTAGGCATGGCTTAGGCTAGCCGCCCAGGTGTTTATCTAACACATATACATAACTCCATGGACTTACAAGCTCCCCTTTTATTTCACACCGCCGACATCCATAAACAAAAAGTCATGATATCAACAGGGTAGATATTTATAGGTGTCGAAAGCGTTCCCCCTGACAGCATGGTTCTGCTAATTCCCAACCTATAAGTGCAATCATATACAACATAGATGACACAATGGTTCAATTTTATTAAGGGCAAAAAAATAGGTGTTTCATCAAGTTCGTGAGAGCTTTACTAACTAGTTTTCACATAACAAAAGACTTTTTAATTTGAAAGATAGATGAAACTCGAGAATTTACTTGGAATAGAAATAATGCTAATACGTAGATATGGTGGACACAAATGGCATAGGTATAAGTTTAAAGGATTGGATGCACGAGAAGCATTCCCTCTCATTAGAGGTTTTTGGCTAGGAAGGCTGGGTAGCAATCAAGAGAGTTGAAGGAAACAAGCAAACATACAAGTGATAGAAACAAACATGCAATCTTCCTTGAAAACACAAAAGATCTTAAATAAAGAATACTAAGCTTATGAGCCAATCAAGAAAGAAAGAAAATTAATATAAAATACCTGTAAGTGCTTTCCTCTTTTCCATTCAAAACCTCAAAAAGTGTTGCTACTGACCAGAGCTCGGTTTGCCAAAACCAATTTAGATTTACTTGATGATCCCAAAGTAATACCAATACTAGTCAACAAGATCAATCATATAATAGAGATTTCAAACCAAAATAAGATGTGCAAAAAGTAAAATGTGAAGCTTCTCATTAATATTCCATAAAGGCACTCACACCAAGGGATACATAGATAACCAAATAGAGGAGAGATACTTCCATGATGCAAACCATCCTATATGATAACTTCTCTATTCACGATATGACTCTACTAAAAAGGTAAAAAGATGAAAGATAATGATGTGATACCGCGGCACTCCCCCAATCTTGGAACAAACCAAGGGGATGCCAAAACCTGATGACAAATTACTCCTTCAGTGGTGGTGGTGTTTTCTTGTTCAAGGTGAGGAAACCCTCCGGCATCTTACGAAGACTATTATTCTCCTCTTGAAGTATATCCAACTTTCTCCTTAGGGCTCGGTATTTATCACAAAACTCATCAGTGGCTCGAAGGGCTTCCACTGCATCAGGGCAAGAACTGAAGTCTGGAATGGAGGTCATCATACCCTGCATATTATGAGAAAAAGCATGTCCAGTGTTAATTGTCCCTACAAAAGTAGGTTTTCTTGCCCTTGATCATGTGGCAGCTTGTCCCTTCATGCCTGTCAACATGTCTTTTCCTTCCTCCTTGATGCTCCGATCCATATCTTCGCGCCTAGATGTGATCCTTTCTTTTTCCACCCATCCAATGAAAGCCCCTTGCTCAAGATCACGGTGGAGCTCGTGCCGGCGTTGCTGATACATCGGAAACGTATCTATAATTTTTGATGTTCCATGCTTGTTTAGTATCTACTTTGCTTTGCTTTGTCTACACTTTGAGTTATTTTTATATGTTTTCTGGTACTAACCTATTAACAAGATGCCACAATGCTAGTTGCCTATTTTCTTCTGTTTTTGGTTCCAGAAAAGGCAGAAAATCAATATTCTCGGAATTGGACGGGACAAAAGCAAAAGTCAATATTTTATCGTGGAGAACACGGAGCCAGAATACGAGACAGAGGAGAGCCACCAGGGGGCCACACCCCCTGGCTGCGCGGCTAGGCCTGGCCCGCGCCTAGGGGGGTGCGGCCATCCTGGGTGCCCTCCTGCCTCGCCTCTTCGCCTATAAGAAGCCTCTGATACCAAAACCCCAAGTACCCGATCAATCTTCCACGAAACAGTCAGTAGCCGCCGCCACCATCGTCCCTAGATCGGGGGGATCTGAAGTACTTCCTGGCACCCTGACGGAGGGGAGAGATCATCCCGGAGGCCTTCTTCATCACCATGCCAGCCTCCGGTATGACGCATGAGTAGTTCCACCTTGGACTATGGGTCCATGTATTAGCTAGATGGTTGTTTCTTCTCCTTTGTGCTACCATTATTATATGTTGTGAGCTCCGTTCATGATCAAGATCATCTATTTGTAATCATGCATGTTGTGTTTGCGGGAATGATATGCCGGAAACGTATCTATAGTTTTTTATGTTCCATGCTTGTTTAGTATCTATTTTGCTTTGTCTACACTCTGAGGTGTTTTTATATGTTTTTCTAGACTAACCTATTAACAAGATGCCATAGTGCCAGTTGCCTGTTTTCTTCTGTTTTTGGTTCCCGAAAAGGCAGAAAATCAATATTCTCGGAATTGGACGGGACAAAAGCCAAAGTCAATATTTTACCGTGGGGAACATGAAGCCTGAATACGAGGCGGAGGGGAGCCACCAGGGGGACACAACCCCCTGGCCGCGCAGCTGGGCCCAACCCGCGCCTAGGGGGGGTGCGGCCGCCCTGGCTGCCCCTGCCTCGCCTCTTCGCCTATAAAGACCCCTCGATACAGAAACCCTAAGTACCCGATCAGTATTCCACGAAACCGTATATATCCCCCACCACCATCGTCCCTAGATCGGGGAGGGGGTCTGAAGCTCTTCCCGGCACCCTGCCAGAGGGGAGATCATCCCGGAGGCCTTCTTCTTCATCATGCCAGCCTTAGGTATAAAGTGTGAGTAGTTCCACCTTGGACTACGGGTCCATGTAGTAGCTAGATGGTTGTATCTCCTCCTTTGTTCTACCATGTTTAGATCTTGTGAGATCCGTTCATGATCAAGATCATCTATTTGTAATCATGCATGTTGTGTTTGCGGGGATCCGATGGATATTAAGATTACTATGTCAGATTGATTAATGGTTTTGTCTTATTGATTCTATCAGGTCTGTGTTGTTTGAGATATTGCATGCTCTCTGTTTCTAGTAGCTATCTTGGCCAAGTAGATGCTAGTGACTCCAAGAGGGGTATTTATGCTCGATAGTGGGTTCATGCGTCTATTTAATCTAAGGGAAGTGGCAGAAATCTCTAAGGTTGTAGTTGTGATGTTGCCACTAGGGAGAAAACAACGGTCTCTTGTTCATGGAACAAGTGGATTGTTTACCTTACACACTTTTCTTAAAGCAGTTATCCGTTGCTTGCAACTTAATACTGGAGGGAGATAAACTTGGTTTCTTTCTAAGGGAAAACTTGCTGCTGTGATCATCATACCTTCCTCTTGGGGTCTCCCAATGAAGCTCTACATTGATCTGAGCGCATCAAGCTATTTTCTGGCGCCGTTGCCGGGGAGGCTAAGGACGTCTTCACAAGGGGAGTCATTCACAACATTTATCTTTACTTTGTTTTTGTTTTGCTTAGTATCTTTTGCTTGGTTTTGTTTGCCTCTTTTTATCAAAAACTCCAAAAAAATTTAGTTTAGTTTGGTTTGCTTTCTCTTATAAAAAACACAAAAAAATTAGTTCCTTATCTAGTTGTCACCTTGCTCTAGCTCACCATGTTGATCCCCAAGTTCACCCTTAAAGACCTTTCAATAGGTAGTGGCTCTATAATTGGGAAAGAAAATATTGAAGAATTCTTTATTCATGTTAGGTTAGCTAGAGCAGAACTAGAATTTACCTTATTGTCAAACCCTAATATTGATGTGGCTCTAGGATATTGAGGATAGATCTATAGCAGAACTTGCTCCTAATTATGAAATTTCTGCAGCTTCTTTAGTTCATATGTTGGAGGCTAGGTTTGTTAACCTTAACCCCATGATGCAAATTTTGTTTCTTAAACTAAAAGAATAAGAGGATCCAGAAAAGAGAGAATTTATCCTAGAAACTTTACTAAAAGAGTTCAATGATGTTGCTAAGGAAGCCAAAAAGGTCTTTGAACGTTTTAATATTCTAGGATCTTGTGTAGATGTTATGGGTACTTTAGATAAAACCAAACCCAGATAGGAAATTAAGATACCCATACCTTTTAAACTTGTAGGAATGCATGAAGCCTTAGAAAAGAATTTTCATTGGATTGTTCCTGAAAACCCTTTTGATGAAAGTAGTGAACCAAAGAGAGATGAGAAGGGATCCTCTAAAACTCATTTGGATGAGATACCTTTCCTAGTTGAAGAGAAATCAAGGTTTGATGTTAATGCTTCTTCATTTGAAAATACTTGATTCTTGCTTCTTGTGCCTAACTTAAAGGCGCTAAAGAAAAGTACTTATTGGGAGATAACCCAAAAGTTTTCTTGAGTCTTGGAAGTTACTACTTCAGTAATGACCTCTCCTTATCCTTTTTATTTGCTTTTTGTGCCAAGAATAACCTCTAATGAGAGGGAAGTAAGATTTGGGGAGTTGATGTCCCAAAACAGATTTTTCTGCTCCACCATAAAAATTCGTGTAAAATATCTATAAGTCGGATAGAACTGATATTTTCTGAATAAAACCCCCAGTATGTTAGCTAACGTTCGTTAGTTCAACACTTTTTGATTTGAGCAACAGAAGGTCTTCGAAAAATCGGTTTCTACCTACTGGTCTGTTTTGACAGATTTCTGCCATTATTTGCATTTGCTTTTTATTGATTCTTTTTTGGGTTCTTTTTGGTAAATTGAGATTTTTGAGGGAATTGATACAGTATATTGTGTTTTTAGTGAAAGTTTTTCTGTTCTAAAGCTAAACTCAAAGGTCTATTATCTTTTGAATACACTAATGTTGCTAATGAAGATTGTGTGAAGTTTTGTATGAAGGAAAATTTTCAGGTGTAGAGAAACAATGATGTAATAAGATTAAGAATGGACAAAAGCTCAAGCTTGGGGATGCCACCCCATGTCACCCCAATAAAAATTCAAGAGGTACAAGCGTCAAAGCTTGGGTATGCCCAAGGCATCCCCTCTTCATCAATAAAAATCTCAGGTCTTTCTAGACACTTTGTTTTTATTGTTTCATGCACAGTTGTGTTGTTCTTGGAGCGTCTTAGTTTTCGTTTAGTTTGCTTAGTTTGCTTGAATAAAGTAGTTTGGACCCCCGTTCTCGTTGTGTTGTTTCAAATAAGTTGATTGGTGTTGGAGATGAGTAGAAAGTTCATGCTTGAATAGTACAAGAGGATCTTGCTTTGACTATGACTTAGACTTTATCATGTCATGCTAGATGTTGTTTTGACCATATGCTTAGTGGTTATTGTTGTAGCATGACTTGTTCCAAACAATTGGGATTGCTTAATGTGCCTTGAAGGAATCATGCGTTGTTTTGGCATACAAAAGCATAGTATTGTGGTATTCTCCTTTGATGCTTTGTTTGGGTTAACTTGGCGCATGATCACACCATGTTATGACTATGAACAAGTCACCATAGCCTCTATTATCATTTAGTCCTTGAACTGTAGTACCACTTTATGCTTTGATTAGTAATGTTTTGTCGCTCTACATGATTATGGCCATTATTGCTCTCCTAGTTGGTCGCTCCCAGTCTTTTGCTAGCCTCCACTTGTATGAGTAAGCTCTACTCATGCATCCAACTCCCAAGAAACCAAGTTATTCCAAAGTGTCCACTATAAATTCCTATGCATGGTGTGTTACACCATTCCAAGTATATTCTTGTTTTCTTCTATCTTCCAATTAAAAAGTATTTTGTTATGTGAAAACTTAGTGATTAAAGCTCTCACGAACTTGATGGCACACTTTATTTTTCTTGCCCCTAATAAACTTGAACCATTGTGTCATCTATGTTGTATATGCTTGCACTTATACGTTGGGATTAGCAGAACCATGATTTCATGGCGAACACTTTCAACATCGCACTTGTACTTTGTACATATAGTTGATATCATGTTCTTTTGTCTATGGATGTCGTCGGTGTGAAATGAAAGGGGAGCTTGTAAGTCCATGGAGTTATGTATGTGTGTTAGAGAAACGCATGGACCGCTAGCCTAAGCCATGCCTAATCATGGTGGAAACTTGCAGCATCACCATAGTGAGCAATCTATGAAGCTTTCTTCTTATAAAAAAAGAGACATGTTGAAAAGAGGAAAGAGAAAAAAAGCACCATTTTCCCATGGTAAATAAGAAGAATGCTGAGATGCTCATTGTCTGCTTGCCTTGTCATTTTGATTATGGGAACTCCTGTATCATGTGCAAGGGGTACCCCGTTGGCGGTTCTCTATGATACACATGTACTTACTATGACAAGAACTTACCGGTGACTAAAGTTGAGTAGCATGAGGAGCGGCCCTTGTATTCAAGGGACATGAGATTTCCAACTTATACTTTGTCAAGCATATACTCCATAGTTTGTTCACTTTAACCTTAAGCACTTCAAGATGCTTATGATAGGGGCAATGAGGGCTGAAAGCTAACAAGTACCATAATCTTTGGAAGCTCTTTTTGAAACTTGAAATACCTGCTTCCTTTTATGAAGGGCCTTTCTTCCACCATTATATTGAGTCTTCACCTTCTATCCTTAGGCACCAATTAAGAGAGCATAGTTGCCATTCTTAGTTCTATGTGCATTGTCCTAAAACTTATTGATTGATGCATATTGTTGATATTACTTGTTCTTGTGCTATTTGTATCTAGTCACTCTTATGAACTTTGAAGGTGTCCTATGCATCTATTTGCTACTCCATGAAGGACAAGCTGAATGCCACTATGGTATGTTTTCTGTATGTGAAAGAAAGAAACGTTTTTCAATGCATGTTATTCATGATATTTGTTTGTAACCTTTCATGTTGCATGCATAGTTACCTTGTCTTACTGTTAGAACTCCAACTTTTATGCTCATGTTTAGAGTTCTTTGATCCCAGCTTTCAATGCTTGCAAATGGTTTGATCTTGATTTTGATGGTGCATGTCACGTAAAAAATTATTCTTTTTTATCACTTACCTACTCGAGGACGAGCAGGAGTAAACCTTGGGGATGCTTGATACGTCGGAAACGTATCTATAATTTTTGATGTTCCATGCGTGTTTAGTATTTACTTTGCTTTGCTTTGTCTACACTTTGAGGTGTTTTTATATGTTTTTCTAGACTAACCTATTAACAAGATGTCACAGTGCCAGTTGCCTGTTTTCTTCTGTTTTTGGTTCGAGAAAAGGCAGAAAATCAATATTCTCTGAATTGGACGGGACAAAAGCCAAAGTCAACATTTTACCGTGGGGAACACGGAGCCTGAATAAGAGACGGAGGGGAGCCACCAGGGGGCCACACCCCCTAGCCATGCGGCTGGGCCCAGCCCGCACCTGGGAGGGTGCGGCCTCCCTGGCTGCCCCCTGCCTCGCCTCTTCACCTATAAAGACCCCTCGATACAGAAACCCTAAGTACCCGATCAATATTCCACGAAACCGTGTGTAGCCGCCGCCATCATCGTCCCTAGATAGGGGGGATCTGAAGCTCTTCCCGGAACCCAGCTGGAGGGGAGATCATCACGGAGGCCTTCTTCTTCGTCATGCCAGCCTCCGGTATGAAGTGTGAGTAGTACCACCTTGGACTACGGGTCCATGTAGTAGCTAGATGGTTTGATCTCCTCCTTTGTGCTACCATGTTTAGATCTTGTGAGTTCCGTTCATGATCAAGATCATATATTTGTAATCATGCATGTTGTGTTTGCGGGGATCCGATGGATATTGATATTACTATGTCAGATTGATTAATGGTTTTGTCTTATTGATTCTATCATGTCTGTGTTGTTTGAGATCTTGCATGCTCTCCGTTTCTAGTAGATATCTTGGCCAAGTAGATGCTAGTGACTCCAAGAGGGGGTATTTATGCTCGGTAGTGAGTTCATGCCTCTATTTAATCTAAGGGAAGTGACAGAAATATCTAAGGTTGTAGATGCGATGTTGCCACTAGGGAGAAAACAACGGTCCTTATTCATGGAACAAGTGGATTGTTTACCTTACACACTTTGCTTAAAGCAGTTATCCGTTGCTTGCAACTTAATACCGGAGGGGGTTCGGATGATAACCTGAAGGTGGATTACTAGTCATAGATGCAGTTGGATGGCGATATATGTATCTTGTTGTATTGCCCAATCGAATCTCATAGGATCATGAATATCTATTATTGCATTGTTATGCCTTGCTCAGTCCTGTCAATTGCCCTGCTGTAATTTGTTTACTCATCATGCCATGCTTGTTTATCTTAAGGAGAACACCTCTAGTGAACTATGGACCCCGGTCCAATCTTTACCATTAATCTGACTTCCTTTATCTTTGTTTACTTTCTGCAAACCACTATTACCTTCCACACCATACAGTTAATCCTTTGTTTTCAGCAAACCGGTGAGATTGACAACCTCACTATTCGTTGGGGCAAAGCCTTGAGTTTGTGTTGTGCAGGTTTCCAAGTTGCCAGCTAAAAGGATCGTATGGGCACCTAGAAGGGGTGGGGTGAATAGGTGCTACTTCAAATTTTCTTATTTTTAAAATTAGGGTTTGACAATAAGGTAAATTCTCTAGACAATGCAACTAAGGTGAATTTACCTATATGACAAATAATCCCTATCTAATACAATACTAAACAAGAGCAAATAAGTAAAGTGCGGTAAAGCATAGAAGTAACCAAAGTGGTGGACGCGAAGACACAAGGATTTGTTTCCCGTAGTTCCTTCCTTTTGAGGGGAAGTACGTCTACGTTTGGAGAGGGGGTGGTTTCAAACCACCAACACCACGAGAGGCCTCCCTTGTTCTCCGATGAATCTCACCCCAACGGGATCGATCCACCTTCCACTATATCGGCAACCTTCAAGGTGGAAGCCGGCACCTTTACAAGTTTGGGGCACACATCCACAACTTAATTGGAGGCTCCCAAATACAAGCAAGCTGTCAAGACAATCAAAGACAAGCTTTTAAGAACCAAATCTAGAACTAGGGTTTCCAAGAAAACACTAGAGCAAAGGGTCCCTCAAGTGAATGAGGGGGAAATGAAGATCTCTTTTGGTGAAGTAGTAGATCAAGGCCTCCTCCTTCGATTCCCCAAAGATCAAGGACTTTGGGTGGTGGATTGAAGAGATCTTGTGGATTTGGTGGCTCCAATGGTGGTATTTGACTTCAATGCAAATGAGCAACTTGTCCCAAGGTAGGCGGAGGGGTATTTATACCCCTTGAAGAAATCCAATAAATGTACCAGAGAATCTTCACTTGGTCGAGCCAGCTTCAGGTTTGCCCGGTACAGCCTTGCGGTAGTACCACCAAGCGGTAGTACCGGTCAGTAGACCTGGTACTACCGGCCAGGGCGGTAGTACCGGTCCCAAGTACCGGTGGGTAACGTGCGAGAGGGGAAGGGCTGGAGCTTCCTTAGGGCTGCCCGGTACTACTGAGCGGTACTACCGTGTCCAAGCGGTAGTACCGCTTGACACAAGCGGTACTACCGGTTGGAGCAGTAGTGCCGCTCCGTGGTACCGGGTGGTACTGAGGAAAAACCACACCTCCCAACCTTGCACTGGTCCAACCGGTACTAGGGGCGGTAGTACCGGTCGTTTTTCCGGTACTACCGGTTGGCACATAGACTTTTGGCAAGGGCAAATGGGCAAGGCAATATTTGTGCCACAACCTAAAAAACCTGTGATACACTTAGCGCACGATTAGAACGATAAGTGTGTTGTTATAAAACATCAAAATGACAAGGATAGGAAATGCTCTTTCAATCTCCCCCTTTTTGGTGTTTGATGACAACACACCTTTGCAAGATGATTTTATGAAGATACTCATGGCATTTGTAAAATAGAGACGGGGCTCCCCCTCGATGAGTGGAATCAAACCTCCCCCTCTATTTTACGAACCCAACATAAGTGCACAAATATAGATACTAGCATTTGAAACCATACTTTTGCACAACAACTTGTGATGAGAAATATAAGGACAATGGATAACGCATATCATCACAAGATGGATCCATGAAATAAACCACATAGTCCCAACAATACATAGAGTTCACACATAAAATAGAAGGAAATCAAAGTTCACAAGCAATAAAAGGATCAAAGTAAGAACGAGCTTGTGACTTTCCATGCAACACCCATGCCTAAGGTGCAACTTCTCCCCCTTTGGCATCAAGACGCCAAAAAGGGACAAGTGCAAGAATAATGTCCCGAAAGTCAATCCTCCTACTCATCATCAAAGTCCTCCTCATAGAGGGTGGAGCGTGGTGCGAGGAAGAGACATCATCATCCCAAAGGATGTGCTGAGAAATCCACTGGTCTTCAGGGGTGATGTTGGTCTCGGACCCCTCGGAGACGGTCAAACCTTGGGCTGCCATCATGTCCTTCTGCCGAGCACTAGATTTCTTGGCATACACATGTGCCTCATACATGCGCTTCTGGTTGTCAACTTGGAAGCAGAAAATCTTCTTGAGCTTGGCCTCCATCCTCTTGGCCCAAGAGGGCTTGGCATTCTTGCGATGGGAGACAACATAGTCTGTGTCACGACCACTGTCAGCATCCTCAGAGTCATCCTCTTCATCCTCCTCTACCACAACACGGGGTTTAGCATGCTTCTTGATCTTGAGTGCCTTGGACCGGTGCACAATGAGAGGACGAGTGGATAGTGTCCTAGCAATGGGAGGACACTTGGAAACAATAAGGGCCATGATGTATGGAGCAAATGGTGGAACCCTCCGAGAGTGTGCAGCAGCAACCATCTCGTTCCAAATATAATCTGTCACATCAAGAGCGGTGCCTGAGTCGCGGTTGAGGAAGGTGTTGAACAACAAATCAACAGAAAAGCCATGTATCTCATCCTTGTTGCCCGCACGAGGAGCAACAGTCTCACGGAAAATGCGGTGGAGAATATCATAGGTGGGGAGAAGATCCTTGATCTTGCCAACAACCCCGTGGCCCTGGATATACAGAGGTGTAAGGACATCCTTCTTGGAGGGGTGATCCCGCAAGTGACAGTGGAAACCACAAGGAGTGTCACGGCCACGATCTTCATACCCCAACATTGCAGCAAACTCAGCAAGAGTGGCCTCCTTGACTACACCTTGAGTCATCCAAGTGATCTTCCAAGTGCTGCCAGTGTGGAAATGAGCCGTGGCATAGAACTGTGCAATGAGGAGTGGCTTGTAGTCATGCTGGAACTCCATGATAGGGAACAAGACAAGGTTAGAGCAGATTTCCTTAGCTTCAGCAAAATAATCAAGGTTCTTGTTGATGTGGTCCATGTCAATCCATAGCTGAGGCACCACCATCTGAATATATGTCATAAGGACCTCATGATAGACGCGCTCTTGGAAATCATTGTAAAACATACTGTCTTCCCTGTCCTCATCCCGGTTGTGGGCATACGCATTGTCAATCCTTAGAGACCGAAACTCAGCCTCAGAAATGTCAGACAGTTTCCTTGGCCCTGATGGCCCTGAGTTGCAACTCTTGGTGCGCCCTGAGGAAGGGGAGAGAGAGGGGGGAATGCTGCCACGCCCAGCAAAGCGCTTGGTGACCCCCTCACGACCCTCACGGCCACCTCGAGTAGCAGGCAACTTCGCACGGCGTCTCGGATGAGGCATAATTTCATCCTCTAACTCCGTCTCTTCCTCAATAATCTCACGGTTTGCTTTGGAGCGCTTACGCGCACCCCTAGAGCCACCTGCATCTGTGAAAGCAAGAGGAAGAATAGCAGGGGGATAAGGGCACAAGAATCGACAAGGAACAACGAAGAATCCAAGATTTAGTAGAGATGTTGAGGACAGTTGGGACCGGTACTACTGTACCTGACAACCGGTAGTACCGCTACCGATCGAACGGTACATGCACATCAGATCTGGTAGAGAATGATCCAAAAATGGCCTCAACACTCTGTAAACCATCGATTCTACTAAGTAACAAGGGAAGTATGGTAGTACAACCTCACAACATGTCAATTCCTTCACAAATCTAAGCAAAACCTAGATCCAATGAGGAAATTAAAGGTGTGAGAGAAGAGGCGGTTGTACCGGGATCCATGGCGGTGGAGAAGGGGTGGGAGCCCGCGAGGAATCCAAATCGAAAGAGGATCTGGGGAGAAGAGGATGCGGCGAAGCTCCGCCGGAGTCACAGGCTCCAGCGGCGGTGGTGGTTTGTGTGGAGGGCGTGGGGAAGAATAGGGCACTGATGGGTGCCTCCCCACGCGCAACCAATATATACCAGAAATCACCGACCGGTAGTACCAATTACTGAAGCGGTAGTACCGCTTGAGAGCGGTAGTACCGGTTCAGCAACCGGTAGTACCGGGCATGTGGGCGGTAGTACCGCTCCTAGAGCAGTTTCCAGGACACGACCTGGGAACCACCCAGGTCCGGTAGTACCGCACATATAACCGGTAGTACCGGTCCCACCTGATTCCATAGCCAGGGAAAAATGAGGGATTCTTGTGCGGATTGGAAGAGGGTTTTTTGAGGGAGTAGAAAGGCTTGGGTTGAGGTAATTGCACTGGGAAGCACATGCACTCTAAAAATCGAGATAAAGATGTCAAAAACCAAAATAGAGTGCATGAGACTAATATCAACGAAACAACTCAAAGGATGACAAACACGATTAAACGCAAACCTCTCGAAAGAGAGAGGGCGGTGGCCTAGGCCACCATATATGAGTATACTCGGCTTGGCACCACGAAGATATATCTTGGGTCCATTACCAAAACTCATCATTTAAGCTCATATATCACAAAATGATATTAAGAGGAATGATTTTTATTGCTTTGGGCATTATGGGGGAGGGATAGTCCAATCAATTAGAACCGCACTCCCCCTATATCCATGCCTACACCTAAACCAAATATGGGTCGAATCATAGGTGATAATGCAAGATAATCAAGTCAAGCTCCTTGAATCTACGATATTTAGTTCATTCCTCATATAGCAAAACCTTTCTTCATCAAGTGGCTTCGTGAAGATATCGGCAAGTTGATCTTTGGTAGACACATATGATAGATCAATATCACCTCGAGCAACATGATCTCTAATGAAGTGATGGCGAATCTCAATATGCTTTGTCCTTGTGTGATCCACCGGGTTGTATGCAATCTTGATGGCACTTTCATTGTCACATAGAAGAGGCACTTTGTCACAATGGACACCGTATTCCTTTAAATTTTGCCTCATCCATAGCAATTGGGTGCAAGCACTAGCAGATGCCACATACTCGGCTTTGGCGGTGGAGAGAGATATACAATTTTGCTTCTTAGAAGACCAACATACCAAGGACCTACCAAGAAATTGGCAAGCCCCGGATGTTGATTTTCTATCATCCTTATCACCTACCCAATCCGAATCCGTGTATCCACAAAGAGCAAATGTTGATCCTCAAGGATACCAAAGACCATAAAATGGGGGTATGAACTAAATATCGAAAGATTCTCTTGACCGCCATTAAACGGCTTTCTTTAGGAGCCGCTTGATATCTTGCACACACACCTACACTCAACACAATATCGGGTCTAGATGCATAAAGGTAAAGCAAAGAACCAATCATAGACCGGTATACCTTTTGATCCACATCTTTACCATTTGGATTTTGTTCCAGATGAGTCTTTGTAGCCATGGGAAAAGGAGCTCCATTCAAATCTTGCATTTTGAATCTCTTGAGCATATCTTGAGTATACTTGGCTTTATTGAAGAATGTTCCTCCTCTAACTTGCTTGATCTCAAAGCCAAGAAATACTTTCAACTCCCCCATCAAAGACATCCGGAACCTACTAGTCATAAGCTTTGATAATTCATCATTAAAAGCTTTGTTAGATGAGCCAAAGATAATATCATCAACATATATTTGGCATACAAAAAGCTCCCCATTGACCCTCTTTGTAAAAAGAGTGGGATCGATTTTCGCAACCTCAAAGCCACGGTCAAACAATAACTCTCTAAGGTGCTCATACCATGTGCGTGGGGCTTGCTTGAGCCCATAGAGCGCCTTATCGAGTTTGTAGACATGGATTGGGAAGTTGGGGTCCTCAAATCCCGGGGGTTGCTTAACATATACCAACTCATTTAATGGACCATAAAGAAATGCACTTTCTACATCCATTTGTTGCAACTTAAAGTTATGATGTGCCGCATAAGCATGAAGGATACGGATGGACTCAAGGCGAGCCACGGGCGCATAAGTCTCTCCATAATGAATGCCTTCAATTTGAGAATACCCTTGTGCAACCAATCTAGCCTTGTTCCTTACTATAATTCCATGCTCATCTTGCTTGTTCTTGAATATCCACTTTGTTCCAATAACATTGCGGCAATCCTTTGGCTTCTCAACTAACTTCCATACTTTGTTTCTCTCAAAGTTGTTGAGCTCTTTGTGCATAGCTTCCAACCAATCTGAATCTTCAAGAGCTTCCCACACTTTCTTTGGTTCAATCATGGAGATGTGTGCTTGGTGTTCACTGAACCTCTTCAATTGTGCTCTTGTGGAAATGCCTTTCCTTAGGTCACCAACCACATTTTGTAGAGAGTGGTCTCTTAATTCCAACATTCTCTCCTTTCTAGCTTCGCGACGAGCGTGGATCTCTGTGTTGTTTCTTGGGGGACCCTCTTCATCATTTTGGTCCTCGTCTTGACCATCAACTTGACCTTGATCATCACCGGAATCATCCTCTTCATTGAGAGGCAAAGATTGACCTTGGTCTTGATTAAGTGCTCTTCTAGCAACAATTTGAGCTTGTCTCAAGGTAGTTTGTACGGATCTTCCTTGAGTAACTGACTTGGCACCACTTGACATCCTGGAGAAAGAATCAAGCTCCCCTTGACTAGAGTTGTCACTTTGATCAACATGTTGAGGGTCCACATCTTGTCTTTGGCTTGAGTCATTGTCCTCCTCGGTGAATGGAGCATGTTGAGGTTGTGAAGATGAGGGATCCACTTGAGTGGAGCATAGTTCTTCTTGATCCACCATAAGGGGTTCCTCAACAGGGCGGATATATCCCACACCCATTCTTCCTATGGCATCCTGAGGCATTTCATCATCTGCATCACAAGCATCAACACGCCCCCTTGGGGACCATCATATTCTTGGAAGGTCACACTACAAGATTCTATGACGGCTCCAGAGAGCTTATCATAGATTCTATAAGTGTGAGATTCGAGACCATAGCCAACAAAAATACCCTCTAATGCTTTAGACTCGAATTTGGACAAACGAACACCTTTTATGAGATAGAAACACTTACAACCGAACACCCGGAAGTAAGATATGTTGGGCTTGCTACCGGTAAGTATTTCATATGGAGTCTTGTTGATTTCTTTGTGGAGGTACAGCCAGTTTGAAGCATGGCAAGCGGTGGAGATGGCTTCGGCCCAAAAGTTGTATGGAGATTTAAACTCCGCCAACATGGTCCTAGCCATCTTAATAAGAGTCCGGTTCTTCCTTTTGGCCACACCATTTTGTTGAGGGGTGTATGCAGCGGGATATTGATGTTTTATCCCCTCATCACTAAGGAAATCATTCAAGGTGTAGTTCTTGAACTCGGTGCCGTTGTCACTTCTTATGATCAACACGGGAAGATTGTATTGACGTTGGACCATGTTGATGAAGTCGATGAAGGTCTTTTGGGTCTCACTCTTCAACTTTAAGAAATATACCCACGAGTATCTTGAAAAGTCATCAATGATCACCAAACAATATTTCTTCCCACCAATACTTGCATGAGATGGAGGACCAAAGAGGTCCACATGGAGGAGCTCCAAGATCTTGGTTGACTTGATGCGGTTCTTAGGCTTGTGAGGAGCATCATGCATCTTCCCTAGAACACATGCCCTACAAACATGATCTTTGGCAAAGGAAACATTTTCTTTTAGTCCAACAATATGGCCCTCCTTGTGGAGACTTTGCAAAGTTCTCATATTGACAGGGGCTAGTCGGCGATGCCATAACCAACCCACATCGGCCTTTCCGAATAAGCGACCTTGAGAGACTTGCTCCACAAGAGGACCACAATATCAACATCAATAAAGACGGCAAATCCCATCTTTCCAAGAGCACGGACTGAAAGTAAATTGTATCCAAGGGTCTCAACAAGCATGACATTCACGAGTGTGATGTCGTGAGCAACCACTACCTTGCCGAAACCCATTACCTTAGATTTTGACTTGTCGGCATATGTCACGGTGATTTGATCATCATTTGGCTTTAAGTCCTTGACAATAGATGAGCTTCCAGTCATATGACTTGTGCAACCACTATCAAGCACCCACTTTGACCCTCCGGAAGCATATGTCTACAAAAGATCAAGCTAGTTTTTAGGTACCCATTTTTCAATGGGTCCACTTTTGTTAGTAAAGGGTCTTGGGAACCCAAATAGACCAAGCAATAAAACCACCAGATGGGCCAACATATTGTGCATACACATCACCATAATAATCACACATTAGAACATAGTGAGGGTTAGCACTTCCCGCAAAGTCATCATGAGACATAGTTTTACCACTTGTGGTCTTACTATCCACAATGGCCTTGTTGGTATCTTGTGCGGGCCTGGCCTTCTTCTTGTTCTTATTCTTCTTGGTTTTGGAGACAAAACCAATGCCCACTTTTTCACCACAAGGCCTTTGCTTACTTAAAAGATCATCAATGGACCTGTTGCCTTGTGGAAATGTGGCCTTGGCTAGCTCCCCTTTCAACCTAGCATTTTCTTCAAGAATAGTTGTACTACTAGATGGAATGAAGTTACTAGGTGAAGGAATATTGGCCAATTGAGTTTGAAGCGTTTCATGGGACTTTGTGAGTGACAAGAATTCACTTTCCAAAGCCTTGTGAGCCTTGTCAAGAAAACTAAAGTTCTCGACAAGTTTTTCATGAACCACACCAAACTCAATCTTGTACTTTTTAGCCCTTTTGCATTTAGCAATTGCATGATCACGTTCTTTGATGAGTTTATTAACAATAATTTCATTAGCCTCATCAAGCCCCTCAAGTTTTAATTCAAGAGACATCCTAGTCTCTTGTTCTTCTTCTAGAGCATTGTTTAAAGCCTCTAGCTCAACCATGTGTTCATGCCCAAGTTTACATCTTACATCTAGGAGCTCTTGTGTATGGGAAAGTTGATCTAAGATGTTTCCAAAATGTATCTTATCATCTCCTTGTAGGCTAGTCATAAACTCATCAAAGGTAATTAATTCCTTTTTAACATCAAGAGACATCTCATCATCAATTTCATCATTAGCTAAGGGAGTAGAGTGAGATGATGAGGATACCTCCGTTCCTATTGCCATAAGGAAAGTGACGTTCTTGATGAGAGAATTCTCATTTGGAGAATCGAAGAGTGATAATGTCGGAGTAGAAGTAGTGGCTAGAGCCGCCACACCATTAGAAGTTTCCTCTTCCTCATCATCTTCATCATCGGAGGAGTATTCTTCATGAGTGATCAAGACAATTTCTCCCGACTTCTTGTTGATGGGATTCTTCTTGATGAAGGGTTTCTTGTAAGATGCTTTGAGAGTCTTCTTCATCACAAGGTTACCACCATGATCTTCTCTCTTCTCATAGGGACAACTTGCCACAAAGTTATAGCGGTCACCACAATTGAAGCAAGTTCTCAATCTAGTGGTATTTTCTCTTTTCCCATTTGAATTGCTTCTTCGTTGCATTTCCATCTTGGCCTTGGCGGGGTTCTTCCAAAAGTTCTTTGCATAGAAGTCCATGTATTGACTATGAGCAATCTTTACTTCATCGGGGTGGTCCATGGAGAGGCCTTCATCACTATTATCTTCATCCCCATGGTCCACAATTTTGGCCTTCAAAGCAATGTTGACAGCATTGCTCATACCAAGGGCACGAGCACGAGCATCTTTGGCATTCTTGGCGGCAACTTTGAAAGTGGCCATCTCTTGCATAACTTCATTGGAGGTCATGAGATGGTAGTTGTGTCTTCCTTGTAGGCTCTTCAAGTCGGTGGGCTCAAAGGGCATGAGTGCACTCACATATTTCCTTTTTATCCATGCATCATCCACATGTGAGGCACCCACATTTCTAAAAGCGGTGGCGGTGGTCTTGAGCCTTCGGTACATGTCTTCATGATCTTCACCTTCCATCATGTAGAAGCCTTCGGCTTCATTGCTTAGTGCATCATACCGGTTCCTCCTCATACTCTCATTTCCAACAAACAATACTGTAAGGGCATCCCAAGCTTCCTTGGCAATGCTAAAGTGCTCAATATGTGGGTAATCCTTTGTACCCAATCCTTGTTGAATCATACGCAAGGTAGTGGCATTGAGTTGACTATTGACAACCTCTCTTCTTGTCAAGTTGTTTGGATCCCCAATAAAGAGTCCATGCTCGATGATGTTCCATAGTTCAATGCAAGAGCTGCGCATATGAGTTCTCATTAGTGATTGCCATTGAGCAAAAGTAGAAGATTCTTCAAGCTTAGGTGGGTCACCTCTATCGTATACATGAGGGTGAGGGATTGGAGGGTTGGGAGAGTACCATGAATCACGGTGCTCACCCTTCCCACCATCATTTTGTGTGGAGGAATTAGTGTTGTCTTGTTTACCCCTACCATCATACCCTCGGGAGATACCGGAGTATTCCCTTTAGGTAAAACGGATGGAGGATCCTCTTGAGGAGAGGGGGATGATGAGCCATCTTTGTCTTTAAGAAGTTGCTCAAGCATCTTATGGACTTCGTTGACCAAGGAAGACCTCAATCTTGTTTCCAAGTTTTTGAGATCTTCCATGGTCACCGTGGTGGGATCACCATCACCATCCCCTTCGCGGCTACCCATATTCTCTTAGGCGGTAAAGCCCAAATAAAGAGCCGAGGCTCTGATACCAATTGAAAGGATCGTATGGGCACCTAGAGGGGGGTGTGTGAATAGGTGCTACTTCAAATTTTCTTATTTTTCAAATTAGGGTTTGACAATAAGGTAAATTCTCTAGACAATGCAACTAAGGTGAATTTACCTATATGACAAATAAGCCCAATACTAAACAAGATCAAATAAGTAAAGTGTGGTAAAGCATAGAAGTAACCAAAGTGGTGGACGCAGAGACACAAGGATTTGTTTCCCGTAGTTTCTTCCTTTTGAGG
This sequence comes from Avena insularis, assembly GCA_023614405.1. NCBI lineage: Eukaryota > Viridiplantae > Streptophyta > Magnoliopsida > Poales > Poaceae > Avena > Avena insularis. The sequence goes on along the minus strand of CM042685.1, from coordinate 227,686,059 downwards.
GGAAGTACGTCTATGTTTGGAGAGGGGGTGGTTTCAAACCACCAACGCCACGAGAGGCCTCCCTTGTTCTCCGATGAATCTCACCCAACGGGATCGATCCACCTTCCACTATATTGGCAACCTTCAAGGTGGAAGCCGACACCTTTACAAGTTTGGGGCACACATCCACAACTTAATTGGAGGCTCCCAAATACAAGCAAGCTGTCAAGACAATCAAAGACAAGCTTGTAAGAACCAAATCTAGAACTAGGGTTTCCAAGAAAACACTAGAGCAAAGGGTCCCTCAAGTGAATGAGGGGGAAATGAAGATCTCTTTTGGTGAAGTAGTAGCTCAAGGCCTCCTCCTTCGATTCCCCAAAGATCAAGGACTTTGGGTGGTGGATTGAAGAGATCTTGTGAATTTGGTTGCTCCAATGGTGGTAGTTGACTTCAATGCAAATGAGCAACTTGTCCCAAGGTAGGTGGAGGGGTATTTATACCCCTTGAAGAAATCTGGCCGTTGGAGCAATAAATGAACCGGTACTACCGGTACTCAAGCGGTAGTACCGGTCGCCAGCGGTACTACCGGTCCAGTACCGAACCAGGTACCGGAGAATCTTCACTTGGTCGAGCCAGCTTCAGGTTTGCCCGGTACAGCCTTGCGGTAGTACCACCAAGCGGTAGTACCAGTCAGTAGACCCGGTACTACCGGTCAGGGCGGTAGTACCGGTCCCAAGTATTGGTGGGTACCGTGCGAGAGGGGAAGGGCTGGTCCTTCCTCAGGGCTGCCCGGTACTGCTGAGCGGTACTACCATGTCCAAGCGGTAGTACCGCTTGACACAAGCGGTACTACCGGTTGGAGCGGTAGTGCCGCTCCGCGGTACCGGGTGGTACTGAGGAAAAACCACACCTCCCAACCTTGCACGGGTCCAACCGGTACTAGGGGCGGTAGTACCGGTGCCAAGCGGTAGTACCGGTCATTTTTCCGGTACTACCGGTCGGCACATAGACTTTTGGCAAGGGCAAATGGGCAAGTAAATATTTGTGCCACAACCTAAAAAACCTGTGATACACTTAGCACACGATTAGACCGATAAGTGTGTTGTTATCAAACATCAAAATCACAAGGATAGGAAATGCTCTTTCACTAGCAACACCTTTGAGTCGTTTCCTTCCTCCTACTGGTTCGATAAACTTGGTTTCTTTCTAAGGGAAGACTTTCTATTGTGCTCATCATACCTTCCTCTTGGGGTCTCCCAACGAAGCTCTACATTGATCTGAGCGCATCAAGGGATCCGATGGATGTTGAGATTACTATGTCAGATTGAATAATGGTTCTATCTTATTGATTCTATCATGTCTGCATTGTTTGTGATCTTGCATGCTCTCCGGTTCTAGTAGCTATCTTGGCCAAGTAGATGCTAGTGACTCCAAGAGGGAGTATTTATGCTTGATAGTGGGTTCATGCCTCTATTTAATCTGGGGAAGTGATAGAAATCTCTAAGGTTGTAGATGTGCTATTGCTACTAGGGGAAAACAACGATCTCTTGTTCATGGAACAAGTGGATTGTTTACCTTACACACTTTGCTTAAAGAAGTTATCCGTTTCTTGCAACTTAATACTAGAGGGGGTTCGGATGATAACCTGAAGGTGGATTACTAGTCATAGATGTAGTTGGATGGCGGTCTATGTATCTTGTTGTATTGCCCAATCAAATCTCATAGGATCATGAATGTCTAGTATTGCATTGTTATGCCTTGCTATGTCACATCAATTGCCTCTGTAATTTGTTTACCCAAAGATGCCATGTTTGTTTATCTTAAGGAGAACACCTCTAGTGAACTATGGACCCAGGTCCAATCTTTACCATTCGTACATCTTCCATCGTTATCGCATTTTCTCGCAAACCACAATTACCTTCCACACCATACAGTTAATCCTTTGTTTTCAGCAAACCGGTGAGATTGACAACCTCACTGTTCGTGGGGGCAAAGTCTTGAGTTTGTGTTGTGCAGGTTTCCAGGTTGCTAGCAACACCTTTGGGTCGTTTATTTCCTCCTACTGGTTCGATAACCTTGGTTTCTTTCTGAGGGAAGACTTGCTGCTGTGCTCATCATACCTTCCTCTTGGGGTCTCCCAACGAAGCTCTACATTGATATGAGCGCATCAAGCTGTTTCCTGGCGCCGTTGTCGGGGAGGCTAAGGACGACTTCACAAGGGGAGTCCTTCACAACCTTTCTCTTTACCTAGTTTTTGTTTTGCTTAGTTTCTTTTGCTTGGTTTTGTTTGCCTCTTTTGATCAAAAACTCCAAAAAAATTAGTTTCGTTTGGTTTGCTTTCTCTTATCAAAAACACAAAAAATTAGTTCCTGCTCTAGTTGCTGCTGCTGTTGGCTTGCTACATTTTTGCCAAAATGAACTCTGCTGAGAACACCAAGTTATGTGACTTCACTAGCACAAACAACAATGATTTCCTGAGTACACCTATTGCTCCACCTGCTCCTGGTGCTACCTTTTATGAAATTAAGCCTGCTTTGTTGAATATTGTGATGAAAGAGCAATTTCCTAGTGCTAGTTCTGATGCTGCTGCTGCCCACCTCAATAACTTTGTTGAACTTTTTGAGATGCAAAAATATAAGGATGTAGATGGAGATATTATTAATCTCAGTTTGTTTCCTTTCTCCTTGAGAATAAAAGCTAAAGAATGGTTGCTATCCTTACCTAGAAATAGTATCGATTCTTGGATTAAGTGCAAAGATGCTTTTATTGGAAAATACTATCCTCCTGCTAAGATCATATCTATGAGAAGTGAAATAATGAAATTTAAACAACTTGACAATGAACATGTTTCTCGAGCTTGGGAATGAATGAAATCTTTGGTTAAGAATTGTCCCACTCATGGACTTACTGCTTGGATGATTATCCAGACTTTTTATGCAGGTTTAAACTTCTCCTCAAGAAACCTGTTGGATTCAGCTACTGGAGGTACCTTTATGACCATGACCTTGGGTGTTGCAACAAAGCTCCTTGATAATATGATGGTCAACTATTTTGAATGGCACATTGAGAGAGCTCCACATGGTAAGAAGGTAAATTCTGTTAAAAAAACCTCCTCTTTGAGTGATAGGATTGATGTTATCATGGGTATGATTGTTAATGGAAAAGCTCAAATTGATCCAAATAATGTTCCCTTAGCCTCTTTGGTTTCTACACAAGATCAAGTTGATGTGAACTTCATTAGGAATAATAATTTTAGCAACAATGCTTATGGTGATAACTATAGGCCTTATCCTCCTAATAATGGCAATACTTATCATGGTAGATCTGGAATGCCTAGTGAAGATATGATTCTAGAAGTTGAAAGATCCACTAAAAACTTTATGCAAATGCAATATGAGCAAAACAAGATATCCACTAAAACTATGGAAGAGAAATCTGCTATCTTGAAAAATATTAGTCATCAACTTGAGAATTTGAATAGATAAATTCCTAGTTTACAGTCAAAAAATTTGAGTGTTGAGAAAAATATTTCATCCTTGTCTAAAGCACAATCCTCTTTGATCAATAAAATGGTTACTAAACTTGAAACTTTGGAAAGTACCTTTGCTGCTACTCATGCCATACAAGTTACTATTGATGAAAATGTTAGACTGTTAGCCTAACTACATGCTAAGTGGGAAAGAGAAGCTGAAATTGCTAGAAACAATAGTGTGTGCATTATTACCACCACCAATATGGATGCCACCAAACCACAAGAAGTCCCTATTCCTCCTACCACAATACCTAAACCCAATGAGTCTACTACTAGTGATGCTAAGTTTGATTTTGATCTTGATGGTTGCAATATTTTTGAAGTGATTATGTTCCTACAAAAGCTTGCTAGAAGTCCTAATGCTAGTGATATGAATGTGGCTTTCACCAAGCACATTACAGATGCTCTCATTAAAATTAAGGAAGAAAAGTTGAAACACAAAGCCTCTATTCCTAGGAAAGTAGAAGATAGTTGGGAACCCATCATTAATATGCAAGTGAATGACTTTGATCTCAAAGCTTCATGTGACCTTGGTTCTAGTGTCTCTATTATGCCTAGAAATATTTATAAAATGCTTGATTTGCCACCTTTGGAAGATTGCTATTTGGATGTCCCACTTGATGATAATGATAAAAAGAAACTCATGGAAAGTGTTAATGATATTCTTATTATGGTTAACAATGCTTATGTTCCTGTTGATTTCTATGTTTTGGATGTTGAATACAATGCTTCTTGTCCGATTACTTTGGGAAGACCTTTTCTTAGAACAGTTGGTGCCATCATTGATATGAAAAAAGGCACCATTAAATATCAATTTCCATTCAAGAAAGGTATTGAACACTTTCCTATGAGAAGAGATAAGTTGCTTTTTTCTCCTCTTTTGAAAGCAAGGTTTGATGTTAATGCTTCTTCATTTGAAAATACTTGATTTTTTGCTTCTTGTGCCTAACTTAAAGGCGTTAAAGAAAAGTACTTCTTGGGAGATAACTGTAACACCCTCAGAATCGGCCCTATGCAAGTTTCAGTGCTTCCCGCCAAACCCGCATAGAAACGATTCAAAGGTGCCCACCAAGCACTTGCGTGCGGGTGGAAAACGAAGTAATATCATTACACAATAGTCCTCGATGGAACCCACAAAACACATATATATAACAGCGACTCAAAGAGTCAAGAATACAGATTTACAGTACAAAGATCCAAACCACCTTGAAAACAATACAAACATCGTAATGCGGACAAGATGCAAATTGAGCTAAGAGCCCTGAAGAATAACCAATGGCGTCCATAACCCTGCCCAGGCCAAGCCGGAAGGGTAACCATGCTAACGACATCGATCTCAAAACCTGCTTAAACAAAAGGGGTGCCGACAAAGGGCAAAGGAAAAAGAGAGCGGTCAAGATCGAGGCCAGACGAGACTAGAATTCGGCGGTCCTCGCCTACATAGGTATAGTGGACTGAAGCGGCAGCGCAGCATGCACTAAACAACCTATAGAGACTCGATACAGCTGGCGACTATCAGAGAGGTATAAGAAAGACCTATTCGGAACCAACCTGATACTACCACCAAACATACCCATCCTGGTATTTCCCCCTCGGGACCAAAAGAGGAAGTCAACCGAGGAACTCACACAGTTGGCAGTTTTATTTATTCAGTTATCGTTGCAGCAATTACTAGTCAGGTATAGATAGTCATCCTGATATAATAACCAGTGGACACTTTTAGTTAACCATTCCGTTGTAGTTGCGACACTTACTAGTCAGATACAATTAGCATGAGATATCCCAAACCCAGCAGTTGTTGGTACTTTTATTTAGCCATTCCGTTGTAGTGAAGCTGATTACTAGTCATATCGGATACAAGTCAAATTATAACAGTAAACTTTAGTTATAGTTGTCTATGATCGAGAACTATGCTCCAAGTCGTCCATAACCGCGGACACGGCTTCTCGAAAAGATTTAACCCTGCAGGGGTGCACCAAAGTTTCCACACGCACCCACACCCTTGTTGTCAGATCAGGTAGGTACAAGATCACAAAACATACACCCAACGGTATGTCGACGGGGTTTCGGACACGACGTTTCCCAGACCCAAAGCAAGCATGGGGGGCCACCCCACTAAGCTACCCGTAACGAAGTCGGCCGGTCTCCGAGACGGACCCACGGTTTGTGTCGACGGTCAGAACGATCGGGAACCCGAAGTGTGATGGGCTTGTCGACACAATAAAACGATCACGGGTTCCTAAACAGTACATGCGCTCCACGCGCACTCGTAATTAAAGCAGTAAAGCATGGCATAAGTATAGGATAGTAATAAAGCCCCAAACTACTTTGTGGCCCCCTGCACAAGATTTGAAATCAGGTACTAAATCGATGGGGTGCCCACACACCCCACCGTGGTTAGCGCTCGATCTCTAACAGTGTCAAGAACTCGGGGTCCTACGGGACACCAGTGAGCGGTTAAAAACCAAATATTGTCTATTACCCACCGGTGCCTCTGCATTTACCTACTTTCAATTTTAGTTATTAAACAGTAATTAAATCCATGATCATATCCACCATTAAGCATGTGCCAACCACCCAACAACGGTGGAACATCGACGACACGAAGCAGCACCTGAGCATGCAACTACGACTAGCAAGGCCGACTGTCTATCAATCAACAGGAAATAGGAGGTGTCCAAGGCAATATAGAGGCTGCAAGTATTATAACAGGGGTACGGAAACTAAAGCATCGCAACACGGATAGCAATAGATCAACATGAAGAAGTAAATACTAGAAATATAAAATAGGTAGAAAGGGGGAGAATGCTCGCCTGAAAAACATCGTCGAAGGTTTATCCGAAGATCGGGTCGACTCTCGCATCAACTCATCGGGCTAATCCGTGAAGAAGCAAAGCACTAGAAGAAACACCGGATGCACTATTTAATACTACGGTAGAAGATCGGGCATGATGCATGTATGATGTATGACATGGCAATGGTGCAATGCAATTTGGCCATATTAAGCAGAACCGGGTCCCGACAATTAGTTATATGGTTCAAGTTATTTAGCTACCCACAATTTAAATGTTATCTTAACATGGCAAAATATATCACCGGTTTGATGCACAAATTTAAATAAAACCAATATTAGACTAGATTCGCCCGCATATGGTCTCCATATTTAATTATGAGGTGAACCGGTATAAGGCCCCCAAACCACACAAATATGTATGCGACATGAATGATTTAATGCAACAAGTTTATATCATATATTATAAAAATATGGGGCTTGGAAAGGGCATCACACATTGGTTCGAAGATCCTGGGTTCCAAGGTTCAACGGGGTTCGGGCGCCGGGATCGGTCTTCGGATCGGGGCATCGGGGTACTCGAGTCCGTGTGGGCGATCTTGTCATTCCGTGTAGACGACCTTGACATCATGGTGGCCGATGGAGAACTTAACGAATGTCGTAAATTCTTCTGGTTCCGTGATGTAGTTCTTACCGGGCTTCTCGGAATCACTTGGATTCATCTTCACGTGTCGTTCTTCGAAATAGGAGACGATCTTGGATTTACAAGCCTCAGGAGTACTTGTCGAATTCCTGGACTCGACATTGGATCGGTCATCTGAATCAACTAGCACCACACAACCAATCCCACACACCATTATAGGAATACCACAACGCTGTGTCAACCACCTCGTTACCACTTCAACATCACCAACTCACCACATCCTTGAGGCGTAATGAAACAACAGGTAACCAAAACAACAAAGGGCAACAAGGCGAGGAGGCGACGTGGGCATTTAGAGCACGTAAAAATGTCGAAGTTGAGGCCTCTGCCAATGGTACTCAATAGCAGGGAACATAGGGAATCGGGGCAGAGAGGTGGCAGCGTTCCTGGGTGAGCCGCTGGCGAGGTCGGGGTGGAAAGGCTCGAAGCAGGGGGTCGTCACAACGCTATGGAGGAGCGGCGCAAGGACCTGAAGCGGATGGCCGAGGTGCCGAAGATGCTAGGGCGGCACCACGCGGAGGTCGAGGCTGGCGCGGGGCCAAGGCGGGCGACTGGGGCTCAACGAGGCGCCGACGAGGAGCCGGCCAGAGACAAAGGGGAGGGCGCCCAGAAGCACGACGAGGAGCCTGACGGCGGCGGGTCGCGGACGAGCGGCCGGGCAGAAGGAGACAGGTCGCAGGGAGCCCGAGGCGACGCAGGTGGCGACGGAGCGGCTCGGCGGCGCTGTAGGGAGGCGCAGGAGGACGGCCCCGGGGTCGGGGAAGAGAGAGGGGTCGCTGACGGCGGCGGGGTCGGGGGTTGCAGGGAGGAGCGGGGTTGGGGAAGATCGAGCGGAAGGGGCGTCTCGCGGGGTGGGGCCAGGAGCGACGGTGGAGGCGGCCTCCGGTGAGCTAGGACGGGGCGGCCGGAGGAGGTCGAACGGCGGCCGGCTCGAGCAGCGGCCAAGGCGACCAGGGAGAGGCAGCTCGCGTGGGAAAGAGGAGAGGGGCCCCGGGCAGCGCACGATGAAGCTTGGAGAGGCGGGAGAGGGCCGGTGACACAGGCGGAGGGCGGTGGAGCGACAGGGAGGAGGAGGCGCTCGCTAGCAGAGGGAGGCGGCGGGGTGAGGCTAGAGGGCGAGGTGGTTGTGCGGGACAGGGGGAGAGGGGGCGTTTGCGATGGGTGGTACGGGGTGGGTCCAGGGGCTTTCTGGAGATCGTGGTGGAGCGTACGCGGGATGGGTGGGATCCTGCGTGCGCGCTGGAGTGCGTGTGTGTTGAACGGGTCAGACAGAGGCGCCTGGCATGTGTGGTGGGTGGCGGCTGAGAAGGGAGTAGGTGGGGAGGATTAGGGTTTGGCAAGAGGGATCTAGGTTTGATTTTGGGTAGTAGGTAGTCTGGCCGGTTGGGCCTTTGGGCCTGACCGGATGGACTGCCTCCCCTAACAAAATATATATTTTATTTATTTTCTTTTATTTAAAACAAAACATTTGTAAAAGGGTTTTAGACAAATAAAAGATCCGGACAGATCTAGGGTTTCGATTTGAACAAAGAGGGGAATATCTAGAAAACAAAATAGGCTTTTGGGAAATAGTTTTAGGCGAATAAATGCATGATGATGTCATGATGATGCACATAATAAAAACAACGGCGATTTCCTAGTAGTGGATTTACCCGGGGTGCTACAATAACCCAATAGTTTTCTTGAGTCTTGGAAGTTATTACTTCTGCAATAATCTCTCCTTATCCTTTTTATTTGCTTTTTGTGCCAAGAATAACCTCTAATGAGAGAGTAAGATATGGGGAGTTGCTGTCCCAAAACAGATTTTTGTGCTACACTGTAAAAATTCGTGTAAAATCTCTGTAAGTAGGATTGATCTATAAATTTTTACATAAATCCCCTAGGTTGTTAGATAACTTTTGTTAGTTCAACACTTTTTTATTTGAGCAACATAAGGTCTTATAAAAAATTGGTTTCTACCTGCTGGTCTGTTTTGATAGATTTCTGCCATTATTTGCATTTGCTTCTTATTGATTCCTTTTTGGGTTCTTTTTGGGAAATTGAGTTTTTTGAGGGAATTTATACAGTATATTGTGTATTTAGTGAAATTTTTATTCTTTTAAAACTAAAACCCAAAGGTCTATTATCTTTTGAATACACTAATGTTGGTAATGAAGATTGTGTGAAGTTTTGTATGAAGGAAATTTTGCAGGTGTAGAGAAAGAATGATGTAATGAGATGAAGAATGGACAAAAGCTCAATCTTGGGGATGCCACCCCTTGTCACCCCAAGAAATATTCAAGAGGTACAAGCGTCAAAGCTTGGGGATGCCCAAGGCATCCCCTTCTTCATCAATAAAAATCTCAGGTCTTTCTAGACACTTCGTTTTTATCGTTTCATGCACAAGTTGTGTTGTTCTTGGAGCGTCTTAGTTTTCATTTTTGTTTTTAGTTTGATTAATTTGCTTTAATAAAGTAGTTTTCACACCCGTTCCCGCTGTGTTGTTTCAAATAAGTTGATTGGTGTTGGAAAGGAGTAGAAAGTTCTTGCTTGAGTATTACAAGAGGAGCTTGCCTTGACTATGACTTAGACTTTATCATGTCATGCTAGATGTTGTTTTGACCTTATGCTTAGTGATTATTTATGTATCATGAATTGTTCCAAACAATTGTGATTGCTTAATGTTCCTTGAAGGAATCATGCGTTGTTTTAGCATACAAGAGCATAGTATTGTGGTATTCTCCTTTGATGCTTTGTTTGGGTTGACTTGGCACATGCTCACACCATGTTATGATTATGAACAAGTCACCATAGCCTCTATGATCATTTTGTTTTTGACTTGTGGTACCACGTTATGCTTTGATTAGTAATGTTTTGTCACTCTGCATGATTATGGCCATTATTGCTCTCTTAGTTGGTCGCTCCCAGTCTTTTGCTAGCCTCCACTTGTATGAGTAAGCTCTACTCATGCATCCAACCCCCAAGAAACCAAGTTATTCCAAAGTGTCCACTATAAATTCCTATGCATGGTGTGTTACACCATTCCAAGTATATTCTTTTTTTATCTATCTTCTAATTAAAAAGTTACTTTGTTATGTGAAAACTTAGTGATTAAAGCTCTCACAAACTTGATGGCACACTTTATTTTTCTTGACCCTAATAAACTTGAACCATTGTGTAATCTATGTTGTATATTCTTGCACTTATACGCTGGAATTAGCAGAACCATGTTGTCATGGGGAACGCTTTCAACATTGCACTTATACATTGTACACAGTTGATATCATGCTCTTTTGTTTGCGGATGTCGTCTGTGTGAAATAAAAAGGGAGCTTGTAAGTCCATGGAATTATGTATGTGTGTTAGAGAAACGCCTGGGCCGCTAGCCTAAGCCATGCCTAATCATGGTGGAAACTTGCAGCATCACCATAGTGAGAAATCTATGAAGCTTTCTTCTTATAAAAAAGATACATATTGAAAAGAGGAACAAGAGAAAAAAGCACCATTTTCCCATGGTAAATAAGAAGATTGCTGAGATGCTCATTGTGTGCTTTCCTTGTCATTTTGATTATGGGATAGCTCTTGTATCATGTGCAAGGGGTACCCCGTTGACAGTTCTCTATGATACACATGTACTTACTATGACAAGAACTTACCGGTGACCAAAGTTGAGTAGCATGAGGAGCGGACCTCGTATTCAAGGGACATGAGATTGCCAGCGTATACTTTGTCAAGCATATACTCCATAGTTTGTTCACTTTAACCTTAATCACTTCAAGATGCTTATGATAGGGGCAATGAGGGCTGAAAGCTAACAAGTACCATAATCTTTGGAAGCTCTTTTTGAAACTTGAAATCCCTGCTTCCCTTTATGAAGGGCCTTTCTTCCACCATTATATTGAGTCTTCACCTTCTATTCGTAAGGACCAATTAAGAGAGCATAGTTGCCATTCTTAGTTCTATGTGCATTGTCCCAAAACTTATTGATTTATGCATATTGTTGATATTTCTTGCTCATGATCTATTTGTATCTAGTCACTCTTATGAACTTTGAAGGTGTCCTATGCATTTATTTGCTACTCCATGAGGGACAAGCTGAATGCCACTATGCTATGTTTTCTATATGTGAAACAAACAAACGTCTTTCAATGCATTGTTATTCATGATCTTTGTTTGTAACCTTTCATGTTGCATGCATAGTTACATTGTCTTATTGTTAGAACTTCTTCTTTCATGCTCATGTTTAGAGTTCTTTGATCCCAGCTTTCAATGCTTGCAAATGGTTTGATCTTGATTTTGATGGTGCATGTCACCTAAAAAATTATTCTTTTTATCACTTACCTACTCGAGGACAAGCAGGAGTTAAGCTTGGGGATGCTTGATACGTCGGAAACGTATCTATAATTTTTGATGTTCCATGCTTGTTTAGTATATACATTGTTTTGCTTTGTCTACACTTTGAGGTATTTTTATATGTTTTCTAGTACTAACCTATTAACAAGATACCATAGTGTTAGTTGCCCGTTTTCTTCTGTTTTTGGTTCCAGAAAAGGCAGAAAATCAATATTCTCGGAATTGGACGGGACAAAAGCCAAAGTCAATATTTTACCGTGGGGAACACGGAGCCAGAATACGAGACGGAGGGGAGCCACCAGGGGGCCACACCCCCTGGCCCACGCCTGGGGGGAGGGGGTCGGCCACCCTGGATGCCCCCTGCCTCTCCTCTTTGCCTATAAGAAGCCCCCGATACCAAAACCCTAAGTACACGATCAATCTTCCACAAAACAGTCCGTAGCCGCCGCCACCATCGTCCCTAGATCGGGGGAGGGTGTGTCTAAAGTTCTTCCTGGCACCCTGTCGGAGGGGAGATCATCCCAGAGGCCTTCTTCATCGTCATGCCAGCCTTCGGTATGATGCATGAGTAGTTCCACCTTGGACTACGGGTCCATGTAGTAGCTAGATGGTTGTTTCTCCTCCTTTGTGCTACCATGTTTGGATCTTGTGAGCTCCGTTCATGATCAAGATCATCTATTTGTAATCATGCATGTTGTGTTTGCGGGGATCCGATGGATATTGAGATTACTATGTCAGATTGATTAATGGTTCTATCTTATTGATTCTATCATGTCTGTGTTGTTTGTGATCTTGCATGCTCTCCGTTTATAGTAGCTATCTTGGCCAAGTAGATGCTAGTGACTCCAAGAGGGAGTATTTATGCTCGATAGTGGGTTCATTCCTCTATTTAATCCAGGGAAGTGACATAAATCTCTAAGGTTGTAGATGTGCTGTTGCTACTAGGGGAAACAACAATCTTTTGTTCATGGAACAAGTGGATTGTTTACCTTACACACTTTGCTTAAAGCAGTTATCTGTTCCGTGCAACTTAATACCGGAGGGGGTTCGTATGATAACTTGAAGGTGGATTACTAGTCATAGATGCAATGGGATGGCGGTCTATGTAACTTGTTGTATTTCCCAATAAAATCTCATAGGATAATGAATGTCTAGTATTGCATTATTATGCCTTGCTCTGTCAGTTCAATTGCCCCGTTGTAATTTGTTTACCCAGCATGCCATTTTTGTTTATGTTAAGGAGAACACCTCTAGTGAACTATGGACCCCGGTCCAATCTTTACCATTGATACATCTTCCATTGTTACTGTTTACTTTCTGCAAACCACCATTACCTTCCACACCATATTATTAATCCTTTGTTTTCAGCAAACCAGTGAGATTGACAACCTCACTGTTCGTTGGGGCAAAGTCTTGAGTTTGTGTTGTGCAGGTTTCCAAGTTGCTAGCAACACATTTGGGTCGTTCCCTTCCTCCTACTATTTCGATAACCTTGGGTTATTTCTGAGGGAAGACTTGCTATTGTTCTCATCATACCTTCCTCTTGGGGTCTCCCAACGAAGCTCTACATTGATCTGAGCGCATCAGTCGCAGCTCATAGTCTTCCGAAGGTGAACTCTAGAACGACATTTGAACAGAACAGATCGAGACGAAAACACGACGAGAACACGATATACGGACCTCAAGGGGTCCGGGTGATTATATATTACGAAGTTTTACAACATAAGGAAGGTACTGGGCGAAAAAGGGACGGAGACGGGCTCCGGGGTGGTCACACCCCCTGGTGGCGCGGCCAGGCAGGGCCCGCACCACTGGGTGGTGTGGCCCACCGAGGCTCCGTTCCCTTCCCTGTTTCGACTCATTATCTTTCGTATGGAATAAAAACTGCAAAAATATAAAAATAAAAGTTTTTCGCGAACCTTCTATTTTCAGCACTTTTACCTATTCGAAAATGGACTCTACAGATTCTTGAGTTTGGTCTCTAATGAATTTTTCCGGAGTCACCATTTGAATAATATCAACATCTTCATTATAAGAATGTCTAGAAATATAATGTTTGAGCCTTTGACCATTCACCACTTGTGTAGTGTTGTCTCTTAAAGAAGAAATTTTAATAGCACCTGAATGATACACCTCCTCAATAACAAAAGGTCCTTCCCATTTTGAGAGTAGTTTTCCTGCAAAAAATCTAAGACGAGACCTATACAATAGAACTTTCTCACCAACATGGAATTCCCTTTTGAGAATCCTCCTATCATGCCATCTTTTTACTTTTTCTTTAAAGAGTCTAGCATTTTCATAAGCTTCACTTATCCACTCATCTAAGGAACTCAAGTCAAGCAAACTTTTCCCACCAGCAAGTTTAAAATTTCTATTCAGTTCTTTCACTGCCCAATAAGCTCTGTGTTCTAATTCTAAAGGCAAGTGACAAGCTTTACCATAAACCATTTTGTAAGGAGACATTCCCATAGGATTTTTATAAGCAGTTCTATATGGCCATAAAGCATCATTCAACTTTTTAGCCCAATTTTTTCTAGATCTATTAACAGTCTTTTGCAAGATGGATTTAATTTCTCTATTTGAAAGTTCTACTTGCCCACTGGTTTGAGGGTGATAAGCTGAAGTAATTCTATGATTAACATCATATTTAGCAAGGGTCTTCCTAAAACCACCATGAATAAAATGAGAGCCTCCATTAGTCATGAGATATCTAGGCACACCAAACCTAGGAAAGATAACATCTTTAAGCATTTTTAAAGAGGTCTTACCATCAGAACTATTGGTAGGTATGGCTTCTACCCACTTTGTAACATAATCGACAGCAACAAGAATATGAGTATACCCTTTTAAAGGAGGAAAAGAACCCATAAAGTCGAATCCCCAACAATCAAATTGTTCAATAATAAGAGAATAATTAATAGGCATTTCATTGCATCTAGAAATGTTACCAACTCTTTGACATTCATCACATGATAAAATAAACTTTCTTGCATCTTTAAAAAGAGTAGACCAATAAAAACCTGATTGTAAAACCTTTTGTGCAGTTCTATCTCCAGCATGATGTCCTCCATAAGCACTACCATGACATTTTCTCAATATCTCTTGTTGTTCATATTCTCGAACACATCTTCGCATAATATCATCCACTCCTTTATATAAATGTGGGTCATCCCAAAAATAATGCCTTAGATCATAAAAGAATTTCCTTCTTTGCTAGGCTATAAAGGTTGGAGGAAAATACTTTGAAACAATAAAGTTATCATAATCAGCATACCAAGGACTCTCTCGCGGGCTTACCTTTATTGCAGCCAACTGTTCATTTGGGAAACTATCATTAATAGGCATAGGATCAAAAGAAATGTTTTCCAAACGAGATAAATTATCAGAAATAGGATTTTAGCACCTTTTCTATCTACAATATGTAGATCGAACTCTTGTAAAAGCAACACCCATCTAATAATCCTAGGCTTAGCATCTTTATTTGTCATAAGGTACTTAATAGCAGCATGATCAGTATGAATAGTAACTTTTGAATCAACAATATAAGGTCTAAACTTATCACAAGCAAAGATTACAGCTGAAAACTCCTTTTCATTAGTAGCATAATTCTTTTAAGCAGCATCAAGAGTCTTACTAGCATAATGGATAACATTCAATTTTTTATCTATTCATTGCCCAAGAACAGCACCCACAGCAAAATCACTAGCATCACACATAATTTCAAAGGGTAGATTCCAATTAGGTGGTTGGACAATAGGAGCAGTAGTTAAAGCTTTCTTTAAAGTTTCAAAAGCTTCCTTACAATCATCATAAAAAACAAAAGGTACATCTTTTTTGAGAAGATTAGTAAGGGGCTTTGAAATTTTTGAGAAATCTTTAATAAACCTTATATAGAAACCATCATGACCAAGGATACTACGAATACCTTTCACATCCCTAGGACAAGGCATTTTCTCAATTGCTTCAACTTTGGCTCTATCAACTTCAATACCTCTTTCAGAAATTTTGTGTCCAAGAACAATCCCTTCATTAACCATGAAGTGGCATTTCTCCCAATTAAGAACAAGATTAGTTTCTTCAAATCTCTGTAAAAAATTATTAAGGTTGTGCAAACAATTATCAAAAGAAGTTCCATAGATGGAGAAATCGTCCATGAAAACTTCCACAATTTCTCCACAAAAACCATGAAAGATAGCAGACATACATCTCTAAAAAGTAGCAGGAGCATTACATAAACCAAAAGGCATACACCTATAAGCATAAGTTCCATAGGGACACGTGAAGGTGGTTTTGTCTTGGTCTTGTGTTTTCATAGAAATTTGAGAAAAACCAGAATAACAATCAAGAAAACAAAAGTGTGTCTTCTTAGACAACCTTTCTAGCATTTGATCAATAAAAGGCAGAGGATAATGATCTTTGTTAGTGACTTTATTCACCTTTATAAAATCAATGCACATCCTATAACCAACCACTACTCTTTGAGGTATAATCTCATTATTTTCATTAGGCATAACAGTTATTCCTCCTTTCTTAGGGACAAAATGAACAGGACCAACCCAATTACTATCAGCAATAGGAAAAATAATACCAGCATCAAGAAGTTTTAATACATCATTTCTTACCACTTCCTTCATCTTAGGATTTAGACGGCGTTGGTGTTCAACAACTGGCTTTGCATCAGGTTCTATATTAATAGGATGCTGACATATAGTACGAGAAATCCCTTTTAAATCATCAAGAGTATACCCCATAGCTCCTCGGTGTTTCTTCAATACTTCCAATAATCTTTCCTCTTACTTTTCTAAAAGTTTAGAACTAATAATAACAGGATATATTTTCTTATCGTCTAGATAAGCATATTTAAGATCATCAGGTAGAGGTTTTAAATCAAAGACAGGATACCCTTTAGGTGGTAGTGTGGTACCGAAATCTTCCACATGTGGGTTATGCTTAAGCATCTTAGGTAGACGAAGGAAAATCTTGTCAATCTCATTTATTTCTTCCATGAAGACCTCACTTTCATGATCTTCCATATATTGTTGCAAGGCATTGTTAGGAGCAAGAGAAATAGCAGAAAGTTGTTCAACCCTGAAATCCTCATTAGGCAATTCATTTTCATGAGTTTTAGCAAATTTGGAAAAATTAAACTAATAAGATTCTCCATCAAATTTAGTTAAAACTTTCTCCTTCTTACAATCCATGATAGATCCACAAGTGTTCAAGGAAGGTCTACCAAAAATGATGGGACAAGTTTTACTAGCTTCCTTACCCAACACTAGAAAATCAGTAGGATATTTAGTCTTACCACAAAGAACTTCCACATCTCTTACAATACCAATTGGATAGATGGTTTCTTTATTAGCAAGGTTAATAACCACATCAATATCCTGAAGTTCGCAAGGACCAATTTCATGCATAATTTCCCTATAAAGCTCATAAGGAATAACACTAGAACTTGCACCAATATCACATAAACCATAATAGTAATGATCGCCAATTCTAACAGAAAGCACAGGAACAGTAGCTTTCTGTAAGACCCCTCCTTTATAAAGAAAAAGATCCCTGTGATTGCAATGCTAGTCCCTGGATCAATGCTAGCATCCACAGTTTAAGATGAAGTACACAGAAACAAAGGTCATTATTACAAGTCATTCCAGAGACAAACATAGTCTTATACAAACTCCATGGCCACAGGCCTAGTACAAGAGTTCAAATATGTAATAAGATAAATAAGTCTTCATCTTCATGTGCCACAGGCAAGCATGTTGAGTGTAGACTCATAACCCCTAATCACCATCAGAATAACCTTCAACATCACAAGTTACAGCCACAGTGGGTCAATACATTGGAATAGTATTGGCAAGTGATACCTTAGTATAATATTGTCAACTAGATACTATATGCATTTGGCTAAGTGTAGCTTAGGCTTGCTTTGCTCAAAATAGGTTTTGCCTATTAGTTGAAAACACTAAGTTTTTCTTTGACAAAATCTTTCCCAAGGAAACACCAATAGAAATTGGTGTACCTTCACCCTTGTTCAACCACAAGTTTTTACTTAGAAATTGGGATGAGGAGATTCTTGATAGCTTCCATGTCTTGATGCTCAAGTTGTCCAATACCAGGGACATGGCTAAGTACTTAGATTCTTCCATCTGCAGAGGTTGTGCACTTTCCCCACAAGACTTGATTTTCACCAAGACAGGACCTTTCAGAAGCCTTCCCTTAGACCAAATGGACGCGTTCCAACCTATCATCCCACTATCACCAACTATCCAAATGGCTAAGTTATTGCAACCTACGTGATCCAGGCAGAGCCCATATTGCCATGTGGCTGCACTAGAAGCTTCTTAACATATGGCATCTCAAATCCCTTTGTTCCTGGGTGGCTTTCCACAAGTGAGATACACAAGGTAAACCATAGAAATGGGCCTTGTGTAACCACTCAACACAAACCATTCTTTCCATTCCACCCAGGTGTTTCATTCACTTAGTTGTTTTATTAAACAAAACACAAGTCCAAAGACTTAGAAATATTTTCTCATAGCATGAATATATAACCACCCTTGCTTGCTACTAGCTAGGCTAAGCATGGCACTGATAAGTATCTTAACTTAGAAATTTCTAGCAATTCTACAACTACTAGGATTTCCCAAGCATATCATATAGATCAAAAATATTCATGCAAGTCTAGCAAAATATTTCTAGTGCATAGTTGAAAACATAGGAATTAAAATCATGAAGCACCACTTGCCTTGGTAGTTGTGGGGAGTAGCAACAATCTTCACAATCACAATCACTATTTGCACCAAAATCTACACATAAAAATAATGGCACCAAATCACATACAAAATATATACAAACAAAAATATATGAATGCATGCAAAATGCCATGTGATGATTTTCAACACCAAACAAGACAAGTGCACAGTACTGAATCTTAAACAAGTTCAAAACTAGCCAAATAAATCTTATTTGAACAACAAACATTTTTCAAATAGTTACTATACACAAATTATGCCTACATTTGTTTCTGCAAAAACAACCATTTTTATAGAGGAAAAACATTAAACACATTGGATAAATGGAAAGTATTTTCTCTCCTGATTCCAATGATATAAAATTTGTCAAATTTGGACGTGGGAATCAAAAGATATGAATTTTACAAGTTTAAAACACTAATATATCTAAATTCAGATTTTAAATCAAACCTACAGACACGCGGCGTGTTCTGATTCGTCGATACCGCTTCGTGTGGATCGATCAACGAGGGCCGTTAGATCTAACTTAAATCACACGGCCAGATCTGCTCCATACCCCTTTGTTAAGTGATCTAATTCTACACGTTGGATCTGGATCTAACGGTTCGCGATCAAGCGACCAAAGCCTGGCGGCGCTAGTGGCGGCGAGTGGCCGCGGCGGCTCTGTCAGAGACGTTGCCGAAGATTTAGGTCGCGCGGGAGAGGGTGAAGTGGCTTACTGAGTTTGTCGTGTGCTGCTGATGCTCAAGGTAGGCTTCGTTGGCGAAGGGGCGCACTGTGGATGTCGCTGGAGCTCGTCGGAGTTGTGCGCAGTGTCAGGTGCTTGCAGACGATGATGTTGCCAAGGTTCTGCGTCGCCCTAGCACGAGTCAGTGGCATTAGGGAGTGCGCAAGGTCACGGTGAGCAAGATGGTTTCAAGGAGGAGACAAGGGGCGCTCGATTCTTACCGCTATTGCTCGTCGGAGTTGAGCGGCGGCTCTGGTGGTTGCGGGCATGAACGAAGACGATGACCTGGGGTGATATAGAGAAAACAGAAAGTGTGAGAAGATGCGCACGGGCAAGACATACAAGCTCATATGAACGAGAGGTGAAGTTGAGCATGGGGTTCACCGGAATAAGTCGCCGGAGTGCGTCGGGCAGCGGAGTTGCAGCTCGAATTGCCGGCAGCCTGGTGGCGGAGTGGGGGTGCTGAGTGAGGGGAAAGACTCGCGGTGTAGAGGGGTTTAAATAGGCAGGGGCTCGACAGGAAACGCCTGTGGAATCAAGGGCAATTACGCATGATCAACGCCAAAGAACGGCCAGTGACGTGTTCTTCGCGAGATTTGGGGAAGAAGATGGTGACATGGACGGGCCCAGTGGTCAGCGTGAGGGGGTGTGTGCGGGTGCGGTGAGAAACAGAGGAGAAAGGGGGAACCCGGGTGGGCTATTTTGCTTGCTGGGCTGGAATGCTGGCGCCAGGCCCAGTTGGGTTTTCTATTTCTTTTTCATTTTCTAAACTGTTTTTCAGGAATCATTTTCAAATAAAATCAAAAGCAATTTAATTCAAATCTTTTCTGGATTTTTATAAAGTGTAACCTTCATACTTTTGTGCACAAAATCATGTTGTCTCTCTGTACTTGCTTGGTCTCTTTGAGTAAACAAATAAATAGTGCCATAGTTCAAGATTTGAATAGGTTCTGCAAATGGTTTAAAACCATATTTGTTTTGGTAAATTTTTGTCCAAGCCTTGACACACAACCAAACCAAATTAAGAGAAAACTAATCTTGGTTTAAAACAAATATTCCCTCACTTGAGAGTGGCATTAGATCAATGCATGCTCACATAAAATAATAGCACTTAGTGCTTCTGATTTCTTGAAATGAGTTTGATATTTGATCCCTAAATGATTTGCATGCATGGATGATATGCAATCTTTGAAAACATCATTTTAGGGATGTTACAAATCTAACCCCCTTAAGGTGAATCTCGCCCTCGATATTCGGGTTGGCTAGCAAATAGGTGAGGGTGGTCTTTCCGAAGATCATCTTCTATTTCCCAAGTGGCTTCTTCTTCGGAATGATGGTTCCATTGTACTTTGCAGAATTTGATAGTCTTAGTCCGAGTAACTCTTTCTGCAGTCTCAAGAATCTTGATAGGTTTTTCCTCATAAGTGAGATCACTTTCCAATTGAACTTCCTCCAATGGTATAGTATCCTTCAAAGAAGTCTCTTCCATTTCTGGATGGCATTTCTTAAGTTGACTCACATGAAACACATTGTGAACGGCAGACAATGATTCTGGCAATTCAATCTCATAAGCTACTTCTCCTTTACGACTCAGAATCTTGAATGGTCCAACATATCTTGGGGCCAATTTACCCTTGACACCAAATCTCTTCACTCCACGAAGTGGTGACACTCTAAGATAAGCTCTGTCACCTACTTCATAGGTGACTTCTCTACGCTTAGGATCTGCGTAGCTCTTCTGTCGGGACTGTGCTATCTTCAATCTGTCCTTAACTAGCTTGACTTTCTCTTCAGCCTCTTTAATTAGTTCTGGTCCGAACAAACTTCTTTCTCCCACACCATTCCATAACAATGGGGTGGTACACTTTCTCCCATAGAGAAACTCAAATGGTGCCATCTCAATACTGGCTTGATAGCTGTTATTGTAAGAGAATTCTGCGTAAGGCAGACTTTCATCCCAACTGTCTCCATAGTCTAGGGAACATGCCCTCAACATATCTTCAAGAATCTGGTTGGTCCTTTCTGTTTGTCCATCAGTCTGAGGATGAAAAGCAGTGCTAAATTCCAACCTCATTCCCAATGACTCATGTAGTTGCCTCCAAAAATGAGAAGTGAATTGAGTTCCCCTATCAGACACAATACTCTTGGGTACTCCATGTAGACATACAATCCTACTCATATAGATTTTGGCTAAATTAGCACTTGTATAAGTTGTCTTCACGGGTATAAAATGAGCCACTTTAGTTAAGCGATCCACTACTACCCAAATAGAATCATATCCTGACCGGGTCCTTGGTTATCCGGTAATGAAATCCATGCCAATCTTGTCCCACTTCCAATCAGGAATAGGTAGTGGTTGTAACAATCCTGCTGGTTTCTGATGTTCCGCTTTCACTCTACTACATACATCACACAAAGCAATATGTTTGGCGATGTCCTTATTGAGATTATTCCACCAAAATCTTTCTTTCATATCCATGTACATTTTGGTGTTACCCGGATGAATGGAATACGGTGAGTTGTGTGCTTCTTGTAAAATCAGTTTCCGAAGTTCCGGATCTTGTGGAACACAGATACGTTTTCCATGCCATAAAGTACCCTGTTCATCTTCTTGGAATCCTTTGGCTTTTCCCTTGCCAATCTTTTCCTTAATCTCTTCAATTTCCTTATCTGTCTTTTGGGCTTCTTTTATTTTGTCCAACAAAGTGG
This sequence comes from Avena insularis, assembly GCA_023614405.1. NCBI lineage: Eukaryota > Viridiplantae > Streptophyta > Magnoliopsida > Poales > Poaceae > Avena > Avena insularis. Next base: position 227,664,529 of record CM042685.1, on the reverse strand, counting down.
GTTGAACATCCAATGACATGAGATGTCCTTTAGGCACAATCTCCAATCTGAGATCTCTAAATTGGGGATACAGATCGTCTGGCAATTCTCCCTTAGTAAGGCCATTCACAAAAACCTTAGGGCTTAGAGCATCCGCTACAACATTTGCTTTACCAGGGTGGTATTGCAGACTCAAGTCATAGTCCTTGATGAGTTCTAGCCATCTTCTTTGTCTCATGTTAATTTCTTTCTAGGTGAAGATATACTTCAAACTCTTGTGATCTGTGAACACTTCACATCGTTTTCCGAAAAGATAATGTCTCCATGTTTTGAGTGCATGGACAACAGAGGCTAACTCTAAATCATGAGTAGGGTAATTTACTTCATGAGTTTTGAGTTGTCTCGAGGCATAAGCCACAACTTTCCCTTCTTGCATTAGTACTGCACCCAATCCATGATGAGATGCATCGCAATACACTTGGAAATCCTTCTCCAAATCGAACAGACATAAGACTGGTGCTGTCACAAGTCTCTTCTTTAATTCTTGGAAACTGAGTTCACATCCTTCAGACCAAGAAAATTTCTTGTCTTTCTTTAGTAACTCTGTCATTGGCTTAGCTACCTTGGAGAAATTCTCAATAAATCTTCTGTAGTATACTGCCAAGCCAAGGAAACTACGAACCTCTTTCACTGACTTAGGAGATTCCCATTCATTTACAGCTGAAACTTTAGCAGGATCAACTGCTACACCATCTCCTGACACAATGTGTCCAAGAAAACCAACTTCATTTAACCAAAATTCACACTTGCTGAATTTGGCATACAGCTTATGCTCTCTAAGCTTCTCAAGTATCAAACGCAAATGTCCTTCATGCTCTTCTTTGCTCTTGGAGTAGATCAAAATGTCATCAATGAATACGACAACAAACTTGTCAAGGAACTCCATGAACACCTTGTTCATCATGTTCATGAAATAAGCTGGGGCATTGGTCAAACCAGAAGGCATCACGGTGTACTCATACAATCCATACCTAGTGGTGAAAGCTGTCTTAGGTATGTCTTGTTCTCTTATCTTGAGCTGGAAATAACCTGATCGGAGATCAATCTTTGAGAAGACACAAGCTCCTTCTAGCTGATCAAACAAATCATTGATTCTTGGCAAAGGGTATTTGTTCTTGATAGTCACCTCATTGAGTGAACGGTAATCTATGCATAACCTTTGACTTCTATCTTTCTTTTCCACAAACAAAACTGGTGCTCCCCAAGATGAAGAACTTGGTTGGATAAATCCTTTCTACAACTGTTCTCCAAGTTGTTTCTTGAGTTCTTTCAATTCATCAACTGACATCTTGTATGGTCTCTTTGCTATTGGTCCAGAACCTGGTAGCAAATCGATCAAAAATTCCACATCTCTATCTGGTGGCATTCCCGGCAATTCTTCCGGAAACACATCCGGATATTCACTCACAATTGGCACACTATCCATGCTAACCCCCTTAAGGGAATTTAGCTTACTCCTTTTCGATTCAAAGTTGGTCTTGAATCTGATCCTTTTGTTTTCTGGAGTTGTGAGTGAGACAGTATGGTTGGCACAATCTATCACTCCCTTGTGCTTAGTCATCCAGTCCATTCCCAAAATGACATCCAATCCTTGGGAGTTTAGGATTATCAGATTAACGGGAAACTTATACTTCCCAAACTCTATGACTAGATCATGACATCCTGAGTTCACTATCATTTCTCCGCCAGGAGAACTTAATTTTATAGGACACCCATTAGTTTCTACCGGTAGTTCATTTCTTTCAACAAATGCTCTTGATATGAATGAATGAGATGCACCAGTATCAAAGAGAACAAATGCTGGAATAGAATTGAGTTTGAACTTACCAGCAACAGCATCAGGTTCCTCATAGATTTCCTCCACATTGATGTGGTTCACTTGTCCCTTTTGAAAAGGGTTGGGCTTGTTGGGTCCTTCAACTTTCTTTTCTGGTCATTCATTTTCATAATGCCCCATCTTCTTGCACTTGAAACATTCATCCTGACTATGATCCTTCTTGATAGGCTGGCTTCCACTGCCATTCCACTTCCATTGTGGTGGCTCTTATATCCACTCTTGTGATTTGTACCTGTCATTGTCATGACTACGGTGATGCTTGTTGTCATGATGACGGTTGTGGTTGTGGTGGTTGTTGTACTTTCCATGCTTGTGGGATCCAGAATTCCCACTATCATCATAATGGGAACGCTTGTGACACGATCCCGAGCTGTGCTTATCGGAGTTGTGCTTTCTCTTCCTGCTTTCAACCTGTTTCATCTTGCTCTCCAAGATGGCAGCCTTGTCACAAAGAGACTGATAAGTGGGGGCATAGGCCACAGATAGCTACAGGTTCAGTTCATCGTTCAGTCCTTCGAGAAACTTTTCTCTCCTCTTAGCATCAGTGTCAACTTCATCCGGTGCATAACGCGCCAAATTTTTGAACTCCTCAATATACTCTGCCACGCTGCGGTGGCGCTACTTCAAGTTATTAAATTCCTTCTTCTTCAAACTCATCACTCCAGATGAGATGTGAGCAGTACGGAAACCATCTTCAAAGATAGCCCATGTCACGTCCGCAATGGGAGTGGTGATTTGGAAGTTATCCCACCAAGTGGCTGCTGGTCCTTCCAACAAGTGTGCTGCAAATCTAACTTTCTCTTCATCGTTACAACCAACAGTTACCAAATCCTTGTTCACCGAGCGTAGCCAATCATTGGCCACCATGGGATCAGTAGTTCCTGAGAACTTTGCTGGACTCAGTCTTAAGAACCTGGTAAGCATGTCAAAACCCGGTGGATTGTTCTGATTGTTGTTGTTGTTGTTGTTCTGGTTCTGTATGAACGTGGCCATCATCTGCATCGGCTGCGTCTGAGTTGTCATCATCTGCTGCATCTCAGGGGTGATGTTGTTGTTGTTGGGGTTGGGATTGGCACGTCGGGGAGGCATCTGTGGTTTTCAATAAGGATAAGAATGAGATACCCATAGATGCTTAACATGAACAATACATCACATAACAATCACCAAACATGCATCATAAAAGTTCAACAACATAAACAACAATTTTTTGAAAAGTAAACACACAAATAGCAAGCCATCCACATGTTGGATGGTCATTGTGTAGGGTTCGCAGCATAGAAAACAAAAAAATTCCTATGATGGGAACAACTATGTACCAAGATCTATCTACTAGATACAAACAACAGGCGGATGTATATCCGTAGAGAACATACCCTTGAAGACCAACAAAGCTTAACGAGTCCAAACTCGTGGTTTATGTAGACGATCTCTTGCCGATCTCAATATCGAGAGGAAGTCCTAGCGCCGCAAAACAGCAGCGCATCCGTGCTCGCACACACGTTCGAGGCACCGAGCAACCTTCGCCTCCTCGCTCCAGCGATGCAGCGGAAGCAACAAATCCTTCCAGAAAAAGCCACCGGGAACATGTATCTCGCTGATCCGAGACCATGGGGAAATTCTAAAGGGGGAGAGAGATCCTTCGCGAGGAGGTGTACTTTGAGAGGAGGAGAGGGGGGCCTTTTATAGGGGAGAGGGGGAGCACCCAAGGGACATGATGCCCAGCCATGGGGCTGCCCCCACCTCTTCCACATTCATGTGGGTGGAGCTCCCACTCAAAATGAAAAGCCTCCACTCCCATTAAAAAGCCTCCACTCAAAAATCCACTCACATGCATTAAATTTCCACCAAATTTAATGCAAGCTCTCATTTAAATAAAACTCTTTTATTTATTTATTCAGAATTTTGTCAATTACTTTAATGACAAACATTCACAAATAACCCCTTGCTAGAATTCTATTTCACATGCATAACCACTATATGCAATTTCACCCGAAAACCTGTTTCGGTATCTAGTGAAATAAATTCCTACGCTTGTTATTCTTTTCAGCATGAAAATTTTGCTCCAAATGGATGTCGGTGTCTCTTAAGTGTGTCACTATACGGTTCGCGAATAATGCGTACATGATCGAGACCCCTCTCGGATCAATAATCAGAAGCGGGATCTGGAGACCCATACTGACTCCCACACATTCAACGATGACTTTCTTGTGATCGTCGGAACCTTTTACGCTAGTATCTTAATCCTTTTGTTTCGCGATATATTACATGTCCGAGATTCGATCATCGGTATCTCCATACCTAGTTTGATATCGTTACTGACATGCACTCTTTTCTCGTTCCTGTGATATAACATTCTAGTGATCAAATCACTTGCTTGCAAGCTAACCAATGTGATATCACCGAGAGGGCCCAGAGTATATATATCCGTCATCGGGATGAACAAATTCCACTCTCGATCCATGGGCCTCAACATAACACTTTAGTAGTTCTGAACCCATCTTTATAATCACCCTGTTACGGTGTGGCGTTTGATGTTATCAAGAAACTCTTCTGGTGTTAGTGATTGACATGATCTCATGGTCTAAGGATTTGGATCACTTCGTAAGTTGTTATAGCAATATAAACTCAATGACTTTGATCGTAATTCTATACTTCGGATGAATGTTCATCACATCATTACACTAATGTTGTGACCTCGTTATTAACAACATCCAATGTCCATGATCAGGAAACTTTGATCATCATGTGAATCAACGAGCTAGTTTATAAGAGAGGCATAACTAGGAACTTCCTTTTTGTTTATTAAACACACATGTATTAACGTTTCCGTATTAATACAATTATAGCATGCAAAATAAACATTTATCATAAATAAGGAATACGATAATAACCACTTTATTATTGCCTCTCGGGCATATTCCCTTTAGTCTCCCACTTGCACTAGAGACAATAATATAGTTTGAAAACTTTGCGTTTTGAACACCTATGGCTTTCTGGTGTTCCATATACGCAACTGCAAGTGGTTAACATAATCTACGGATCTGACACTTTCAGGTCCGTGTGTATTTGCATGTCTTTGCGTCTTCACGCATCACTCGTTCTCCAGTGAGATGGCATTGTATAAATTTGGTCTTTTGGTGAGACCTTTAGTTCCTTGGGGTTAAAACATGTCGATACTATTGTCATACAATATATCTTTAGTGTTAGCCCATTGTGAACCACACCTTATTTTGATAACAAACTACTTGACACAAATTCCCTCCTTTGCTTCTACTATAGCAGTTATATACTTAGCCTTTTGTTGTAGTATTCGTCACAATGTCTTAACTTTGGAACTCTTCCAAATCCATCATGGAAACTTTCTTTCCATTACATTGTGCCACCCATAGTTTAAATTGAGATAAACTTAGTTTGTATCTTGTGACAAAACTAGTATCAATGTAACGCTTTACAATGAACTATTTGTAATTGTTTGTCACCTCTACACAAATATATTCTTAGTTCTTCCAAAAGATCATAAGAATATCCTTACTATAGTCCAATGATAATTTTATGATTCATTCTGGTATATGCTCATAACACTTAGAGCATAGGACATATCTGGATGTGTACATATCATGGTATGATTGATCAAAACATTCTCGTGATTTCACTCATCAAGTGTCAAAGCACTTGAATCTTGTTTCACTTATCAAGTGTCGACACACTTGAATCTTGATTCAATTCCTTTTCATGCGACAAGAACTTTTTCTTGTCGTTTCTATATTAAACTCCTTCAATATCTCATATATGTACGTTTGGCACAACCATATTAGCGTCACAGTCTATCCACTATAGACATTCATGCTAAATATTCGGGTTTTGCCTAAGTTTTTCATCGAAATGAAATTCTTAACCTTTGTCAATAAAAATTACATCATTTCTAATCAACAAGGTGTCCTCCATATAATGTATTAGAAATATGTCTCAGCGCTCCCAATTAATTTCTTGCAAATGCAAGCATCTTCATCGTCTCCTGATGAAAAACTCCTTTTTCATCATGGTGAAGATTCCAACTCCGCGATGCTTACTTCAACCATTGAAGTTTGCATGCCCCTTTTAGCATCCTTTGAATTAACAAAACCCTTTGGACCGTGTCATGTACACGTCCTAGGTAACCATTCTATTAGAAGAACTTTGTTTTGTTTATTCATCTACCATATAACAAATTATATGTAGTGGTTTCTACTTTAATCCGTCCATACTAAATATCGCTATGAAAGATCAAATCTTGTCATAGTCAACTCCTTGAACATTGTCATAAAATACTTTAGGACATGTCGACTATTTCATAGATGTGAAACATCCATGTCTGTTTCTTTATAGATCCAAATACGACCGATAGGTTTTTACACCTTTCCGGAGGGTCTTCCAAGTTCAAAACTTGATTTCTCGTGTATGGAACTATCACGAATTTTATGGCTTCAAGCCATTTAACGGAGTCAGGGCCCATCATCGCTTCTTTGTATGTATTCGGTTCATCATTATCAAACAATAATGATTTACTCTCAAATCTTAGCATTTGATTGTTTAACCGACCTACTTGGTTCAATAGGAACTTAGATCTCCGTGACCACAACCTTTGAGGCACATAAGCTATGAGCATTATGGCAGCCTTCAGAACGATTTCCGGCGCTGCGCAACTCAGCACATTTAGCTAAGGTTCGTTAACCTTATCAAAGTTCTATTGTCCTCCCACTTAACATTTATGAAAAATTCCTTCTTCAAGAAACTTCATGTTTCAAGCGACAAACCCTTTTTGTCCTTGGTGTTATGGAGGAATAACCAATTGTTATTCGAAATAACCTACAAAGACATGCTCATCCGACTTCGGTTGTAAACATCTTACTTATGTTTAGCATACCAAAATTTAAGAAATGACAACTTGGGTTTTACCCCAAACCATAACTTCCATGGTGTCATTTCAACGGATCAAGATGGATCTCTTTTCAGTGTAAAAGCGGAAGTCTCTAAAGCTTTAATCTTTTAAAACATAATGGCAGTTTTATAAATAACACCTTTGATCCAACCATGTCAAACAAGGTTTCATTACAAATCTCAAACACTCCATACTCCTATGGTGTTTCGGGAGATGTAAATCTAGGTTTTTTGCTAAACTTGCAACTCAAATAAATCCCTTTATGATAAAATCATAATTCATTTATTTTCTTGTTACACTTGTAACTCAAACAAATCCCTTATGATAAAATCATAAACCATTTATTTTCTTGTTACAATGATTTTGCACTTCATCTTGAAAGTCTTTGAAACATTTTCAAATATTTCATACTTCTTTCTCATTAAGTGAACATTCACTCAAATTTCCGGAGAAAGCATATGAGGTTGAAATCCATCGCTTACGACTATACATAATGGACTACATACATCGATATGTATAAATTCCAATAATTTAGTCGTTCGTTCTTCTTTGGCCTTTGAACGAAGTTTTAATTATCACGTGGAAAGTCTCACAAGCGTCACTTGATCAAATCAAAGACTCCAAAAATCCATGAATATGGAGATTCTTCATGTTTTCTTTCCAATATAATTTAAACAGCAATGTCACTTCGTAAGTGATCTTTCAATCATTTGTCTGGCGACATTTTAGCATTAGGTTTTATGGATGTGATTTCTCCAACTAGATTTGTAAATCATCCATCTTATATGGAATACGGTAATTATTTAAACAACCTTTGTTCTCATAATACCTGATTTGAATAACAATTATTATAACAAATCTTGAAGTCAAGCTTTGATGTCAACGAGAAATACAAACAACGGTTTGTTTGTTTTCGATGAACATCATCACATATTCTCTTGCTAGTTACTTAGGACATTGTGGTTCATGAATTGCGTCGTTCTGTATGAAATTTCATACCAACCAATTCGGTATCCAATACCCAAGAACCACATTGTTTAACAAGCAAAGAATACAACCATAACATGTATATCATCCACATACCTAAATTGGATATTTCCAATCTTTTATTTTCTGCCAAATATATTTTATAGATTCTCTTTCAGCATTTCCTTTTCCTTTTTAAAAGAATCTATCAACATCAAAAGTGGCGCCATATACATGACACATAGTCCAAAGCGTGTATATTCAAATAATAATACCTTTGGACTTGCACTTTGAAGTATATCACCATCATCAAATGATCGGTATTCTTTCAAAATCCATTCTTTAGTAATCTTTTAGTGTAGTAAACACTTTACATACATCTTCTATTCACCCTTATCATGACGACATTCATGATCAAGGTACTGTAGCTTATAAAGGCGAATCATGAGTATAACATTACTTTCCAAAACCCTTTTGGATGATTAGGATGTCTAGCATCTCCAACCTTTGCAAATTCTCGTCCAATATGAGAACATATATTATACTCTATCATATTGCAACCAATTCATTGTTTCAGATATCGTTATATCTGCCACACATGATGGTTTCTGAAACAATTCTTTCAGCTCCTAGATAAACTTGATATTAAAACAATCAAGAATCATGGAGGCAAACATGATACTTAAGATACTAACACTAGAATTGTTACTCTCGATTTAATACCAATTATTAAATTTCACAGAGTAAACAGAGTTTGCTGAAAGTTTGCAATAGGACTTTAAACTTTAGATTGACACTCAACACAATACGATACCAGTTCATAAAGTAAATATCTAGAATTCTATAGTTCTATTATCTCAATTACAGCTAAGCATAAAGTGGTGAACGAATGCCAATGACTACAACAAATTATGCAAATTCACTTTGATTTAATTTATGATAAATTGAGTTCTACTAATCCAAATTAGAAATAAACTCCCACTCAAAAACGACATCCCTCGTGTCTTTTTTGGTGATTACATGAACCAAATCCACTACACCAAGTCCGATCATCACGTGAGTCGTTATAGCTTCAAAGGCGAGCATCCATATGGTCATCATATCAAAACATATGACTCATGATTAACCTTTCGGTCCGTGTTCCGAGGCCATGTCTGTACATGCTAGGCTCGCCAAGTAAGAACCTTAGTATTCGCGTGTAAGCATCTTACACCGAGATATGCTCGTGGATTCAAGTACACCCGATCATCACGTGATGTCTTGAAGCGACGAAACATTGTCGGTGCATACTTAAGGAAGAACACATTCTTATCTTGATATCTAAATGAGGGATCATCTTATTATGCTAATAAAATGCCAAACAAGCAATATAAGATCCAATCAAAACATCACATGTTTATAAGTGAAATGATACGGTTCCCGCATATGATCTCCATCATGTGCACTGTGGTATGATCTCTATCATACCTTTATGTGTAAGACCAAGGTCTATGGAACTTACACGCTATGTGTGTTGTAAGAGTATCATCTCATACTTCTACTTACAACATCACCATATCATAACACTAGCCCAGCAACAATCTAAACTAGACGCCTCTAATTTATCCATTGCAAGTTTTACGTGGCTTAGGGCTTTCGAAGATAGAACCGTTCTTACCTACGAACATGAACCACAACGAGGATAAACAAATTGTTGACAACTCGTTGCAAATTAGATATTGACTATAGTAGGAGAGACAGACACCCGCTAGCCACTTATGCAAAACTAGTTGCATGTCAAGCGTGGAACAAGTCTCATGTGCGAGGACATGTAAAGTTTGTCCGGGCCGCTTCATCCCACTATGCCACCAATATCCAAAGTACAACTAAGAAGCAATAAAATGATCATCATCGCCCACATACTCATATGTGTACTACCCGTGCAAAGTATCTACGCATAGATCCGTCTCTGATACCACTGTAGGGTTCGCAGCATAGAAAACAAAAAATTTCCTACGATGGGAACAACTATGTACCAAGATCTATCTACTAGATACAAACAACGGGCGGATGTATATCTGTAGAGAACATACCCTTGAAGACCGACAAAGCTTAACGAGTCCAAACTTGTGGTTGATGTAGACGATCTCTTGCCGATCTCAAGATCGAGAGGAAGTCCTAGCGCATAAAACAATGCGCATACGTGCTCGAGGCACCGAGCAACCTCCGCCTCCTCGCTCTAGCGATGCAGCAGAAGCAACAAATCCTTCCAGAAAAAGCCACCGGGAACATGTATCTCGCTGATCCGAGACCATGGGGAGATTCTAAAGGGGGGAGAGAGATCCTTCGCGAGGAGGTGTACTTTGAGAGGAGGAGAGGGGGGCCTTTTATAGGGGAGAGGGGGGCACCCAAGGGACATGACGCCCAGCCATGGGGCTGCCCCCACCTCTTCCACATTCATGTGGGTGGAGCTCCCACTCAAAATGAAAAGCCTCCACTCCCATTAAAAAGTCTCCACTCAAAAATCCAGTCACATGCATTAAATTTCCACCAAATTTAATGCAAGCTCTGATTTAAATAAAACTCTTTTATTTATTTATTCAGAATTTTGTCAATTACTTTAATGACAAACATTCACAAATAACCCCTTGCTAGAATTCTATTTCACATGCATAACCACTTTATGCAATTTCACCCGAAAACCTGTTTCGATATCTAGTGAAATAAATTCCTGCGCTTGTTATTCTTTTCGGCATGAAACTTTTGCTCCAAATGGATGTCGGTGTCTCTTAAGTGTGTCACCATATGGTTCGCGAATAATGCGGACATGATCGAGACCCCTCTCGGATCAATAATCAGAAGCGGGATCTGGAGACCCATACTGACTCCCACACATTCAACGATGACTTTCTTGTGATCGTCGGAACCTTTTACGCTAGTATCTTAATCCTTTTGTTTCGTGATATATTACATGTCCGAGATTCGATCATCGGTATCTCCATACCTAGTTTGATCTCGTTACTGACATGCACTCTTTTATCGTTCCCGTGATATAACATTCTAGTGATCAAATCACTTGCTTGCAAGCTAACCAATGTGATATCACCGAGAGGGCCCAGAGTATATCTATCCGTCATCGGGATGAACAAATTCCACTCTCGATCCATGGGCCTCAACATAACACTTTATTAGTTCTGAACCCATCTTTATAATCACCCTGTTACGGTGTGGCGTTTGATGTTATCAAGAAACTCTTCTGGTGTTAGTGATTGACATGATCTCATGGTCTAAGGATTTGGATCACTTCGTAAGTTGTTATAGCAATATAAACTCAATGACTTTGATCGTAATGCTATACTTCGGATGAATGTTCATCACATCATTACACTAATGTTGTGACCTCGTTATTAACAACATCCAATGTCCATGATCAGGAAACTTTGATCATCATGTTAATCAACGAGCTAGTTTATAAGAGAGGCATAACTAGGAACTTCCTTTTTGTTTATTAAACACACATGTATTAACGTTTCCGTATTAATACAATTATAGCATGCAAAATAAACATTTATTATAAATAAGGAATACGATAATAACCACTTTATTATTTCCTCTCGGGCATATTCCCTTCACATTGCGACTCAGTTATCAAAAGCATGGTAAATAAATGGTAAATGAGTAGTCATCACTACTCCTCTGCATCAACCTCCTCATCAACAAGTGTAAGACCTGCATTCTCCATCGCGGTCTTGTATTCCTCGACATTGGTGGTCAAGGCCTCTACTTTGGCTTTGATAGCCCTCTTCTGTGAACGAAGTCTCTCAATCACACCTTGCTGATGCTCTAGCTCGAAGTCCTTAGCCTCTAGTTCTGCAGTTATCTCTCGAATCCTCTTGTTCCTATCTTGGACTCTCTTCTCCTAACTCTTGAACTTTCTATCCTGACTCTCAAACTTGGCCTCCATTTCCTTGACTATCTCATCTTGCTCCGCGAAGAGCTTGTCCTTCTCACGTGCACACTGAGTTCGTCATTGCCAAGCATGACGTTGGTCCTATCAGTGTCTAGGTGCCTAAGAAGAACCTCTAAGTCCTGGAGGTACAGACGAATCGGCTCTGTTATCTCTCTAGCAGTATCCTCGAAGTCAATGGCCTCACCATCCTCGTCACGTCTACCGAAGGCATGGAAGTGAGTACCTCTAACCTCCCGAGAGTGTCTCCCTATCAAGCGTCCAAGCAAGTCCTGCATGTCTACCTCTAGGCCTCTCTCCTTGTCATCATGCATGAGCTTGAAGGTGATTGCCTCCGTGGCTGGCTCATTCTGGCATCCTGGCTGAGTAACCTTGAAGCCCCAAAGGTCCTTCCTTTCGAACTTGGTGAGGGTAAGCATCATGATGGTAGGAAGTGGGAGATTGAGCAAACTAGTGAGCTCAATAAGTCGAGTGCCAAAACGAGTTCCCTTGAACTCTTCAGCCGTGCTGATAGTAACATTAGGCATCTATTTTATAAGATAGAAGAAGTTAGAATCAACACCATTAAAGATAAATCACAAGACAAGACATCAAATGCACATTTTTGGAAATCAAAACACACAAGTCATGGCATACATAAAACCATTACAAGCATCCAAGGTTCAACTTATTTTAAACAACATTTGGAAAATAAAATGAAAGTGGTGGTCCAACTAACGAAGTACGTTACAATCCCATCTCACTTGCCAAGTTGGCTAACAGGGCATCCCTAGAGGCAATCTGTCTATCCAGATCACATGACTCCATTGCTAAGTCTATGATGTCCTCCCTTAAACTTTGGTTGGTAGCCTCTAACTCTTGGGTATGCTTCTTTTCTTCCTTAAGGTCATTCTGAGTGTTGAGCATTCTACACTTGATTCTATCACCAAGTTCTTTGATGTCCTTCCAAGCTGCATCCCTTGCTGAATCAAAGAATGTGGTGTGCATCATTGAGTTGGTGACCATGCAGAATCCTGATTCCTTGTGGTTGTCTTCCTTGTTTTTATACAAGTGAAGTTGCACCCACCAGTACTCAACTCCTTCATCCATCACAAGAAAACCTTTGTACACAACTGCACCATGTATTCCCATGGCAACCATGAGGTCCTTGAGAGCCTTGGGGAATTCTGTCTCACATTCCAAAGTCATAGTCATGAGTGGTCCCTTCCTTATGGCTTCGTTGATGGAGTTCATCTACAAATAGAGATGAGAAAGAAGATTATAAAAGTTTACGATAAGAAAAAGACAAGTGTGGAAATTTTTGAAAAAATTTCCTTAGTGGTTTCCAATCCTAGGGTCATATTCCTATAGGAAACACAGTGCTATGATACCATCTGTAAGATCCCTCCTTTATAAAGGAAAAGATCCCTGTGATTGCAATGCTAGTCCCTGGATCAATGCTAGCATCCACAGTTTAAGATGAAGTACACAGAAACAAAGGTCATTGTTACAAGTCATTCCAGAGACAAACATAGTCTTATACAAACTCCATGGCCACAGGCCTAGTACAAGAGTTCAAATATGTAATAAGATAAATAAGCCTTCATCTTCATGTGCCACAGGCAAGCATGTTGAGTGTAGACTCATAACCCCTAATCACCATCAGAATAACCTTCAACATCACAAGTTACAGCCACAGTGGGTCAATACATTGGAATAGTATTGGCAAGTGATACCTTAGTATAATATTGGCAACTAGATACTATATGCATTTGGCTAAGTGTAGCTTAGGCTTGCTTTGCTCAAAATAGGTTTTGCCTATTAGTTGAAAACACTAAGTTTTTCTTTGACAAAATCTTTCCCAAGGAAACACCAATAGAAATTAGTGTACCTTCACCCTTGTTCAACCACAAGTTTTTACTTAGAAATTGGGATGAGGAGATTCTTGATAGCTTCCATGTCTTGATGCTCAAGTTGTCCAATACCAGGGACATGGCTAAGTACTTAGATTCTTCCATCTGCAGAGGTTGTGCACTTTCCCCACAAGACTTGATTTTCACCAAGACAGGACCTTTCAGAAGCCTTCCCTTAGACCAAATGGACGCGTTCCAACCTATCATCACACTACCACCAACTGTCCAAATGGCTAAGTTATTGCAACCTATGTGATCCAGGCAGAGCCCATATTGCCATGTGGCTGCACTAGAAGCTTCTTAACATATGGCATCTCAAATCCCTTTGTTCCTGGGTGGCTTTCCACAAGTGAGATACACAAGGTAAACCATAGAAATGGGCCTTGTGTAACCACTCAACACAAACCATTCTTTCCATTTCACCCAGGTGTTTCATTCACTTAGTTTTTTTATTAAACAAAACACAAGTCCAAAGACTTAGAAATATTTTCTCATAGCATGAATATATAACCACCCTTGGTTGCTACTAGCTAGGCTAAGCATGTCATTTATAAGTATCTTAACTTAGAAATTTCTAGCAATTCTGCAACTACTAGGTGCAGAGGGGTTTAAGTAGGCAGGGGCTCGACAGGAAATGCCTGTGGAATCAAGGGCAATTACGCCGCGCGATCAACGCCAGCAACGGCCAGCGGCGACGTGTTCTTCGCGAGATTTGGGGAAGACGATGGTGACGTGGACGGGCCCAGTGGTCAGCGTGAGGTGGTGTGTGTGGGTGCGGTGAGAAACAGAGGAGAAAGGGGGAACCCGGGTGGGCTGTTTTGCTTGCTGGGCTGGAATGCTGGCGCCAGGCCCAGTTGGGTTTTCTATTTCTTTTTCTTTTTCTGAACTGATTTTCAGGAATCATTTTCAAATAAAATCAAAAGCAATTGAATTCAAATCTTTTCTGGATTTTTGTAAAGTGTAACCTTCATACTTTTGTGCACAAAACCATGGTGTCTCTCTGTACTTGCTTGGTCTCTTTGAGTAAACAAATAAACAGTGCCATAGTTCAAGATTTGAATAGGTTTTGCAAATGGTTTAAAACCATATTTGTTTTGGTAAATTTTTGTCCAAGCCTTGACACACAACCAAACCAACTTAAGAGCAAACTAATCTTGGTTTAAAACAAATATTTCCTCACTTGAGAGTGGCATTAGATCAATGCATGCTCACATAAAATAATAGCACTTAGTGCTTCTGATTTCTTGAAATGAGTTTGATATTTGATCCCTAAATGATTTGCATGCATGGATGATATGCAATCTTTGAAAACATGATTTTAGGGATGTTACACTTTCCTAGCCTTACTAGGATGAGAGACAATATTATAAGCATCTTCACAAAAGATAATGTGCCCATCTTCTACATTTTTAGTGACAAGGTCTTTCACAATGGCTACTATAGGTTCAATATTTATTTGTTCATCAGGTTCAACAACTTTCTTTGTACTTTTGCTAACCACATTAGCTATAATAGAATGTTCCTTTACCTTAGCAGGGAAAGGTATTTTCTCAATATAAGGTTCAGGCAAAATAGGATCAACAATAGAAACTTCAGTGTTTCTAACAGGAACATGATTAACAACATCTTTATAAGGTGCATGGTACTTGTCCCACTTCCTTTTAGGAATTTCAATATAAGAGGCAAAGGCCTTAAAACAATTGGCAATACTTTGAGAATCAAGACCATACTCAGTACTAATATCATGAAAGTCATCAGTTCCCATAAAAGATTTATTCCATTCATAATCATAATTTATAACTGACTTTCTTCCTTTGTCATTCTCCCATGCTTCAGTGTTTTCTTAAATACGGTCTAGAAGATCCCATTTAGCTTGTTCCTTCATACGTGTGAATGATCCAGCACAAGAAGCATCTAATAAATCTTTATCATGAAGAGAAAGCCTTGCAGAAAAGTTATTGATAATAATATTATTAGGGAGTTCATGGATAGGACATTTAAGCATTAGTAACTTCAATCTCCCCCAAGATTGGGTTGTACTCTCTCCATCACGAGGCCAAAAGTTATATATTTGGTTCCTATCCTTATGGATCTCATTGGGAGGGTAGAATTTAGAATAAAAGAGAGGTACTATTTCCTCCCATTCCATAGATTGTCCATTCTTCAGCATCTTATATCATTCTTCAACTCTTCCTTTCAATCTTATAGAGAGTAAATTCTTCTTAACTTGTTCCATTGTGATACCTACACACTTAAACAACCCGCATAATTCCTGGATAAAAAGCAAGTGATCACCAGGATGGATAGTTCCGTCCCCAAAATAATAATTATCCATAACATGATCAACAATTCTTGTAGGTATCTTAAAAGGATCTATCTTAGCAGGTGGTGGTTCATATACTACCCTAGCAGTGGTAGTAGCTTTCCCAAATAGGAAACCAAGTGGGTTATCCATATTGGAAACAAAGTAGCAAACAGAAATAAAAGCAATACTCATAGTAGAAGTTTCCTTTACCAGTTCCACTCTTTAATAGCGCTTCACTCCTCGGCAACGTCGCTAGAAAATAGCCTTGATGACCCACAAGTATAGGGGGTGTATCGTAGTACTTTTAATAAATAGGAGTGTTGATCCCAACGAGGAGCAGAAGGTGTTGACTAGTGGTTTGGATTAGGAATTCTCTGTAAATACTTAGCAAACGGATTTTTAGGGGTTTTTGATAATGCAAAGGAATAAAGTGCAAGTAAATAAAGACAACAAATAATTGCAGCAAGTGTCCCAATCCTTTCTTAGCAAAGGACAAGCCGGTTGTATTACTTATGAGGACTCTTGAGGACACATGGGAATACTATCAAGTGTTTTCACTTCATATAGTTGATTAATCTTATTTGGTTGGATAAGTGTTGTGTGGGTTAACCTATGCTAATGTACCGACCTTACTTGGACTAATTCATACTTGTGATTATACCCCTTGCAAGTATCCTCAACTACAAGAAAGTAATTAAGATAAAAACCTAATCACAGCATTAAACTCTGAGATCCTACACTCCCTTGTGCAAAGGTTTCCTAAGGGAGGTTCGGGTTTCTATCACTCCGGCAACCCCATAATTAGTAGCCAAATACACAATACATTCCCCTAGGCCCATAAATGGTGAAGTATCATCTAGTCGATGTTCACATGACACCACTAGAAGAATAGGACCACAACTTAAATATCAAACCGTTGAATATTACTCAACACAATTCCACTACTAATAACATGACTTCTCCCATGTCCTCAAGAACTAAACGAACTAATCACGAGACATCATATGGATCAAGATCAGAGATGATATAATGATGAATAACAATCTGAACATAAACAATGATTCAAAGGTTCCACTCAAAAGCATCAACTACAAAAGTAATCATCACCGGGAAAGTTTCCCCTAAGAACTATGCAAGATTCAACCCAATTGTTAAAGCGGGATGGAGTGGTGATGATGGTGCTGGTGGAGATGGTGGTGAGGATGATGATGATGATGATCCCGATGAAGTCTAGCTTGATGACGGTGTTGATGGTGACGATCTTCCCTCTCCGGGAAGGAATTTCCCCGACAGAAATCTACCTGCCGGAGAGCTCTTTCTCTCTTTGTAGTTTCCGCCCCGCAGAGGCGACAAAATATTTATGTGGTTGCTCCCTGATTGTTAGGGTTTCAGGAGGAAGTTATAGGCGAAGGGGCGAAGCAAGAGATGGGACAGGGTGGCCACACCCCTACTGGCGCGACCTAGGGTGGGCCTGCGCCAGGGGGTGGTGTGGGCCTCCTGTGGCCCATCTTCGCCTCCCCGTCTGGCTTCCTTCGTCTTCTGGAAAAATAGGATTTTCCATGTATTTTCTGGAAATTTTTGATCTTCGCGAATATTGCATCTAGACACCGCTTTTTCATTCAGAATCCTGAATCCGGCAGTTCATCCTCCAAAAGTCATCCAACATGCAAAAATAGATGAAACAACATAAGTATCACCTCTTAATAAGAAATATATCAATGAATAACAATAAAATATGATATAGAATAGTGATGCAAAATGGACGTATCATGTAGCATAAGATCAAGTCATTTAAATAGTTCACTTGCTATAAGCTGTCAATACATAGTAACCTAAATCCTTCGACCATGAGATCATGTTAATCACCATCACCGGATGATGCTTTGATGACATCAAACACCACTTCATAACTGGGTGGTTATAAAGGTGGCATTGAGTGTTCAGAAAGTATGTGTTGAGGCACATGGATCAAGAGTGGGATTTGTCCATCCATATGACGGATAGATATACTCTGGGCCCTCTCGGTGGAATGTCATCCAATTGGCTTGCAAGAATGTGACTGGCTCACAAGGGATCACATATCACAGGAACGAGTAAATAGTACTTACCGGTAATGAGGTTGAACTAGGTATGAGAGATACCGACGATCAGACCTCGAATAAGTAAAGTATCGTGAGACAAAAGGAAATTGGTATCGTATGTAAATGGTTCATTCGATCATGAAGTAATCGTAGAAATATGTGGGAGCCATATGAATTTCCAAATTCCTCTATTGGTTATTGATCGAAGAAGAGTCTTGGTCAAGTCTGCGTAATTCACGAATGTAGAGGGAGTGTCCCAACCTTTATTAACATATGGTGGTGTCCCCTGTGTTTACAATGCTAGTCCCTGGATCAATAGCTAGCATCCACAGTTTAGATGTAATATCAAGAAACAAAGGTCATAATATAACTTTATAACTAGGAATAACATAATTTTATTACACCTTTACATAGCTCATTTGGCTATTACATTACATTGCAGCGGAATAACTATAAGCATGGGGTCCTTCATCTTCAAAGTGCCACAGGCAGACATGTTGGTTGTAGACTTTGTAATCCTAATCAATCAATCTTCACTAAAAACAATCAAACCTGCAACATTACAAGTTACAGCCACAACGGTCAATACATTTGAATTGTATTGGCAAGTTTCACTACTAAGTAGAACATAAGTGGATCCTATCATTACATGCATTTTGGCTAGTAGGGTTTAAGGCTCATTTGCAGAAGCAGAATTTATCCTATCTTTTCAAAATGGTTTTGGTCCTTTGTCAAATCTCTTTTTTTCAAAATCCCTTGAACTCCTTGGTAAATTCCCAAGTGTTCAAGTCCTTGTCAAAAATTCCTTGAGCTCCTTGGTAACCCCAAGTGCATCAAGTTTTATCAAAATCTCTTGAGCTCCTTGGTACCCCCAAGTGCATCAAGTTTTATCAAAATCTCTTGAGCTCCTTGGTACCCCCAAGTGCATCAAGTCTTAAAAGTTTTTTTTTTAGAAATTAGAATGTCGAGATTTCCCATAGCTTCAAACTTTAGTTGCTCAGTATTGTCCATAACCGGGGACACGGCTAAGTACTTAGATTTTGTTATCTTCTGCAGAAGTAGTACACTTTACCCACATGTCACAATCCCATCTTGTTGCCACTAGTGGCCACTGGATTAGTGCTCACCAAGATGGAGTACCGACAGATTGAGAATGTGACGAAGTCTTTCCAGAGGGTCCTCCCATACACCATTGCTAGCTTGTCTTCAGTACCCATGTAGGATTCTAGGTCCTCATGTCCAATAACTTGAAGATAATGCATGGGTCTTCCCAATGTAGTTGACTAAGGCAGAGCCATAAATAGCATGTGGTTACACACGAAAGCCACAATTGGAGAAACATGTTCAATCTCTAAGTTTCCTAGGTGGTTTTCCTTTGGAGCACAACACAAAGAGATTGCCATAGACATGGTTCCTTTTGTTGCCACCTTCTCCAAAACTCAAAGTCCTTGTCCACCCAGGTGGTTCATTGAGTCCTTGTTTTATTATATAAAATCACAAGTCCTTTGCTCAACTTCATAAAATCTCAACATGTGTCTCTTCTCAAAATATAGCATGGCTAAGCATGTAACAACTACATTGTTTTCACTAAGGAATGTATAGGGAATCCTATTAGGATTTAGCATAGCATAAGTATAGAAATTCTTTTCATGCATGTTTCAAAATCCAATAAGTATAATGAAAATAGTAGGACTTTAGATGATAGTGTAACTTGCCTTTCTTTTGGTAGGGAATGTTGGTTCACTCCTTGATCTTGCTAGTCTCACACTTTTCTAACTTCACTACAATCAATCAAGCAAACACAATATCAACTAGCATTCCAAACCAATAATCAATCAAACAATTCACACAGACAAAACAATGGGATCTAAGTCATGCATGTAAGCATGCAAGAGATAGGTTTATTTGCAAAGCTGGTTCCCTCTAGGCTCTAAACTTTGTAAGGTTCAAGGTGGTCATTTTCCAAAGTGGCAAAGTCATTTGCAAAAGGGTTTTGTCCATAAACCATTTTTAAGTCCATTCATTATTTTATGTGGTGGAAAATATTTTTATCAAAGCAACAACTTTAGGTTGTTCACCAAATAAGTTGTTGTTTCTCAAAACTTGGTGTTTAGGGTTAGTAGGTTTGCTTCCAATCATTTTCCCAAAGTTTTCTTTCCAAAACATTTTCATATCAAAACCAATATTTTTTTAAATGGCTAGAAATGGGCTAAATCAATTAATCCATCCTAAACTTCACCAAATCCATTTTCAAAACTATGGGTTGGTTCCTAGGGTCAGTAAGTTCACCACAAATCAATTTGCAAAGATTTTAACCCTAAAAACATTTTTGAACAATTTTTCTAATCTAAACAAGCATACAAATGTTTCTGCAAAAACAAACAATCTAACCGATACTATTTACTAAACAAATTCTATGGTTGGCTAGGGCTTGTTCCACTGATTCCAACGATATAAAGTTTGTAATTTTTGGACGTGTGGATCAAAAGTTACAAAGGTTTCAAAATTGAATCTCTAACAGATTCAAATTTGTTTTTAAAACGAAGCCTGGCCACGTGGCGCGTTTTGATTGGGCGGTACCGCTTCGTGCGGATCAGCCTCTCTGGTGTGTTGGATCTTAAGCAGATCGTGCGGCACAGGATCACTCGTACCCCTTCGACTCGATTCTAATCTTATGCGTCCGATTCAGATCTAATGGCTCCTACGCATTTGACCAAAAGTTGGCTACAAGGCCAAGCGGTGGCGATCACGGCGACGCCACGGGCGGTTCTAGGAAGCAAGGAGGGAAGGGGAGGTGCTCACCGTGTTTGCGAGGTCGAGGTGGTGCTCAACGTGTGGTCGTCGTGGCAAGGGGTGCTCAGGGACAGCAGCGATTGCTCGCCGGAGTGGAGAACAGCGTCGGGTGGTCCTGGTTGTTGTCGAGGGCGGTGCTGTGGTTCACCCCGAAGCAAAAATAGGACATGGTTAGATGCTGGAGGATGTGGCGAGTGTGGGAGCGTGAACGAGAAGGCGCGGGGCGAACGGAGTTTACCTGTGGAGTTCGCCGGAGTGGAAGGCAGATGCGGCGACGCTCAGAGCTTGTCGAAGACGACGTTTTGGTGCGCCCGCGGTTGAATGGGAGGTACAAGGAGAAGCGTCTGGGAGTGGGGAGTGTGCTCGTGTGCTCAGAAAGGTAAGGGGCGGCGAGGTTGGGCCGGAATTGAGGAGGGACGGTGGTCGGAGCAGTGGTGCTGCGAGTTCGATTCAGGGCAGCCTGGTGGCGTGTTGGTTATGGTGACAGAGGGGAAAGGAGGAGAAGACGCAGGCGTTTAATAGGGCGTGGTCGCAGGGGGAGTAATGGTCGTGGTTATCGCGAATTGATCACCGGTGTTAAGGCAGGAAACAGCAAGGAGGAATTAGCGCGGGGTGAGGACGATGAACAGGAGAGGTGGGGTCCTGTCGTCAGTGAGGAAGCGAGAAGGAAAGGAGGTCCACCAACAGCGATTACAGGTGCGGTTCTGAGTGGAAAACGTTTCGTCGCGGGAGAGAGTAGGTGGGCTGGATTGGGTCTTGTTGGGCTTGGCCAGTTGGGCTGAGTCCAATTCTTATTTTTTTCTTTCAAATTGTTTTTCCTTTTCTGTTCCTATTTTCTGTTTTGAAAATCAAACAACAAATCAAACAATCAAAACAATTCAAACAATCACCATACTTTTCATTTGAATTTTTGGTTCTGTTTAACACATAAACCAAAGTCCAAGATTAAATAGTAATTTTTTAGTCTTTTTAGGATCCATTCATTAATTAAATAAAATGGACCAAAGTTATTTAATCAAATAGGGTTTGATTTATTTAATAAAACCTCCCTTTGAAATCTAAATATTTTCAAAACCAAATCAGTAGGTTTTATTTGAAAATATAAAAGACTTAGAAAACTTATTTAAAATAAATAAATAAGTTTTAGTGTTTCTTTAAAATAGTAAAAACCTTTTTATTTTTAATAAACTTGGATATTAAATCCTTATTATTTTATTTAATAAACCCTTACTATTTTTATCAAAACAAAGCATTTTATTTCATAAGCTTGGCCAAGGTTTAATTTGGCTCTATAAAATAATCCTTATTTATAAAACTTCTATTTCATTTGAAAACCAAATCCTTTTATTTAAAAGATCCAAAATAGTAATTCCAAAATATTTTATTTTCCTTTATTAAATGTTTATCTTTTTAAATCCCTTTAGGATTTATTTGATCCAGCTTGGTTTGAAGTTCCAATTGGATTCAAAAAGTTTCTTCTTACTCTGAAAATCAAACAAAGTTTTATTTTATTCATTTATTTTTCACATTACAAGATTTGGAAAATCTTGGGATGTGACAACGAACCGTAGGGAGACACACTTCAGGATTTGATGTTGTTTAGTAGATATGGAATGTAAGTAGGAAGACCGAATGTTGTTCAGAGTCTCGGATGGGATCCGGAATGGTCCAGATAATAAGATTCATATAAGGAAAGTCCAATTCCGGAGTTCGGGAATGATTTCGGTCTTTTCACCGGAATGTTCTAGAAGGCTCTAGAAGGTTCACTAGACCAGAAGGGGAAGGGTACATGAATGTGTCATAACTAAGTGGAATGATTGCATCGTGTCCTAGGTCACTTCGCTGGGCGCTTAAAAGAAAGAAAGAAAACTCCAAAAATTGAAAGTCAAAAGGCAAGTTTGAAAAGTCAAACTAGGACAATGTTTCCTGGTGGAGGTAGGAGAGAATCCTTCTCTCCCTCTACCACGCGCCTAGAAGGAGAGGGAGTTGGGGAAGGATTTAAACTCCCCTCTCCCTAGCTTCCCCTCCCTCTCATAAATATGGGGGAGGGGTGCCCCAAAGAACACAACAAGCCCCACCCCACCTAGCCGCCCGTCGCCGCCGCACCGTCATCGCCGCCCTAGCCGCCGCTGGCCCACCTCCTCCTCTCCGGATTCTAAACCCTAGACACCAGGGAAACCCTACTACTCCACCATAACCTGCTCCGGCTTAAGGCAAAGCCCTGCGGGATTTCCCCTCTAACTCCTACACCATGCCGTCTGCTGCAGGAATCGCGAGGAGAGAACTACAACCTCCGCTGCCTGGCGGAACAAGGGAGAGGAAGGTCTTCATCGAGTACCGAACGTGTGACCGACCCGAGAGCACTGCCGGAACGCGGGGCCGGAAGGATCATCTTCTCTATCTTGAGATCGGCAAGTGAACGACTATATCACCCACGAGAATCTGCTCTCGTTAACCGCTTTGGAATCTTCGAGGGGGGGTATTCTAATCGACTCGTTGCTACAGTCTAGTAGATAGATCTTGGCTTGTTTTTGCTCATGCGGTAGAATTTTTTTGTTTTCCATGCTATGAACCCCTATAGTGGTATCAGAGTCATGTCTATATGTAGATCTGTTGCATGAGTAGAACACAATGGTCATTGTGGGCGGTGGTGCTTTTATTATCAATTGCTTTTGTGTACTTGCATCTTGTGGTATGGTGGGATGAAGTGGCCCGGGCTAACCTTACATGACATCGTTCATGAGACTTGATCCACACTCAACATGCAACTTGTATTGCATAAGTGGCTTTGCGGGTGCTTGTCTCTCCCATCATAGTAAAGATTCAATTTACAATGGGCACTTGATAGTTCAAGCATCAAAGTTGTGGTTCTTGTTCGTAAGTTAGAACGGTACTTATTGAAAACCCCAAACCACGTAAAATATGCAAAGAAAATTAGAGGCGTCTAACTTTGTTTTGCATGGGTGTGTTGTGATGTGATATGGCCATGATTGTGATTATATATGATGTATGCAATGTTCCTTATTATAAGTCGGCAACCTGCAGGAGCCTTATGGTTGTCTTTTAATTTCGTTAAGACCTGCGTGTCTATTATTAAAAGTAGTTGTAATAGTTGATGCTGGTGGACGACAACCATGGAGCGGTGCCATTGACCTTGACGCCACGCCGGTGATGATGGAGATCATGTTCGTGCTTGAAGATGGAGATCGGAAGCACAAGAAGAAAGGCCATATCATATCACATATTTTGAATTTCATGTGATGTTAATCCTTTTATGCATCTTGTATTGCTTAGTTCATGACGGTAGCATTATAAGATGATCCCTCTCACAAAAATATCAAGTTATAAAGTGTTCGTCCTTAGTAGGCACCGTTGCTAAGACTCGTTGTTTCGAAGCACCACGTGATGATCGGGTGTGTTAGATTCTGCGAGTGTATACAACAGGAGCAAGCCAGATTTGATCATGCAGAAACTAAGGTTAAATCTTGACGAGCCTAGCATGTACAGACATGGTCTCAGAACACGGAATACCGAAAGGTAAAGCATGAGTCATATAGATGATATGATGAATATGATGATTGTTTGCTTTTGAAACTACATCATGTCTCGTGATGATCGGACTTGGTGTAGTGGATTTGGTTCGTGTGATCACTAAAACAATGTGAGGCATATTGTTTTGAGTGAGAGTTCAACAGTAATATGATTAAAAGTTGGACACTATTTATCATAAATTAAATCAAAGTGAATTTGCATAGTTGTTATAGTCATTGGCATCCGTTTACCACCTTGCGCTTATTTATAATTGAGATAATAGAACTATAGAATTCTGGTTAGTTACTTTACGAACTGGTATCGTATTGTTTGGAAGTGTTAATCTAATCTTTAGAAGTCCTATTGCAAACTTTCAGTAAGTTCCGATTACTCCATGAAGTTTAATAATTGGTATTAAATCAACAGTAACAATTTCAGTGTTAGTATATTAGTATCATGTTTGTCTCCATGATTCTTGATATTTAAAAGATCATTTTAATATCAAGGTAATCTAGGAGATGAAAGAGTTTTTCAGAAACATCATGTGTGGAAGATATTTCGATATCTGAAACAAATTTTTGGTTGCAACATGATGGAGTATAATATGGCAAGATTTGTGTTCTCATATGTGATGAGAATTTACAAAAGGTTGGAGACACTAGTCGTCCTAATCCTCCAAAAGGTTTTGGAGAGCAACATTATACTCACGATTCACCATTATAATCTAAAGTAGCTTGATCATGAATATTAGATGTACATAAAATTTTTACTACACTAAAAGATTACTAAAGAATGGAATTTGAAAGAACACCAAGCATTTGATGATGGTGATCTACTTCAAAGTGCAAGTCCAAAGACATTGGTATTTAACTATACACGCTTTGGACTATGTGTCATGAGTATGACGCCACTGTTGATAGATTCTTTAGAAAGGATAAAGAAATGCTGAAAGAGAAATCTAAGAAATATATGACAGAAAAGAAAATACTAGAATTGTTCGGCTAAGGTATATAGAAACTATACATGTTATGGCTATATTCTTTGCTTGTTACACAATGTGGTTCTTAAGTATTGGATACTGAATTTGTTGGTGTGAATCGTCATACGAAACAACACAATTCATGAACTGCAATGGCCTAAGTAACTAGCAAGATAATATGTGATGATGTTCATCGAGAACAAATAAAGTGTTGATGTGTTTCTCATTGACATAAAAGCTTGCCTTCAAGATTTATATTATCAGGTATTATGAGAACAAAATGGTTGTTCAAATAATTGCCATAATCCATAAAAGATGGATGATTTACAAATCGCGTTGGATAAATCACACCCATAAAACAAGTGCTAAAAATGTTGAAAGACAATTGATTGAAAGATCACTTAGGAAGTGACATCGCCGTTTAAATTATATTGGAAAGAAAAAATGAAGAAACTCCATGTGGATGGAATTTTGGAGTCTTTTGATTTCGATCAAATGATGCTTGTGAAACTTTCCTAGAGATAATTAAAACTCCATTCATAGGCCAAAAGTGAATGAATGACTAGCTTATTTGAACTTGTACATATAGATGTATGAAGCTCATTATGTGTAGTCGAGAGTGATGGATTTCAACTTCATATGCTTTCTCCGAAAATTTAAGTGAATATATGAATATTTACTTAATAAGGATGAAGTGTTAAACATTTGAAAAGTTTGAAGACTTTCAAGATGAAGTGAAAAATCAATGTAACAAGAAAATAAAGAATTTATGATAGGATCATAAAGGAATATATTTGAGTTACAAGTTTAGCATAACACCTAAGATTTGAGGAATCGTTCCATGGATTTACGTTTCCCAAAACACCATATGAGTATGGAATAATCGAGATATGTAATAAAACCTTGTTTAACATGGTAAGATCAAAGGTGTCATTTATAAAACTACCATTATATTTTAAATATTATAAGCTTTAGTTACTACCACTTTTTCACTAAAAAGAGCTCCATCATGATCCGTTGAAATGACACCATATAAATTTATGGTTTGGGATAAAACCTAAGTTGTCCTTTCTTAAACATTGGTATGCTATGAATAAGTAAGATGTTTACAACCAAAGTCAGATGAGCGTTTCTTTGTAGGTTATTTCTAATAATCGTTGAGTATTCCTCCATAACACCAGAGACAAAAGTGTTTATCACTTAGAACGTCAAGTTTCTTTAAGAAGAAAATTTTCTTGAAAAGGTTAAGTGGGAGGACAATAGAACTTTGATAAGGTTAAGAGAACCTTAGCTATATGTGCAAAGTTGTGTAGCACCAGAAAGTGTTCCGGAGGCAGCAACAACGCTCATGGCTCACGTTCCTCAAAGGTTGTGGTCATGGAGGTCTAAGTTCCTATTGAGCAAAAGTAGGTCTAGTAAACAATCAAATACCAAGATTTGAGAGTTAGATCATTATTTGAAAATGATGAACTGACTACATGCAAAGAAGCGATGATGGGACCTGACTCCGTCAAAATGGCTTGAAGCCATAGAATCCGTGATAGTTCCATACACGAGAAATCAAGATTTGAACTTGGAAGACCCTCTGGAAAGGTGTAAGACCTCACACTCGTGTTTGGATCTATAAAGAAATATACATGGATGTTTTACATCTATGAAATAGTCGACATGTTGGGAAAGAGTTCACAACAATGTTCAAAGGTTGAATATGACAATATGATCTTTCATAAAAATATTTAGTCTAGACGGATTAATGTAGCAACTGCTACATATAATTCTATTATATGGTAGATGAACAAACAAAACAAAGTTCTTTTAATAGAATTGTTACCTAGGACGTGTACTTAACACGATCCAAAGAGTTTTGTTAATTCAAATGATGCTAAAAGCGTATGGAAACTTCAATGGTTGAAATAAGCATCGCGGAGTTAGAATCTTCACCATGATGAAACTATTAAAAGAGTTTAATCTCATCGGAGATGATGAAGATGCTTGCATTTGCAAGAAATTAAGTGGGAGCGCTAAGACATATTTCTAATACATTATGTGGAAGACATATTGTTGATTGGAAATTATGTATCTTTTGTTAACAAAAGTTAAGAATTTAATTTTGATGAAAGACTTAGGAAAAACCCGAATGTTTGGCATCAATATCTATATGGATAGATTGAGACACCAATATGGTTGTGCCAAATGTACATACATGAGATATTGATGAGTTCAATGTGGAAATGACAAGAAATGTTCTTGCCACACAGAAAGTATTAAATCAAAATTCAAGTGTATCGACACTTGGCATAACTGAAACAAAGATTCAAGTATTTTGATACTTGATGATTGAAATAACAAAGAGAGTCTATCAATCAAACTGTGATATGTACACATCTAGATATGTCCTATACTCTAAATAATATGAGCATATACCAGAATTATTCATAAGATGATCATTGGACGATAGTAAGGATATTCTTATGATCTTTTGGAAGAATTAAGAATATTTATTTTGTAGAAGTGACAAATAGATGGTTAGTTCATTGTAAAGTATTACATTGATACTAGTTTTGTCACAAAGTACAGATTAAGTTTATCTCAATACAAACTAAGGGTGGCACAATATAATGGAAAGTAAGTTCCATAATGCATTTGGATGAGTTCCAAATTTAAGACATTGTGACAGATACTAAAACAAAAGGCTAAGTATATGACTGCTATTGTATCAACAAAAGAGGGCATTTGTGTCAAGTAGTTTGTTATCAAACTAGGTATGGTTCACAGAGGGATAGTACTATGAATATATATATTGTGTAACAATATTATCAACATTTTCAACCCCAAGGAACTAAAGGTCTCACCAAAGGACCAAGTTTATACAAATCCATCTCATTAGAGAATGAGTAATGCGTAGAGACGCAAAGACATACAATTACACACGGACCTGAAAGAGTCGGGTCCGAAGATCAGTTGACCACTGGCAATAGTGTACATACAACACCGTAAAACCATATGTGTTGAATATACAAAGGTTTGAAATTAGATTATTGACTCTAGTGGTTATGCCCAATAGCCAATAATAGGCAATAATAAATGTTTACATGCCATGCTATAATTGTACTAACCGGAAACATTAATACTTGTGTGATTTGTGAACATGTAAGAGTCCCTAGTAAAGCCTCTTGTTAAACATTAATATATGATCATGATTTCCTGATCATGAACATTGAGATATTATTAACAACAAGGTCATATCATTAGGAGAATGACATGATGGACATACTCCTATAGTTAAGCGTAGCATAAGATCAAGTCATTTAAATAGTTCACTTGCTATAAGTTTTCAATACATAGTAACCTAAATCATTCGACCATG
The DNA here is from genome assembly GCA_023614405.1 of Avena insularis. NCBI lineage: Eukaryota > Viridiplantae > Streptophyta > Magnoliopsida > Poales > Poaceae > Avena > Avena insularis. The sequence goes on along the minus strand of CM042685.1, from coordinate 227,635,875 downwards.
AGATCATGTTAATCACCATCACCAGATGGATGCTTTGATGACATCAAACACCACTTTGTAACTGGGTGGTTATAAAGGTGGCATTGAGTGTTCGGAAAGTATGTGTTGAGGCACATGGATCAAGAGTGGGATTTGTCCATCCATATGACAGATAGATATACTCTAGGCCCTCTCGGTGGAATGTCATCCAATTAGCTTGAAAATATGTGACTGGCTCACAAGGGATCACATATCACAGGAACGAGTAAAGAGTACTTATCGGTAACGAGGTTGAACTAGGTATGAAGAGATACCGACGATCAGACCTCGGATAAGTAAAGTATCGCGAGACAAAAGGAAATTGGTATCGTATGTAAATGGTTCATTTGATAACAAAGTAATCGTAGAAATATGTGGGAGCCATATGAATTTCCAGATTCCTTTATTGGTTATTGATCGGAGAAGAGTCTTGGTCATGTCTGCATAATTCACGAACCGTAGGGACACACACTTAAGGATTCGATGTTGTTTAGTAGATATGGAATGTAAGTAGGAAGACCAAATGTTGTTCGGAGTCTCGGATGGGATCTGGGATATCACGAGGATATCCGGAATGGTCCGGAGAATAAGATTCATATAAGGAAAGTCCAATTCCAGAGTTCGAGAATGATTTCGGTGTTTTCACCGAAATGTTTTAGAAGGAACTAGAAGGTTAAGCGGACCGGAAGGGTAAGGGTAGATGAATGTGTCATGACCAAGTAGAATGATTGTATCATGTCCTAGGTCACTTGGCTGGGCGTTTAAAGAAAGAAATTAAACTCCAAAAATTGAAAGTCAAAAGGCAAGTTTGAAAAGTAAAACTGGGACAATGTTTCCTGGTGGAGGAAGAAGAGAATCGTTCTCTCCCTCTACCATGCGCCTAGAAGGAGAGGGATTTGGGGAAGGATTCAAACTCCCCTCTCCCTAGATGCCCCTCCCTCTCATAAATAGAGGGGAGGGGGTGCCCCCCAAAGAACAAAACAAGCCCCACCCCACCTAGCCGCCGTCGACGTGCGCTGCTGCCGCACCGCCGTCGCTGCCCTAGCCTCCACCGGCCCACCTCCTCCTCTCCGGCTTCTAAACCCTAGACTCCGGGGAAACCCTACTACTCCACCATAACCCGCTCCAGCTTAAGGCGAAGCCCTGAGGTATTTCCCCTCTAACTCTGACACCACGCCGTCGTGCTGCCGGAATCGCGGGAGAGAACTACAACCTCCGCTTCCTGCTGGAACAAGGGAGAGTAAGGTCTTCATCGAGTACTGAACGTGTGACCGACTGTGGGAGAGATGCCGGAACACGGCGCCGGAAGGATCATCTTCGCGATCTTGGGATCGACAAGTGAACGACTACATCACCCACGAGAATCTGCTCTCGTTAACCACTTTGGAATCTTCAAGGGTGAGTATTCTAATCGACTCATTGCTACAATCTAGTAGATAGATCTTGGCTTGTGTGTGTGTGTTCATGCGGTAGAATTTTTTTGTTTTGCATGCTACGAACCCCTAAAATATATACACTTCTCTTCTGAGTCCAACATGCCCCCATGCCCGCAAAACTAATTCTTTGCATGTTCGATCCAATCGGTTGTCTCTGGGATGACCTCTTTAGCACGCAGATCATCCTCAAGTTTCTTCCACTTAGGAATGGCCATGTAGCCACCTTGCCCCATAGTATGGTGATACTTCTTGTTAGCAGCATTTAGCTTATTCGTTTCAGACATTTTCTTAGCTACCGTTGTCTCTCGTAATCCACAAACTCATCCTAGAATGGTTTTAAATTCTGATACTAAACCTGCTTGAAATCCAGAGTATTCTTTTTCACGACATAGTCAAGGTGCAATCTTTTCTTCCAGTTGGTGAATTGCTGGGCCATCTTCTTAAGAGCCCACTCCCTGACCTTCTTCTGGGTGGCAGCGACATGTTGGTTGGCCTCCTCATCTGGATTATCCGCATTTGGATCCACCTCTACCGTCGGTAGGGTGAAATTAAGCATGAGCCTCCTCCAAAGTAAATCTTTGGCTTTGTCCGGGACATATTAAAAGCTTTTCTTCTTCCAGATCAACAGGCTTTTTCCAAGTGTGCATGGTGATTGGGACAAAGTCCCTAACAATTACTCCGCATTGTGGCACAAATTTGTTTGCGACAAGAAGGGGAGCCGTCGGTTTGCCATCGTCAGCGACTTCTTTGATCATGTACCTCTCATGGTATTCCAACTTTTTGGTTGGGCCTCGCTTGCTCTTTGTAGTATATTTTCTCGATCCGGAGGGCTAAAATAAGAAATATCATTAATATATGTATATAGATAGCAGAGGATTAATTAATTAATATTACATGCACCTTGCCGGAGTTTGTAATATTCAATGTTCCTACGGAGCGGTCGTCTTCTCCCTCACAAAAGGCATCACCTTCTTCCTCAACAAAGCTGACGTCTTCTCCCTCAATGAAGTCGTCTCTTCCCGCAAAAAGAGGATCACCCTCACCGGACTTGTTCAGAAACGTCTATACATCTATATTTTGTTCCCCGCGGATCATACCTTGGATCGACTCTTTCTTTTCTTCGTCTCTGCTATGTGGTTCCATATTTTCTACATAGGTGGAAAAGCGAATAAGTCAAAGCGGCTAAGGGAGGAGGTTAGGTAGGCGAGATTTGAGGGGCTAGGGCCGTGTGCCGAGAGATATAGACCCTAATTCGAAGAAACCCTAATATATACATACACAACAATAAAAATGAATTTACAATATTTACAATAATAAAAATCAACAAAAATCAATATTCTGGAGTTCCGAGGGGTGTAAACCCTAGTTCGTAGAAACCACAGATGCATATGAGAGGGGTCACTTTGTTATCTAATTAAACTTGTCATGTAAATTATTTAACAATGCATCATTAAATCTTTAAAATATATATCTCATTTTCTGAACATTTTGATATATTATACATATTTTTCTGACTTATAATGAATTAATTATGAATTTTACAAGAATTAAACCATTTCTAAAATTATTAAACCAATTTAGAAATGGGTTATTGCGTGTAAGATCTCACCTTTATAAAGGTAAAGATCCCTGTGATTGCAATGCTAGTCCCCGGATCAATTGCTAGCATCCACAGTTTAAGATGAAGTACACAGAAACAAAGGTCATTATTACATCGTGTAAGATCCCACCTTTATAAAGGTAAAGATCCCTGTGATTGCACTGCTAGTCCCTAGATCAATGCTAGCATCCACAGTTTAAGATGAAGTACACAGAAACAAAGGTCATTATTACATATCATTCCAGAGACAAACATAGTATTTTACAACTCCATGGCCACAGGCCTAATACAAGAGTTTAAATATTAAATAAGATAAATAAGTCTTCATCTTCATGTGCCACAGGCAAGCATGTTGAGTGTAGACTCATAACCCCTAATCATCATCAGAATAACCTGCAACATCACAAGTTACAACCACAGTGGGTCAATACATTGGAATAGTATTGGCAAGTGATACCTTAGTAGAATATTAGCATCTAGATACTACATGCATTTGGCTAAGTGTAGATTAGGCTTGCTTTGCTCAAAATAGGTTTTACCTATCAGTTGAAAAACACTAAGTTTTTCTTTGACAAAACATTCCCAAGGAGTCACCAATAGACATTGGTGATCCTTCACCCTTGTTCAACCACAAGTTTTAACTTAGAAATTGGGATGAGGATATTCTTGATAGCTTCCATGTCTTGATGCTCAAGTTGTCCAATACCAGGGACATGGCTAAGTACTTAGATTCTTCCATCTACAGAGGTTGTGCACTTTCCCCACAAGACTTGATTTTCACCAAGACAGGACCTTTTAGAAGCCTTCCCTTAGACCAAATGGATGCGTTCCAAACCTATCATCCCACTACCACCAACTGTCCAAATGGCTAAGTTATTGCAACCTATATGATCCAGGCAGAGCCCATAATTCCATGTGGCTGCACTAGAAGCTTCTTAACATTTGGTATCTCAAATCCCTTTGTTCCTGGGTGGCCATCCACAAGTGAGATACACAAGGTAAACCATAGAAATGGGCCTTGTGTAACCACTCAACACAAACCATTCTTTCCATTCCACCTAGGTGTTTCATTCACTTAGTTGTTTTATTAAGCAAAAACACAAGTCATAGACTTATCAATATTTCTCATAGCATGAATATATAACCACCCTTGGTTGCTACTAGCTAGGCTAAGCATGGCAATAGTAAGCATCTTAACTTAGAGAAATTTCTAACAATTCTACAACTACTAGGATTTCCCAAGCATAGCATATAGATACTTACCAAAATATTCATGCAAGTCCTATACAAAATATTTCTAGTGCATAGGTGGAAAATATAGGAATAAAATCATTAAGCACCACTTTCCTTGGTAGTTTGGGGAGTAGCAACAATCTTCACAACCACAATCACTATTAGCACCAAAATCTACACATAAAATAATGGCACCAAAATCACATAACAAAATATACAAACAAAATATATGAATGCATGTAAATGCCATGTGATGAATTTTCTACACCAAACAAGACAACTAAACAGTACTAAAACATAAACAAGTCCAAGATACTCAAAATAAACTTTATTTGATCCTTGAAACATTTTTCAAATCATTTCTATAACCAAAATAAGCCTACAAATGTTTCTGTAAAAACAACCATTTTTATAGAGGCAAAACATTAAACACATTGAATAAACAGATTGGATTTTCTCTGCTGATTCCAATGATATAAAATTTGCAAAATTTGAACGTGGAGATCAAAAGTTATGAATTTTACAAGTTTGAATCACTAATAGATCTAAATTCTGTTTTTAAATCTAAACCCTAGCCACGCGGCGTGTTTTGATTGGCTGATACCAATTCACACGGATCGATCGATGCGGGCCGTAGGATTTAAGTGACACTGTGCGGCTCAAATCTAAAGAAAACGTTTCGTTAAGTGATCTATCGTACGCGTTGGATCTGGATCTAACGGCTGTGGACCAAACGACCAAAGTCTGGCGGCGCCAGCGGTGGCGAGTGGCGGCGGCGGCTCTGTCAGAGAAGTTGCCGGCGATTTAGGTCACGCGGGGAGGAGTGGGGATGCTTACTGGGTTCGCGTGGTTGCTGCGGTGCTCGAGGTGGTCTTCGTTGGTGAAGGGGCACACCATGGAGGTCGCTGGGGCTCGTCGGAATTGTGCGCGGCGTCGGGTGCTTGCAGACGTGGACGTTGCCGAAGATTTGAACCGCCCTAGCATGAACCAGATGTATCAGGAGGTGCGCAAGGTCACTGCAAGCACAATCGTAAGAACTAGGGGTCAAGGGGCGGTCTGGATTTACCGTGATTGTTCGCCGGAGTCGGACGGCGCTTCGGTCGTTCGCGGGGCTCGATGGAGACGACGACCTGGGGCGTTATAGAGCAAACCAAAGGTGTGGGAAGATGCACACGGGCGTGACAAGCAAGCTCGTAAGAATGAGAGGTGAAGGTGAGCACGGGGTTCACCGGAATAGGTCGCCGGAGAGCGTTGGGCAGCGGCGTTGCAGTTCGAATTGCCGACAGCCTGGTGGCGGAGTGGGGATGCTGAGTGAGGGGAAAGACTCGCGGTGTGGAGGGGTTTAAGTAGGCAGGGGCTCGGCAGGAAACGCTTGCTGAATCAATGGCAATTACGCCGCGCAATCAACGGCAGCAACGGCAGCGGCGACGTGTTCTTGCGCGGGATTTGGGGAAGACGACGATGACGTGGACGGGGCCCATCGGTCAGTGGCTAGGGGGTAGGCTCTGCGCGGGTGGGGAAAGGCAGAGAGAGGAGTGGCCCGGGTGGGCTGCTTTGTCTGTTGGGCCGAAAACGTGGCGCCAGGACCAGTTCTGATTTCTAACTCCTTTTATTTTTCTAAATTGATTTTCAGGAATCCTTTTCAAATAAAATCAAATGTATTTGAATTCCAAATCTTTCTGGACATTTACAAAGTGAAACCTTCATATTTTTGGGCATAAAACCAAGCTGTCTTGCTGGACTTGTTTGGTTCCTTTTGAAAATTCAAAATAAACAGTGCCTTAGCACAAGATTTAATGAAGATATATAAATGGTTTAAAAACCATATTTTGTTTTTGGAAAAAAATTCAAGCCTTGGAACTCAACAAACACTCCTATGAACACACAACAATGGTTTTTAAAACAAAAATTCTCTCACTAGAGAGTAGCATTGAATCAATGCTTGTTTACATAAAATATCAAGCACCCAAATGCTTCTGTTTTTGTAATGACTTTGAAATTGAACCCTAAATGATCATGAATGCATGGATGATATGCAAAGCTTTGAAAGCATGATTTTAGGGATGTTACAAATCTAACCCCATTAAGGTGAATCTCGCCCTCGAGATTCGGATTGGCTAGCAAATAGGTGAGGGTGGTCTTTCCGAAGATCATCTTCTCTTTCCCATGTTGATTCCTCTTCGGAGTGATGGTTCCATTGAACTTTGCAGAATTTGATAGTCTTAGTCCGAGTAACTCTTTCTGCAGTCTCAAGAATCTTGATAGGTTTTTCCTCATAAGTGAGGTCACTCTCCAATTGAACCTCCTCCAAAGGTATAATATCCTTCAAAGAAGTCTCTTCCATCTCTGGATGGAATTTCTTTAGCTGACTTACATGAAACACATTGTGAATGGCAGACAATGACTGTGGCAATTCAATCTCATAGGCTACTTCTCCTTTACGACTCAGAATCTTGAATGGTCCAACATACCTTGGGGCCAATTTTCCTTTGACACCAAATCTCTTCACTCCACGAAGTGGTGACACTCTAAGATAAGCTCTATCACCCACTTCATAGGTGACTTCTCTACGCTTAGGATCTACGTAGATCTTCTGTCGGGACTGTGTTATCTTCAATCTGTCCTTAACTATCTTGACTTTCTCTTCAGCCTCTTTGATTAGTTCTGGTCTGAACAGATTTCTTTCTCCTACACCATTCCATAACAATGGGGTGGTACACTTTCTCCCATAGAGAAATTCAAATGGTTCCATCTCAATACTGGCTTGATAGCTGTTATTGTAAGAGAATTCTGCGTAAGGCAGACTTTCATCCCAACTGGCTCCATAGTCTAGGGCACATGCCCTCAACATATCTTCAAGAATCTGGTTGGTCCTTTCTGTTTGTCCATTAGTTGAAGGATGAAAAGCAATGCTGAATTCCAACCTCGTTCCCAATGACTCATGTAGTTGCCTCCAAAAATGAGAAGTGAATTGAGTTCCCCTATCAGACACAATACGCTTGGGTACTCCATGCAGACATACAATCCTACTCATATAGATCTTGGCTAATTTAGCACTTGTATAGGTTGTCTTCACGGGTATGAAATGAGCCACTTTAGTTAGGTGATCCACTACTACCCAAATAGAATCATATCCTGACATGGTCCTTGGCAATCCGGTGATGAAATCCATGCCAATCTTGTCCCACTTCCAATCAGGAATAGGTAGTGGTTGTAGCAATCCTGCTGGTTTCTGATGTTCCGCTTTCACTCTACTACATACATCACACAAAGCAATATGTTCGGCGATGTCTTTCTTGAGATTATTCCACCAAAACCTTTCTTTCATATCCATGTACATTTTGGTGTTACTTGGATGAATGGAATACGGTGAGTTGTGTGCTTCTTGTAAAATCAGTTTTCGAAGTTCCGGATCTTGCGGAACGCAGACACGATTTCCATACCATAAAGTACCCTGTTCATCTTCATGGAATCCTTTGGCCTTTCCTTTGCCAATCATTTCCTTGATCTCTTCAATTTCTTTGTCTGTCATTTGGGCTTCTTTGATTTTATCCAACAAAGTTGGTTGAACATCCAATGACATGAGGTGTCCTTCAGGAACAATCTCCAATCTGAGATCTCTAAATTGGGCACACAGATCATCTGGCAACTCTCCCTTGGTAAGGCCATTCACAAAAACCTTACGGCTCAGAGCATCTGCTACAACATTTGCTTTACCGGGGTGGTATTGCAAACTCAAGTCATAGTCCTTGATGAGTTCTAGCCATCTTCTTTGTCTCATGTTGATTTCTTTCTGGGTGAAGATATACTTCAAACTTTTGTGATCTGTGAACACTTCACATCACTTTCCAAAAGATAATGTCTCCATGTTTTGAGTGCATGGACAACAGAGGCTAACTCTAAATCATGAGTAGGGTAATTTACCTCATGAGTTTTGAGTTGTCTCGAGGCATAAGCCAGAACTTTCCCTTCTTGCATTAGTACTGCACCTAATCCATGATGAGATGCATCACAATACACTTGGAAATCCTTCTCCAAATCTGGCAGACATAAGACTGGTGCTGTCACTAGTCTCTTCTTCAATTCTTGGAAACTGAGTTCACATCCTTCAGACCAAGTGAACTTCTTGTCTTTCTTTAGTAACTCTGTCATTAGTTTAGCTACCTTGGAATTTTTTTCAATAAATCTTCTGTAGTATCCTGCCAAGCGAAGGAAACTACGAACCTCTTTTACTGACTTAGGAGATTCCCATTCAGTTACAGCTGACACTTTAGCAGGATCAACTGCTACACCATCTCCTGACACAATGTGTCCAAGAAATCCAACTTCATTTAACCAAAATTCACACTTGCTGAATTTGGCATACAGCTTATGCTCTCTAAGCTTCTCAAGTATCAATCGTAAATGTCCTTCATGCTCTTCTTTTCTCTTGGAGTAGATCAAAATATCATCGATGAAAACGACAACAAACTTGTCAAGGAACTCCATGAACACCTTGTTCATCATATTCATAAAGTATGCTGGTGCATTGGTCAAACCAAATGGCATCACTGTGTACTCATATAATCCATACCTAGTGGTGAAAGCTGTCTTAGGTATGTCTTGTTCCCTTATCGTAAGCTGAAAATAATTTGATCGGAGATCAATCTTTGAGAACACACAGGCTCCTTTAACGATCAAACAAGTCATTGATTCTAGGGAAAGGGTATTTGTTCTTGATAGTCACTTCATTGAGGGAACGGTAGTCTATGCATAACCTCTAACTTCTATCTTTCTTTTCCACAAACAAAACTGGTGCTCCCCAAGATGAAGAACTTGGTTGAATAAATCCTTTCTGCAACTGTTCTCCAAGTTGTTTCTTGAGTTCTTTCAACTCATCAACTGACATCTTGTATGGTCTCTTTGCTATTGGTCCAGATCCTGGTAGCAAATCAATCAGAAATTCCACATCTCTATCTGGTGGCATTCCTGGCAATTCTTCCGGAAACACATCCGGATATTCACTCACAATTGGCACACTGTCTATGATAACCCCCTTAAGAGAATTTAGCTTACTCCCTTTTGGTTCAAAGTTAGTCTTGAATCTAATCCTTTTGTTTTCTCGAGTTGTGAGTGTGACAGTATGGTTGGCACAATCTAGCATTCCCTTGTGCTTGGTCATCCAGTCCATTCCCAATATGACATCCAATCCTTGAGAATTTAGGATTACCAGATTAACGGGAACTTATGCTTCCCAAAATCTATGACTAGATCATGACATCCCGAGTTCACTATCATTTCTCCGCCAGGAGAACTTACTTTTATAGGACACCCAATAGTTTCTACTGGTAGTTCATTTCTTTCAATAAATGCTCTTGATATGAATGAATGAGATGCACCAGTATCAAAGAGAACAAATGCTGGAACAGAATTAAGTTTGAACTTACCAGCAACAGCATCAGGTTCCTCATAGATTTCTTCCACATTGATGTGGTTCACTTGTCCCTTTTGGAAAGGGTTGGGCTTGTTGGGTCCTTCAAATTTCTTTTCTGGGCATTCATTTGCATAATGCCCCATCTTCTTGCACTTGAAACATTCAACCTGACTAAGATCCTTCTGGACAGGCTGGCTTCCACTACCACTTCCACTTCCATTGTGGTGGCTCTTATATCCACTCTTGTGATTCTTGTACTTGTCATTGTCATGACTATGGTGATGCTTGTTGTCATGATGACGGTTGGGTTGTGGTGGTTGTTGTACTTTCCATGCTTGTGGGATCCAGAACTCCCACTATCATCATAATGGGAACGTTTGTGAGACGATCCCGAGCTGTGCTTGTCAGAGTTGTGTTTCCTCTTCCTGCTTTCAACCTGTTTCATCTTGGTTTCTAAGATGGCAGCCTTGTCACAAAGAGATTGATAGGTAGGGACATAGGCCACAGATAGCTGCAGGTTCAGTTCATCGTTCAGTCCTTCGAGGAACTTCTCTTTCCTCTTAGCATCAGTGTCAACTTCATCCGGTGCATAACGCGCCAGATTGTTGAATTCTTCAATATATTCAGCCACGCTGCAGTGGCACTGTTTCAGATTATGAAATTCCTTCTTCTTCAAACTCATCACTCGGAATGAGATGTGAGCTGTACGGAAACCATCTTCAAAGATAGCCCATGTCACATCCTCAATGGGAGTGGTGATTTGGAAGTTATCCCACCATGTAGTTGCCGGTCCTTCCAACAAGTGTGTTGCAAACCTGACTTTCTCCTCATCAGTACAACCAATAGTTACCAAATCCTTGTTTACTGAGCGTAGCCAATCATTGGCCACCATGGGATCAGTAGTTCCTGAGAACTTAGCAGGCCTCAGTCTTAAGAATCTGGTAGGCATGTCAAAACCTGGTGGATTGTTTTGATTGTTGTTGTTGTTATTGTTGTTGTTCTGATTCTACATAAAGGTGGTCATCATCTGCATCGGCTGTGTCTGAGATGTCATCAACTGCTGCATCTCTGGGGTGACATTGTTGTTGTTCGGGTTAGGGTTGGCACGTCGAGGAGGCATCTGTGGTTTTCAATAAGGATAAGAATGAGATACCCATAGATGCTTAACATGCACAATACATCACACAGACAATCACAAACAAGCCTCAAAATAACAAAAGTTCAACAACAAAGACAACAAGTTTTGAAAAGTAAACACATCAATAGCAAGCCATCCACATGTTGGATGGTCATTGCGACTCAATAATCAAAAGCATGGTAAATGAAAGGTAAATGAGTAGTCATCACTACTCCTCTGCATCAACCTCCTCATCAACAAGTGTAAGACCTGCATTCTCCATAGCGGTCTTGTATTCCTCGACATTGGTGGTCAAGGCCCTTACTTTGGCTTTGAGAGCCCTCTTATGTGAACGAAGACTCTCAATCACACCCTGCTGATGCTCGAGCTCGAAGTCCTTGGCCTCTAGTTCTGCAGTCATCTCTCGAATCCTCTTGTTCCTATCTTGGACTCTTTTCTCTTGACTCTTGAACTTTATATCCTGACTCTCAAACTTGGCCTCTATTTCCTTGACTCTCTTAGCTTGTTCCGCGAAGAGCTTGTCCTTCTCACGAAGCTGCACCTGGAGTTCGTCATTGCTAAGCATGACGTTGGTCCGATCAGTATCTAGGTGCCTAAGAAGAACCTCTAGGTCCTGGAGGCAGCATTTAATCGGCTCTGCCTGCCTCTAGCAGATCCTCGAACTCAATAGCCTCACCATCCTCGCCACGCCCACCAAGGCGTGGAAGTGAGTACCTCTAACCTCCCGAGAGTGTCTCCCTAACAAGCGTCCAAGCAAATCCTGCATGACTACCTCTAGGCCTCTCTCCTTGTCATCATGCATAAGCTTGAAGGTGATGGCCTCCGTGGCTGGATCATTCTGGCGTCCTGGCTGAATAACCTTGAAGCCCCAAAGGTCCTTCCTCTCGAACTTGGTGAGGGGAAGCATCATGATGCTAGGAAGCGGAAGATTGAGAAAACTAGTGAGCTCAATAAGACGAGTGCCAAAACGAGTTCCCTTGAACTCTTCATCTGTGCTGATAGTAACATTAGGCATCTATTTTATAAGATAGAGAAAAGTTAGAATCAACATCAACAGAAAAACACAAAACTTAGACAAACCAAACACACAAGTCATGGCATACATAAATCCATTACAAGCATCCAAGGTTCAACATAACTTAGACAAAAAAATTGGAAATAAAATGATAAGTGTGGTGGTCCAACTAACGGAGTACGTTACAACTCTTCACTCACTAGACAAAATGGCTATCAAAGCATCCTTAGTATCCATCTGCCTATCTTGTTCACAAGATTCCCAAATCAAGTCTATGATGTCTTCCCTTAGTTGTTGGTTGGTAGTTTCCAACTCTTGGGTATGCTTCTTTTCTTCCCTAAGGTCATTTTGGGTGTTTAGAATTCTGCACTTGAGTCTATTTCACCAAGCTCTTTGATGGCCTTCCAAGCTGCATCTCTTGCTGAATCAAAGAATGTGGTGTGCATCACTGAGTTGGTAACCATGTAGAATCCTGATTCTTTGTGGTTTTCTTCCTTGTTTTTGTACAAGTGAAGTTGCACCCACCAATATTCTTCTCCTTCTTCCATCACAGGAAAACCTTTGTACACAGTTGCACCATGTATCCCCATGGTAATCATAAGGTTCTTGAGGGCCTTTAGAAATTCTGTCTCACACTCTAGGGTCATGGTCATGAGTGGTCCCTTCCTTACAGCTTCGTTGATGGAGTTCATCTACAAATAGAGATGAGAAATAAGAATTAGAAAAGTTTACGAGAAGAAAAAGACAAGTGTGGAAATTGTTGAGAAATTTTCCTTAGTGGTTTCTAATCCAATCCCAGGGTCATAATCCTACAGGCAATAACCTGGCTCTGATACCATCTGTAAGATCCCACCTTTATGAAGGTAAAGATCCCTGTGATTGCAATGCTAGTCCCTGGATCAATGCTAGCATCCACAGTTTAAGATGAAGTACACAGAAACAAAGGTCATTATTACATATCATTCCAGAGACAAACATAGTCTTTTACAACTCCATGGCCACAGGCCTAATACAAGAGTTTAAATATTAAATAAGATAAATAAGTCTTCATCTTCATGTGCCACAGGCAAGCATGTTGAGTGTAGACTCATAACCCCTAATCATCATCAGAATAACCTGCAACATCACAAGTTATAGCCACAGTGGGTCAATACATTGGAATAGTATTGGCAAATGATACCTTAGTAGAATATTAGCATCTAGATACTACATGCATTTGGCTAACTGTAGCTTAGGCTTGCTTTGATCAAAATAGGTTTTACCTATCAGTTGAAAAACACTAAGTTTTTCTTTGACAAAACTTTCCCAAGGAGTCACCAATAGACATTGGTGATCCTTCACCCTTGTTCAACCACAAGTTTTAACTTAGAAATTGGGATGAGGAGATTCTTGATAGCTTCCATGTCTTGATGCTCAAGTTGTCCAATACCAGGGACATGGCTAAGTACTTAGATTCTTCCATCTGCAGAGGTTGTGCACTTTCCCCACAAGACTTGATTTTCACCAAGACAGGACCTTTCAGAAGCCTTCCCTTAGACCAAATGGATGCGTTCCAAACCTGTCATCCCACTACCACCAACTGTCCAAATGGCTAAGTTATTGCAACCTATATGATCCAGGCAGAGCCCATAATGCCATGTGGCTGCACTAGAAGCTTCTTAACATTTGGTATCTCAAATCCCTTTGTTCCTGGGTGGCCATCCACAAGTGAGATACACAAGGTAAACCATAGAAATGGGCCGTGTGTAACCACTCAACACAAACCATTCTTTCCATTCCACCCAGGTGTTTCATTCACTTAGTTGTTTTATTAAGCAAAAACACAAGTCATAGACTTAGCAATATTTCTCATAGCATGAATATATAACCACCCTTGGTTGCTACTAGCTAGGCTAAGCATGGCAATAGTAAGCATCTTAACTTAGAGAAATTTCTAACAATTCTACAACTACTAGGATTTCCCAAGCATAGCATATAGATACTTATCAAAATATTCATGCAAGTCCTATACAAAATATTTCTAGTGCATAGGTGGAAAATATAGGAATAAAATCATGAAGCACCACTTTCCTTGGTAGTTTGGGGAGTAGCAACAATCTTCACAACCACAATCACTATTAGCACCAAAATCTACACATAAAATAATGGCACCAAAATCACATAAAAAATATTCAAACAAAAATATATGAATGCATGCAAATGCCATGTGATGAATTTTCTAAACCAAACAAGACAAGTAAACAGTACTAAAACATAAACAAGTCCAAGATACTCAAAATAAACTTTATTTGATCCTTGAAACATTTTTCAAATCATTTCTATAACCAAAATAAGCCTACAAATGTTTCTGTAAAAACAACCATTTTTACAGAGGCAAAACATTAAACACATTGCATAAACAGATAGGATTTTCTCTCCTGATTCCAATGATATAAAATTTGCAAAATTTGAATGTGGGGATCAAAACTTATGAATTTTACAAGTTTGAATCACTAATAGATCTAAATTATGTTTTTAAATCTATACCCTAGCCACGCGGCATGTTCTGATTGGCTGATACCGATTCACACGGATCGATCGATGCGGGCCGTAGGATTTAAGTGACACTGTGCGGCTCAGATCTAAAGAAAACGTTTCGTTAAGTGATCTATCGTACGCGTTGGATATGGATCTAACGGTTGTGGACCAAACGACCAAAGTCTGGCGGCGCCGGCGGCGGTGAGTGGCGGCGGCGGCTCTGTCAGAGAAGTTGCCGGCGATTTACGTTGCGCGGAGAGGAGTGGGGATGCTTACTGGGTTCACATGGTTGCTGCGGTGCTCGAGGTGGTCTTCGTTGGTGAAGGGGCGCACCGTGGAGGTCGCTGGGGCTCTTCGGAGTTGTGCGCGGCGTTGGGTGCTTGCAGACGTGGACGTTGCCGAAGATTTGAACCGCCCTTGCACGAACTAGATGTATCAGGAGGTGCGCAAGGTCACTGGGAGCACAATCGTAAGAACTAGGGGTCAAGGGGCGGTCTGGATTTACCGTGATTGTTCGCCGAAGTCGGACGGCACTTCGGTCGTTCGCGGGGCTCGACGGAGACGACGACCTGGGGCTTTATAGAGCAAACCAAAGGTGTGAGAAGATGCACATGGGCGTGACAAGCAAGCTCGTAAGAATGAGAGGTGAAGGGGAGCACGGGGTTCACCGGAATAGGTCGCCGGAGAGCGTCGGGCAGCGGCATTGTAGTTCGAATTGCCGGCAGCCTGGTGGCGGAGTGGGGGTGCTGAGTGAGGGAAAGACTCACTGTGCGGAGGGGTTTAAGTAGGCAGGGGCTCGGCAGGAAACGCTTGCTGTATCAATGGAAATTACGCCACGCTATCAACGGCAACAACGGCAGCGGCGACGTGTTCTTGCGCGGGATTTGGGGAAGACGACGGTGACGTGTACGGGGCCCATCGGTCAGTGGCTGGGGGGTAGGCTCTGCGCGGGTGGGGAAAGGCAGAGAGAGGAGTGGCCCGGGTGGGCTGCTTTGTCTGTTGGGCCGAAAACGTGGCGCCAGGCCCAGTTCTGATTTCTAACTCCTTTTCTTTTTCTAAATTGATTTTCAGGAATCCTTTTCAAATAAAATCAAAAGCATTTGAATTCCAAATCTTTCTGGACTTTTACAAAGTGAAACCTTCATATTTTTGGGCATAAAACCAAGCTGTCTTGCTGGACTTGTTCGGTTCCTTTTGAAAATTCAAAATAAACAGTGCCTTAGCACAAGATTTAATGAAGATATATAAATGGTTTAAAAACCATATTTTGTTTTTGGAATTTTTTTTCAAGCCTTGGAACTCAACAAACACTCTCACTCCTATGAACACACAACAATGGTTTTTAAAACATAAATTCTCTCACTAGAGATTAGCATTGAATAAATGCTTGTTTACATAAAATATCAAGCACCCAAATGCTTTTGTTTTTGTAATGACTTTGAAATTGAACCCTAAACGATCATGAATGCATGGATGATATGCAAAGCTTTGAAAGCATGATTTTATGGATGTTACACATCGTCATTCCAGAGATAACATAGTCTTTTACAACTCCATAGCCAAAGGCTTAATACAAGAGTTTAACTTAACAATATAAATAAAGTCTTCATCTTCAGGTGCCACAGGCAAGCATGTTGAGTGTAGACTCATAACCCCTAATCATCATCAGAGTAACCTGCAACATCACAAGTTACAGCCACAGTGGGTCAATACATTGGAATAATATTGGCAAGTGATACCTTATTAGAATATTATCATCTAATCACTACATGAATTTGGCTAAGTGTAGCTTAGGCTTGCTTTGCTCAAAATAGGTTTTACCTAACAGTTGAAAACACTAAGTTTTTGTTTGGCAAAAACTCCCACGGAACCACCAATAGAAATTGGTGAACCTTCACCCTTGTTAAACCACAAGTTTTAACTTAGAAAATTGGAATGAGGAGATTCTTGATAGCTTCCATGTCTTGATGCTCAAATTGTTCAATACCAGGAACATGGCTAAGTACTTAGTTTCTTCCATCTGCAGAGGTGGTGCACTTTCCCCACAAGACATGATTTTCACCAACACAGGACCTTTCAGAAGCCTTCCCTTAGACCAAATGGACGTGTTCCAACCTATCATCCCACTACCACCAACTGTCCAAATGGCTAAGTTATTGCAACCTATATGATCCAGGCAGAGCCCATAATGCCATGTGGTTGCACTAGAAGCTTCTTAACATTTGGCATCTCAAATCCCTTTGTTCCTGGGTGGCAATCCACAAGTGAGATACACAAGGTAAACCATAGAAATGGGCCTTGTGTAACCACTCAACACAAACCATTCTTTCCATTCCACCCAGGTGTTTCATTCACTTAGTTGTTTTATTAAGCAAAACATAATTCATAGACTTAGAAATATTTCTCATAGCATGTTTATATAATCCACCCTTGGTTACTACTAGCTAGGCTAAGCACGAAAATAGCAAGTATCTTAACTTAGAGAAAATTCTAACAAATCTACATCTACTAGCTTTTCCCAAGCATAGCATATAGATTCTTAGTAAAATATTCATGCAAGCCCTATACAAAATATTTCTAATGCATAGTCAAAATATTGGGATAAAAATATGAAGCACCACTTTCCTTAGTAGTTGGGGGAGTAGAAACAATCCTCACAATAACAATCACCACTAGCACCAAAATCTACACATAAAATGATAGCACCAAATTCACATATCAAAATAAACAAGCAAAAATATATGAATGCATGCAAATGTCATGTGATGATTTTTTTCTAAACCCAACAAGACAAGTAAACATTACTGAGTCATAAACAAAACAATTATACACTAAATAAACTTTATTTAGTCTTCAAAACATTTTTCAAATAATTTCTATACTCAAAATAAGCCTACAAATGTTTCTGCAAAAAACCACAATTTTAACAGATGCAATTTATTAAAAATAAGTGTATGGTTGGATAGAATTCTTTCTCCTGATTCCAATGATATAAAATTTGCAAAATTTGGACGTGTGGATCAAAAGTTATGAATTTGACAAGTTTGAATCTATAATTGAAATGTTTCTGTCTTTTTAAATAAAACACAGGCCACGCGGCAGCTTCTGATTGGACGATACCGATTCGGCTAGATCACGCTCGCGGGCCGTTGGATCTAACTAACTATGCATGGCTCAGATCTGCCTGTACCGCTTCGCCTAAGATCTAATCGTGGTCGTGGGATCTACATCTGACGGGCAGCTTCGCCCTGACCAAAGACCGGCGGCGTTGAGTCAACGGCGAGCGGCGGCACGCTCGGCTAGTGATGGTCCGGTGGTTCTGGGAAGAAAGGGAGGAAACAAAGGGGCTTACCGAGCTCGTGGGGTCGTTACGGTGCTCAAGGTGGTCGAAGGAGGGACATGGGCGCACGGACTCGACGTCTATTGCTCGCCGGAGAAGCTTCGGTCGTCGGGTACGGCTACTCGTCATCGTTGGCGGAGGCTACAGATCACGCCTAGCCAAAATAATGTTTCCGTTAGATGCGCACAAGTCTAGTGAACATGTGAGTAACCAAAAGAGAGAAAGGGGCGGTCAGGAACTACCAGAGGGTGTCGCCGGAGTCCAGAGAGATGGCGGCGTTGAGGTTGCCGATGAAGGAGAGCGCGCGCGGGCGAGTGCTAGGTACTGGAAGGTGCAGAGGATGATGGGGAACTCGCTCGTGGTGTCTGGAAGGCAAGGGGCGATGGTGGTTGGCCAGAATTTGAGCTGGAGCTCGTCGGAGCAGAGGAAGGTTCTGGGCCAATTCCGAGCAGCCTAGGGGCAGAGAGGGGGTGGAGACTGGGGAAAATGAAGGGAGGATGCAGGCGATTAAGTACGCAAGATCAGGGGGAGGAATTACTGGCTCATTGATACGAATTGAAGCGGGATTAATCAACCGGAAATAGCCGGCGTAATTTGGGGGAGAAGGGGTCGCGGGGTGGAGACAATGACTGGCGAGTGGGGCCTGGCGTTCAGTGAGAGAGAGATACGGGGTGGGGTCCAATCGTCAGCGACAGCGCGGGTTATCAACGCGGTGCGAAACTTTTTCTGCGGGGTGGAGGGCTATTAGGCTAGATGGGCTAGCTGGGCTGGGTTGGGTTAGTTTAGCCAGTTTGTTTTATTTTTTCCCTTTCTCTTTTTCTTTTTCTGATTTGATTTTCTGGTTTGAATTCAAATGCCCAAATCAATTCTGTTTCAATTGAAATTTTCTCCAATTTTTTTTGTGTTTCTTGTATCCTGGGGTGTATAAAACACCTAAACACACTCAAATTCAAATTGGGTTTGAAAAAGAAGTTTAAAACTATGCCTTAATTAAATTATTATAATAGGCATAAGAATGGTTTTTATTTCATAATTTGTTTTGAAAACTTTGATCAAGTTTTGGAAATATCAATCAACTCTAAGTTCAAATCTTTCTGGTTTAAAACAAATAATCTCATACTAGAGAGTAGTAGTGGGCCATTGCCTTGCTTAAAATAACAGACATTCAAATGCTTCTGTTTTTTTGAAATCTCATTTGAAAATGATCCTAAAATGATTATAAATGCATGAATGATATGCAAGCTTTGAAATCATGATTTTTGGGATGTTACATTGCGTGAGCATGACATCAACTCGGGGTGGGGGTTATTTTTAATCAGTGCAGAGTCTACCCACTAGGCTGATATGTGGGCCAGGGGCAAGGCTGACCTATGGGCCAGGGCCATGGCCACCTCGGTGCCCGCTTGGCTCGCCGATGAGCATGGTCAGGAGGTGGCCGGCGACGTGGCTAGAGGGCACGGGAGAGGGCATGCGCATGCTTGTTCGAAAGAGGGTGTCGAGGCGAACCTAACTATGATGGCACCGCCCGGATTTGGTCACCGAAATATGGCACGCGATGACACGCGAGCAGCGGTGGACGGCGGCACGCGACGTGGGAGAAGGACAGAGCAAGAGGAGAGGAAAGAAGGGGTCCAGGAGATTAATAAGCTCACCCTCGACGCGTGTGTAGCCTTGGCGGGGATGGAGGAGATCGACATCAACGGTGATGGCGACAGCGGAGCTCGTCGGTGACAGGGAAGACACGGTCGATTCCAGTCGCGCGTCTTTGATTCCTTTTGCAAGGAGGAACAACACAGCGAGGCAGCGTGTGGAGGCCGGCGGCGAGGCGACGGTTGGGCAGCCTGACAGCGTCCGATCGAGCTTGTCCTTGCGGCGGTGGCGTCTCTGTTGCCGGTGAGTGAAAGAGGAACGGGGAAGAAGGAGAAGGGGCACGCGCAGTTAACTAGTAGGACTCTTTCGTCCCGGTTGGTGGCACCAACCGGGAGAAAAGGGCCATATGTCCAGGATGGTGGCTCCAACCGGGACGTATGCTCCACCCTTTAGTCCCGGTTGGTGCCACCAACCGGGACTAAAGGAAAATTTTGGGCTGAGCCCAAGCGGCGCGCACAGGGGCCTTTAGTTCCGGTTGGTGGCTCCAACCGGGACTAAAGGTCCTGTTTTCATTTCACAATTTATCTCTTGGTTCCCGCCTTATTTTTTATTTAGGGGTTTAAATTTGTAATGTTTTTAAGATGATAATTAATTTGGAATATTAAAAAACTTTAAACATAAAATGTGTTTGAATTTGAATAACTAATTCAAAACCATTTTCTATTTTTAAAAATAATTGATGGAACTATTTAAACTATTAACCATTTTAAATTAAAAATGACTTAACTAATAGTTTTTGCATATTAATTTGGAATATTAAAAAACTTTAAACATAAAAAGTGTTTGAATTTGAATAACTAATTCAAAACCATTTTCTGTTTTTAAAAATAATTGTTGTAACTATTTAAACTATTAACCATTTTAAATTAAAAATGACTTAATTAGTATTTTTTGCATATTAATTTGGAATGTTAAAAATCTTTAAACATAAAAGTGTTTGAATTTGAATAACTAATTCAAAACCTTTTTTGTTTTTAAAAATAATTAATGTAACTATTTAGACCATTAAACATTTTGAATTAAAAATGACTTAACTTATATTTTTTTCATATTAATTTGGAATATTAAAAAAATTAAACATAAAAAGTGTTTGAATTTGAATAACTAATTCAAAACTATTTTCTATTTTTAAAAATAATTGATGTAACTGTGTATGGCTCTGTGGCAGCTGTGGGTACCGCAGGCGAGTTTGGTCTCCCCCGGCGATGTAGCGCATCACGCCGATGATAGTCCGGTTCGCCCACCATAGGCGGCGGCCGACTTTGTTGTGGTTCACCGGGGGAGGGCTGTCATCCTCGTACCTGGCAAGTTCTCTTTCCTGCCGGTTAGCAAACAAGGCATTCCAGGTGTCATAATTGTTGGGATCCCACTGGGGATCCATCCGCTGCTCTGGCGTGAGCTCGTGGTAGAAGTGGTTCGTGAAGGACGCCTGGCGTGCGGAACCTTGAGAGACAGGAACCCGTCCAGCGCTAAGCATCTAGCCGGCGGCCGGCCGGTAGCCCGACGAGCAAGGGCAGCTGGAGGCACACATCGCCTTAGTCTCCTCGAGGGACAGAATTTCCCAGTTTGCGCTATCCATTGTTGTGAGAGACGAAGGTGTGGATGTGTTGATATCCATGGTGCAGCCGGCCTAGATATAGAGGGAAAGGGCGGGAAAACTTGGTGGAAAGCGGTGGGAAATGGCGGGAAATATATTTAGTCCCGGTTAGTGCCTACAACTAGGACTAAAAGCTCCGGTCAGAGGGAAAGGGCGGAGAAACTTGGCGGGAAGCGGCGGGAAATATCTTTAGACCCGGTTAGTGCCTATAACCGGGACTAAAATCTCCGGTCAGAGGGAAAGGGCGGGAAGCGGTCAATCGTATTAAAGATTCACATTTATCATAAATACAAAACCCTTCGCTTGTTGTCATGTTATGTGTTATAGTTGCAAGGAAAATTATTAAACTTTGAAAATTGCAAACATCATAAAATATCCTTCACAAAATGAGCTATCATGTCTCATGGCATTTAGGTTCACAATATGCGGCCAACCATCCAGACATGAACTAGAAGTACACAATATGAGGCCATGTACTTCTTGGCGTATGTCCCTTCCTTATGATCGCTTCGGACGTAACCATGGAGAATCTTCTTTACTTAATGGAATGCTTGGGTCAGTTTTCACTATGAAGGGCGGAATTTCATCAAACTTATTATAATCTTCTGACATGTCTATCTTCTCCTCGATTCCCACAATGTTTCTTTTCCCTGAAAGAACTATGTGACGCTTTGGCTCATCGTATGATGTATTTTTTGCTTATTTTTTATTTTTTCGGTCTGGAGGACATGTCCTTCATATAGAAAACCTGAGCCACATCATTGGCTAGGACGAATGGTTCATCTCTGTAACCAAGATTGTTGAGATACACTGTTGTCATTCCGTACAACTGGTCTATCTTTACCCCTTCCCCATTCAGGTTGACCCATTTGCAGCGAAACAAAGGGACCTTAAAAGAGACTCCATAGTCAAGTTCCCATATCTCCTTTATGTAACCATAATATGTGTCCTTTTGCCCATTCTCGTCTATTGCATCAAAGTGGACACCACTGTTTTGGTTGATGATCTTTTTATCTGGGGCGATCGTGTAGAATGTATTCCCATTTATTTCATATCCTTGGAAATTCAATATAGTAGAATATGGTGACGCAGCCAACAAGTATAGCTGATCTTCAACAGTGGTGTCATTCAAGAAATGTGTCCGCGTACAACTGCCAAAAGACTTCTGATGTCTACACACTTCTATTCTTGTAGACAGTTGTTGGGCCTCCAAGTGCAGAGGTTTATAGAACAGCAGCAAGTTTCCATTAAGTGGATTACCCAAAGTTTATCGAACTCAGGGAGGAAGTGGTCAAAGGTATTCCCTCTCAAGCAACCCTGCAATCAAGATACAAGAAGTCTCTTGTGTCCCCAACACACCCAATATAGGTGCACTAGTTCGGCGAAGAGATAGTGAAATACAAGTGGTAACGGTGCCAGAAAAGAGCTGATGGCATGGAGGAACAGACTAAAGGCAAACTGAAGGAAGCAAGCAACATGCAACAGATCTAGTAGCAAACGGTGTTTCAATGTTTAGAAACAAGGCCTAGGGATCATACTTTCACTAGTGAACACTCTCTCATATAAATATCCTCTCTTCATGATACTACTCTTAACTACTCTCCGGTTGGACACTCTAATCCACGGTAGGGCCTTCCCCAATCTAGATAACCCCACACTATCACCTTGAGCGCTAGATGGTTCCAACAAACTCCACAATTTCATAGAGACATCCAACTCCAAATATAACTCATAACAAATATTCAATCTAGCCAAAGTGCCACACACGGTATGCACGATGTCACTTTCACACACGTGGGGAAAAGCATAGATCTATTAAAGCACAAAGAGTATTTATGTAGACTCAAACCTAAGTGCCACCATGGCGTGCACGCTGTCACTTTCACACACATGGGGAGAGCAGAGATCTAATGAAGCACTTGAGTAGCAAGGTAGATCTATTTTATTACAAAGCTCATGACCACAAGATCATGCATAGAGAGAGAGATGAACACATAGCTACAAGTAGAGCCCTTAGCCTCGAGGAAGAACTACTCCCTCCTCATCATGGGAATCAGCAACAGTGATGAAGATGGCGATGGAGATCGATGGATATGGCTCCGGGGGCACTTCCCCGTCCCGGCAGGGTGCCGGAACAGAGACTTTCTGTCCCCCGAATCTCCCTTTCGGTGGCAGCGGCGCTATGGAGGTTTTCGTGGATCTCTTCTGGATTGTTTAGGGTTTTCCCATCGGAGGCTTCTTATAGGCGCAGGAATCAAGGTCGGTAGGGGTCCAGGGGGCCCACACCCCCTCCAGGCGCCTCCAGGGCTTGCCCGTGCCTAGGGGGGTTTGGTCACCCTGTGGCCCCCTTCTGACTCTGCTTCGTGGTTCTGTGTTGCTCCTAGAAAAATAATAACTTTGGCTTTTGTCCCGTCTAATTCCGAGAATATTGATTTTCTGCCTTTCTAGAACCAAAAATAGAAGAAAACAAGCAACTGGCACTGTGGCATCCTGTTAATAGGTTAGTTCCAGAAAAGATATAAAAACACCTCAAAGTATAGACAAAGCAAAGCAAAGTAGATACAAAACAAGCATGGAGCATCAAAAATTATAGATACGTTTCCGACGTATCAAGCATCCCCAAGCTTTACTCCTGCTCGTCCTCGAGTAGGTAAGTGATAAAAAGAATAATTTTTGAGGTGACATGCACCTTCACAATAAAGATCTAACCATTTGCAAGCGTTGAAAGCTAGGATCAAAGAACTCAAAACATGTGCATGAAAGATGGAGTTCTAACAATAGGACATAGTAACTATGCGTGCAACATGGAAGTCTACAAACAAAGATCATGAATAACATGCATTAAAAAACGTTTGTTTGTTTCACATACATAAAACATAGCATAGCGGCATTCAGCTTGTCCCTCATAGAGTAGCAAATAGATGCATAGGACACCTTTAAAGTTCACAAGGGTGACCAGAAACAAATAGCACAAGAACAAGTAGTATGACAATATGCATCAATCAATAAGCTTTGGAACAGTGCACACAAAATGACAACTATGCTCTCTTATTGGTGCCTAAAAGTAGAAGGTGGAGACTCAATAGTGGTGGAAGAAAAGCCTTTTATAAAGGAAGCAGGGATTTCAAGTTTCAAAAAGAGGTTCCAAAAATTATGGTACTTGTTAGCTTTTAGCCCTCATTGCCCCTATCATAAGCATCTTGAAGTGGTTAAGGTTAAAGTGGCAACGCTGGAGTATATGCTTGACGAAGTATAAGTTGGCAATCTCATGCCCCTTGAATACGAGGGCCACACCTCATGCATACTCAACTTTGGGTCCAGGTAAGTTCTTGTCATTGTAAGTATTTGCATATCATTGAGAACCTCCAACGGGGTACCCCTTACACATGGTACATGAGCTTTCCCATAACCAAAATGACAAGGCAAGCAGAAAATGAGCATCTCAGCAATCTTTTTATTCACCATATGCATAGCTTTTTATTGAGGATGCTTCATAGATAGCTCACTATGGTGATGCTGCAAGTTTCCACCATGATTAGGCATGGCTTAGACTAGTGGCCCAGGCGTTTCTCTAACACAGAATACAAACTCCATGGACTTACAAGTTCCCTATTTATTTCACACTAGTGACATCCATAGACAAAAGAACATGATATCAACTGAGTATAACAAGGTACACGTGCAATGTTGAAAACGTTCCCCGTGAGAGCACGGTTCTGCTAATTCCAACTTATAAGTGCAAGCATATACAACAAAGTTGTCACAATGGTTCAAGTTTATTAGGGGCAAAGAATAAAGTGTGCCATCAAGTTCGTGAGGGCTTTAATCACTAAGTTTTCACATAACAAAGAGACTTTTTAATTGGAAGATAGTTGAAAACAAGAATATACTTGGAATGGTGTAACACACCATGCATAGGAGTTTATAGTGGACACTTTGGAATAACTTGGTTTCTTGGGAGTTGGAGGCATGAGTATAACTTACTCATACAAGTGGAGGCTAGCAAAAGACTGGGAGCAACCAACTAAGAGAGCAATAATGGCCAAAATCATGCAATGCAACAAAGCAAACTAATCAAAGCAAAGTGTGGTACTACAAGTCAAGGACTAAATGATCATAGAGGCTATGGTGACTGGTTCATAGTCATAACATGGTGTGAGCATGTGCCAAGTCAACCCAAACAAAGCATCAAAGGAGAATACCACTATACTATGCTTTTGTATGCTAAAACAACGCATGATTCTTTAAGGACACATTAAGCAATCCTAATTGTTTGGAACAAGTCATACTACAGCAATAATCACTAAGCATAAGGTCAAAGCACCACCTAGCATGTCATGCTAAAGTCTAAGTCACAGTCAAAACAAGCTCCCTTTTGTACCACTAAAAGCATGAAACTTTCTACTCTTTTCCAACACCAACCAACTTAATTGAAACAACTCACAAAGATAATAATCAATAAATATCAGTGAGAAAGTCTCACAAATCCACAAAGAAGAACTAAAAAGTTCTAAGCCGAAAGCACAATAAAACTAAGGCTAAACACAGTGCTAGCAAAAGAGAACACTCACGGAATAATAAGAGTGAAAACTAGAGTGTTATAGGCAATGAAAACAGAGTGTGCCTCTTTCCAAAAAGATGTGTTGTGATCAACCAACTTTATTCAAGCAAACTAAGCAAGCAAAAACCAAAAATAAAAACTAATACGCTCCAAGAACAACACAACTGTGCATGAAACAATAAAAACGAAGTGTCTAGAAAGACCTGAGATTTTTATTGATGAAGAAGGGGATGCCTTGGGCATCCCCAATCTTTGACGCTTGTACCTCTTGGATATTTCTTGGGATGACACCATGGTGGCATCCCCAAGCTTGAGATTTTGTCCATTCTTCATCTCATTGCATCATTCTCTCTCTATACCTGAATTTTTTCCTTCATACACAACTTCACATAATCTTCATTAGCAACATTAGCTTATTCAAAAGATATTAGACCTCTGGAAAATCTTTGGAACAGCAAGGATTTTCACTAAAAACACAAGCTACTATATTAACTCCTTCAAAAATCTCAATTCACCAAAAATAACCCAAAAAGGAATCAATAAGAAGCAAATGCAAATAATGGCCGAAATCTGTCAAAACAGACCATCACGTAGAAATCGATTTTTTCGAAGACCTTCTGTTGCTCAAATCAAAACGTATTTAACTAACAAAAGTTATCTAACATACTTGGGGATTTATTCGTAAATTTTCATCTCAATCCGACTTACAGAGACTCCTCACGAATTTTTATGGTAGACGAAAGAAATCTGTTTCGGGACAGCAACTCCCCAAATCTTAGTTCCCTCTCATTAGAGGTCATTCTTGACACAAAAAGCAAACAAAAAAGGATAAGTAGAGGTCATTATAGAAGTAATAACTTCCAAGACTCAAGAAAACTCTTGGGCTATCTCCCAACAAGTACTTTTCTTTAATGCCTTTAAGTTAGGCTTGATAGTTTGAGAAGATGCTCTCATAAGAAATATGAATTGAAGGAAAAGAGAGCATCAAGAAGAAAATTCAAAACACATTTAAGTCTAACCCACTTCCTATGCATAGGAATCTTGTAAAGAAACAAGTAATGAAAGCACAAAGCAACAAGCATAGCAAAGAAAAACAAGCGCAACTTCGAGATTTTCAACATAAAGAGGGGAAACTAATATTTTTGAGATGCATAAAACCATGTTTCCCTCTCTCATAATAAATTTCAGTAGCATCATGAATTAAATTAACAATATAACTATCACATAAAACATTCTTATCATGAGCCACATGCATAAAATAATTATTACTCTCCACATAAGCATAGTCATTCTTATTAATTATAGTGGGAGAAAATTCAACAAAATAGCTATCATTGTTATTCTCATCACCATAATCATCAAATATAGGAGGCATATTGTAATCCCAATAAATTTTCTCCTCAATAGTAGGTGGACTGAAAATATCATACTCATCATTGTAATCATCATATATTGGAGGTTTGGTATCATCATAAGCAATAGAATAGCTATCTTCCAAAGATGGGGAACTAAAAAGATCATTTTCATAAAAACTAGCTTCCCCAAGATTAGACATTTCCATAGCATTAGCAATAATGGTGTCCAAAGAATTCATACTAATAACATTGCTATTAGCATGCAAATAAAGTTCCATAGGTTTTTTAATTTTCTCTTCAAACACTTCGTGTACTAACTCAAGATAAATGCTATAAAGCTCTATATTTTTTGTTGTTTTCCATTAAGCCTAACTAGTGAAAACAGGAAACAAAAAGACAAAATTGCAGAATCTAAAGGAAATAACTTCGAGCACTCACACCAGAGGATGTGAGTACCTTTTACCTTACCTCCCCGGCAACGATGCCAAAAAAGAGGTTGATGTCTAGACACTTCTATTCTTGTAGACAGTTGTTGGGCCTCCAAGTGCAGAGGTTTGTAGAACAGCAGCAAGTTTCCCTTAAGTGGATTACCCAAAGTTTATCAAACTCGGGGAGGAAGTGGTCAAAGGTATTCCCTCTCAAGCAACCCTGCAATCAAGATACAAGAAGTCTCTTGTGTCCCCAACACACCCAATATAGGTGCACTAGTTTGGCGAAGAGATAGTGAAATACAAGTGGTAACGGTGCCAGAAAAGAGCTGATGGTGTGGAGGAACAGACTAAAGGCAAACTGAAGGAAGCAAACAACATCCAACAGATCTAGTAGCAAACGGTGTTTCAATGTTTAGAAACAAGGCCTAGGGATCATACTTTCACTAGTGAACACTCTCTCATATAAATATTCTCTCTTCATGATACTACTCTTAACTACTCTCCGGTTGGACACTCTAATCCACGGTAGGGCCTTCCCCAATCTAGATAACCCCACACTGTCACCTTGAGCGCTAGATGGTTCCAACAAACACCACAATTTAATAGAGACATCCAACTCCAAATATAACTCATAACAAATATTCAATCTAGCCAAAGTGCCACACACGGTATGCACGCTGTCACTTTCACACACGTGGGGAAAAGCATAGATCTATTAAAGCACAAAGAGTATTTATGTAGACTCAAACCTAAGTGCCACCATGGCATGCACGCTGTCACTTTCACACACATGGGGAGAGCAGATATCTAATGAAGCACTTGAGTAGCAAGGTAGATCTACTTGATTACAAAGCTCATGACCACAAGATCATGCATAGAGAGAGAGATGAACACATAGCTACCGGTAGAGCCCTTAGCCTCGAGGAAGAACTACTCCCTCCTCATCATGGGAATCAGCAACGGTGATGAAGATGGCGATGGAGATCGATGGAGATGGATCCGGGGGCACTTCCCCGTCCTGGTAGGGTGTCGGAACAGAGACTTTCTGTCCCCCGAATCTCCCTTTCGGTGGCGGTGGTGCTACGGAGGTTTTTGTGGATTTATTCTGGATTGTTTAGGGTTTTCCCATTGGAGGCTTCTTATAGGCGCAGGAATCAAGGTCGTGTTGGAATTATGCCCTAGAGGCAATAATAATATGTTATTGTTATAATTCTTGTTCATGATAAAGTTTATATTCCATGCTAGAATTGTATTAAGCGAAAACTTTGATACTTGTGTGGTTTATGAACAACACCGTGTCCCTAGTACGCCTCTATGGACTAGCTCATTGATTGATGATGGTTAAGATTTCCTAACCATAGACATGAGTTGTCAATTAATAATGAGATCATGTCATTAGGAGAATGATATGATGGACAGACCCAAATTAAGCAGAGCAATTAGATCGTGCCATCGTGTTCATCTTTGCGAAGCTTTTTCTTATGTAAAATATTGTATTCCTTAGACCATGAGATAATGCAACTCCCTGGTATCGGAAGAAAGCTTTGAGGTCATCAAATGTCATCCTATGAGAGGGTGATCATAAAGGTGTCTCTCAGGTGATCGGAAAGTACTTGTTGGGTTGTATGTATCGAGATGGGATTTGTCCTCCCAGTGGAGATATACTTCGGGCCCACTCGGTAATCGATATCAACACCGCTTGCAAGCACGTGGTTAAGGAGTTAATCACGAAGTGATATCGGATTACAGAACAAGTAAAGTACTTGTTGTGAACGAGATTGAACTAGGTATGCCGATACCAACGATCGAATCTCGGGCAAGTAAAATATCACGTGATGAAGGGAATATATATATATGAGATTAATTGAATCCTGGCATCGTGGTTCATCCGATATGATCATCGATGAATATGTGGGAGTCAATATGGGTTTCCAGATCCCGCTGTTGATTATTGATAGAAGATCATGTCTGCATATTCTCGAACCCGTAGGGTCACACACTTAACGTGTCTCGATGCTAGGATAGAATGGATAATTGGTTTGTGAGTTTTTGTTCGGAGTCTCGGATGAGATCCAGGACATCACGAGAGGTTCCGGAATGGTCCGGAGAATAAGATTCATATAAAGGAAAGCAGTTTTTGGATTTCGGAATCGTTTCGGAGTATTCGGTATTGTACCGGAAGGTTCTAGAAGCTTGCAGAGTGGGACCAACGTGGTCCCACTTGTCGGAGGGGTGCGTGGGCCTACGAGGGAGTGCCCTGGACGCATTGGGCCAGGGGCACAAGGCCCCATAGGCCCAACCGGCCAAAACCCTAGGGGAAACCCTAGGAGACCTTCTATAAGGGGGGAGACTTTCCCCCCACTCCACCCTTGGGGCCGCCGCCCTAGGGCTTGGAGGAGGGGGCAAGGGGGCCGGACAGCCCCCTATATAAGGTGGGCAGGGGGCGCACCCTCCCCTCACCCCAAAACCCTAGCCGCCAGCTGCTTCCCTCCATCTCTCTCTCTCCCGACTGCGCGTAGGCAAAGCCCTATCGCAGAAACTCTCCGACATTGCACCACACCGTCGTGCTATAGATCCAATCTATCTCTCCACCCCACTTGCTGGACCGAGGAAGGAGGAGACGTCGAGGCACCGTACGTGTGCATCTCTCGGAGGCGCCGCCACTTGCGGCGTTGGATCGGATCGGATCGCGAGGAGGAGAAAGCTAGTTCGACTACATCACCCACGTTCTGTTGAACGTTTCCGCTGTGCGATTTCTTCAAGGGTATGAAGATCTCATATATACCTCTCGTTGATTGCATCTCCTAGATTAGATCTTGGCTTTCCCGTTCGCATCCATAGAAATTTTTTATTTACTATGCTGTGAAACCCTTTAGTGGTATCAGAGCTAGATCTATGCATAGATGTGTTTCACGAGTAGAACGCAACATGTTTGTTGCGGGCGTTGATGTTTTCTGTTGCAAGCCTCTTGTTGTATACTTCTTATGACACGGTATAGTGAGATTGAAGCGGTCCAGGCCATCTTTACGCGACCTCGTTCGCGAGACCGGCTGCGCACTTGACGTGTGGCTTGTTCCACACATGCGGCTGGTGGATGCCAGTTTCTCTCACTATAGTAGTCATGGGATTTATACCGGATGTTGGCAACCATAATATCACCGTTGTGGCTTTCTGTAGGTAATAATCGTTCTTAGCTTGTTACTCCCATAAGCCACGTAAAACATGCAACAACAAAGTAGAGGCGTCTAACTTGTTTTTGCAGGGAGTGTTTTGTGATATGGTATGGCCCAAGATATGATGTGTATGTTGTATGCAATGATCATGTTTTGTAATATTTCAAGACTTGCATGTCGATGAGTACACAACCGGCAGGAGCCATATGGTTGTCTTTATAATTGTGTATGACCTGTGTGTCAACTTCTTATACGCCATGTAATAGCTTTACTTTATCGCTAAGTAGTTAGCAATAGTTGTAGTTGTTATTCGTGGTGGAGGCAATCATGGTGGAGTGATGGAGATCATGCTGGCGCGCACAAGATGGAGATCATTGCGCAGAGATTGGCTATACCATGTCACATAAGATTATATGCATGTGATGTTTATCCTTTTATGTATCTTATTATGCTTAGATCGCGATGGTAGCATTATAAGATGATTCCTCACTTAAAGATCAAGATAAAATTGTGTTCTCCCCATGTATGCACCGTTGCGAAAGTTCGTCGTGTTCAAGCACCTCGTGATGATCGAGTGCTATAAACTCTACGTTCACATACAACGGGTGCAAGCAACACGGAAATACTTGGGTTTGACTTGACGAGCCTAGCATGTACAGACATGGCCTCGGAACACACGAACCGAAAGGTTAAGCATGAGTCATATGAATGATATGATCAACACTTTGTTGTCCACCATTGAAACCACATCTCTTCTCGTGAAGATCGGATTAGGTGTGGTGAATTTGGATCGTGTTCACTAAACAACTTGAGGGATGTTGAATTTAGTGGGAGTTCATCTAGTAATTTGATTAAGTTGAACTAGTTATCATGAACATAGTCTAAATTGTACTTGCAAATTTTGTAGATCAAATGGCTAAGTCCAACTTCAACTTCAATGTTTTTGCTGAGAAAGAAAAGCTTAAGAACAATGGGTCTAACTTCACCAACTAGTTCTGCAATCTGAGAATCATTCTCGTTGGCGGACAAAAGGACTATGTCCTTGAGAAAGCGCTAGGTGACGCCCTTGCTATTGATGCGTCGGCTGATGAAAAAGTTGTTTATCAGTCGCGCAAAGATGATTATGGAGTGATTAAGAGTACCATGTTGTTTGCTATGGAATCGGACTTTCAAAATCGTTTTGAGGAGTTCGCCGGGCCCTTTGAGATTCTTGAGGAACTGAAAACCATGTTTCAGACTCAGGCCCGTTCTGAGAGATATGAGATCTCTGAGAAATTCTTTAACTGCAAGATGGAGGAAGGGAGTTCCGTTAGTGAGCACGCCATTAAGATGTCGGGATACACTCAACGTCTTGAGCAACTGGACTGCAATATTCCAGAAGAGCTCAAGATTGACAGAGTTCTGCAATCACTCCCTCCTAGCTACAAAGGTTTTGTAGTTACTCACAATCAGATTGGTTCCACTAATACGATCACCGAGCTCTTCACTAAGTTGAAAGCTACAGAGGTGGACATCAAGAAAGATAATCATGTGTTGATGGTCAACAAGCCCCCTAGCTTTAAGAAAGGGAAGGGTGTAAAGAAATCCTTCAAGAAAGGCAGCGGCAAGCGCGTTGCCCCTGCTGAGAAGAAGCTCAAGTCTGGACCTAAGCCGGACACTGAGTGCTTCTATTGCAAGGACAAGGGTCACTAGAAGTGCAACTGTCCGAAGTACTTAGCAGACAAGAAGGCTGGCACCATTAAAGGTATATTTGATATACATGTTATTGATGTTTACCTTACTAGCACTCGTTGTAGTGCCTGGGTATTTGATACTGGTTCAGTTGCTAATATTTGTAACTCGAAACAGGAGCTACGGAATAGACGGCGGCTAGCAAGGGATGAGGTGACGATGCGCGTTGGCAATGGATAAAGAGTTGATGTGATGGTCGTCGGCACGCTCTCCTTAGTTTTACCTTCGAGATTAGTTTTAAACCTTAATAAATGTTATTATGTGCCTGCGTTGAGCGTGAACATTATATCTGGATCGTGTTTATTGCAAGACAGTTATTCATTTAAATCGGAGAATAATGGTTGTTCTATTTATGTGAGTAACATCTTTTATGGTCATGCACCTGCTACGAATGGTTTATTTCTTCTGAATCTCGAAAGCAATGAAACACACATCCATAACATTGAGGCTAAGAGATGCAAAGTAGATAGTGATAATTCGACTTATTTGTGGCACTGCCGTCTAGGTCATATTGGTGTAAAACGCATGAAGAAACTCCATTCTGATGGACTTTTAGAGTCTCTTGATTTTGAATCATTTGACACGTGCAAGCCGTGCCTCATGGGCAAGATAATCAAAACCCCGTTCTCCGGAATGATGGAGCGAGCAATGGACTTGTTGGAAATCATACATAGCGATTTATGCGGACCAATGAGTGTTTCGACGCGTGGTGGATATCACTATTTTCTCACTTTTACTGATGACTTAAGTAGATATGGGTATATCTATTTAATGAAACATAAATCTAAAATGTTTGAAAAGTTCAAAGAATTTCAGAACGAAGTGGAAAACCATCGTAACAGGAAAATTAAATTTCTGCGACCCGATCGTGGAGGTGAATATTTGAGTTATTATTTTCTCACGCATCTTAAAGCAAGCGGAATCATTTCGCAACTCACGCCACCCGGAACACCACAGCGCAATGGTGTGTCTGAACGCCGGAATCGAACTCTATTAGATATTGTGTGATCGATGATGTCTCTTACATATTTGCCGTTATCATTTTGGGGTTATGCATTAGAAACCGATGCATTCACTTTAAATAGGGCACCATCTAAATCCATTGAGACGACACCGTATGAACTATGGTTTGGTGTTAAACCTAAGTTGTCGTTTCTTAAAGTTTGGGGATGCGAAGCTTACGTCAAGAAGTTGATGCCGGACAAGCTCGAACCCAAAGCGGAGAAATGCGTCTTCATAGGATACCCTAAGGAAACGATTGGGTATACCTTCTACCACAGATCCAAAGGCAAAGTGTTTGTTGCAAAGAACGGATCCTTTCTTGAAAAGGAGTTTCTCTCGAAAGAAGTGAGTGGGAGGAAGGTAGAGCTAGACGAGGTTATTGAACCTTCTCTCGAGTTGGAGAGTAGCGCAGCACCTGAAATTGTTCTAGTGCCGTCTGCACCAACAAGAGAGGAAGCTAATGATGAGGATCATGAAACTTCGAACGATGCTGCTGCTGAACGTCGCAGGTCGACAAGGTCACGTGCCCCTCCTGAGTGGTACGGCAACCCTGTCTTAACTGTCTTGTTGGTAGACAACAGTGAACCTGCGAACTATGAGGAAGCAATGATGAGCCCAGACTCTGAGAAATGGTTAGAGGCCATGAAATCTGAATTGGGATCCATGAGCGAAAACCAAGTATGGACTTTGGTGGACCCTCCTAGCGACCGAAAGGCCGTTGAGTGCAAATGGATTTTCAATAAGGAAACGGACGTGGATGGTAATGTTACTGTCTATAAAGCTCGACTTGTGGCGAAAGGTTTTCGACAAGTTCAAGGTGTTAACTACGATGAGACTTTCTCTCCTGTAGCGATGTTTAAGTCCATTCGGATTTTATTAGCAATTGCTGCATTTCATGATTATGAAATATGGCAAATGGATGTCAAGACCGCATTCCTCAATGGCAACATTGATGAAGAGTTGTATATGATGCAGCCCGAAGGTTTTGTTGATCCTAAGGATGATGATCAGGTGTGCAAACTTTAGCGTTCCATTTATGGACTAAAGCAAGCATCTCGGAGTTGGAACCTTCGTTTTGATCAAGTGATCAAGAGCTTTGGATTTGTTCCAAATTGCTAGGAAGCTTGTATCTACAAGAAAGTGAGTGGGAGCTTAGTGACATTTTTAGTACTATATGTGGATGACATATTGATTATTGGAAATGACATTGATATGCTTAACGATGTGAAGAGTTATTTGAACAAATGTTTTTTGATTAAAGACCTAGGAGAAGCTGCTTATATATTAGGCATCAAAATCTATAGAGATAGACAAAGACGCCTAATAGCTTTAAGCCAAAGTACATACCTAGACAAAGTTCTGAAAAGGTTCAGAATGGATAAGGCAAAGAAAGGTTCAGTGCCCATGTTGTCAGGTAAGATATTGAGCAAGGCTCAGTGTCCAGCTACGGTAAACGATAGAGAAACTATGAGCAAAGTGCCATATGCCTCGGCCATAGGTTCTATCATGTATGCCATGTTGTGTACTAGACCGGATGTGTCCAATGCTCTTAGTTTGACGAGCAGATACCAAAGTGATCCAGGAGTGGAACACTGGACAACCGTGAAGAACATCCTAAAGTATTTAAATAGGACTAAAGAAATGTTCTTGGTCTATGGAGGTGATGAGCAGCTCGTCGTAAAAGGTTACGTCGACGCTGGTTTCGACACCGACAAGGATGATTCTAAGTCTCAGACAGGATACATTTATATTTTGAATGGAGGAGCTATGAGCTGGATAAGCTGCAAGCAAAGCGTGATCGCGGGATCTACAGTAGAAGCGGAATACATGGCTACTGCAGAAGCGTCAAGTGAAGGAGTTTGGATCAGGAACTTCATCACTGAGCTTGGTGTGGTTCCAAGTGCCTTGGACCCACTGGAGATATTGTGTGAAAACACTGGCGCCATAGCACTAGCTAAGGAACCAAGATATCATCCAAATACCAAGCACATCAACCGCAAGTTTCATATAATTCGAGATTATATAAAAGATGGAGATCTGAAGATTAGCAAAGTACATATGGATCTGAATGTCACAGATCCGTTGACTAAACCTCTTCCACGAGCAAAACATGATCAGCACCTTATTGCCATGGGTGTTAGATTGTTGCCAGATGTAAACTAGATTATTGACTCAAGTGCAAGTGGGAGACTGTTGGAATTATGCCCTAGAGGCAATAATAAATATGTTATTGTTATAATTCTTGTTCATGATAAAGTTTATATTCCATGCTAGAATTGTATTAAGCGGAAACTTTGATACTTGTGTGGTTTATGAACAACACTGTGTCCCTAGTACGCCTCTATGGACTAGCTCATTGATTGATGATGGTTAAGGTTTCCTAACCATAGACATGAGTTGTCAATTAATAATGAGATCATGTCATTAGGGGAATGATATGATGGACATACCCAAATTAAGCAGAGCAATTAGATCGTGTCATCGTGTTCATCTTTGCGAAGCTTTTTCTTATGTCAAATATTGTATTCCTTATACCATGAGATAATGCAACTCCCTGGTATCGGAAGAAAGCTTTGAGGTCATCAAATGTCATCCTATGAGAGGGTGATCATAAAGGTGTCTCTCAGGTGATCGGAAAGTACTTGTTGGGTTGTATGTATCGAGATGGGATTTGTCCCTCCCAAGTCAGAGAGATATATTTCGGGCCCACTCGGTAATCGATATCAACACCGCTTGCAAGCACATGGTTAATGAGTTAATCACAAAGTGATATCGGATTACGGAACGAGTAAAGTACTTGTTGTGAACAAGATTGAACTAGGTATGCCGATACCAACGATCGAATCTCGGGCAAGTAAAATATCGCGTGACGAAGGGAATATATATATGGGATTAATTGAATCCTGGCATCGTGGTTCATCCGATATGATCATCAATGAATATGTGGGAGTCAATATGGGTTTCCATATCCCGTTGTTGATTATTGATAGAAGATCATGTCTGCATATTCTCGAACCCGTAGGGTCACACACTTAATGTGTCTCGACGCTAGGATAGAATGGATAATTGGTTTGTGAGTTTTTGTTCAGAGTCTCGGATGAGATCCAGGACATCACGAGAGGTTCCGGAATGGTCCGGAGAATAAGATTCATATAAAGGAAAGCAGTTTTTGGATTTCGGAATCGTTTTGGAGTATTCGGTATTGTACCGAAAGGTTCTAGAAGCTTCCGGAGTGGGACCAACGTGGCCCCACTTGTCGGAGGGGTGCATGGGCCTACGAGGGAGTGCCCTGGCCGCATTGGGCCAGGGGCACAAGGCCCCATAGGTCCAGCCGGCCAAAACCCTAGGGGAAACCCTAGGAGACCTTCTAGAAGGGGGAAGACATGCCCCCCACTCCACCCTTGGGGCCGCCGCCCTAGGGCTTGGAGGAGGGGGCAAGGGGTCCGACCAGCCCCCTATATCAGGTGGGCAGGGGGCGCACCCTCCCCTCACCCCAAAACCCTATCCGCCTGCTGCTGCCCTCCATCTCTCTCTCTCCAGAGGCGTGGCGAAGCCTGCCTTGAAACTCCGACATTGCACCACTTGATCATCTTTGTAGATCCAATATATCTCTCCACCCCACTTTCTGGACCGAGGAAGGAGGATACGTTGCGGCACCGTACGTGTGCATCTCTCGGAGGCGCCGCCACTTGCGGTGTTGGACCGGATCGGATCACAAGGAGGAGAAGGCTAGTTCGACTACATCACCCACGTTCTATTGAACGTTTCCGCTGTGCGATTTCTTGAAGGGTATGAAGATCTCATCTATCCCTCTCGTTGATTGCATCTCCTTGATTAGATCTTGGCTTTCCCATTCGCATCCGTAGAATTTTTTTGATTTACTATGCTACGAAACCCTTCAGGTCAGTAGGGGTCTAGGGGGCCCACACCTCCTCCAGGCGCCTCCAGGGCTTGCCCGCGCCTAGGGGGTTTGGCCACCCTGTGGCCCCCCTCTGGCTCTTCTTCGTGGTTCCATGTTTCTCCGAGAAAATAATAACTTTGGCTTTTGTCCCGTCCAATTCCGATAATATTGATTTTCTGCCTTTCTAGAACCAAAAACAGAAGAAAAAAGCAACTAGCACTGTGGCAACTTGTTAATAGGTTAGTTCCAGAAAAGATATAAAAACACCTCAAAGTATAGATAAAGCAAAGCAAAGTAGATACAAAACAAGCATGGAGCATCAAAAATTATAGATACGTTTCCGACGTATCAACTTCATGTGTTCATCTCTAATCCATGAGCCAGGCTTCCCTAGGTTGTTGGAGCGTACAATATTCTTGTGTTCCTCGATATACGGAGCTGCCAAGGTGGAATTATGCAGAACTGTGTAATGTGCTTTAGTGAAATATTCCCCGTCC
The DNA here is from genome assembly GCA_023614405.1 of Avena insularis. NCBI lineage: Eukaryota > Viridiplantae > Streptophyta > Magnoliopsida > Poales > Poaceae > Avena > Avena insularis. Next base: position 227,598,267 of record CM042685.1, on the reverse strand, counting down.
CTACATATCATTGCTTTCTTTCATAGCATGCCTTTTCCACTCAGTCTCCCCTCATGCCGCGAGTCAGGAACACCAATCAGCTTAAGGTCAGGAATAAAGTCAACACAAAACTCAATGACCTCCTCTGTTTCATAGCCCTTGGAGATGCTTCCTTCTGGCCTAGCACGATTATGAACATATTTCTTTAAGACTCCCATGAACCTCTCAAAGGGGAACATATTATGTAGAAATATAGGACCGAGAATGGCAATCTCTTCCACTAGGTGAACCAGGAGATGTGTCATAATATTGAAGAAGGATGGTGGGAACACCAACTCAAAACTAACAAGACATTGTACCACATCCTTCTGTAACCTTGGCAGAATATCTGGATTGTTTACCTTCTGAGATATTGTATTGAGGAATGCACATAGCTTCACAATGGGTACTCGAACATTTTCCGGTAGAAGCCCCCTCAATGCAACCGGAAGCAACTGCGTCATAATCACGTGACAGTCATGAGACTTCAGGTTTTGGAATTTTTTCTCTACCACATTTATTATCCCCTTTATATTAGACAAGAATCTAGAAGGCACCTTGATACTCTAAAGGACTTCAAAAAAGATTTCCTTCTCTTCTTTGGTAAGAGCATAGCTGGCACGACTTAAGTGACGCCCTTTATCTGTCTTGTTCTATGTATGCATGTTCTTTGGATCTTTCATAACTTGATAGTGCTCCCGTGCTTCTGGTGTATCTTTAGTTTTCCCATACATGCCTAGGAATCCTAGCAAGTTCATGCAAATATTCTTCATCACATGCATCACGTCGATTGAAGAGCGAACCTTTAGGACTTTCTAATATGGTGATGGTGCTCAGATCACTGTAGAGCTTCATTGGGAAACCCCAAGAGGAAGGTGTGATGAGTACATCAATAAGTCTTCCCTCGGTAAGAAACCAAGGTTATCGAACCATTAGGAGGAAGTAAACGAATCAAATGTGTTGATAGCAACTTGGAAACCTGCACAACACAAACTCAAGACTTTGCCCCAACGAACAGTGAGGTTGTCAATCTCACCGGTTTGCTGAAAACAAAGGATTAAACGTATGGCGTGGACAGTAATGGTGGCTTGCAGAAAGTAAACAATAACAGCGGAAGATGTATCAATGGTAAAGATTGGACCGAGGTCCATAGTTCACTAGAGGTGTTCTCCTTAAGATAAACAACAGAACATGCTGGGTAAACAAATTACAGTGGGGCAATTGACAGGACAGAGCAAGGCAAAACAATGCAATACTAGACATTCATGATCCTATGAGATTCGATTGGGCATTACAAAAATATACATAGACCGCCATCCAACTACATCTATGACTAGTAATCCACCATCAGGTTATCATCCGAACCCCCTCCAGTATTAAGTTGCAAGCAACAGATAACTGCTTTAATAAATGCGTGTAAAGTAAACAATACAATTGTTCCATGAACAAAAGATCGTTGTTTTCTCCCTTGTAGCAATAACACATCTACAACCTTAGAGATTTCTTTCACTTCCCCAGATTCAATAGAGGCATGAACCCACTATCGAGCATAAATACTCCCTCTTGGAGTCACTAGCATCTACTTGGCCAAGATAGTTACTAGAAACGGATAGCATGCAAGATCTCAAACAACACATACATGATAGAATCAATAAGATAGAATCATTAACCAATCTAACATAGTAATCTCAATATCCATCGGATCCCCGCAAACACAACATGCATGATTATAAATAGATGATCTTGATCATGAACGAAGCTCACAAGATCTAAACATGGTCGCACAAAGGAGGATAAACAACCATCTAGCTAATGTATGGACCCATAGTCTAAGGTGGAACTACTCACGCATCATACCGGAGGCTGGCATGGTGATGAAGAAGGCCTCTGGGGTGATATCTCCCCTCTGATAGGGTGCCGAGAAGAGCTTTAGACCCCCCGATCTAGGGACGATGGTGGCAGTGGCTACGGACTGTTTCGTGGAGATTTGACCGGGTACTTAGGGTTTTGGTATCGGGGGCTTCTTATAGGCGAAGGGGGAGACCGAGGGGGTGCCCGAGGCGGATGCACCCCCCCAGGCGCGGGCCAGGCTTGGCCGCACGACCAGGGGGTGTGGGCCCCTCGAGGCCCTCCTTCGTCTCGTCTTCTGGCTCCGTGTTTTCCTCGATGAAATATTGACTTTGGTGTTTGTCCTGTCCAATTCCGAGAATATTCATTTTCTAGATTTTCTAGAACCAACAACAACAGAAAATAGGCAACTGGCACTATGGCATCTTGTTAATAGGTTAGTTCCAGAAAACGTATAAAAATACCTCAAAGTGTAGACAAAGCAAATCAAAGTAGATACTAAACAAGCATGGAACAACAAAAATTATAGATATGTTTACGATTCACCTGGGTGGAAAGGGACTTGATTGGTGGTTTTTGGTTGAGTGGTTACACAAGGCCCATGGCTATGGTTTACCTTGTGTATCTCACTTGTGGAAAGCCACCCAGGAACAAAGGGATTTTAGAGGCCAAGTGTTGAGAAGCTTCTAGTGCAGCCACTTGGCAATATGGGCTCTGCCTGGATCACATAGGTTGCTAGAACTTAGCCATTTGGACAGTTGGTGGTAGTGGGAATGATAGGTTGGAACGCGTCCATTTGGTCTAAGGGAAGGCTTCTGAAAGGTCCTGTCTTGGTGAAACCAAGTGCAGTGGGAAAGTGCACAACCTCTGCAGATGGAAAAATCTAAGTACTTAGCCAAGTCCATGGCAATGGACAACATGAGCATCAAGGCATGGAAGCTATCAAGAATCTCATCATTCCAACTTCTAAGTAAAAACTTGTGGGTGAACAAGGGTGAAGGACCTCAATGTCTATTGGTGGTTCCTTGGGAAAAGTTTTGACAAAGAAAAACTTAGTGATTTCAACTAATAGGCAAAACCTTTTTGAGCAAAGCAAGCCAAGCTACACTTAGCCAAATTTGCATATAGTATCTAGTCCACTTAAAATATACTAAGGTATCACTTGCCAATACTATTCCAAAGTATTGACCCACTGTGGCTGTAACTTGTGATGTTGCAGGTTACTCTGATGAAGATTAGGTGTCATGAGTCTACACTTAACATGTTTGCCTGTGGCACATGAAGATGAAGACTTATATTTATTTACTTATTCAAACTCTTGTATTAGGCCTGTGGCCTTGAGTTGTAAAGACTATGTTTATCTCTGGAATGGATGTAATAAATGACCTTTGTATCTGTGTACTTCATCTTAAACTGTGGATGCTAGCAATGATCCAGGGACTAGCATTGCAATCACAGGGATCCTTTTCCTTTACAAAGGAGGGATCTTACACACCGAGAAGAACATGGAGCCAGAAGACGAGACGGAGGAGGCTGGCATGATGAAGAAGAAAGACTCCGGGATGATCTCCCCTCCGGCAGGGTGCCGGGAAGAGCTTTAGATCCCCCCGATCTAGGGACGATGGTGGCGGAGGCTACAGAAGGTTTCGTGGAATATTGATCGGGTACTTAGGGTTTCTGTATCGAGGGGTCTTTATAGGCGAAGAGGCGAGGCAGTGGGCAGTCGCACCCCCCAGGCGTGGGCTGGGCCCAGCCGCGCGGCTAGGGGTGTGGCCCCCTGGTGGCTCCCCTCCGTCTCGTATTCAGGCTCCGTGTTCCCCACGGTAAAATGTTGAGTTTGGATTTTGTCCCGTCCAATTCTGAGAATATTGATTTTCTACCTTTTCTGGAACCAAAAACAGAAGAAAACAGGCAACTGGCACTGTGGCATCTTGTTAATAGGTTAGTCTAGAAAAACATATAAAAACACCTCAAAGTGTATACAAAGCAAAGCAAAGTAGATACTAAACAAGCATGGAACATCGAAAATTATAGATACGTTTCTGACGTATCAAGCATCCCCAAGCTTAACTCCTGCTCTTCCTCGAGTAGGTAAGTGATAAAAGAATAATTTTTTAGATGACATGCACCATCACAATCAAGATCAAACAATTTGTAAAGCATTGAAAGCTGGGATCAAAGTACTCCAAACATGAGCATGAAAGATGAAGTTCTATCAATAAGACAAAGTAACTACGCTGCAACATGAAAGGATACAAACAAGATTCATGAATAACAATGCATTGAAAGACGTTTGTTTGTTTCACGTAAAGAAAACATAGCATAGTGGTATTCAGCTTGTCCCTCATGGAGTAGCAAAACATAATTGCATAGGACACCTTCAAATTTTATAAGAGTGACTAGATACAAATAGTTCAATAATAAGGAATATCAACAATATGAATCAATCAATAAGTTTTGGGACAATGCACATAGAACTAAGAATGGCAACTATGCTCTCTTAATTGGTGCCTAAGGATAGAAGGTGGAGACTCAATATAAAAGTGGAAGAAAGGCCCTTCATAAGGGAAGCAGGGATTTCAAGTTTCATAAAGAGCTTCCAAAAATTATAGTACTTGTTAGCTTTCAGCCCTCATTGCCCCTATCATAAGCATCTTGAAGTGCTTAAGGTTAAAGTGAACAAACTATGGAGTATATGCTTGACAAAGTATAAGTTGGCAATCTCATGTCCCTTGAGTACGAGGGCCGCTCCTCATGCTACTCAACTTTAGTCACCAGTAAGTTCTTGTCATAGTAAGTACATGTGTATCATAGAGAACCGCCAACGGGGTACCCCTTGCCCCATGATATAGGAGCTATCCCATATCAAAATAACAAGGCAAGCAGACAATGAGCATCTCAACAATCTTCTTATTTACCATGGGAAAATGGTGTTTTTTCTCTCTTTCCTCTTTTCTCAATCTCTTTTTTCTATCTCTCTTTTTTTATAAGAAGAAAGCTTCATAGATTGATCACTATGGTGATGCTGCAAGTTTCCACCATGATTAGGCATAGGCATTTCTCTAACACACATACATAACTCCATGGACTTACAAGCTCCCCTTTTATTTCACACCGACGACATCAGCAAACAAAAGAACATGATATCAACTGGGTACAAAGTACATGTGCAATGTTGAAAGTGTTCCCCGTGACAGCACGGTTCTGCTAATTCCAACGTATAAGTGCAAGCATATACAACATAGATGACACAATGGTTCAAGTTTATTAGGGGCAAAAAACAAAGTGTGTCATCAAGTTTGTGAGAGCTTTAATCACTAACTTTCACATAACAAGTTTAATTTGAAAGATAGACAAAACAAGAATATACTTGGAATAGTGTAACACACCATGCATATGAATTTATAGTGGACACTTTGGAATAACTTGGTTTCTTGGGAGTTGGATGCATGAGTAGAGCTTACTCAATACAAGTGGAGGCTAGCAAAAGACTGGGAGCAACCAACTAAGAGAGCAATAATGGCCATAATCATGTAGAGTGACAAAACATTATCAATCAAAGCATAAAGTGGTATCACAAGTCAAAAAGTAAATGATCATAGAGGCTAAGGTGACCGGTTCATAGTCATAACATGGTGTGAGCATGTGCCAAGTCAACCCAAACAAAGCATCAAAGGAGAATACCACAATACTATGCTTTTGTATACTAAAACAACGCATGATTCTTTCAAGGCATATTAAGCAATCCTAATTGTTTGGAACAAGTCATGCTACATCAATAATCACTAAGAATAAGGTCAAAAAAACATCTAGCATGACATCATAAAATCTAAGTCACAGTCAAAGCAAGCACCTTCTTGTACTACTAAACCAAGAACTTACTACTCCTTTCCAACACCAATCAACTTATTTGAAACAACACGACGAAAGCGGGGGTCCAACTACTTTATTCAAGCAGACTAGGCAAACAAAAACCAAAAATGAAAACTAAGACGCTCCAAGAACAACACAATAGTGCATGAAACAATAAAAACGAAGTGTCTAGAAAGACCTGAGATTTTTATTGATGAAGAAGGGGATGCCTTGGGCATCCCCAAGCTTTGATGCTTGTACCTCTTGAATATTTCTTGGGGTGACACGGGGTGGCATCCCCACGCTTGAGATTTTTCCATTCTTCATCTCATTACATCATTCTTTCCTTACACCTGAAAATTTTCCTTCATACAAAACTTCACACAATCTTCATTAGAACATTAGAGCATTCAAAAGATAAAAAAACCTTTGGGGTTTACTTTTAGAACAGCAAAACTTTCACTAAAGACACAAGCTACTATAGAAATTCCCTCAAAAGGTTCAATTTCCCAAAGAGAACCCAAAAAGGGATCAATAAGAAGTAAATGCAAATAATGACAGAAATCTATCAAAACAGACCAGCAGGTAGAAACTGATTTTTTCGAGGACCTTTTGTTGCTCAAATCAAAAGTGTTGAACTAACTAAAGTAATTTAACAACCCGGGGGATTTATTCAGAAAATTACAGCTCAATTCGACTTACAGAGATTTTTCACGAATTTTTACAGTGGAGCATAAAAATCTGTTTTGGGACAGCACTTCCCCAAATCTTACTTACCTCTCATTAGAGGTTATTCTTGGCACAAAAATAAAACAAAAAGGATAATGAGAGGTTATTACAGAAGTAATAACTTCCAAGACTCAAGAAAACTATTGGGTTATCTCCTAAGAAGTACTTTTCTTTAACGCCTTTAAGTTAGGCACAAGAAGCAAGAATCAAGTATTTTCAATTTCTTCAACTAGGAAAGGTATCTCATCCAAATGATTTTTAGAGGACCCTTTCTCATCTCTCTTGAGTTCACTACTTTCATAAAATGGGTTTTCAGGAACAATCCAATCAAAATTCATTTGTAGGGCTTCATGCATTCCTACAAGTTTAAAGGTTATGGGTATTTTAATTTCCCCTCCATTGGGTTGGGTTTTATCCAACTTTTCTAATGTACCCATAACTTCTACACATGAGCCTAGCATATTAAAACGATCAAATACCTTTTTGGCTTCCTTAGCAACATCATTGAACTCTTTTAGCAAAGTTTCTAGGATAAAATCTCTCTTTTCAGCATCCTCAATTTCTTTTAGTTTTAGAAACATTATTTACATCATGGGGTTAAGGTTAACAAACCTAGCCTCCAACATGTGAACTAAAGAAGCTGTAGCAATTTCATAATTAGGAGCAAGTTCTACTTAGGATCTATCCTCAATATCCTCATGTTTGCTAATATGATTAAAGAATTCTTCATTTTTTTCCCAATTATAGAGCCACTACCTATTGAAAGGTCTTTCGGAGTGAACTTAGGGATCAACATGGTGAGCTAGAGCAAGGTGACAACTAGAAGAAGAACTATTTTTTGTGTGTTTTTTATATGAAAAAGCAAACCTAACGGAACTAATTTTTTTGGAATTTTTGATAAAAAGAAGCAAGAAAAACAAAGAAAAAGAAACTAAGAAGAACAAAAACAAAGTAAAAAGAAAGTTTGCGAAGGACTCCCCTTGTGAAGCCGCCCTTAGCCTCCCCAGCAACGGCGCCAGAAAAACTTGTTGATGGTGCTCAGATCACTGTAGAGCTTCGTTGGGAAACCCCAAGAGGAAGGTGTGATGAGTACAGCAATAAATCTTCCCTCAGTAAGAAACCAAGGTTAACGAACCAGTAGGATGAAGGAAATGACTCAAAGGTGTTCATAGCAACTTGGAAACCTGGACAACACAAACTCAAGACTTTGCCCCAATGAATAGTGAGGTTGTCAATCTCACCGGTTTGCTGAAAACAAAGGATTAAACGTATGGTGTGGAAGGTAATGGTGGCTTGCGTAGTAAAAGTAATAAATGGAAGATGTATCAATGGTAAAGATTGGACCGGGGTCCACAGTTCACTAGAGGTGTTCTCCTTAAGATAAACAACATAACATGTGGGTAAACAAATTACAATGAGGCAATTTGACAGGATAGCAAGGCATAACAATGCAATACTAGACATTCATGATCCTATGAGATTCGATTGGGCATTACAACAATATACATAGACCGCCATCCAACTGCATTTATGACTAGTAATCTACCTTCAGGTTATCATCTGAACCCCCTCCAGTATTAATTTGCAATCAACAGATAACTGCTTTAAGCAATGTGTGTAAAGTAAACAATACAAATGTTCCATGAACAAAAGATCGTTGTTTTCTCCCTAGTAGCAACAACACATCTACAACCTTAGAGATTTCTATCACTTCCCCAGATTCAATAGAGGCATGAACCCACTATCGAGCATAAATACTCCCTCTTGGAGTCACTAGCATCTACTTGGCCAAGATAGTTACTAGAAACGGAGAGCATGCAATATCTCAAACAATACAGACATGATATAATCAATAAGATAGAATCATTAACCAATATGACATAGTAATCTCAATATCCATCGGATCCCGCAAACACAATGTGCATGATTACAAATAGATGATCTTGATCATGAACGAAGCTCACAAGTTCTAAACATGGTACCACAAAGGAGGAGAAACAGCCATCTAGCTACTGTATGGACCCATAGTCCAAGGTGAAACTACTCACGCATCATACCGGAGGCTGGCATGGTGATGACAAAGGCCTCCGGGATGATCTCTCCCCTCCGGCAGGGTTCCGGGAAAAGCTTCAGATCCCCACGATCCAGGGACGATGGTGGTGGCAGCTACAAACTGTTTTGTGGAGATCTGATCGGGTACTTAGGGTTTTGGTATCAGGGGCTTCTTATAGGCGAAAGGGGACACCGAGGGGGTGCCCGAGGCGGCACACCCAGTGCGGGCCTGGCCGCCGGTGACCAGGTGGGCCTCGAGGCCCTCCTCCGTCTCATCTTCTGGCTCCGTGTTTTCCTCGGTGAAATATTGACTTTGGCGTTTGTCCTGTCCAATTCCGGGAATATTTATTTTCTGGCTTTTCTGGAACCAAAAACAATAGGAAATGGGCAACTGGCACTGTGGCATCTTGTTAATACGTTAGTTCCGGAAAAAGTATAAAAATTACTTCAAAGTATAGACAAGGCAAAGCAAAGTAGATACTAAACAAGCATGGAACATCAAAAATTATAGATACGTTTACGACGTATCATATGGCAGCTCCCAAAATGTAGACTTCTTCTTCCACATGGGCGCATGTCCGGTAGCGACGTCGTTCGAAACAGATTGACCGCCGGGACCCTTTCCAAAGATTACTTCTATGTCCTTGACCATACCAAATGCATCATCACCAGCAGGGAGGTCAGGCTTCTTCCGGTGATCTGCCTCACCTTTGACATGCTTGCCTTTCTTTCTTACGGGATGATTGGTCAGAAGAAATCGTCGATTCCCCAGGTACACAACCTTCTTGCATTTATGCAAATATGTACCTTCAGTCTTATCTAAACAGTGCGTGCATGGCTTATATCCCTTGTTTGTCTGTACCGAAAGGTTACTAAGAGTAGGTCAATCATTGATGGTTACAAAAAGCAACCCTTGTAGGTTAAATGGCTTATGTTTGTTCTCATTCCACATATGTACACCTGGTTTGTCTCACAACTGTAAGAGTTCTTCAACTAATGGCCTTAGGTACACATCAATGTCGTTGCCTGGTTGCTTCGGGCCTTGGATGAGCACTGGCATTATAATGAACTTATGCTTCATGCACAACCAAGGAGGAAGATTGTAGATACATAGAGTCACAATCCAGGTTCTGTGACTGCAGCTCTGCTCCCCAAAAGGATTCATGCCATTCGTACTTAGACCAAACCATAAGTTCCTTGCGTCATCTGCAAAGTCCGGGAAGTCTCTCTCGATTTTTCTCCACTGCGACCCATCAACGGGATGTCTCAACTTCTCGTCTTTCTTATAGTCTTTTTTGTGCCATCGCAACAACCTGGCATGCTCTTTGTTTCTGAACATGCGTTTCAACCTTGGTATTATAGGAGCATACCATATAACCTTAGCAGGAACCCTCTTTCAGGGGGCTCTCCCTCAACATCACCTGGGTCATCTCGTCTGATCTTATACCGCAATGCAGTGCATACCGGACATTTATCTAAATTCTCATACTCCTCACCACGGTAGAGGATGTAGTCATTAATGCATGCATGTATCTTTCATCTAATCCTAGAGGGCAGAGAGTCTTCTTTGCTTCGTACGTACTCTCAGAAATTTCGTTATGCTTTGGAAGCTTTGGCTTCATTATTTTTAGCAACTTTTCAAATGCAGAGTCAGTTAGACTACACTCTGCCTTCCATCGCAGCAATTCCAGTATGGTACCGAGCTTTGTGCTGCCATCTTCGCAATTTGGGTACAAGAATTTTTTGTGATCTTCTAACATGCCCTCCAACTTCAACTTCTCATTTTTTATTTCACAGTCTCGCTTTGCATCAGAAATAACCCTACCAAGATCATCAGTGGGCTCATCTGATGCTCGTTCTTCACCTCCTTCCTATTTATTGTCTTCCATTATAGTATCACCGTATTTAGGAAACATATGGTGATAGTTGTTATCATCATCCTCTTATTCTTCATTGTCTTCCATCATAACCCTCTTTCCCCGTGCTTGGTCCAGCAATTATAGCTGGGCATAAAACCTTTCATAACCAGGTGTCCGCAAATGATTTTCGAGGAAGAGTACTCTTTGTTGTTCCGACATTGAGCACATGGACAACACATAAAACCATTCTCTTTGTTTGTCGTAGACACATCGATAAATTTATCCACGTCCTTAATGTACCCGGGTTCACGCCGGTCACCGTACATCCATTACCGACTGTTCATCTGCATCATATAATTAAGTTTATAAAAAACCATTACAGAACATCATAAATAGTGAAATGACCAATTCACATCGACACATGCATTGTATCAATGACAGATGAAAAGATAAAGTTGCTAACCTCGATCGAGGAGAAAGAAAGAGGAGAAAGCTCGGGTGTGGCTCGGGCACCTCCTATATTTTTGTTTTGTGAGAAATTAAACGGGATCGTTCACTCAAATATTTTATCAAACACCTCGCATGCATAGGAAAAAAAATAAACTAACACACACCTCTCACACCTTTCACCAAGAAAAAATAGAGGGGAGACAGAGGGCTAGGCGGCGTATTTATAGGTAGGACTCATGCGTCCTGGTTTGTAACAAAAACCAGGACTAAAGGTGTGCGGCAGGCCACGTGTCTGGCGCCAAACCTAAAACAAACCGGGACGCATGATCCCTCACGAACCGGGACGGAAGCCCCCCGCCTCCCGAGCGACGCGCCGGCCACTCGAACCGGGACGAGTGCTTGGATTAGTCCCGGTTCGTGGCCGAACAGGGACTAATGTTCTAGACTGCTCTGAACGAAAGACAGTTTTTCTACTAGTGTAGTTTTGTAAAATAAATGTATCTTTAGTATATAGATCCACTCCAAACCTCTATAAACCTATACACTAAAAGACGTTTATATACATTTAATTTATAAATTAAAACATCTTATATTTCTAAACGGAGGGAGTATATCCCTTCCATGTATCTCCTGCATCATGCATATCGATCATTGTCCTCAACGCTGCTGGTAAGGGTGCCATGTCGATGGTTTATCTCCTTGGCGGATGTGTTGGCCAATATATATGCTCTTGATATTTCTATAAGGCAATGCTTTTTGTGCGGCACGACTAGGACGACCGCTTCGAAAGAATAAACCTCTTCTTGAGCCATTCACGCTCGTTGCTCTATGAGAAAGAGAGAAATTAAGAACCAGTAGAAGAGAAACTACTAAGAAGAAAGAGGTGTGAAACCTCCCTAAGCAAAAAACCGGCAAAACTCTTAACATAGAAAATCAACAAGTTTATCACATGAAGTCCCTTTTGCATGAGATTGAACTTTCATAAAGAAAAATATGCCTATGTGTGGTCCCCTATAGTGTCTTTCTGTCCAGCGCGACCCAATATTTTATGTGGTGCTCCAAGGCTACCTCTACCTTAGGTCAGAAGGTCCTAATCGCGCTCGACGTGTTGCTAGCCGTACGCATCACCTGAAGCGGGCAGCTGGGCCGGCCCAGTTTGACCGTGGCTCCTCTTTTTTCTGTTTTATTTCCTACATCTTATTCTAAACTGTAACATTTTTATAAGTATGATTAAAAAGCAGTGTTCAAATATGTTTAAAGATTTGCAAAAATTATGAATAGAAATTAATTCATGAACAAATTTCAAAATCATGATTTAGTCGAAACATGAACATTTTTCCAAAACTCATGAACCAAAATTCAGAAATCATAAAGCAAATTTCGAAAATCATGAACAAAATTTTAAAAACCATGAGCCAATTTCAAAAAATCATGAACCAGATTCAAAATCATGAACCAATTTTAAATAATCATGAACCAATTCAAAAACCATGAACCAATTTCAGAAAATCATGAACCAAATTCATAAACTATAAACCAATTTTTTTAAAATCCAAAATATAATGATTTTTTTCGAGAAAAAGTAAAGTAAAAAAGAAAAAAAAAGAAAAAACAGAAAAACAGAACAGAAAAAAAAAACGAAAGCCCATCACCGCACGGTGGAAAGGGCCGGCCAACAGACGAATGCCCCTGGCGCGAGCCGTCTGCGCCGCAGCAGACGGCAATTAGCATTTCGGCCCCAGGCTGCCATGTTCGGTGGCGGCTATCTTGGTGGCCCAGAAAGCACCTGAGCCCGCTGTAGCTAGCTTTGGTTCCAGGCCTGCCGGCGAAAAGGTCAACCTGAAGGCTGAAGCTCCCGATCGCCTGCAATTCATCGCGTTAAACCCTTCTCGATCATCCTGATCCCGACTGCGGACTGCCGACGGTCCCGCGGCTGTACGACGGCACGAGCTGCCGCCCGCGCGCTCCTACCTTCTCCTAAGCTCCATCGTCGACTTATCCCTTCTCGTTTGCAGCAAGCGGCACTGCAGTCGAGAGCATGAGCCACGTGCAGTCGACTTATCCTTTCCTCCATTCCGCTTCGATCTTCATCGGCTCAGCCTGCCTGTTTTCCCGCCAGGTGCTTGTGTTTATTCCTAAGTGAGCATGGTTGTTTGAGTATTCTTTTTAATTGAGTAATGCAGCAGCACTTTGTAGAGTACCAAATCAACCTTGTTCAGGAGGAGTAAATTGGATTAGTGTGGTGAAAAATGATTCTTTTGAAGTTACTGTCAGGACATATTAGGCACTTGGATAAGTTTGGTGAATAAATATAAAGTATATCTCCTCCTACTATGATCTCTTCGGACAATATTAAGTACTGTACCACATATTTCCATTTGAAAAGTTTCCAGAAAATACATGGTACTTGTACTTCCTAGTGTTCTATGATTACCGTCCTTGCACTTCTACCATCTTTGTAAGAAGGGCTATTGCTATGTGCGCATAACACAATTGTTTAACTCGGGATGGGATGTTACAAGAGGGGGCTTCCTGTGGGACGGGAATGCTTGGCATAATTGGTGTTTATGTGGATGATTACTTCTCGATCATGGATCTCCCGTCCCTAGCACATTACTTTAAGTGTTTTCTTAGGCACATCAGCGTAAATATTTACATGAGTACAATAGGAATGATTCTTCGTTATTCTATTTCTAATGTTTCTGCAAATAAAAATGTATTGGCGGTGTTGACAGAATGGAGGTTTTAGTGATGGTGGATTTATGTTTATTGGCGGTGTTGACAGAATGTATTGGCGGTGTAAATTTTGGTAACTGGTTATGATTGTGGTTCTTATGTTTATTTTGGACTTGACAAAATGGAGGTTTTGGTGATGGTGGATTTATCGATTCCATTTGTATTGGCAGTGTTGTGATACCTAAGAGAGTGGAATACTCGCTACAGACCTACAGTCTATCCATGTCATTGGACGGGTATGCGCCCGTCAGATTCTTTCGGAACTGAATATGGAGAACAAAGTCACCAAGGACATCGCCAAGTTGGAGATAATCCCTGTCAAAAAAAAAAGTCGGAGATAATCACCCTCCACGAGGAGGTCGACAAGTACATGATTGAAGGAGACCTAGTAATTTCCCTGATCCTATTTTGCTCACTGTGATTTCCCGTGCATGTAAAATGAAAAATAATTAATAGTGCCCCCAATGCTGTTTGGCATGCTTTTCAGAAACGGTTTAATCACTGCGGCGATAGACAGATTGGGGGAACTAAATGCTACAAGGGCATCCACCATGAGCTTGTGCTCCCTGTTCGTGGTCAAAGAACAAAGACTAACTGTAGGACTCACAAGGAAAAAAGGGGTTGAGTCGCCAAGAAGTTGTTAGCCTCCGAGGAATAATAAATCGTATTGTCATGTATTTACTTCCTCCGTCATGGTTTAAAGGACACGTATAGCAAATCTCTAGTACCTCCTTTTCGGTTTTCTTTGTACTGCATTACTTTGCTTGTTAACCGGCTGTTAATCCAATGAATGCTATGTAGGGGTTCGTAGCATGGAAAACAAAAAAATTCTACCGCATACACACAAACAAGCCAAGATCTATATACTAGATTGTAGCAACGAGTCGATAGAAGAACTCACCCTCGAAGATTCCAAAGCGGTTAACGGGAGCAGATTCTCGTGGGTGATATAGTCGTACACTTGCCGATCTCAAGATCGCGTAGACGATCCTTCCGGCGCTGCGTTCCGGTAACGCTTCCGCAGTCGGTCACACGTTCGGTACTCGATGAAGACCTTCCTCTCCCTTGTTCCAGCAGGCAGCGGAGGTTGTAGCACTCTCCTCGTGATTCCGGCAGCACGACAGCGTGGTGTCGGAAGTAGAGGGGAGATCTCGCAGGGCTTCGCCTTAAGCCGGAGCGAGTATGGTAGAGTAAGAGAGGGCCTTGGGGATCTACGGATTAGAAGCACCAAGAGGGGATGGTGTGGTCGGCGGCTAGGGCTTGGGGAAGCCCCAAGTCGGCGACTTGGAGGAGGCCCTAGGCGGCGGCAGCAGCACTTGGAGGTGGTGGCGCCAAGGAGCTAGGGTTTTGGTGTGAGGGTGAGGCGCCTACCCTCCTTATATAGGTGGGAGGGGCCGGTTGGGAGGAGGGAGTCCTCCTCCAACTCCTCCTCCTTGGTCGGCGGGTGGAGGGAGTGGGACTCCTACCCTAGGTAGGTTTCCTACTCTCCCTCCACCAAGCAAACTTCGGATTTGACTTTTTAAATTGGCGTTTGACTTTCAAACTTGGATTTGATTTCTCTCTCCATATTTCCCAGCCAAGTGACCTATTACATGATGCAACCATTCCACATTGTCATGACACATTCATGTACCCTTCCTCTCCGGAGTGCCGGACCTTCCAGACCCTTCTAGAACATTCCTGGTGAAAACACCGGAATCATTTTCGAACACCGAAACAGGACTTTCCTTATATGAATCTTATTCTCCGGACCATTCCGGATCTCCTCGTGATATCCTGGATCCCATCCGAGACTCCGAACAACATTCGGTCTCTTACTCATCATTCCATAACTACACAACAACATCGAATCCTTAAGTGTGTCTCCCTACGGTTCGTGAATTATGCGGACATGACCGAGACACTTCTCTGATCAATAACCAATAGAGGAATCTAGAAATTCATATGGCCCCCACATATTTCTACGATTACTTTGCGATCGAATGAACCACTTACATACGATACCAATTTCCCTTTGTCTCACGATAGTTTACTTATCCGAGGTTTTGATCGTCGGTATCTCTGCATACCTAGTTCAACCTCGTTACCGATAAGTACTCTTTTCTCATTCCCGTGATATGTGATCCCTTGTGAGCCAGTCAGATGCTTGCAAGCCAATTGGATGACATTCCACCGAGAGGGCCCAGAGTATATCTATCCGTCATATGGATGGACAAATCCCACTCTTGATCCATGTGCCTCAACCCATACTTTCCGAACACTCAATGCCACCTTTATAGCCACCCAGTTACGGTGTGATGTTTGATGTCATCAAAGCATCCTTCCGGTGATGGTGATTAACATGATCTCATGGTCGAAGGAATTAGGTTACTATGTATCAGAAAGCTTATAGCAAACGAACTATTAAAATGACTTGATCTTTATGCTACGCTTATCTATAGGAGTATGTCCATCATACCATTCTCCTAATGATATGATCTTGTTATTAACAACATCTCAATGTTCATGATCGAGAAACCACGATCATCTATTAATCAACAAGCTAGTATTACAAAGAGGCTTTACCACGGACTCTAATTTAGTTTACAAATCACACAAGTATTAATGTTTCCGGTTAATACTATTATAGCATTAATGTAAACATTTATCATAAACACAAAGATATAATAATAACTACTTTTATTATTGCCTCTAGGGCACATCTCCAACAGTCTCCCACTTGCACTAGAGTCAACTAATCTAGATTACATGGTAATATACCGAACACCCATGGCGGTTTGGTGCTGGTCATGTTTTGCCCTTGAGAGAGGTTTAGTCAACGAATCCGCCATATTCAGATTTGTGTGTACTTTGCAAATCTTTATGTCACCATCTTGGACATGTTCTCGAATAGCGTGAAAACGTAGCTTGATGTGCTTCAGCTTCTTGTGTGACTTTGGTTCTTGCGCATTGGCTATGGCGCCCATGTTATCACAGTAGATAGACATTGGGTCCAGCGCACTTGGAACCACACCGAGCTTTGTAATGAACTCCTTCATCCATACCGCCTATTGTGAAGCCTCCGAAGCAGCTATGTATTCCGATTCAGTTGAAGATCTCGCCACAACGCTTTGCTTTGCACTCCTCTAGCTAACTGCTGCACCATTCAAAATAAATAGGTATCCAGATTGAGATTTGGAATCATCCGGATCGGTGTTTTAACTAGCATCGGTGTAACCATTAACAACGAGTTGTTCATCACCTCATAAGAAAGAACCATATCCTTAGTTCTTCTCAAGTACTTAAGGATGTTTTTGACCGCTGTCCAACGATCCACTCCTGGATCACTTTGATATCTGCTAGTCAAACTAACAGCATATGCAATGTCGGGTCTAGTACATAGCATGACATACATTAGAGATCCTATGGCTGGGGCATAGGGAGTCTTACTCATCCTTTCTCTATCTTCTGCCATTGCTGGACTTTGAGTTTTACTCAAGGTCGTATTGGGCAACATGGGCAAGAACCCTTTCTTGCTATCCTCCATTCCAAACCTCTTTAGAACTTTGTCCAAATATGTACTTTGTGACAATGATATTAGGCGTCTCGATCTATCTATATAAATCTTTATGCCTAATATGTAAGCTGCTTCGCCAAGATCTTTCATTGAAAAACTATTATTCAAATAATCCTTGATACTATTAAGAAGATCTACATCATTCCCAATCAACAATATGTCATCTACATATAGTATTAAGAATGCTATAGAGCTCCCACTCACTTTCTTGTAAATACAAGCTTCTCCATAAGTTTGTATAAAACCAAAGCTTTTGATTAGCTTATCAAAACGTTGATTCCAACTTCGGGATGCTTGCTTTAATCCATATATGGACCGTTGAAGTTTGCATACCTTGTTAGCATCTATAGGATCGACAAAACCTTTGGGTTGCATCATATACAACTCTTCATCAATGTCTCCATTGAGGAACGCCGTTTTGACATCATCTGCCATATCTCATAATCATAATATGCAGCGATTGCTAACATAATCCTCACAGACTTTAGCTTCGCTACTGGTGAGAAAGTCTCATCGTAGTCAACTCCTTGAATTTGTCGAAACCCTTTTGCGACAAGTCGAGCTTTATACGATAACATTACCATCAGCATCTGTTTTCTTCTTGAAAATCCATTTATTCTCGACAGCCTTCCGGCCATCCGGTAAGTCCACCAAAGTCCATACTTGGTTTTCGTACATGGATCCAATCTCGGATTTCATGGCTTCTTGCCATTTATTGGAATCTGGTATCATCATCGCTTCCTCATATGTCGCAGGGTCATCGGTGTTTTCCACCAACATGACACTTGTAACGGGATCATACCAATCAGGAGTGGTACAAGTTCTTGTTGTCCTGCGAGGTTCCGTAGCAACTTCAATCAAAGTTTCATGATCAACATCATTAGCTTCCTCTCTTATTGGTGTAGGCGCCACAGGAACTACTTCCGGTGCTGCGCTACTCGCAAGTTCGAGAGAAGGTTCAACAACCTCGTCGAGTTCTACTTTCCTTCCAGTCACTTCTTTCGAGAGAAATTCATTCTCTATAAAGGATCCATTCTTGGCAATGAAGATTTTGCCCTCCGATCTGTGATAGAAGGTATACCCAATAGTTTCCTTTGGGTATCCAATGAAGACGCATTTTTCTGCTTTGGGTTCAAGCTTGTCCGGTTGTAACTTCTTTACATAAGCTTCGCAACCCCAAACTTTAAGGAACGACAATTTAGGTTTCTTCCCAAACCACAATTCATACGGTGTCGTTTCAACGGATTTAGATGGTGTCCTATTTAAAGTGAATGCGGCTCTTTCTAATGCATAACCCCAAAATGATAGCGGTAAATCTATAAGTGACATCATAGAACGAACCATATCTAAGAGAGTTCGATTACGATGTTCGGACACACCATTACACTGTGGTGTTCCCGGCGGTGTCAATTGTGAAAGTATTTCGCATTTCTTCAAATGCTCGCCAAACTCGTAACTTAGATATTCACCTCCACGATCAGAACGTAGAAATTTAATCTTCTTGTTACATTGATTCTCTACCTCATGTTGAAATTCCTTAAACTTCTCGAAAGTTTCGGACTTATGTTTCATGAAATAGATATACCCATATCTACTCAAGTCATCTGTGAAGGTAAGAACATAACGATAACCACTGCACGATGCTACACTCATTGGGCCACACACATCGGTATGTATGATTTCTAATAAGTCCGTAGCTCGCTCCATCATACCAGAAAATGGAGTCTTAGTCATTTTACCCATCAGACATGCTTCGCATCTTTCAAGTGATTCGAAATCAAGTGATTCAAGAAGTCCATCGGAATGGAGTTTCTTCATACGCTTCACTCCAATGTGACCAAGACGACAGTGCCACATATAGGTCGAGTCATCGCTGAATTTCAAACGTTTAGCTTCAATGTTATTAATGTGTGTTTTTCCACAATTGAGATTCAATAAGAATAGACCATCTATCAAAGGAGCATGTGCATAAAACATATTACTCATATAAATCGAACAACCATTATTCTCGGACTTAAACAAGTAACCGTCTACTTAATAAACATGATCCGGATATAATGTTCATGCTCAACAGGCACCAAATAACAATTATTTAAGTATAAAACTAATCCCGATGGTAGATGAAGAGGTAGCATGCCGAGCGATCACATCAACCTTTGATCCATTTCCAGCATCGTCACCTCGTTCTTCGCTAGCTTCCGTTTATTCTGCATTTGTTTCGAGTTACAAATATGAGCAACCGAACCAGTATCAAATACCCAGGCACTACTACGAGTACTAGTGAGATACACATCAATAACATGTATATCGGATATACCTTTCTTCTTGATGTTGCCGTTCTTCAAGCCCGCCAAGTACTTTGGACAATTCCACTTCCAGTGACCTTCTCCCTTGCAGTAAAAGCACTCAGTATCAGTCTTACGCCTAGCCTTGGTCTTCTTCGCCGGCACGGCAACTTTCTTGCCGCCCTTCTTGAAGTTTCCCTTTTTCTTAGACTTGCCTTGCTTCTTGAATTTGGTGGTCTTATTGACCAACAACACTTGGTGCTCTTTCTTGATCTCCACTTCTGCAGATTTCAACATGGAGAAGAGTTCTGGCAATGTCTTGTCCATGTTTTGCATATTGTAGCTCATCACAAAGTTCTTGTAACTTGGTGGTAGTGATTGGAGGACACTGTGAATCCCCAAAGAATTAGGAATCACTATACCCAAGCTTTGGAGTTTGTTTGCGTGCCCAGACATCTTAAGCACATGCTCACTGACGGAGCTGCCCTCTTACATCTTGCAGTTAAAGAACTTTTCAGAAGCCTCATAACTCTCAACTGCCGCGTGAGCCTCAAATATCATTTTGAGTTCACGGACAATATCATGTGGGTCATGGTTCTCAAACCTTTTCTGAAGCTCTGATTCCAAACCATACAAGATAGCACAATAAACTATGGAGTACTGATTCTTCCGAGTGAGGTAAATATTCTTTACTTCATCGGTAGAAGTAGCTGTAGGCAGGTCACCCAGCGGTGCATCCAGCACATGGGTCAAATTACCAGCATTGAGGACAATCCGCAAATTGCGGAACCAATCCGCGAAGTTGCTTCCACTGTTTTTCAACTTTTCTTTCTCTAGGAACACATTAAAATTGATGGTAGGGGCCGCCATTGATCTACAACATATTTGCAATAGTTTAGACTAAGTTTTTGACAAATTGAGTTCTAATTAATAGTTAAATTAATCTAGGTGAACTCCCACTCAAAACAATATCCCTCACATTGTATTAGTGATCATACGAACCAAATCCACCACATCAAAATCGATCATCACGAGAGTTGATGTAGCTTCAATGGCGAACAATCAACATGTTCATCATATCTACTATATGACTCATGCTTTACCTTTCGGTGATCCGTGTTCCGAGACCATGTCTGTACATGCTAGGCTCGTCAAGATCAAACCTTAGCTTCCGCATGAGCAAATCTGGCTTGCTCATGTTGTATACACTTGCAGAATCTAACACACCCGATCATCACGTGGTGCTTCGAAACAACAAGCTTTAGCAACGGTGCTTACTAAGGATGAACACTTTAAAACTTGAAATTGTGTGCTTGAGGGATCATCTTATAATGCTACCGTCGCAAACTAAGCAATACAAGATGCATAAAGGATTAACATCACATGCAATTTATAATATGTGATATGATATGGCCTTTCTTCTTGTGCTTCCGATCTCCATCTTCAAGCACGAACATGATCTCCATCATCACCGGTATGGCGTCAAGGTCAATGGCGTCGTTTCATGGTTGTCGTCCACCAGCTTGAACTATTAAAACTACTTTGAATAGACAAGCAGGCCTTAACGGAATTTAAAAGACAACCATATGGCTCCTGCCGGTTGCCAACTTACAATAAGGAACATTGCATACATCATATATAATCACAATCATGGCCATATCACATCACAGCACACCCCTGCAAAACAAAGTTAGACGCCTCTAATTTTCTTTGCATATTTTACGTGGTTTGGGGCTTTCAATAAGTGTCATTCTAACTTACAAACAAGAACCACAACGTTGATGTTTGAACTATCAAGTGCCCATTGTAAATTGAATCTATACTATGATGGGAGAGACAAACACCCGCAAAGCCACTTATGCAATACAAGTTGCATGTTGAGCGTGGAGCAAGTCTCATGAAGGATGTTATGTAAGGTTAGCCTGGGCCGCTTCATCCCATCATACCGCAAGATCCAAAGTACATAAAAAGCAATTGATAATAAAAGCACCACCACCCATAATGACCATTGTGTTCTACTCGTGCAACAGATCTACATATAGACACGGCTCTGATACCACTGTAGGGATTCGTAGCATGGAAAACAAAAAAATTCTACCGCATGCACACAAACAAGCCAAGATCTATCTACTAGATTGTAGCAACGAGTCGACAGAAGAACTCACCCTCGAAGATTCCAAAGCGGTTAATGAGAGCAGATTCTCGTGGGTGATGTAGTCATACACTTGCCGATCTCAAGATCGGCGTGAGCGATCCTTCCGTATGCGTTAATGGCGCTTCACGATCGGTCACCGTTATTTTCGATGAAGACCTTCCTCTCCCTTGTTCCAGCAGGCAGCGGAGGTTGTAGCACTTTCCCCGTGATTCCGGCAGCATGACAGCGTGGTGTTGGAAGTAGAGGGGAGATCTTGCAGGGCTTCGCCTTAAGCCGGAGCGAGTATGGTGGAGTAAGAGAGGGCCTTGGGGATCTACGGATTAGAAGCACCAAGAGGGGGTGGTGTGGTTGGCAGCTAGGGCTTGGGAAGCCCCAAGTCGGCGACTTGGAGGAGGCCCTAGGCGGCGGCAGCAGCACTTGGAGGTGGTGGCGCCAAGGAGCTAGGGTTTTGGTGTGAGGGGTAGGGGGCGCCCTACCCCTCCTTATATAGGTGGGAGGGGGCCGGTTGGGAGGAGGGAGTCCTCCTCCAACTCCTCCTCCTTGGCCGGCGGGTGGAGGGAGTGGGACTCCTACCCTAGGTAGGTTTCCTACTCTCTCTCCACCAAGCAAACTTCGGATTTAACTTTTCAAATTGGCGTTTGACTTTCAAACTTGGATTTGATTTCTCTCTCCATATTGCCCAGCCAAGTGACCTAGTACATGATGCAACCATTACACATTGTCATGAAACATTCATGTACCCTTCCCCTCCGGAGTGCCGGACCTTCCAGACCCTTCTAGAACATTCTTGGTGAAAACACCGGAATAATTTCTGAACTCCGAAACAGGACTTTCCTTATATGAATCCTATTCTACGGACCATTCCGGATCTCCTCGTGATATCCCGGATCCCATCCGAGACTCCGAACAACATTAGGTATCTTACTCATCATTCCATAACTACACAACAACATCGAATCCTTAAGTGTGTCTCCCTACGGTTCGTGAATTATGCGGACATGACCGAGACACTTCTCCGATCAATAACCAATAGAGGAATCTAGAAATTCATATGGCTCCCACATATTTCCACGATTACTTTGCGATCGAATGAACCACTTACATACGATACCAATTTCCCTTTGTCTCACGATAGTTTACTTATCTGAGGTTTTGATCGTCGGTATCTCTGCATACCTAGTTCAACCTTGTTACCGATAAGTACTCTTTTCTCGTTGCCGTGATATGTGATCCCTTGTGAGACAGTCACATGCTTGCAAGACAATTGGATGACATTCCACCGAGAGGGCCCAGAGTATATCTATCTGTCATATGGATGGACAAATCCCACTCTTGATCCATGTGCCTCAACCCATACTTTCCGAACACTCAATGCCACCTTTATAGCCACCCAGTTACGGTGTGATGTTTGATGTCATCAAAGCATCCTTCCGGTGATGGTGATTAACATGATCTCATGGTCGAAGGAATTAGGTTACTATGTATCAGAAAGCTTATAGCAAACGAACTATTAAAATGACTTGATCTTTATGCTACGCTTATCTATAGGAGTATGTCCATCATACCATTCTCCTAATGATATGATCTTGTTATTAACAACATCTCAATGTTCATGATCGAGAAACCACGATCATCTATTAATCAACAAGCTAGTATTACAAAGAGGCTTTACCAGAGACTCTAATTTAGTTTACAAATCACACAAGTATTAATGTTTCCGGTTAATACTATTATAGCATGAATGTAAACATTTATCATAAACACAAAGATATAATAATAACTACTTTTATTATTGCCTCTAGGGAACATCTCCAACATGCTAGGTGTCTCCCAACCAGCCTCTGGTGGACTTCCACAAACCCTGTTTTGGTGTATTTAAATTGTGCTTAATGCTTGAACATCATATTAATGGGTCTGTAATTTGGATGAAAGTTTTAATATGTTTATAGAGATATGATAATTTAGCCACATCTGTTGTAAAACTAGGATGTGATTTTCTCGAGAGAAGTTATAGATTCATATGGCTTCTCCATGTATTTCAACCTCTACAACTGCTTGTTGCTTAAAAATTCTTCCCCATCCCTTTCCTTACGCCCCCTTATATCCAGAGACTCCCTGGCGCCTCTCCTTTTCTATGTTTCGGCCGTCTCTTCTGGCCGGAGGGAGGGAGAGGGGATCTACGGCACCTTCTACAATGTTTATCCTCATTTCATGGTTGTGTCCCCGGGGATGGAGCTAGGGCTGTGTTGAGGCCATGGCCCTGTAAGCTAGAAATTTTGTTGTAAAACCTCTTGTGAAGTATGTGTAGTCACTCTCAATTTTACAAAAAGTGGCTATATGGATGCCTCTAAGTAGTCAAATGTTCATTTGGCCCCCTCCAAGTAGGAACCCTGGCCCCCTCTAAGTGTTCTTCTCCCTATGGGCAGCCAGACGGGCTTGTCAATAGTGATTATGCTCCTAGTTAGCGAAGGGGACACGTTGAGGCAACAAGTGGTATCGAGGATGCAACCTGAAGGCGGTTAGACGATACACAATGTTGTGTTTCACGTCATCTCCTCCTGGTGGAAGCCAGGCACGCTTGTTGGCGGTGAGTCTGCTCATGGTCAACGGAGGGGACACGTGGAGGCACTCGTGTCGAGGATGCAACCCAAAGGCAGTTGGACGATGCGCAGCGCTGCATTTAGCGGTGGGTGGTGTGCATGTCCATCTTGGACTTCTTTGTAGTTTTCAGTTTATCAAGGGTTTTGTGAGGATAATGTGGATCCTCTTCTTGTTATGTTAGAAAAACTGGGAAAATGAGCAACAACCAGGGACGGATCCATGTTGGGATAAATGGGGCCTAGGCCCCCACTCAAATTTTGTTATTTGATACTTTGACGAAAACTCTAAAAACTCAAAGGCCCGTTATGCACACCACCATCGTGCTAGGTGGCTTCTTCTCCTTCGCGATGTCCTCCACTAGGTTCATGCATATTTGCCAAGTGGCAACAAGAAGCAAAGTATTATTATTATGAGAGAGGGATACATGAGGGTGATAGTACATGTTTACCCTTTAATTTTTCAAATCTTATGATTCAAAACGAAATTTCTTAAGAACCGTTCGTCCAAATTACGGATTGTTTTTACTGTTGAGATCATTGCGTCATGATTTTCAAAACTAAATCACAGGTGGATAGGTTTTAGAAAACTTTTTTATACTTCAAAAACTACTACGGTTGTACTTTTGCATCGAGATTTTCAAACTAGATCACAGGTGGATAGGTTTTAGAAAAAAATTATACTTCAAAAACTACTACACTTGTACTTCGTAGTACTTTAGTTTTAGTATATTTTGTACTTCAGGTTCTTAGAGTACGTGTACTTTGGGTGTTTGTGCACTTGTATACACTTGTACTTCGTTGGTTCTCAATACGCTTTTAAACTTCGGTGTACTTTTGATGATGCAGCCTTCCCTAAGGACAATCGCTACTCCAACATCACCAAGACCCCCAAGCGTACACATGACTCGAGCTCGAGCCAAAGGTATATACGATAAGTACATAGTGTTCATCGCTTCCCCCTTGAATCCCCATCCCCATTGAATCTGTGAGGACCGGGCCACCCCTAGAGGTTGGACCTCATCATCGAGTCTAAGTACACTCGGTTTCACTATGCTTGTACTTTGAGATATTTCGGTTCTCAATACACTTGTACTTAGATGTACTTCAATTTTTAGTACACTTGTACTTCTAGGGTATGCCATCGCTTCATCCTAGAAATACGTTGGCATTGCTTCATACTTCGAAGTACACCCTAATTGCACGTTGAAAGTTCACCCGTGGAGAAGCTTGCTCTGGCGTGACACGTGTCACCACAGAGCGCTCCATGCTGCACCAACGGGTCTTCGCAAATGTTAACCTTTTCATAGTGAATGCTAAAATTTAACTAGTTAGACCCTTAGTCGTCGGACCAACAACAAAGCCCCCACTCACTTGGGCCCATAATTTTTTGGGTTGGGTTCACCACTGACAACAATAGTTCTTTTGAACAGAAGTGACAACAATAGTAGATAGAGATCATCCACTCACTTGGCAAATGGTTCGCGTCCCCCTCCCGGCCATCGTGCTCGTCGATCGTCGTCTTCCTCCCATGCAGCGATATGGTGGATGGCTAACGCGTTGATCACGTGCGCGAGATCGATATGGTTTGGATTCTGATCTCTTCCCCTTTCGTGGTGGATCGTACGCATAGCGGGCTCCAAGCTCGGAAAGCTCAAGTGGCTCGATAGGGACTCGCGTCCTTGGCCCGTTCGGCTCCCAGGAGGGCCCAAAGCACCCCCAAAAAGCTCGATAATTGAATCTGTCGTTTGCTCAAGTGGTTGTTTTCGTCGCAAAAGCAAATTATACAGGCCACAAGTGGCTCGCTTTATGTCTCATCTCGTGCTCTTTTTCCAAAATCCTTCTTATCGCCATCCGTCCCTGGAACTCGCGATTGGGTAGAACAAAAGCTTTCTTCACTGTGAGTGTCCACATTATCTTACTTCGACCTTTCGAAAAGCTCATCAAGCACTCAGAAAACAAATCGCCCCGATCGTGCGTGCATGGCAAACGAGCTAGCTAGCATATGATTCTGTCTGACTTTTGCACACGCTGTTATCTTCTACTACTCCCAGTACGTACGGTACGCGTGCGTTCTTCGTGCGCGTCTTAATCAAATTTTTTCACTTCCCCTGATCCGGTACGTACCAGCAGTACCTATGTACGCACGACGCAGATTAACAATGCCGCTTCTCTAATCGACGGACTGATATATAATAAGCCACATCATCCATGCATGTGGCGTTGCGTCGCGTCCACATGGGCGAACCTCCAGCAATGGTCTACCACAAGCATCCAACCACCGGAAATTATGCCACGCGTTAGGTGGAACAATAGGATTAGATTTCAGTTCTTAACAAGAACACAAGCTCCATCCGCCGGGTTCAGATTTTTTCATAGGCGAAGCCCACGACTCCGGGGGTCCATGCCATGCCATGCATGCAGGGATCCCTTGCTCCAGATTAGGCCGCTGCCTGCCTACCCAACAATTATTTGTAGACTACATTCATTTCGTCCATGTGGGCATGCAAACCAGGCATGCCGACGCGATCCATCGAGCTACTGCTAGTACTTTAATGGTGACTGTACTGGATTATTTAGGACTGTAGGGTTTTAGGGTTGGCCGGTGCCAAAAGTGAACAGCCACTTTTCTTGTTTAGTTGCTTGGCGTTCAGACTTCCGACGAGACGATCGATCGACCGAGCTTTGGTGCCCAGCAGCTTTCGCCTTTTAGCTTGCTGTACGGTCCTAACCTTTGCGACGTACGACTCGGGATCATGGTTTCGTCCATATTCGCAGGAACTTCGTGTGTTTGGTAGTGTTCTCTCCCTGCTCTCCTGCATGCATATGTGAAAGTTACAGTTCGATCGTCGATAGATGTGATATCATTCTCTATAAAAATGAAAATGTGATTTGCCATAACCGGTGGCATCGTAAGATTTCTAGTTCAAGATAATTTTTTGTTTCAGTAATCGTCATGGCCGGTGTAATGAAATGCCAACATAGTTAATTAGAATGCGGGCCATGGGTACAATGTCTTTTGTGTCCCGGATGAGATGGAACTACACGCAGTGCGTGGAATTCTAGGGTTCTTTGGACACACATCAAGACTATACACCAACTTTATAAAGTGACCAGTCTTCCCGATTGCTTGTTGAAATCTACTGAGGCGGCAGCGGTTATGGAGTGCCAACTGCCACCCTTCCTCGTCAGGTACCCCGGGATCCCACTCGCGATCATGCACCTGCAGGGTGACGCCTTCTAGCCCATCGTCGACCGAATTGCTGATAAGTTGCCTACTTGTAAGGTTGCTATATGATGCCTAGAGAGGGATGCCTAGGGCTGATTTGCTCAATGCTCACGAGGAACCCCCTTTTCACCAGCTCAGTGTTAAGTCTCAAGAAGTAACCTCTTAAGCAGGTGGTCAAAATCCAACGCGGCTTCCTATGAGTGGACAACAAGGACGCCAAAGGAGGCCACTGCCATGTGAACTGGCCTAAGGTCTGTCAGCCTCTGGAGAACAAAAGGCTATGCATACCAAACCTACATCGCACGGCGATCAGTCTTAGGGTTCATTGGTTGTGGAGAATGCGCATCGACCACTTGCGACCTTAGCGCGGGCTTGATATGCATCTATTGAGAGAGGAGCAGGCGGTTTTCAATGCCTCCACATGCATGATGCTTAGTGATGGTTCATGTGATGACTCAACACACCATTGCATGTTATAGTGTGCAAGTGGTTAACATAACACTCAGTGGAGGACCTACCGTCCCTATTACCCGGCCGTTGTCCGGGCTTCCGTCCGGCCAACACAACCTAATTCTGCGACTATTTGAGAAAAAAATAGCTCCTTAATCCTTTGAATTCAGATTTTCCCAGGCTTCTAAAAATTCTTTGGTTCGCTACTGTTAACACTCACGAAACACCGTTTCATAAATATTACATCCCTTAGTATAATACAACAGAAACATTGTTGGCCCATAAAGATTTATACGTCCATTATTATGAATCAGAAGTGTGCAAAAGCTTCGAGATCCTCCTCGTATGATCAGGATTCACGGGCGGAAGAAAATTCAAATTAGCTATCTTGAAAATCAATGGTACCACTAAGCTTAATACCTTTAGAGATCAACAACTTATTTAAGGTAGTTTTATGATGCTCGACTCATCTATTCTATTCTAATTTATATATCTACTACTACTGCTTCTGCTTTTGTGTCTTTGACTTTGTAGATTATGATGTATTCATAGTAGATTTTGTCTCCGTCTTGAGATTTATCGGTAGTTTCTTCATTAGAGTTCTCATAGTCTAAGCAAAGGATTAAGAAGGTACGATTGAGTATGAGCATTCTTAGCAAATTCTAAGAAAAGATGTGTTTGATGCATTAACTACAATCGTGAATCGATGATTCAGAGCTTATGCAAGTTTTGAAAATAATTTTGTTGAAAAGGTAAGTACTATTTTAGAAAAACTACTCCCTTCATCTCGAAATTACTAACTTGGGTTTGTCTAGATTCGAATGTACTTATACAGTAAAATACGTTTAGATATATTTGAATTTAGACAAAACTAAATCAGTTATTTCTGGATGAAGGGAGTATATTTGTTAGTCTTAAAACTTCATGAGTTTCTTTCCACCCCGCGGTCATAGTTTCTTGTCGAAACAAGAGTAATATATCATATTTTATATACTCTGGAGAGGCGCACTACTTTTTGTACAAATATTTGGTCTTATTGCTGAGTCACACTTTCTTAGGTATGCGCCCAGTTACTAATTATTTCAAGTCATGACGAGCAATAGTTTATTCTGCAATGTACCCATTGCAAAGAACCCAGTCAACGACCAGCTTTAATTTTCATCCCTACTAAGACACTAAGTTGTCACACAAAGTTGTCATCCTCCGGCACAAGAAAGGGATGCTATAGACTCCCACCCGCTTCATTTCTCGCTGAAAATGCAGCCCGATCTAGCCATTCGAAGATATACGGAACGAACAAAATACTCCTGTCTGGCTATCCTATATCAAGATTTGTGGCCATCGCGGTTTATACGGCGTCTTAAAATGACTAATTATGTTTGTTATTTCGTTTTTACGATAATGTTTTCGTTATAATGGAATCTCCACCACATGTTTCCTCATATTCTAACCACAATTTTGTTGCCCACCATTTCATTTAATTTCAGTATTACAAAAACGAAACACAAGGCTTTTTGCCC
The DNA here is from genome assembly GCA_023614405.1 of Avena insularis. NCBI lineage: Eukaryota > Viridiplantae > Streptophyta > Magnoliopsida > Poales > Poaceae > Avena > Avena insularis. The sequence goes on along the minus strand of CM042685.1, from coordinate 227,568,931 downwards.
ACCAGTTGTATGGTATGGTCTTGGTCTTTCCTTGTAATTATAACATTTTTTTTAATCAATGCATCCATCCCAAGTTTTTTGCGCTAAAAGTAGAATGCGAAGCTAGTTTGCAGTTAGTTTATTTAGCCTTTAATGGTGGCATGGCAGCTGCGTGTGGATGAACGTCAGACTCAGCTGCATATATAGAGAAGCTGGCGAACAGTCGATCGAGTGCATGCAAACGTCCCCGGCCCGGCCAGGAAAGGGTTTGGTGACTGATCGGCCACTCCAGCTTGGCACATTAAACTCTGTAGAAGAAGATACTACCACGAGAGTCCATGCCATGCCACTGCCAGACCGATCGAAAGCGCCCGAGCAACAGAAAGATGTCTCCGGCGATAAATGCATGCAGCTGACGGCAATGTGCCAATGTCGTTCCATGCATGATCGATGCATGTGAGGAAGAAGACCTCCAGCGTCGTTGATTGCCGGCAGCTGAGCTGAATGGGGGAAGAAACGCAATGTTCGTTTTGCTCAAAGAACAAAACCGAAATTGTGAAATCGAAGTCTTATAGAGTATGGGAGGGATGGAAATATCATATAGGGCTGGATATTGTTTATCACAAACAATATTGCAGAGAGTTGTTTTGTTCCAGATAATCACCAAGTAGAAAAATCACAAAGATGGTTTCATCAGCTAAATAATTGGATTGTTTATCATCGCAGGTACGGGAAGAAGGAAGAGATGAGCAAGTAGTACAACAATCAGCAGAAAGATGGTTTCATCAGCTAAATAATTGGATTGTTCATGATCGCAACCTGAGACAAGAGTATCTACAACACATGATGTACACACAAGAGTCACTACAAGAGTCAACAAACGAATCAAAATGGAATCACTAGCACTAATCATCCTCACAGGCGGCTCACATGCAGCCTTGCTCTCGAGAAGAAAAAAAGCAATAATCAGTTCAGTCTGTCTCTGCCGAAGAAGAAAGAACACGGGCCGGAAAGCAGAGTCGTCAGAATGTGGGCGTGAGCAGGTTGAGCAGCGACACCCTTGCGTTGACGAGCGCGCGGTAGACTTGCTCGCCGCTGGTCTCTGCGGCGGCCACGCACTCCTCGAGCCCGCGCACGCGGCCCATGGCGGCCTTCCTCTCCTCCTCCTCCTCGTTGCAGTAGTCCTCGAACGAGAAGGACACGGTTCTCCGCCGGCGGAGGAGGTCCGTGACCAGCCACATCGGGCTGGCGGGGGCGCGGGCGGGGGAGTAGGGCGTCGGGGTCCTCGGGGACGGCGCGGCGCTCGCGGCGGACTCGGCGGAGGCGGACGAGAGGCCCGAGAAGATGGCGGCGGAGGCGGAGGCCACGGCGGCCGTGGCGGCGGCGAAGGCGTCGGCGAGGGTGACCTCGTCCAGGTCGTCGCCGGGGGAGGCGCGGTGGCAGAGGTCCCGGGCCGAGGAGGCCAGGCGGGAGACCTCCCGCGCGGCGCGGCGCTGCGCGCGGAGGGCCGCGGCGAGGCGCACGCCATCGCGGCGCCGCAGCGCGGAGTGTGTCTCGTTGAGGAGCTGCCGGAGCGCGACGAGCGACTCCCTGAAGCAGCCGTGGAAGTCGGCCAGGAGGAGGAGGTCGTCGAGGAGCTGCTCCGTCCATGGCCGCCGGAGCGCGTCTTGCGCCTGCGGGTGGTGGAGGAGGCCGGCCAGCCCCGCCAGCACCCGCCCGGCGCGCCCGGCCCCGTCGGCGAGCCACGCGGGCCCCGTCTGCGCGGGCTCGTCCGCCCACCTCAGCAGCGCGCGCGCCGAGTCGTGCAGCTCCGCCACCAGCGGGTGGAGGCGGACGGGCAGGCTGATGGAGCGGACGCGCGCGTAGGAGAGCTTCTTGGGGCGGGCGCAGTCCAGGAGGAACGACGGCGCCTTTGGCTTGGGCGACGTGAGCGCGTGCAGCGTCCGGCGGAATCCCACTGCCATCGCTCGCTCGCTGCCTCTGCTCTGTCCTGTCGAGAAGGAGTCGTCGTCCCCTGTTCTTGTTCGGCTGGGTCGATGCGGTGGTGGCGACTTGGTCTTGTGTGCTGCTGGTGGGGGGGGAGGGTGGTGTTTTATAGTACTCGTTCATACGGCGGGGAGTGATGTGACGTGGAGTGAGTGTGGTAGTGTAGAACTGTAGATGATGAGGCGGAGCCCGCACGGGTGGTGTGGCGTGCGCTGGCGAGTGATGCTGCTGTGGTTTGACTGCGGGAGGAAGGCGGTTCGTTGGCTTGATGCCGAAGAATCATGCTTGCAAAGACAGCCACCCAACTTGTGGGAGAAGCTACTACTCTCCCTAGCTACACTACATAGCCTAGGCCCTTGGGGTGAGATAAGATACAAGAACATTGGAGGCTAAGCAATCGAAAGTTACCATTCGTGGTGAGGGCTGCTCCCTGACTTGGAACATCTTTTGATGCCGTGCAAAGTGTTTTGTGTAGCTGGACAAGTGTGATGACTCGCAAAGCCTGACAAATCAGGGCTAACACACTACTTGCTCCACGACGATGTCCAGCTGTGTGTACCGTACAGATGTCTCATGTAGAACTAGCTCATGTGCGGAGAATAATTGGGCATGAAGCCATGGTCCAAGCGAGGTCATGGTTCAATGATTCATTAAACATTAACCATTTTTATACGTACTGTTCGTACCGACGGGAGAGGGGATGCACACAGAAATAGCTCAATCGGATGTAAGAATGTACACTACCTTAAGAACTTGCTGGGGTTGGTAGTCATTGTACCCGGATTTTTTTCTTGAAGCCAGCAAAACGGAAAGGGATTAGATAGGGCAAAATGTGTATACATGTGCTAATATGCTGAGCGGTACTAAATCCCGAGCAAGATCAATTCTTGTTTTTTGAAAAGCAAAGCCATCTCACTAACTAACATTATATAATTATAAGATAACCATGTTTGCAATCATCGTCATGCGCTAAAATATCCGGTTCATTTATCGTGTGATGGACTACAATTATGGCAGTTTACATTTACATTGAAATTTGATAATAAAATGCATAACATTCCAAACTGTCAGCGTCAGGACATTGTTATTCACGCCTTTTCTCTTCAGGAGTCCAAATTTGGTAAAACATATGTTCCTTTCAACCAACTCGATAAGCCTGACGTAACAGTCAACCTATAAAATTGCCATTTGGTGAATCTTATCAAGTTATTTTCTTTCTAATTGCTCACTTTATAGCCCCTTTTAGCACTTTTGTTCAATACATTGCACTTTATTATGGAACAACATTCACTGTTCTAATTTTGAGATTAGTAGAAATAAGGGAAATCCAGAGTTTTACATATGTAAATATATCAATGGCCAACAAATGCTACTATTATATACTCCCTCCGTCCCATATTAGGTTGCATATAATTTTGCATGCTAGTCAAACTATACAAAGTTTGACCAAGATTATACAAAATAATATAAATTTATATGATATAAAATTTATATAATATGAAAGTATACACTAAGCCAATTCTAATAATATTATTTTTGTATTTTATAAATTTATATTTGTATCAAACTAATTGGTCAAACATTGCAAAGTTTGACTTTGATAAAACCTTATACACAATGTAAATTGGGACGGAGGGAGTAGTTTAGCCTTAAAGGGTTGACCGGGTTTGGTGTTACAAGAACAATGACATGAGTAGAATGGAGCCAAGAGACATAATTAATGTGTATTTCCATTAAAGTAGTGACAAGTCGGGAAAACCAGAGATTGATCATATGTAAAAGTATCTTGTTTAGGTGAAAATTAAGCAACGCTAAGACCAATCAATGGGTTGATGCAAATGCGCCACATGTCCAAGCAAGTTAATTTAGCACAAACTAAAACAAATTTGTAACAACAACAATAAAGGTTAGAAACAACATAACATACAGATTATGTAAGGCTTTTCACACGGGGTTTCTTAGCGTTGTATTCTAGGAACTTTGCTAATGTGGCATGTTAAGGAAGAAAGAGAGGATTGATGTATCTTAAGTAAGATACAACCCTTACACATGATCATAGTAAAAAATGGTAGTCTAATCACACACATGCATAAGCCTAAATCGTTAAATGCAACAACTCTAGGAAACAACACTTAAAAATAAGAAAATTGCAGAAAACCACCACATTTGAGGCAAAGGCGGCAAAGAAACACTAGGATTTAGATTTTTCACAAATGGCCACGGGTTTTGGGACGGGTGGTTGCAAACGTTGAACTGGTCGTTTAGCCTGGTTAATGACTTTTCTTACCTTGCGGGGCCACCAGTCAGGATGACTTGCAAGTACTTTGTAACGGACGTTAACGCCCATTAGGTCACATGCGGGGGATATATTAACCCTACCCGTTTTAGGCATCATTTCCTTCCACTCCCTACTCCTTTCCCCTCCCGTGCTCTCTCTCTCTCACTCCATGGTAGCGACTCATCCCGACAATGATCCTAGCGATGCTCCTGGCAGGGATGGGGGCTCCAGGTGGTGGGATGGAAATCCATGGCTTTTCGTTGATGGCGCGATTGTAACATTCCAGGATTAGCACCTAGAAATAAAGATGGCACAGATTTGTGCATTGCATTCATGCATAAGAAAATCCGGAGAATTTTCGCGCAAAAAAAAAGACCTATAGAGGGATCGGGGTCTCTCTTGTTCTAAAGGAAACAATAGAGCAAGTGCGACGGATTTTGACATGACCTCTACTGAATGTTCATGTTTAAGGGAAAACAATTTAAATTGAATATTCAAATACTTTATTTGAATTCAAAAGTAAATTGAAAAGAATTAACAATAGAATTGAAATGGTAAATTCTTGAATAAACAAATAGATATCATCATATTCACCATACATTTGAATTGTACAATAATTTGAAATTATTATTTCAAAAACAATAATTATTACATAATATTTAATAATACAAGTGTATAAGAGGTACAACAATTAGTAACTAGTACAATTTGTAAAAGAAATAAAATAAAAAATTTACTTTGTTACAATTAAAATAACCCAAAGTTTACAAAATGGATAAAGAAAATTACAAGTACTAAGAATAAAAAGAATTTCTTTATTACAATTATATTAAAAATTACAATGCTTTCCACCTCACCAAAATAAATAAATAAAAGGGTAAATTACAAAAGAATAAAGTAAAACCCTAAAACTATTAAACTCAAATTCCTATTCATCTCTGGTATCTTCTTTTCTTCATATTCCTTTGTCCCTGCAAAACAGCACAAAAGACAGCAAAACAAAAGAAAAAGAAAGAAAATAAAGAGGATGGTTTAGGTGAATGCTACTCTTAGTCTGGCAATGTAATGCATTGCTGAACACATCATTGAGTATTTCTTTAAAAAGGGTCCAAAGAGTAGTATCTGTTCTTATTCTGGAATATTGCCTCAGTACAACCTCATAGGCAGGGGCAAGTTCACCCAAATAAGCAAAAGGAAAATGTTCACAATGGATAAAAGCAAACCAGCTGAACTGATCCTCACTGAACAAATATCTCAGTATAATGGAACTTGAACTAGAGGGACCCACATGAAAGCAACTTAGTCATTGCATGCTTGTGTGCTGTCAACACAAGACAAGCACAAGGGAAGATAAGAGCACAGCCGTAGCAGCAGAGTACCACACAGTTGGTCACTTACCACACATATCTTTTCACCACACAAACACCAACATCTTCATAGCTCAAACCACAAGAACAACATTTGTTCTTGCTGGATCATCACTGATATTTTTCACACATACTAACCAACCAACCTTTCTAGTCATGATGACTTGAAGAGAAACAAGTCAGGAACAATAAGAATATCAGATCACCCCAAGCTATGGTTGCTTCAAGAAGTCATCCAATAGCTAGGACAAGGAGGAGTAGATAAGGAGGGCAGCACGGAAGATTAAGATCAGCAGCAACCAAGGGGAGTCGGAGCTAGGAGATGAAGGCTACAAGAACAAGTACAGCAGGTAATCTGAAGCAACACCAAAGATACTACAAGATCATCATCAGCCCCATTACAAGCCTATCTGTCCACTCACCAACAGCAGGTAATAATCATCTGTAATACACATTATACCATGTTGCATGTATTCCCAAATCATGCATATAGATCTGGGGATACTTAAGAAATAATACACACCCACTTGGTCCATCTACCCTTCAACTAGATTTTCATCTAGGAGGATTGGATGGCAAGATTCTCTCAGACTAGCATGCAAGTGGCATGTCTAGATCATCACTGAGTCAAAAGAGGAGGCAACAATAAAATATGTTCTTCGAAATCCAATAATTTGCCTCAGCCTTTGCATCCTAGGCAGGGCTAAGGAATGAAGGAAAACATTTATATTAAGCGATGCTTGAGACCAGCATCACAAGCATTCAAGTTTACAAGAATTTTGCTTAGCTGTATAAGCAGCAGATCATCCTATCTGAGATTATGCTGTGCACATTCTTGTATAGAAGCACCACAAAAATAATCAGAGCAAGAGGAGCCATTTGAACAGTGTATCCATCAGCACATCATCATTATTGTGACCTACTACTGTGTACACTCCAAAGAGGCATCACAGTAGCAGGTTTCCAACAAATAAAGCCACCCAAAATAATATTCAGGTTTTCAAGCCATTCAAAGATATTAAATCGTTTTCCTACCAAATTTTCATAGGAATCATTTTCTGTTTGAAAACACATCATTTATAAATCACATGATCTAGTAAATCAAGTCAATGGATCAAGTATTAGCCAACAGATATGTACACAGTAGTACTAGTGATTGGGGTTTTATCACTGAATCCTTCAACTACAGCAGTGAACAAGTAGTTCAGGAAAGAACCTTGTATCAAATCAATTTAAGCAAATTATCTACAGCACCAAACATCATTTAATTATAACAGGAACAGATCAGATACAAGAAGATATTGCATGTAGATAAAAGGACTAATTACTAATACAAAATATCTAATGGACATGAGATCATCAGAGAACCACACACAAGTAATACAACCAACAATCAGCAAGTATCAACTGGTCGAAATAACTCCATTTGTTCATCCATGAACACTAAAGAAAACATGTTTCCAGAAAATAAATCATAAGAACTTAAGGAGTTGATCATGTAAATGATCATTAGGAAACTGTCTAACATAATATAAAGTACTAGAACATATATAATCTATCACTTGTTCATTTGTGTGTTTCACATACACCTTGCTTGAGAATTTCTTAGGTAGTAAATATATACATATAGGTTAGTGGTACCAATTTAAGATGTAGCAAAACAAGTTATTATTTTTAAACTATAAAAAAGAAATATATCTGACCATGCCATTAACACAAGGAAGAGTCAACTAACCATATGTTCATGCTTATGAACTATTAAAACTTGTAATTACATGCATAAACATCAATCAACAAGAAGCCCATCAGCATCACCTACACATCAGGGACCATGTCCAATAAACCATGATCTAGAATCAAGTTCTATTTCATCAAAGAACTACTAGGACCATATTAACTAATCCTAAATAGATTGTATGTTATATCAACACAGATCCATGAGAAAATCACTAAGCATCTTTGATCACCAAAAATAAAAAGGGGAACTTGACTTGTGTAGAACAGCAAGAGAAAGAGAGAGGAGTTTGAAAGGTTAAGGGGTACCTACCTAGGACGAGTCTAAGCTCGCCGACGGGGAAGCAGAGAGGTCGGCAGCGAGGGTTGTGGCACGGCGGCACGGTGGGCACTAGAGCGCATGCACCGCGCCGAGCCGTCCCACCAGCGGTAGTGGCACGCGGAGAAAATCACGGCCCCGCAACAGCACCGCCAGAATCGACTGCCGCAGTGCCAGGGCAGAGCTAGGGTTTTCAGCCGAGTGTGCACGAGAGGCAGGGAGGAACAAATCGAACAAGGGGAGGTTGTAGATCATAGCACGGCAGACCAAAGCCCCATCTTACCGGCGCTAGAGAGGGCAGGAGCAGCCGGAGCCAAACGACGGCACAACGGTGCCTAGAAGGTCATGGGCGTGCGGGGTGTACTCAGGTGCGAGGAGGAAGAGAGGACCCTCGAGTGGGTTGTGTAACCCCAAGCTGAACTGGGCCACAACCCAATTACTTGCCACTATTAAATTATTTTCCCATAAAATAAACAATATAAAATAATTCCAATACATATGAAGTTACATCAAATCCTAAAAATACATATGATATATCAAAATGACCACAAAAATAATATCTACCTAATAAAAATATAATTTTAATTATTTAAAATAAATATAAAATAAAATAATTATTAACACCATTAAATTTTAAATGAAATTTTATAAAATAAAACAAAAACCCTAAAAAAATCATTTTTATGTATCAAAATAACTTTACTATCTTATAAAAATACTAACTTAGAGTTTTACAAATAAAACATAAAGCAAATATTTAAAGACACTTAATTCTTTGATGAATTTTATAAAAATAAAGATAATACTTAAAAATAAATAAAATTCATTTTTAAGGTCTTGAATAATTATATTACACTAGAAAAATATTAAATATATTATTAGGAAAGTCTTTAATATTTTAAATAATAAATCCTTACCTAATACCTATTTTGTGAATTCTTTATAAACAATTCTTAAGTAAGAAATAATCACAAATTCTCATAAAACCTTGAGCAATTAGCGTCTCTGTACTAATTCCAAACCCATAACTTGAATTCATAATCAAACTTAAGTATAAATTTTAACTTTAAAATATTATTTTAAAAATCTTATTAAGAATCCTTTTAAATAAACATTGGGTATCAACCATCTATATAATATGGTGAATAATCATTATATCTTAACCACTATTAACATAACTTTAAATTCTAACAAATTACTAAGACCATCTAATTATGATTCCATTAAATAAATACATATTCCTTTCATAATAGCAAAACAAATTTAATTTAATCATTCACTTAAATAGAAAGTGAATAATTCCACACCTTAGTTATACCTATCATAAATCTAAAACTTGGGAATAATTAAAACATATTACATCTTAAGTTTACTTATTTTTTTAGAGTTAACTTTAGTCACAAAGTTTATAAACATCATGTCTAATAACTACTTATGTTTTTATAAGTTAACTTTGGTCTATTTAACCTAAGACATAAAGCATCTCAAATCCAAACTAAGCAATCAAACATCAAAAGATATTAATTATGTTCTATTAAACAATAATGATTGTTTAAACCTTAGAAAGGAAATCTTTTCTTCAAATGTTATTCTTTTTGCCACTTCAAACAATAATTTTATAATAAGTTCTTCAACTCTTAACAACTCAATCCCAAGGACTTTTATCATAGTCACCACATGACAATTCACCATAATCATATCATCTTATACTTTACTTACATATTTTAGATTGTTAACACTTAGGTTCCTTATAAGGGTTATTACTTGTAAAGTAAAATTTGAAGATAAACCAACTCTGAAAAGAATCACTTGAATTCACTTCACTCAAAGTATTGGGGATTCAATTTGGGAGTTTTACAAAAATGCATAGCATTACTTATGCATAACTGCATATTGCTTCTTTAAACATTAGTCCTTCCCGGACCAATGATGCAGTTTTCAGATATTGGATTTTATGTAATCTCGAAGACCGTGAGTGCATAATCTTGCAATCACAAAAGGCAAGTTCACACTTGCTCATGTCCTTTGATTATTTTCTGTAAAGTATTTTGCAAATCCAGTGTTGTCATCACCTGCATTTGAAAAAGGACAGAAAACACTATTTTCATAATAATGTGATTATAGGTTATTTACCATGAGGTAATAACCTACTATAAGAGTTCCGGTGGTAAAGGAACATATTACCTAGAACTTAACAACCAATGTGGCCAATGATTCTTGCGTCGTATATTACGCGTTGACCATGAGATTTGGAATGGGACGAAGAAGTCAGCTGTATCTTTTCCCTCTCGCATGGAGCTGGATGTGCGGGTCGTGGCTATTATCACTCGTAGTGTGCATATTATTTATGGTAATTCGTAGAGGATATGCAGCATATGGGTGGGAGCCCTCAACGTCCCATGATAGTTCTGGCATCTGAACGGTCTGTACTGCCATTGCCGTAATTCAATAGGTGGGCTGGCGTATACCAAACAGACATGTGGGGTCGCGGAGAAGGCAGTGATTGGCTTGGGTCTTAGTCTGGGCCTCACACCAAGGAAGTGTGAACGGGTTCGCGGGCCGGATGTGCAACAAAGCTAAGATCTCTCATGGGTAAAGTGACGCACCTCTACAGAGTGTAAGAACTGTAACTTGTTACTCCCTGTTCCGGGAAGGAGCTGCGAACGCGACGGGAAAGGAACTCCATGAAAGTTCTGGTAAACCCGTGAAGGCTGACGGACATAGCTTTTTCAGAATAAAAGCAACCTTTGAAGAAATGTTTACGAAAACTTGCATGGCCTACGACCTATGGTCTGTGGCTGTAGATATAGTGCATCAAACACTCCTTTTCTAGTGGACTTGCTGAGTACGCTCGTACTCAAAGTATCTTCTTAACCCTTGCTAGGTTCTAAAGCCATCACAGACGATGATTACATCAAGCCATGTTCCTGGAATCTTCATCAAAAGCTAAAGCTCTTCAATGAAGTCAAGAAAGTCAACATATACATCAGCTCATGTGAAGACGAAGTTGCTGATTAGATAAGAATAAAATCTCTAGCCATAGAACCTATTTCTATAGTGTATTGCAATAGCAGCAATGCCAGACCATTAATTAAAATACTAGTCTCAATAGTATGATAGTTTTTGAGTTGTTTATTTCTGATTCTTCTTTGTAAGAAGATTCTTTCTCTCTCTTTAACCTAGAGTGTTCTCTAGATCTTGTGTAAAGAGTTGAGTTGTAACCTATAATCATGTCTTGGACCTGCTGTGTTTCTGTTGTACCACTCTGAGGGATGTAATACTGGTGAACGGTGTTTCATTGGTGTTATGTCAACGACTATAGTGTACTATATCATGTAGTGGTATGCTGGGTCACCGCAGCGATCTCTGACCGGTCATCACAGCAGTCCCTATTCCCGGTGACCGATGGGTGGTCGTGGAATCCGACATAGAGTCACCGTTGTACTAGTTCTCTCAACAATGTTGAGTAAGCTTCTGAACCCCTAGTTGATTTGGTCGAAATTTTTCTAGGTATCTTCATTGCATGCAAGAGGGGAAAATCATTTGATATTATTAAAATTCTTTTTTTGATTCATGTAGTCTAGATGATGAAATCTGGGATGTTAGAATCCATTTTCACGACCATGCCAACTTAGAGAGAAAATTAGGGCGTTCAGACATCACATTTTCGAATATGCTAGCTCTACTTGAGACAGAGGGTTATGGTATGAGGGGTAGTATGTACTTTGTTAAGGGGAAGGGAAGGTGTCAGGGATGGAGTTAATTGATGGGTTAGCTAAGGTAGAGCGGATGGTGGAACAGTATGAGCACAACCACTATGTTTGCATCACTGTTGTGAAGGGCACAAGTGCACTTCCTTCAGAAATTAACGAAAATTGTGTAGAAGATCAAGTTCCTATTGTTGAAATAGAGGAGCCACTTGTTTGCTCTATTGATGATGATGTTATTTTACCCAGCCATCACAATGCACACATATATGATAATTCAGACCTGCATTACTTGTACACTCAGCATAGCAACAATTTGGACAACTATGATGCAAATAAGGAATTGTGTAGAAGATCAAGTTCCTATTGTTGAAATAGAGGAGCCACTTGTTTGCTCTATTGATGATGATGTTATTTTACCCAGCCATCACAATGCACACATATATGATAATTCAGACCTGCATTACTTGTACACTCAGCATAGCAAGTCAAGAAAGTCAACATATACATCAGCTCAAGTGAAGATGAAGTTGTTGATTATATAAGAGTAGAATCTCTAGCCATAGAACCTATTTCTATAGTGTATTGCAATAGCAACAATGCTAGACCATTAATTAAAATACTAGTCTCAATAGTATGATAGTTTTTGAGTTGTTTATTTCTGATTCTTCTTTGTAAGAAGATTCTTTCTCTCTCTTTAACCTAGAGTGTTCTCTGGATCTTGTGTAAAGAGTTGAGTTGTAACCTATAGTCATGTCTTGGACCTGTTGTGTTTCTGTTGTACCACTCTGAGGGATGTAATACTGGTGAATGGTGTTTCATTGGTGTTATGTCAACGACTATAGTGTACTACATCACGCAGTGGTATGCTGGGTCACCGCAGTTGGTATCAGAGCATATGGTTTGACCTTAGGATTAAAACCCTTTTAGGAAGATCTGTAGGTTGGATAGTGACTATAGGAGCCATTTTATTTAAACCAAATAATCTTATGACTGGTGATGAGCATCCATTTGAGGATAAATCTTGTCACAAAATGATTAAGTCATAATTCTTAAAAGTAGTTATCCGTTTTTCTCAGTAAGGTGCTATTTAGTGTCTTCCGAAGGAGACATAACCCACCAAGATACTGTAGGAAAGCTAATTGTTTACAGTAGATTAGGATCAAGTGTAAGATATCAATTGGAGTAGTTTAAATGGTATAGCCTAACCATAGAATTCAAAAAGAAGCAGTAAAATCTTATTGTTAGTTAATAACCAAAGTCAACCTGATGAATATCATTAGGATAAATGTGGATGTAAAGTGTAGTAATCATGTGGGATTCACTTGAGAATTCTACGTGATAAAGTAAAATTTTGTTAAGATTTAATGATAGATTAATGTGAAACAAAGTCATCATGGTTAGATTAACTCTTAAATCATGGTGTATAGGTAGACATAACCAGATCATGGTGAGATTATCTCCGAAACCATGATGTAAGTGTAAGTATGACAAGTACTTAGTGATATACCTTGGAAGTATAAGTATGAAAATTACATGGTAGAACTATGATAGAATTCATAGATACTAGAAAATTCAAATAAGCTCTGGTTCAAGATATAAATAAAATTTGATTAGTCATTTGGAGTGATCATGTGAGGTTAGTTTACTGATAAAGAAAGGTTGGATATAATTAATCATCCCAAAGGTGAGACCAAAGGTTAGTCAAAACCAAATTGATACCACCTTGCTTAAAATTATCCTATTGAAATTGAGCAATTTGGGTAAAGGTTGAGACAAAGAATAGTTTGACCCTATGTGCTAAGTATCACAATATAAACCTATATGAGGAGGTGTCATATACTACACAACTAAGCCTGAATTCTAGAGATAATATACTCAACTACTATATTCCGGGCTTAGAATATTGTGTGTTATATGAACCACATTTGGATTTATTTGTTTTTATTGAATCTTCTTGATTGACTGGATCTATACACGAAGCTTGAACTGGTGTGCAAATGCATGTTGCAACATCCAGTTATCACTTGATGTTATAGACCTAGATAGAAACGGGAATTCGTGTAAGGGAGTGATGATTTTCAAAGTCCAAGATGAAGACTTACATGAAGAATGAAAACAAGTGTAAGGAGTATCAACTCAATTTGGATGATGGATCAATCTCAGGTTATTCTTAGCCAGTAATAATAAGAAAATCTAGTGTAGAAAATACATGGAGCAAGAAGAAGTGATGAACTTAAGATTCAATCAAAATAGGAAATTTTGCTAAGAAGTCAATGGAGTAATTATGCAAGTTCATGGAAGTATCATGAATAAGTGCAAAGAAGTTTTGGACCCAAAATGGTATTCAAGTTCTGACAATTCAGAGAGAATGCCATAAGGATGCTAGAAACCATAGGGTAATACATACACCCTAGGATGGTTCACAGCTGGTAAATATTTGCAGCTGGTACTTGATCCATAACGGTATTCTGATCCACAGTTGGTAATTGTCCGTAGCTGGTATTTGGTTAACTTAGTTAACCAGATCTTCTTAGAAGTTGCATAAAGAGCATAAAATTTGGCCTAAGATAAGTAAGAAACAAAGGAGTATAAAAATTGAAAGCGATCGTCTTTCGAGACTCTTCGCAAAGTCATACCTATCAAAGTGGAAATGTCCAAATAGTAAGTAAGACAAATAATGCTGAAAGATTCACTTTGGAGATCCCCAATTGTGTGGATACACCGTATCATCTTTCATAAGACCCTAATTAGGCAGAGTATAAGCTGGATAGGGACCAATATTCTATTTATAAAATTAAGAAATACTATGTAGACAGTTTGAAGATTATTAGTAAACCCTAAGGGGGAGAGTAAACATTATAAATGAAAGTAATATTATCTGACTTTATGAACAAAGGTTGGAGAAGAAAGATTATATAAAGCCTGCTAAGGTAAAAGCTTGAAAGAGATAGAATAGATTAATTCTAAACGAACTAATTCTAGAGGAAACAACTCTTAAGTGATCTTTAAGAGTGAATAATCACATCAAATTAGACATGTATAGAGGAACACGAAATTTCAATGGGTATGGATTAAATGAGTTCAAATCCAATCTTCAAAGGGACTACCAGTATAAACCATACCATCACAAATCAAAATTTAGTCTTTTGGCCAACACTATTGGCTAAATTAAAAACCTGTTTTAGTGAGACTTCCAAGAAATTATATAGTATAATCAGGAAGTTTGATAATCAAGTAAAGGAGTTGTATTAGGATACCTAATAAGGGTAATGAACTAAATCAGAGACCCCAATTGAAGGATCTTCTAGTAAGGACATAACCCTAAGGGAATATAGTAAGAGGAACATTATTGCATTGTAGACAACAAGTTGGACATTGCCAAGTAGGAGGAGAACTCAAGGAAAAGGTATGGATATGGGATATTACAATTATTCCCATTTGAGATTATCATGGAATTGGGAAGTGTCGTGATCAATACAATGGCAATTCCTTATTCTCAAACGTGAGAGTATACGAACTTCGGGGACGAAGTTTATTTTAAGGGGAAGAGTCTGTAACATCCCAGGATTAGCACCTAGAAATAAAGAGGGCACAGGTTTGTGCATTGCATTCATGCATAAGAAAATCCGGAAAATTTTCGCGCAAAACAAAAAGACCTATAGAGGGATCGAGGTCTCTCTTGTTCTAAAGGAAACAATAGAGCAAGTGCGACGGATTTTGACATGACCTCTACTGAATGTTCATGTTTGACGGAAAACAATTTAAATTGAATATTCAAATACTTTATTTGAATTCAAAAGTAAATTGAAAAGAATTAACAATAGAATTGAAATGGTAAATTCTTGAATAAAGAAATAGATATCATCATATTCACCATACATTTGAATTATACAATAATTTGAAATTATTATTTCAAAAACAATATTTATTACATAATATTTAATAATACAAGTGTATAAGAGGTACAACAATTAGTAACTAGTATAATTTGTAAAAGAAATAAAATAAAACATTTACTTTGTTACAATTAGAATAACCCAAAGTTTACAAAATGGATAAAGAAAATTACAAGTACTAAGAATAAAAAGAATTTCTTTATTACAATTATATTAAAAATTACAATGTTTTCCACCTCACCAAAATAAATAAATAAAAGGGTAAATTACAAAAGAATAAAGTAAAACCCTAAACTATTTCTAAACTCAAATTCCTATTCATCTCTGGTATCTTCTTTTCTTCATATTCCTTTGTCCCTGCAAAACAGCACAAAATACAACAAAACAAAAGAAAAAGAAAGAAAATAAAGAGAATGGTTTAGGTGAATGCTACTCTCAGTCTGGCAATGTAATGCATTGCTGAACACATCATTGAGTATTTCTTTAAAAAGGGGCCAAAGAGTAGTATCTATTCTTATTCTGGAATATTGCCTCAGTACAACCTCATAGGCAGGGGCAAGTTCACCAAAATAAGCAAAAGGAAAATGTTCACAATGGATAAGAGCAAACCAACTAAACTGATCCTCACTGAACAAATATCTCAGTACAATGGAACTTGAACCAGAGGGACCCACATGAAAGCAGCTTAGTCATTGCATGCTTGTGTGCTGTCAACACAAGACAAACACAAGGGAAGATAAGAACGCAACCGTAGCAGCAGAGTACCACACTGTTGGTCACTTACCACACATATCTTTTCACCACACAAACACCAACATCTTCATAGCTCAAACCACAAGAACAACATTTGTTCTTGCTGGATCATCACTAATCTTTTTCGCACATACTAACCAACCAACCTTTCTAGTCATGATGACCCCGCAACAGCACCGCCAGAATCGACCGCCGTAGTGCCAGGGTAGAGCTAGGGTTTTCAACCGAGTGTGCACGAGAGGCAGGGAGGAACAAATCGAACAAGGGGAGGTTGTAGATCATAGCACGGCAGACCAAAGCCCCATCTTACCGGCGCCGGAGAGGGCAGGAGCAGCTGGAGCCAAACGACAGCACGACGGCGCCCAGGAGGTCATGGGCGTGCGGGGTGTACTCAGGTGCGAGGAGGAAGAGAGGACCCTGGAGTAGGTTGTGTAACCCCAAGCTGAACTGGGCCGGCCTATTGGGCCAAGCCCAACTCAGTCCGCTGGACCAAATTCATTTACACCCAATTGGGCCACAACCCAATTACTTGCCACTATTAAATTATTTTCCCATAAAATAAACTATATAAAATAATTCCAATACTTATGAAGTTACATCAAATCCTAAAAATACATATGATATATCAAAATGACCACAAAAATAATATCTACCTAATAAAAATATAATTTTAATTATTTAAAATAAATATAAAATAAAATAATTATTAACACCATTAAATTTTAAATGAAATTTTATAAAATAAAACAAAAACCCTAAAAAAATCATTTTTATGTATCAAAATAACTTTACTATCTTATAAAAATACTAACTTAGAGTTTTACAAATAAAACATAAAGCAAATATTTAAAGACACTTAATTCTTTGATGAATTTTATAAAAATAAAGATAATACTTAAAAATAAATAAAATTCATTTTTAAGGTCTTGAATAAATATATTACACTAGAAAAATATTAAATATATTATTAGGAAAGTCTTTAATATTTTAAATAATAAATCCTTACCTAATACCTATTTTGTGAATTCTTTACAAACAATTTTTAAGTAAGAAATAATCACAAATTCTTATAAAACCTTGAGCAATTAGTGTCTTAGTACTAATTCCAAACCCATAACTTGAATTCATAATCAAACTTAAGTATAACTTTTAACTTTAAAATATTCTTTTAAAAATCTTATTAAGAATCCTTTTAAATAAACATTTTGTATCAACCATCTATATAATATGGTGAATAATCATTATATCTTAACCACTATTAACATAACTTTAAATTCTAACAAATTACTAAGACCATCTAATTATGATTCCATTAAATAAATACATATTTCTTTCATAATAGCAAAAAAAATTAATTTAATCATTCACTTAAATAGAACGTGAATAATTCCACACCTTAGTTATACCTATCATAAACCTAAAACTTGGGAATAATTAAAACATATTACATCTTAAGTTTACTTATTTTTTTAAAGTTAACTTTAGTCTCAAAGTTTATAAACATCATGTCTAATAACTACTTATGTTTTTATAAGTTAACTTTGGTTTATTTAACCTAAGACATAAAGCATCTCAAATCCAAACTAAGCAATCAAACATCAAAAGATATTAATTATGTTCTATTAAACAATAATGATTGTTTAAACCTTAGAAAGGAAATCTTTTCTTCAAATGTTATTCTTTTTGCCACTTCAAACAATAATTTTATAATAAGTTCTTCAACTCTTAACAACTCAATCCCAAGGACTTTTATCATAGTCACCACATGACAATTCACCATAATCATATCATCTTATACTTTACTTACATATTTTAGATTGTTAACACTTAGGTTCCTTATAAGGGTTATTACTTGTAAAGTAAAATTTGAAGATAAACCAACTCTGAAAAGAATCACTTGAATTCACTTCACTCAAAGTATTGGGGATTCAATTTGGGAGTTTTACAAAAATGCATAGCATTACTTATGCATAACTGCATATTGCTTCTTTAAACATTAGTCCTTCCCGGACCAATGATGCAGTTTTCAGATATTGGATCTTATGTCGTCTCGAAGACCGTGAGTGCAAAATCTTGCAATCACAAAAGGCAAGTTCACACTTGCTCATGTCCTTTGATTATTTTCTGTAAAGTATTTTGCAAATCCAGTGTTGTCATCACCTGCATTTGAAAAAGGACAAAAAACACTATTTTCATAATAATGTGATTATAGGTTATTTACCATGAGGTAATAACCTACTATAAGAGTTCCGGTGGTAAAGGAACATATTACCTAGAACTTAACAACCAATATCGCCAATGATTCTTGCGCCGTATATTACGCGTTGACCATGAGATTTGGAATGGGACGAAGAAGTCAGCTGTATCTTTTCCCTCTCGCATGGAGCTGGATGTGCGGGTCATGGCTGTTATCACTCGTAGCGTGCATATTATTTATGGTAATTAGTAGAGGATATGCAGCATATGGGTGGGAGCCCTCAACGTCCCACGATAGTTCCGGCATCTGAACGGTTTGTACTGCCATTGCCGTAATTCAATAGGTGGGCTGACGTACACGAAAGAGACATGTGGGGTCGCGGAGAAGGCAGTGATTGGCTTGGTTCTTAGTCTGGGCCTCACACCAAGGAAGTGTGAACGGGTTCGCGGCCCGGATGTGCAACAAAGCTAAGATCTCTCATGGGTAAAGTGACGCACCTCTGCAGAGTGTAAGAACTGTAACTTGTTACTCCCTGTTCCGGGAAGGAGCTGCGAACGCGGCGGGAAAGGAACTCCATGAAAGTTCTGGTAAACCCGTGAAGGCTAACGGACATAGCTTTTTCAGAATAAAAGCAACCTTTGAAGAAATGTTTACGAAAACTTGCATGGCCTACGACCTATGGTTTGTGGCTATAGATATAGTGCATCAAACACTCCTTTTCTAGTGGACTTGCTGAGTACGCTCGTACTCAAAGTATCTTCTTAACCCTTGCTAGGTTCTAAAGCCATCACAGACGATGATTACATCAAGCCATGTTCCTAGAATCTTCATCAAAAGCTAAAGCTCTTCAATGAAGTCAAGAAAGTCAACATATACATCAGCTCATGTGAAGACGAAGTTGCTGATTAGATAAGAATAAAATCTCTAGCCATAGAACCTATTTCTATAGTGTATTGCAATAGCAGCAATGCCAGACCATTAATTAAAATACTAGTCTCAATAGTATGATAGTTTTTGAGTTGTTTATTTCTGATTCTTCTTTGTAAGAAGATTCTTTCTCTCTCTTTAACCTAGAGTGTTCTCTAGATCTTGTGTAAAGAGTTGAGTTGTAACCTATAATCATGTCTTGGACCTGTTGTGTTTCTGTTGTACCACTCTGAGGGATGTAATACTGGTGAACGGCGTTTCATTGGTGTTATGTCAACGACTATAGTGTACTATATCATGCAGTGGTATGCTGGGTCACTGCAGCGATCTCTGACCGGTCATCACAGCAGTCCCTATTCCCGGTGACCGATGGGTGGTCGCGGAATCCGACATAGAGTCACCGTTGTACTAGTTCTCTCAACAATGTTGAGTAAGCATCTGAACCCCTAGTTGATTTGGTCGAAATTTTTCTAGGTATCTTCATTGCATGCAAGAGGGGAAAATCATTTGATATTATTAAAATTCTTTTTTTGATTCATGTAGTCTAGATGATGAAATCTGGGATGTTAGAATCCATTTTCACGACCATGCCAACTTAGAGAGAAAATTAGGGCGTTCAGACATCACATTTTCGAATATGCTAGCTCTACTTGAGACAGAGGGTTATGGTATGAGGGGTAGTATGTACTTTGTTAAGGGGAAGGGAAGGTGTCAGGGATGGAGTTAATTGATGGGTTAGCTAAGGTAGAGCGGATGGTGGAACAGTATGAGCACAACCACTATGTTTGCATCACTGTTGTGAAGGGCACAAGTGCACTTCCTTCAGAAATTAACGAAAATTGTGTAGAAGATCAAGTTCCTATTGTTGAAATAGAGGAGCCACTTGTTTGCTCTATTGATGATGATGTTATTTTACCCAGCCATCACAATGCACACATATATGATAATTCAGACCTGCATTACTTGTACACTCAGCATAGCAACAATTTGGACAACTATGATGCAAATAAGGAATTGAGTCAGAAGTTAGCTGATCCATTTGTGTAGTGTGAATAAGAAGCTAATATTTTCTATATATCTAAGTAGGAATTCGAATTAACCTAGAAGTTATGTGATATGAAGAGAAAGAGGCGGATATTTGATCCATTTGTGAAGTGTGAAGAAGAAGAGAAGTGTTGATGGTGCTCCCACTAGAACTAGTGGTAAACAGACCAAGATCGCAACAAAGATGGCAAGGTACTTAAATGCTAGGAAGCATTCTAGATACAAGAAATAATTCCACCCATGTTATGGTTCAAAATTTGTTCATGACTCCCGTATGCAAGATTTGGGCTATGTCTCCTACAAACTATGTTCCGTCAGAATATTTTCATGTTAATTTGTGAGTGTTTCTGCGCTAGATAATTTTGAGCATGGTTAGTGTGGATTGTTAAAGACTATTTGAACCTTTATTATCACTGCGGATTGTTGTGTATTTTTAAAAATCTTCCAATGGTTAAAAAATATTGGTAAAATTAGGATAATGTAGAAACAATTTCTACTTTCCTAAAAAATATTGGAAAATTATGATAATGTAGAAATAATTTCTTAATGAACTAGGAACATGAACAGATATAAATCACCACAGCAGAACTCAACCATGGCTAGTACAATATAGGTTCATATACAACAATACAACCAAATCATAATTGGTTCAACACAGCACATACACTACCAACATCATAAATAGTTCAACTAAAATGCCTGCTAGATATAGATCCAAAGTAGAATTAAAGGGCTACATTTCTTCATGCCAACATTACAAATTATTCTTCACAAATTTCCTTTATCCTCTTAAACTTCCGTTTGTTACCATCACTTGCTTGCAGCAGATCAAATAGTAGTATTCCAACTTTTTATTCTCCTCCTTCATTGCCTGCCTTTCTTCATCCCATGACTTCTTCCTTAGATTCAGTACATATTCTTGAGATGCCTGCAAATTATTCAACATACTCACTTCAGCTTTTAGCACCTCCACTTTATTCTTCAACAGATTTGACTCCATCTCCATAGCCAGCAACTTCTCCATAGATTTTTTCCATCCTCATCTCTAAAATGGATCGTATGGGCACCTAGAGGGGGGGAGTGAATAGGTGCTTCTCAATTTTTAGTTGTTTTTCAATTTTAGGCTTGACACAAAGTAAATTTTCTAGATATGCAACTACAAGAATTTCCCTATATGCAAACCTAGCTACTAAGCACGTAAAGAGAGGAGCGAGGAAACCGTAGTGGAGCACGCGAAGACACAGAGATTTTTTTTAACGCGGTTCCTTCCTTGTTAAGGGAAGTACATCTGTGTTGGAGGGGTGGGCGGTTCTAATACCATCATGCCACAATATGTCTCACCCTATTCTCCGATGGATCTCGCCACGAGAGGCCTGATCCACCTTCTCCACTATTGGTACCCTTCGAGGCGGGAACCAGTGCCTTTATAACTCTACCGGGGCACACACCCACAACTGAATTGGGGGCTCCCATAATAACAACAAGCTATCACAAGAACAAATATTATCAATATAATCAAAAGCAAGGATCTAGATATTTGCAAGAAATACTAGATCGATGGTTCTCCAAATGAACGGAGAGGAGATGAAGCGCTTGAATGCAGTTGTTGAAGATCGAGTCATCCTCCTTCGATTCCCCAAGGAATGGGGCCTTTGGGTGGATCAAGGTGGATCTCTCTTGGTTGAAGCTTGATGAACAGATCTTGACTTTTTCGAATGAACCAAGAGTTCTGGCAGCAGGGGAAGGCTGGCTTAAATACCCCCTGCACAGATCTTGCCGTTGGTGAAGTTTGGTGGCGGATTATCCGCCCCCACTAGGGGCGGACTATCCGCCCCCTGGACGGAAAGTCCGAGGGAAAGTCTTCCCCCCACATAGAAGGTGACGCCGGTCTTGACTTGGTGAAAATACTCGAGGGGCGGATTATCCGCCCCCCTCAAGGGGCGGACTATCTGCCCCTGGGGAAAATCCACCCCAGAGATGGAAAGTCCGGGGGAAACTCCGCCCCCACTCTGAGCGATGCGCCTTGGCAAACTTTGAGACAGATCCTTGGGGGGCAGACTATCCGCCCCACTGGAGGGGCGGATTATCCGGCCTGGGCAAAAACTCCAGCCTTGGCCGGAAAATCCGGTAGATATTCCGCCCCCCATACAGTAGGTTGCGCCCTTTTGAGTTTGGGGAGGGGCGGATTATCCGCCCCACAAAAATAGTTTCCACCTCCTTTTCAAGGTACAGATCTGCGGCACTTCAACACATATTAAATAATCCTTGATATTGTTATCTAACACACAAAACACTAGGGATCATGAACTGTTCTTTCAATCTCCCCCTTTTTGGTGTTAGATGACAATACTAGGATTTGCAATGAAACCTACTAACAACACCTTAAGGAAATGAAAGAGGCTCCCCCTAAATGTATGCATATTTATAATTTGCATTTGAATACAAATGCACACACTAAAGAGAAAGCCAATTTCATAACAATGACAACTAAAACAAGGTGAGTTAGGAAACATAGTCATACCACCGGGATGTGAAGATAGCCAATGTGAATAATGAGAGTATTAGGCCTCAAACACACCCCAACATATTGATGCAATCAATAGATAACTCCATAATTCCATATGCCTTCAACAGAACACCATACTCCATAGATAAATCCAGAATTCCATACGAATAGTTCCACAAGATAAATCCAAAATTCCAGAAATCCACACATGAGCACAAATAGTATCACACGACATAGTCTTATACAAACCAAGCCCAAATAAGTTCAACGCTAAAAAGGGCACAAGCAAGCAAATGAAGAAAACAAATGATAAATAAGCAAGTGCTTGCGCCTGACCCATGCAAATCCGTGACCTAATAGAACTACTTATCCCCCTTTGGCATCAAAATGCCAAAAAGGAAGAAGAGCGATGCTAGCGCCCCAGACGATCACTCCTCCTTGTCCTCGTCGTAGTCATCCCCGTCCCCTTCCTCGTCATCATACTCATCATCATCATCAACCGGAGGAGTAGGCGCCCTCAATGGTGGAGGAAACAAGTGACTCTCGAGCTCTCCATAGTTGATCCCTGATGTGTTCCACTAAGCATACGGTTCTAGAGCTGTAAGAGGTGGTGGATGGTCAGTTGCCCTAGACACATGGTGGAGAATGAGCTGCTGGGTGTGTGTGTTCCATCTCATGGCTCCTCATGTACTCCTCATACTGTCCCTTGTGAGTATCAATGCCCATGCAAAGGATGTGCCGCTGAAACCAATTGAGCCGCTTGACCTCACGTGCCATTGGGGACACCACGGGACGACGGCCACTAGCCCTTGCATCACGCATGAAGGACTCAGGGGCAGTGGAAGGGTGAGAGGTCTTCTGAGCCTTGTTGCAGATCTTCTTGGGCTTGTGAACACCACCCAAACCAGTACCAAAGTCCTCATGTGGCAACATGTGCTTGATGAGCATCATAATAAAGGGAGCATACGGGATGGAGAGACAGTTGAGCATATAATCAATCATCTCATGATAGATAAAATCAATAACATCCAGCTTGTAACCTGTAGACGAACCAGCATTGGTGGCACACTCATGTGCAAAAGCAAGCAAGGGAACCAGGTGACCGTGGATCTTATCATTGTTTCCCCCACTTGGAGAGAAGATGTCCTGAAACATGCCAACAAGAGTGGCATACAAAGGAGAGAGGCCAGCAAAGGTACCAGCAATGCCATCAGATGTCATGCATGGAGCAAGAACAATGTCCTTGGATGGCCTGAGCGGAGAAATGATGCGGTGGCCAGAAGCTGTGTCATGCCCATGAAAGGCATACCCAAGGACCTGACCAAAGATATGGAAGTTTGACTGAATCATAGTTGTCCCGGTTATCCACTTCATGGTGCGAAGATCATCCCCATAGATCACCAGAGTAGAGAAAAACTGCTTCACCACAGAGGAGTCATAGTGGCACTGAAGTGTCATAAGGTGATGCAGCCCCATATTATTAGTCACATCCAAGGCTTCACGAAGTCTTGCCTTGGTCTGGGCCTCAGTCATATTCAGAGGATGCATAGGGCGAATATTGAGAGGAACATAAACATCATCATGAATGGACCGAAAGTGAGAGCACCAAAACATGGGGTCCTCCGGAGAACCATCACTGTCAGCATCGACATAATAATCGGTTTGGAAAATGGAAGAGTACTCAACGATGTCCATGGCCTTGTAGTTGGGCCAGGAATGCTTGCCCTTGCCCTTGCGAGATGCAACCCTCTTGGCTTTCTTTGCTGCCTCGGCCATCCGTTCAGACTCTCTTGCCAACCTGTGGACCTCAGTTTCGTCAACAAACTTACCCTCTACAGTGGGCCTGAGATAATGGGTGTGACACCCCCGGGATTAGGGCTAGACAAATCCCAGACCTCTTTCTAATATAAGCCTAACCTAAATCTCGAAAGCATACAGAGAGAGAATTGATAACACAACAGTAACCCTACGACACAAAAATTATTACAGCAAGATCATAACTGAGCAAAGAACCAAAATATTACAAGCAGAGGTCACCGACCACAAACATCAAACAACGGAAGGCAATTTATGCTATTAAGTATAACAAACTTAACAAATGGCCTAAGAGGCCTGAAGCATAACGATGACGTCCAAACCGTAGATCCTAGACTACCTACTAGGAACTCCAAACTACTCGTCGATGTCGATGCCCTGAAGAACTTTTCTTCTATAGTAACACTTACCCTGCTGCAAAAGTGTCAACGAAGCAAGGGTAAGTACAGGGTGTACTCCGCAAGACTTATGGCTGGTGGAGTTACTTTGCATAAAGCCTTCTTTGTTTTGTAAAACAAGAGGGAGAAGAATCTCGACTAATCAGGATATTTTAAAAGGGGATAAGAGAGCGGTATCTCAAACTTTGATCATCTTTTGATATCCACCAAATCATCATCAGCTGAACCTATCTAGGACCACCCCCTCGTACCCATGAGGAAGCATCCTTAAGCACACGTTGATCAACTTGCAAAGTTTTACGATTAGATTCATATTCTCTATGATCTTTGAATCTGGTTTCCAAGTCGTCCATAACCGTGGACATGGCTTTTCGAAAAGATTTAACCCAGAAGGGGTGTACAACTTTACCCACACGTACCAACCGATTCTTAATGCCAGTTAACATGAGCCCTCTTCCTGGGAAGGCCGGCAGAGAGTGGTTGACCACGATATTTACCTTGCTTTCGCCAAGACCATGAGTCACGCACTAGGGAGATGCCGCCGTAACGGGTCGAGTCCCGAAGTCGGTCCCTAATAATGTGAACAGGGTTTGAGATTACGGATGCCGGGCATCTCCCATTCCCTGCCAAGCTTACCTACCTGTATGAATGCACCTCCTTCACCTCCTTTGAGAAGAACCAGAATGCGTATGTCGAATGGAACACCCGAACTATGTGACTCATGGAATCTACTAGGCAAGTTAGGTAGTCGAGGGGGTTTCCAGGCCCCCGTGTGGCTGTACGCTCGTCTTGGTCCATAGGCAAGAACTCAGGTCCTAGTAGTGGCAAGTATGGGACTGCAAAAACCACAACCCACCATGGCCTCCCATACAAGCCTTAGCATGTTTAGCTTTCATCTTTGATCATACCACATCATCCTATCAAACTAGGTTCATTCTCAGCTCTGATTCATCAAACAGATGGACTAGTGGTAACAGCTAAGCATGGCTAAGCACAACAGATGTAACAGCTCTAGCAACGCTTTACAAGCCAAACCCTAGTTATGCTAGGAGAAGTGGATCAGGGAATATAGGCTTCAAAGGAAACATGCATCAGATAGGATTACTCTATCTATCGATAAGTGACTTTAGAATCTATGCACATGGAAAGAATGTAATACTTTGAAAGCATAGGATTCATATATATGTGTGGGGCTTCGCTTGCCTTTGCCAGTTGATATCCAGAAAGCAGAGCTTCGGACATCTGGTACTTGACTTGATTATAATTGGTCAAGTATTGGTCTTCAAGCTTCGACGGTGTTGATCTCGGGCTTCAGTCTTGGACTTGGTCTCGATTCTGATATCGTATTCTACCGGTGAAGAACCAAACACCGGAAAGAGAGGGAAACAATCAACACATGTCATTGATGCAATGCTCAATCAAGGATCATGATATGTCAAGTTAAATTGCATTGAAATAAACCCCTAAGGCAAGCTTGACAATTTAATCGGGGTCCCGAGGGTATAAAACCCTAATTCGGAGAAACCCTAGAATTTCTCCAATTTTTAATTCATCTTTGGAATATTACAAAATAATTTACGTTTTGAAATTACTTTAACATTTTTATTAAACAGAAACATTTCTGAAACTATTTAGGGCCAGTTCTTTTGGCAGCTTAAAAAATAAGCTGCCCCCTCCCTAGCTTGTCTCATAAGCCACATGTTTTATTAGTCGAAGCTTCTCAATTAGTTATGAGATAATTAGTTTGGAAGCCCTGACTAATAAGCCGAGCGGCTTATGAGAGAAGCTGGGGAGGGGGCAGCTTATTTTTTAAGCCGCCAAAAGAACTGGGTCTTATTTCACTTACAGGGTGGACCCACTTGTCAGGTATTTTCATTTACAGAATAATTACAGAATTCATTTATAGAATTGATAAAAGAAAAAGGAAAGAATATTGCACAGGCATGACGTCATGCTGACGTCATCCAGACCTTGATCCTCAGATCGATGATGGAACTGGTGATTGAGCACACGCGAGAGGCTGTGGTTGGGGGCGTTGGAAAGAGGAGAGCGAGGCGGTCCTGGTGGTGGTACCGCCGCCCTCGAATGGCCGTCGGAGCTTGGCCGGCGACGACAAATAGCGGCAGTGCTCACAGGTGCTCGTGGGGAAGAAGAACCAGAGAGTGAGGGAGGAAGGGGAGAGCACTGGCAGCTCGCAAGCTCGTTGGGAACATGGTGGTGGTGTCGGTGAGGCTCGGGGAGGCTGGATGGAGGAGAAATCGACGGTGCAACTGCGGCGGCCGGCGGAGTGTTGAGCTCGATTCCGGCAAGCATGAAGCTTCCCAGCTTGCGTGGCTTGACGAGGACGACGACAGCGACACCGCTATTCTCCTAGGCTACTCCACTAAGCTCGGGGCGGTCCAGAACGTCGGCGGCAAGTGAATCTGGCCGAGCTAGGGTTTTGGTCGTTTGGGGAGAAATCGACAGAGAGGGCGAGAGAAGATGATACTGGTACTGGGAGAGAGAGGGGAACGTGGCGGGTCTTATCCGGCGGCGCGCATCGCAGCACCGTCGCGGATCGACGGCGGACGCATGGGCACGCAGCTGCTTCGCTCGGGGAGGAAGACGAAGAGGGACATGAGGCCGAAGGGGTACGGGCCGTCCGCGGGCTGCAGATGGGCTGAGTGGGCCACGGCGAAGTGCACTGGGCGGCAGAGATAAAGAGGAAGGGATAGATGGGCTCGGCCCAGGGGGAGAGGAAGAATGTTTTTATTGCATAATCTTTTTCTATTTTTGTTTTTCTTTTTCTATTTTTCTTTCTCCTTTGTAGATTCAAATTCAAATATGTTTTGTATATTTCCAAAATACAAGATCTTTGCAAACATTTCAAAAATACATGAGGGGCCCTTGTAACAATTTGGGCTCCACATTTTTTTGTACTTTTCGAAATTCAAAACCATTTTGAACACATTACAAATAAAGAGGAAAGGAGTTAGGATTAGGGTTTTGCTATTATTTCTTGCATGCATTTTAAGATGATGCTCATGAATGCACATTCAACTCCTAATTACCATTTAATAAACTAGGGTTGTTACAATTATATCCCCCTTAAAAGAATCTCGACCCAAGATTCCTAGGTAGGAAGATAGAAGGGACAGGGTCATACTAAACTTCGACAATCTTCTTGAAGAGGGTAACCCATGCCACCTTGATGAGTGGACGAAGCGCTTTGTAATCTTCAAGGTGGATGATCACACTAAGGAAGAGAGGGAATGACACGGAACCACAAACTGAGTATCTCATGGTCAACTCATGGATAGATGTTTCACGGACATCTCTAAAGCCAACAAACATGAAACACGTCAAGGTAATGGAGGAAACAAAAGGAGAAGGTTTCAAGTTAACAGATAAATGGTCTTCATAAGGCTTGAGACCATGGAACTTGCAGAAAAGTTTTGACTTCTGAGGGAAAGAAAGCTTCCAACAGAAAGAACACGACCACAGACTTCGAGCGATAGATCTCTACTAAACAACTTAAGTTGAGCTTTACAGGTTGAAAAGATAGATACCAACAAAACCAAGATGTTGAACTACTTTTGACACAAAAGGGTCATTCTTTGGTTCAACAGAAGGCCAAGGTAGAAAGGTTGGTGGAGAGGACTCGTAAAAGTCACAAGGATCATGTAACAAGAGAAACTATTGATTACCAAAATCATAGTCGCTCTTCGAACATGTTTAAGAAATCGGGAAGTAAACTCTTTAATTCATCCAGGACTATCAAAATCCTTGCCAAAGATCATGATATCACTTTACACCACCAAGATGAATAGTTTAGAAGATTCCTGATGACATGAGAAGAAAGAATCTTCATTCTCGAACTCCAAATACTTGGCATAACAAGATGCTTGCCATCATAAAAGGGTCTGGAGGATCGACTGAGAGACATTTAACGACTCTACTTTAAATGTTCTCCTTGATGTTAGAGACACCGATATTAGGCTACTGAAAAGCCTTTAACCAGTCATCAAGTAAAGGTCAGACTTTGTTTACAAAAGAGACCATAAGCACAACTCCTATAATGATTCATAGAAGAAGCCTGATGAGGAGTGATTGTTATTGCTAATTCAAGGAATATGGCGATAGATCTTCTGACTGAGTGTGCCAACCATTACATCAATCTTGCCATAGTTACAATAAACCTACGTCATAACCTTGAAGAACACCAACCATTGTTGCTGCTTGAGATTCAGCTTTGATTAAGTAGAGAGATACATCAAACTCAGCATGTCCGAATAGAAAGTTTGCAACATTTACCACAGAAGTAAAGTCACTAGATTCTCAAGACATGGACTTCAATGTTAAGCTCCAAAATATGAGCTAGATTGCAGAACCCATGTGATAGCAAGTTATCAAAAGATAATTGCATCTACATTAATTGTTTGCAACGAAACACAACTGAATCCTGTTTAGGAAACATTTAGGAGGATATCGAAGTTTTGTTGGACTTCTTATCTTCCGTGAGCAAATAAATCAGTGGCTTGGTGTGCTTGGAGGATCTTCTCGAGATGTAAAGGTATCAGCCTACCATATCAAGAATTCTTCGCACATGCTTGACTAATTTGAAATGATTCCCGAAGAAACAAAGACAACGATACTCAGATCCACGGTGACATATTTCAACATTTGCACGTGAACCGGAGAAGGTTACTTCTAACATCCAGAACACATAATTCGAGATAACACAAAGATGGTTCTCAAAAGTTTCCAACATTAATGCCAAATGTTCCATACAATCGTATATAACATGGAGAAGTTAAGAATGTCATCGATGGGCTCAATGGCAAACTTATTTATACACTCCAAGATGACGGAGCCACATGTTGTATGAACAAGGCAGAAATACCGGTGAGACCAGAGGACATGAGGATGTACTTAAGTGAGACATCACAAATAGATACACCATCAAGATTGCCCTTGGAACTGAGTTTGATCTGACGATTCCCAAATCAAATCAAAGGCGGGGAAGATAACATATCCACAAAGGACTTATTATCCTGCTTCAACACGAACAGAACTAGACATCCCTTTAAGGAGGAACGGAGTTGGATAGAACATTTGTCTTACAACTCTCCAAGTTGTTGTTTAAGCTCAACCAACTAGCTCAAGGTATCCAGTACGGATCCTTGGAGAAAAGGGTGGTTTAAAGGAACGTCTTACTCAAGAACCTGATAACACGGTCATGTGGCAACATGGAGATGCTTCTAGAAGACATCCAGAATATCACGGACCACCGATATGTCATAGATCTCAAGAGGGAACTTGCTTTGTAAGGCAGGACGACATAGTCTCAGAGTTTTGGTACGAACCTAACTCTTTGACCGAAAAGGGTGCGCTAGAATAATGGACTTGGTAGCACAATCATCCTTTGCTTAGTGATTAGATAACTTAATCACGCTAATAATGACACAAATGTCCTTTGAGTTCAAGGCAATGACAATTGCTAATAAGCTCAGATGACCATATTATTACGCACACGCAACTTTCCTAAGCGCGAACAACTCAGAAGAAAGGTGAGTAAAATGGGTAGAGCAGCACTTCATTAAGAGGCCATGGAACTCAGCACGACATCTTAGTATAAAAGAGTGTGATACTTTAGGGTAGAAAAAACATAAGCTAATCAACGCTTATTGATCTGCGGATTACAACACTTTGACCTGGTCTTAGAAATGACGAGGTACTGGAGTTTGTTTCTCCTAACATCCCGAACCGGTTTGTCATGATGGACCACAAGATTATATTGCATCGTAAGATACCATTGCATTTACTACTTGGCTACCAATTGGTAGACAAAGTTCGGAAAACAACAAGAGTAAGGAAGAGCATGCTTAGGATAGAATCCCGAGATGTGGATGCATAAGCCAACAATCTTCCGATGACCAATGCAAAGAAGGGAAGGTGTGGAAGAGTCACGAGTATAGATGAGAGACTCACTAGGAGAACTCTTGTCGTGATCTATTTGGTTCCATTAAAGAACATCTGCCATAGCATGTGGTAGGGGAAGTCCTTTATCGTTACTATTCAATAGCGACAATATCCACAAGCTTGAAGGCTATACTAGAAGGTATTAGCCATTATGAGGTAATGTTTGAACATTAACCACAGGGTCAACAATGGATCTTGGGTTAAAGGTCAGCTTCATGTACAAGATTCACAACACCGGAATCCAGCACAATCGAGGATCTTAGGTTCAAACACAAATAAAGAAGTAACTACTACTTGAGTGACAAAGCGTACACTGCAAGATAGTGATCACGAGGTAGCTTGTGAAAGAAGAAACGACTTCTGAAGTATCCAAACAAATAGAAAGGAGGCACACGAGGCGAAAGGAAACTTCGAGGCCTAGAATAGAACATTGAGGAACCATCAACTTGATGTTGTGTATCCATAAAATAGAGAGATTATGATAGAAAGGAATCTCTCAGAAGAAATAGAACAAAGGGAAAAAAGGAACACACACAACTGACTCTAGAAAATTCAACACTAGGTCAAATGGTTGAGAACCGACATGCCTGAAAAGGCACCTAAGCTTTGAAGAAAGAGTCGAGATAGCAATTTTTTTCCAAATCAACACAAGATAAGATGATCCGGAGTTAGAGCGAAACTGTATAAGGAGAAAAAGAAGCATACCGGAGTTTTCGCACATACTTTTCATCTTTGGAAATAGTTTTTCACAAGCACTAGACTCAACATCGACCAATAGAAAGGGTTTCCTATAGTCGGTACTGCTCTGATACCAAAACCTGTGACACCCCCGGGATTAGGGCTAGACAAATCCTAGACCTCTGTCTAATATAAGCCTAACCTAAATCTCGAAAGCGTACAGAGAGAGAATTGATAACACAACAGTAACCCTACGACACAAAAATTATTACAGCAAGATCATAACTGAGCAAAGAACCAAAATATTACAAGCAGAGGTCACTGACCACAAACATCAAACAACAGAAGGCAATTTATGCTATTAAGTATAGAGAACTTAACAAATGGCCTAAGAGGCCTGAAGCATAACGATGACGTCCAAACCATAGATCCCAGACTGCTGACTGGGAACTCCAAACTACTCGTCAATGTCGATGCCGTGAAGAAATCTTCTTCTATGGTAACACTTACCCTGCTACAAAAGTGTCAACGAAGCAAGGGTGAGTACAGGGTGTACTGCGCAAGACTTATGGCTAGTGGAGTTACTTTGCATAAAGCCTTCTTTGTTTTGTAAAACAAGAGGGAGAAAAATCTTGACTAATCAAATATTTTAAAAGGGGATAAGAGAGTGGTATCTCAAACTTTGATCATCTTTTGATATCCACCGAATCATCATCAGCTGAACCTATCTAGGACCACCCCCTCGTACCCATGAGGAAGCATCCTTAAGCACACGTTGATCAACTTGCCAAGTTTTACGATTAGATTCATGTTCTCTATGATATTTGAATTTGGTTTCCAAGTCGTCCATAACCGTGGACACGGATTTTCGAAAAGATTTAACCCTACAGGGGTGTACAACTTTACCCACACGTACCAACCGATTCTTAATGCTAGTTAACATTAGCCCTCTTCCTAGGAAGGCCGGTAGAGAGTGGTTGACCACGACCTTTACCTTGCTTTCGCCGATACCATGAGTCACACACTAGGGAGATGCCGCCGTAACGGGTCGAGTCCCGAAGTCGGTCCCTAATGATGTGAACAGGGTTTGAGATTACGGATGTCGAGCATCTACCGTTCCCTGCCACGCTTACCTACCTGTATGAATGCACCTCCTTCACCTCCTTTGAGAAGAACCAAAATGCGTATGTCGAATGGAACGCCCAAACTATGTGACTCATGGAATCTACTAGGCAAGTTAGTTAGTCGAGGGGATTTTCAGGCCCCCGTGTGGCTGTACGCTAGTCTTGGTCCATAGGCAAGAACTTTTGTCCTAGTAGTGGCAAGTATGGGACTGCAAAAATCACAACCCACGGTGGCCTCCCATACAAGCCTTAGCATGTTTAGCTTTCATCTTTGATCATACCACGTCATCCTATCAAACTAGGTTCATTCTCAGCTCTGATTCATCAAACAGATGGACCAGTGGTAACAGCTAAGCATGGCTAAGCACTGTGATGTAATGACTCTAGCAACGCTTCACAAGCCAAACCCTAGTTATGCTAGGAGCAGTGGATCAGGGAATATAGGCTTCAAAGGAAACATGCATCAGATAGGATTACTCTATCTATTGATAAAAGACTTTAGAATCGTATGCACATGGCAAGAATGTAATACTTTGAAAGCATATGATTCATATATATGTGTGGGGCTTCGCTTGCCTTTGCCAGTTGATATCCAGAAAGCAGAGCTTCGGACATCTCGTACTTGACTTGATTATAATTGGTCAAGTATTGGTCTTCGAGCTTCGACGGTGTTGATCTCGGGCTTCAGTCTTGGACTTGGTCTCGATTCCGATATCGTATTCTACCGGAGAAGAACCAAACACCGGAAAGAGAGGGAAACAAACATGGCATCGATGCAATGCTCAATCAAGGATGATGATAAGTCAAGTTAAATTGCATTGAAATAAACCCCTAAGGCATGCTTGACAATTTAATCGGGGTCCCGAGGGTATAAAACCCTAATTCTGAGAAACCCGGGAATCACCTACGAGGGTTCATTCTGTTCTTCTAATTATACTTGTCATGAAAGTTGTTGAACAATGCATGATTATAGCTTATTTAGATATTTCTCATTTTTTCTGAACATTTTGGTATATTATTTGTATTTTTCTGATTTAAGATGAATTAGTTATGAATTTCTCCAATTTTTAATCCATTTTAAATCATTTTTGGAATATTACAAAATAATTTAAATTTTTAAATTACTTTAACATTTTTATTAAACAGAAACATTTCTGAAAATATTTTTTTCACTTACAAGGTGGACCCACCTGTCAGGTATTTTCATTTACAAAAATAATTACAGAATTCATTTATAGAATTGATAAAATAAAAAGAAAAGAATATTGCACAGGCATGACGTCATTCTGACGTCATCTAGACCTTGATCCTCGGATCGATTATGGAACTGGGGATTGAGCGCACGCGAGAGGCAATGGTTGGGGGCGTTGGAAAGAGGAGAGCGAGGCGGTCCTGGTGGTGGTAGCGTCGCCCTCGAATGGTCGTCGGAGCTTGGGCCGGCGACGATGAACAGTGGCAGTGCTCACAGGTGCTCGTGGGGAAGAAGAACCAGAGAGTGAGGGAGGAAGGGGAGAGCACTGGCATGCTCGCAAGCTCACTAGGAACACAGTGGTGGTGTCGGTGAGGCTGGACGGAGGAGAAATCGACGGTGCAACTGCGGCACCGACGGAGTGTTGAGCTCGATTCCGGCGAGCATGAAGCTTCCCAGCTTGCGTGGCTTGACGAGTACGATGACGACGACACCGCGCTTCTCCTAGGCTACTCCACTGAGCTCGGGGCGGTCCAGAACGTCGGCGGTGAGTGAATCTGGCCGAGCTAGGGTTTCAGTCGTTTGGGGAGAAATCGATAGAGAGGGCGAGATAAGATGAGACTAGTACTGGGAGAGAGAGGGGAACACGGCGGGTCTTATCCTCTCCCTCACAGGCGATGGCACGCATCGCATCGCCGGCGCGGATCGACGGTGGACGCACGGGCAGGCAGCTTCTTCGCTCGGGGAGGAAGACGACGAGGGACATGAGGCCGAAGGGGTACGGGCCGGCCGCGGGCTGCAGATGGGCTGAGTGGGCCACGACGAAGTGCACTAGAAGACAGAGAGAAAGAGGAAGGGATAGATGGGCTCGGCCTAGGGGGAGAGGAATAATGTTTTTATTGCAGAATCTTTTCTATTTCTATTTTTCTTTTTCTGTTTTGCTTTCTCCTTTGTAGATTCAAATTCAAATCTGTTTTGTATATTTCCAAAATACAAGAGCTTTGCAAACATTTCAAAATACTTGAGGGGCCCTTGTAACAATTTGGGCTCCACATTTTTTTGTACTTTTCGAAATTCAAAACCATTTTGAACACATTACAAATAAAGAGGAAATGAGTTGGGATTAGGGTTTTGCTATTATTTCTTGCATGCATTTTAAGATGATGCTCATGAATGCACATTCAACTCCTAATTACCATTTAATAAACTAGGGTTGTTACAACATGCATAGGGACGACGCTTGTAGGTCTTAGGAGCACTTGAACCACCTGTGAAAAGCATGGGAGAGGTAGCAATGGGATAAGCACACACACAAGTCCAAGAGGAATATTAGAAACAATAGGAAAACAATCCACAGTCCAAAGTTGTGCATGGTAGACATCTGAGACAAACCATAACAGGCAGTGTACCTCCAGTCCAGATTATCCGGCCCTGGCAGGGGCGGATAATCCGCCCCCGCAAAAATTTTCTGTTTCGGTCTAGATTCACCAAGGCAACACAGATCGGGCACTAGGGTTGCAATACTACTGAATCTAAAAAACAAGGGAAACACATAGTATCTTATACAACAATATTTCCACCAAAAACAATGAATCCCATACAAAGAATATGGATGAGGGAGTTACCCTCACTAATTGGAGGAAAAGCTCGGAGAAGAAGGTACCCGGAGGCGAGGGGAAGAAGATCCGGGGAGGGCCCGGAGAATCTGGTGGTCGAATCGACTCCAGGAAGGGGCGTAGGCTCTGGCGGCGGCTTGGGGCAGAGCACGGGTTGGGGGAGGACATGCTGCTATGTTTGAGCCCTTCCTCCCCGAGCCCAGCCCTTAAGAGGCATATTTTGCCCGGGGCGGATAGTCCGTGCCCCCTCTGAATTTCTGTAAACATAGATTCAGGCCAGAGCACTCCTTGTAAAACCCCTCAAAAGTGTATAAAGGACTTGTGTGCAAGAATATATGGTTCAAGGAGGTAAAAGTCTTGGGTTTAGAGCAACAAACTGAGATGGTACTACACACCCAAAGTTGCAAGAAGAAATCAACCAAAAGCCAAAATTGGGTGTGTTTTCCATAAGAACAAAAGATATGCAACAAAATCCAAAGAGAGCCACTGGAAACTAATTCTTCTCAAGGAAGAGGGCGGTGGCCGAAGCCACCATGTTGGAGCGCATGGCATGACACCATGAATATGTATCTTGAGTTCAAAACCAATGCTCATCGATGACCCACATATCACAAAATGATATTAAGGGAAATTATTTTTCTTGCTGTCGGCATTATGGGGGGAGGTTTAGCCCAATCAATTAGGACCACACTCCCCCTATGTCTATGCCCGCATCTAAACCAAATACATGAAGAAGAGCAAGTGAGTATGCAAGGGTAGTCAAGCTAAGCTCCTTGAATCTATGATATTTAGCTCATTCCTCAAATAACAAAATCTTGCTTCATCAAGAGGCTTCGTGAAGATATCAGCAAGTTGGTTCTTCGTGCTCACAAAAGATAGTGCAATATCGCCACGAGCAACATGATCCCGAATGAAATGATTGCGAATCTCAATATGTTTTGTTCTTGTATGCTGCACCGGATTGTAAGAAATTTTGATAGCACTTTCATTTTCACATAAAAGAGGCACTTTGTCACAATTGACACCATATTCCTTTAAAGTTTGCCTCATCCATAATAATTGCGTACAAGCACTTGCAGCAGCAACATACTCAGCTTCGGCGGTTGAGAGTGATATGCAATTTTGTTTCTTCGAAGACCAACACACTAGAGACCTACCCAAGAATTGACATGCACCAGAAGTTGATTTTCGATCATCTTTGTCACCAGCCCAATCTGAATCAGTGTAACCACATAGAGAGAAACTGGAGCCTTTGGGATACCGTAAACCAAAATTTGGGAAATGAACCAAATATCTGAAGATTCTCTTGACCGCCACTAAGTGGCTTTCTTTAGGAGCGGCTTGATACCTTGCACACACTCATACACTCAACACTATATCGGGCCAAGATGCGCAAAGGTAAAGGAGAGAGACGATCATGGATCGGTATACCTTTTGGTCTACGTCTTTACCCTTTGGATTAAGCTCAAGATGACACTTAGTTTGCATTGGAGTAGCAACGGCATTGAGGTCCGTCATCTTGAACCTCTTGAGCATGTCTTGGATGTACTTATCTTGATTAATGAAAGTTCCCTCTCTAAGTTGTTTGATCTCGAATCCAAGAAAGAACCTCAATTCTCCCATCATATACATCTCAAACCTGTCAGTCATAAGCTTTGAAAATTCATCATTAAAAGCTTGGTTAGTAGAGCCAAAAATAATGTCGTTTACATATAGTTGGCATACAAAAAGATCCCCATTAACCTTCGTAGTAAAAAGAGTGGGACCGATTTTCCCAACTTCGAATCCACGGTCTAACAAAAGCTCTTTAAGGTGCTCATATCACGCACGTGGGGCCTTTTTAAGGCCATAGAGCGCCTTATCGAGTTTGTAGACATGGTTCAGAAATTTGGGATCCTCAAATCCCGGGGGTTGCTTGACGTATACCAACTCATGTAGTGGACCATTAAGAAAAGCACTTTTAACATCCATTTGCTGTAATTTAAAATTATGATGAGCGGCATAGGCAAGAAGGATACGGATGGACTCAAGACGAGCCACAGGAGCATAAGTTTTGTCGAAATCAATGCCTTCCACTTGAGAGAATCCTTGATCCACTAGCCTTGCTTTATTTCTTACAACAATGCCATTTTCATCTTGTTTGTTTTTGAAAATCCACTTGGTGCCGATAACATTGTGGCAATCTTTGGGTATCTCCACAAGCTTCCAGACCTTGTTGCGCTCGAAGTTATTTAGTTCTTCGTGCATTGCAACCACCCAATTGGGATCTTCAAGAGCATCAAAGACCTTCTATGGTTCAACTATTGAAATGTTTGCTTGATGATCACAGAAGCTAGCAAGTTCTCTTCTAGTAGACACTCTTCTTCTTAGATCACCTACAACTTTGTCAATAGTCTGGACCCTTAACTCAAGATTC
This sequence comes from Avena insularis, assembly GCA_023614405.1. Taxonomy (NCBI): domain Eukaryota; kingdom Viridiplantae; phylum Streptophyta; class Magnoliopsida; order Poales; family Poaceae; genus Avena; species Avena insularis. The sequence continues at coordinate 227,531,038 of CM042685.1, read as the reverse complement.
CGATCAGCGAGAGCTTTGCGACGAGCCTCAATTTCCTTGTTGTTTCTTGATGGAGTTGATTCAGCACTTGGATCCTTGTCTTGGCCACTACCATGTCCTTGATCTTGATCTGATCTGATAACAGGAGACTGTTGTTGAACAGGTTATTTAGGGCCGGACAATCCGCCCCTGGGTGGGGCCGGACTATCCGGCCTGGGAGATGCGGCTGCATTTTCTTCTTCCTGAATGTCCCTAGCAGAACTTGAAGTGCCAGGGCCGGATAATCCGCCCGTCGGGGCCGAAAAATCTGGCCTGGGATTTTCTTGACTGGTTTGCTCTTCATGATGTCCCCTGGAGTGAGTTGGAGTTCCAGGGTAAGACTGTCCGCCCCTTGGAGGGGGCGGGATAGTCCGGCCTGGGACTACCATTTTGCCTAGAAGACAGGTGATCTTCAGCAGGTTGTGGTGTTGGTGCGGAGGTTTCTCCAGCAGTAGGGCTTGTTGATCTTGTGTAGATGAGGGCTCCACTTGAGTGGAGCATTGTCCTTCCCGATCCGCCACAAGGGGTTCCTCAATGGGGCAGAAAAATCCCACACCCATTATTCTTATGGAATCTTGGGGTATTTCAACATCTCCATCACAAACATCAACTTGCCCCACATGGGAGCCATCATTTTCATGGAATTCCACACTACAAGATTCTACAACAATTCCGGAGAGCTTGTTGTAGACTCTATAAGTGTGGGATTCATCACCGTAACCAACAAAAATACCTTCTAAAGCCTTACATTCAAATTTAGACAAGCAGACTCCTTTGATGAGAAAGAAACACTTACAACTGAATACCCGGAAGTAAGAAATATTGGGCTTGTTACCGGTAAGTATTTCATATGGAGTTTTGTCCAAGATCTTGGGGAGGTAGAGCCGATTTGATGAGTGACAAGCGGTGGATATGGCTTCATCCCAAAAGTTGTAGGGAGACTTGAATTCAGCCAACATTGATCTAGCCATATCCATCAAAGTGTGTTTCTCCCTCTCGGCTACACCATTTTGTTGGGGGGGTGTACGTAGCGGAATATTGATGTCTTATCCCCTCTTCACTTAGAAATTCATTTAATATGTAGTTCTTGAACTCGGAGCCGTTGTCACTTCTTATTGCCAATATGGGGATGTTGTGTTGACGCTGAACTTCATTGGCGAAATCAATGACTGTTTGTTGAGTCTCACTCTTTAGCTTGAATAAATAGACCCAAGTGTATCTTGAGTAATCATCAACTATCACCAAGCAGTACTTCTTCCCACCGAGGCTATCATGATATGGAGGACCAAATAAGTCCACATGAAGTAACTCCAAGATTCTCTTTGAGGAGACAATAGTTTTCCTCTTGTGGGGAGAGTCATGCATTTTGCCTTCAACACAAGCCCTGCAAACACGATCTTTGGCAAAGGAAGCATTGTCTTTTAGTCCAAGGATGTGGCCACCCTTGTGAAGACTTTGTAAAGTTCTCATGTTGACATGAGCTAAACGGCGATGCCATAGCCATCCCACGTCGTCCTTTCCGAATAAGCACATCGGACCCGAAGTGGTTTTCCCCGAAAAGTCCACCACATACAGGTCATTTTCGACGTACCCAACGAAAGCGACCTTTAGAGATTTGCTCCACAAGAGTACCACTAAATCACCATCAGTGAAAACAGAAAATCCCATCTTACCAAGGGCACGAACAAAAAGTAAATTGTAACCGAGGGTCTCAGCAAGCATGACGTCCACGAGAGAGATATCGTGGGCGACCACAACCTTGCCAAGAACCAATACCTCAGATTTAGACTAATCACCATAGGAGACTGTAATATGATCATGATTGGGTCGCATATCCATGATGATCTCCTTGCTTCCGGTCATATGACTAGTGCACCCACTATCCAGCACCCATTTAGATCCATCGGAAGCATAGCCCTGCAAGAGAATTACTTCTTGGTTTTAGGTACCCATTTTTCAGTGGGTCCTCTCATGTTAGTAACAAGGGTCTTTGGAACCCAAATAGACCAAGCAACATATTCATCAAAAGGACCAACATAATAAGCATACACATCGCCATATTAATCACAAAATAGTTCATAATTTGGATTGTGAGACCCTGTAAAACCAATATGGTCAATTTTGTCTTTTGTGACTTTCTTCTCAACGGTGTTTATCTTTGCTTGTTCAATCTTGGTCTTATTGTTCTTGTTCTTCTTATTCTTGGACTTGGTGACATATCCAAGTCCCTCTTTTCCAAGATTTGATCTTTGCTTGCCAAGAATATCATCAAGTACACCCTTACCTTTGGGTGTGGTGTCATTGACAAGCTCATATTCCACCCTAGCATTTTCCTTGTGAATATATGTTGATCTAGATGTTCTAGGAACATCATACTTGGACAATCGAATTTGGAGCTGATCATGAGACTCATTGAGAATAGAGAATTCACTTTTGAAAGCCTTGTGAGCAATGTCAAGTTTCTCCAATTCCTCGGAGAGTCTAGCATGAGCAGCCCCAAAGTTAACCTTTTCTTTCTTTAGCTTATTTGCTTTTGCTACTACATTGTCACGTTCCTTAACAAGATTGGTCATCATTTCTTCATGTGACTCCTCAATAGACTCAAGCCTCTCTTCAAGAGAAACCCAAGCCTCTTCTTCTTCTAGAGCATTTTTTAAGGATGCAATTTCCATTGCATCCTCCCGTTCAATCCTGCCTTTTTCTTTAAGAAGCACTTCATTGTGGGCCAGCTAGTCCATAAGAGCCTCAAAATGTATTTTGTGCTCACCTTGCAAGTTAGTGAAGAAATAGTCCAAAGCAATAATCTCTTGTTTAACCTTAAGACTAGTAGGATCATCCATATCAATCATAGCCTTAGGAAAAGAAGTGTTAGAAGTTGATACCTCGGAACCTCTTGCCATGAGACAAGTAGTGTTTTTGTTGATGATGTTTTCGTTAGGAGAGTCGAAGAGAGATATTGGTGTAGTTGTGGTGACTATTGCAGCCACCTCTCAAGAACTAGCATCTTCGTCTTCATCTTCACTTCCCGAAGAATACTCTTCTTGAGCCACTAGAACAATCTTTGGTTGCTTCTTTAAAGGAGCATTCTTCTTTACAAATTGTTTTTTGCATGGAGCCTTTGAATTTTCCTTGAGAATGAGTCTTCCTCCATTATCTTCCCTACTTTGGTACGGACACTCGGCTACAAAGTGCAGCCGGTCTCCACAGTTGAAACAAGTTCTCATCTTGGGACCGTTTTCCTTTCTTCCATATGCCCCACTCTTGCGTTCTAGTTCAGATTTGGCTTTGGCTGGATCCTTCCAAAATTTTCTAGCATAGAAGGCCATGTATTTTCCATGAATTATTTTTACATCCTCGGGATAGTCCATATCTTCTATGTCATCTTCATCATGATCAACCACACTTGTCTTCAAGGCCATGTTGACTCCCTTTTGCATCCCCATGGCTCGTGCACGAGCATCTTCGGCGTTCTTGGCAGCCACTTTGAAAGCTGCCATCTCTTGCATTACCTCATTGGATGTCCTTAGGTGGTAGTTATGCCTTCCTTGAAGACTCTTCAAATCTGTGGGCTCAAATGTCATAAGAGCACTGACATACTTGCGCTTAATCCAAGCATCATCAACATGAGAGGCACCATGATTTCTGAAAGTGGTGTCTATTGACTTGAGCCTCCTATACATGTCCTCGTGGTCTTCTCCATCCAACATATAGAATCCTTTAGCTTCATTACTCAAAGCATCATATCTATTTCTTCTCATACTTTCATTTCCAATGAATACCTCGGTGAGGGCATCGCAAGCTTCCTTAGCTGTGTTAAGATGCTAAATGTGTGGCATGTCTTTGTCACCCACACCAAGCTGAATCATGTGTAGAGCCGTAGCGTTGAGTTGACTGTCAACAACCTCTCTTCTTATTAGGTTGCTGGGATCTCCAACATGAAGACCATTCTCTATGATTTTCCACAACTCAATGGAGGAGCTGCACACATGAGACTTCATAAAAAATTGCCATTGATTAAAAGTAGATGTTGAAAGTTTGGGTGGATCACCCCTATTATGTATATGTGGGTGTGGGATAGGTGGATCAGGAGAATACACATGGGAAACCTCATTGTAACCTTCCTTACCACTATCCTTTTTCGAGGCGGATCTCTTGCTAGTGCCATCACCAACCACTTCGTTATCTTTGGAATTGATTTTACCCGTTTCCTTGGATTGCGGAGTGGTAGCCTCTGAGGTAGATGGAGGTGATGCTCTGGATGGGGAGAGACGCGTTATCATTTGACACATATATTCCATCTTAGTTTCCATAGAACTAATCAAGGTTGTTTCCAACGTCTTGAGATCGTTCATGGTGACTACCTCCGGAGCATCACTCCCATCTCCCTTGGAACCCATACTTCTCTTAGGCGGTTAAGCCCGAATTAAGAGCCGGGGCTCTGATACCAATTGAAATGGATCGTATGGGCACCTAGAGGGGGGTGAATAGGCGCTACTCAATTTTTAGTTATTTTTCAATTTTAGGCTTGACACAAAGTAAATTCTCTAGATATGCAACTACGAGAATTTCCCTATATTCAAACCTAGCTACTAAGCATGTAAAGAGGGGAGCGAGGAAACTGTAGTGGAGCACGCAGAGACATAGGGATTTGTTTTACCGCAGTTCCTTCCTTGTTAAGGGAAGTACATCTGCGTTGGAGGGGTGGGCGGTTCTAAGACCACCACGCCACAATAGGCCTCACCCTATTCTCTGATGGATCTCGCCACGAGAGGCCTGATCCACCTTCTCCACTATTGGTACCCTTCAATGCGGGAACCGGTGCCTTTACAACTCTACTAGGGCACACATCCACAACTGAATTAGGGGCTCCCATAATGACAACAAGCTGTCACAAGAACAAAGATTATCAATATAATCAAAAGCAAGGATCTAGATATTTGCAAGAAATACTAGATCAACGGTTCTCCAAATGAATGGAGAGGATATGAAGCGCTTGAATGTAGTTGTTGAAGATCGAGTCCTCCTTCGATTCCCAAAGGAACGGGGCCTTTGGGTGGATCAAGGTGGATCTCTCTTGGTTGAAGCTTGATGAACAGATCTTGACTTTTTCGAATGAACCAAGAGTTCTCGCAGGAGGGGGAAGGCTGGCTTAAATATCCCCTGCACAGATCTTGTCGTTGGTGAAGTTTGGGGGCGGATTATCCGCCCTGCAGGGGAAATCCGCCCCCTAGACGGAAAGTCCGGGGGAAAGTCCGCCCCCACATAGAAGGTGACGCCGGTCTTGACTTGGTGAAAATACTCGAGGGGGCGGATTATCCGCCCCCCTCAAGGGGCGGACTATTCTCCCTGGGGAAAGTTTGCCCCGGAGACGGAAAGCCCGGGGGAAACTTTGCCCCCACTCTGAGCGATGCGCCTTGGCAACCTTTGAGACAGATCCTTGGGGGCGGACTATCCGCCCCACTGGGAGCGGATTATTCAGCCTGGGCAAAAACTCCGGCCCTGGCCGAAAAATCCGGTAGATATTCCGCCCCCCATACAGTAGGTTGCACCCTTTTGAGTTTGGGGAGGGGCGGATTATCTGCCCCCCAAAAACAGTTTCCACCTCCTTTTCAAGGTACAGATCTGCAGCACGTCAACACACATTAAATAATCCTTGATATTATTATCTAACACACAAAACACTAGGGATCATGAAATGTTCTTTCAATCTCCATCTCCATATCTACCTTCTTCTCTTCATTCATCTTGTACAAGTTGTTTTCCATCACCTTCTTCTCAGTGCAATCAACGAATTTTATCAAATCAAGAAGAAGACTAGAATACTTCTTGTCCAGCTTGGTTCTTGTAACACCCCATCCACTGGGCCCCGAGGGTGTCACTCCGGGTAGATTAATAGGATATCTAGACTGGCCCCATAGACCAACACTAGTCTTTTATACACAATTTGTCCTCACTCATGCGCACCCGGTTATCCACTTCCCGGTCGGTCACCCATCCTAGAATTGCTCTAGGCCAAGCACGCTTAACCTTAGAGTTCTTTTCGAATGAGCTTCCAGAAAAGAAGTTGCAACTTGTTGGTATGAGTATCCTATCAATCCTATTAAGTCATGTGCTTGGATCTCACATACACCCACCCTTTAGAAGATCGATGCCCTCATCGATCAAGCACACCCCAGGAACGTTCCCTCTTGGCACGCGTATGTGCGTCCAGTGCCGACACATGTGCCATGTCGTGTCCACTCCGGGACACACGCGCCAAGCTCCACATGTCCCGCCACTAACCCACACACACCCGGCACGCGTATGTGTGTCCAGTGCCGACACATTGATGACCCACAAGTATAGGGGGTGTATCGTAGTACTTTCGATAAATAGGAGTGTCGATCCCAACGAGGAGCAGAAGGTGTTGACTAGTGGTATGGAGCAGGAAATCTCTGTAAATACTTAGAAAATGGATTTTCAGGGGTTTTCTGATAAAGCAAGGAAATAAAGTGCGAGTAAATAAAATAGCAAACAATTGCAGCAAGTGGCCCAATCCTTTCTTAGCAAAGGACAAACCGGTGGAAATACTAATGAGGACCAAACGTTTTCGAGGACACATGGGAATACTGTCAAGTGCTTTCGCTTCATATAGCTGAGTAGTCTTCTTTGGTTTTATAAGTGTTGTGTGGGTGAATCTGTGCTAATGTACCTACCTTACTTGGACTAATACATACTTGTGATTAAACCCCTTGCAAGCATCCACAACTACAAGAAATCAATTAAGATATAAACCTAACCACAGCCTTAAACTCTGAGATCCTACGCTCCCTTGTGCAATGGTTTCCTAATGGGGATTCAGGTTTCTGTCACTTCGGCAACCCCACAATTAGTAGCCAAATACACAATGCATTCCCCTAGGCCCATAAATGGTGAAGTATCATGTAGTAGACGTTCACATGACACCACTAGAAGAATAGTACCACAACTTAAATACTAAACCATTGAATAATACCTCAACACAAATCAACTACTAATAACATGACTTCTCCTATGTCCTCAAGAACTAAACGAACTAATCACGAGACATCATATGGATCAAGATCAAAGATGATATGGTAATGGATAACAATCTGAACATAAACAATAATTCAATGGTTCCACTCACAAGCATCAACTACGATAGTAATCGACACCGGGAAAGTTTCCCCTAAGAACTATGCAAGATTCAACACAATTATTACAACGGGATGAAGTGGCGATGATGATGCTGATGGAGATGATGGTGTGGATGATGATGATCCCGATGAAGTCTAGCTTGATGATGGTGTTGACGGCGACGATCTCCCCTCTTCGGGAAGGAATTTCCTCGGCAGAAATCTGTCTGCCAGAGAGCTCATTCTCTCTTGGTGTTTTCCGCCCCGTGGAGGCGGCGGAATCTTTTTGTGGTCGCTCCCCGTGTATTAGGGTTTCAAGGATAAGATATAGGCGAGAGGGCAGAGCCAGAGGTGGGTCAGGTGGGCCACACCCCCTATATGCGCGGCCTAGGGTGGCTCGTGCCTTGGGGTGTGGGCCCCTTGTGGCCCACCTCCGCCTTCCCTTCTGGCATTCTTCGTCTTCTGGGAAAATGGGATCTTCCAAAGTTTTTTTGGTATTTTTCTGATCTTCGCGAAATTGCATCAAAACACCACTTTTTCCATCAGAATCCTGACTCCAGCAGTTCATCCTCCAAGAATCATCCAACATGCAAAAACAGATGAAAAGACACAAGTAACACCTCTTAATATGAAATATATCAATGAATAGAGGCAAATTATGATATAGAATGGTGGTGCAAATTGGACGTATCAACTCCCCCCAAGCTTAGACCTTCGCTTGTCCCCAAGTGAAAAATAAGCTCAGTAAACATGTCCACATGTTTATGGAGTGAAGTGTCGATAAAAATAATATGGACAACAAGCATCACACTTACCAATATACAACTCATAGAAGAAAGCAACTCACCATTATATAACTTAGCTTGCAACAAGTATAGGAGTCACAATAGAGATGCATAAAGATAAATCATAATTGGGATTGGCAAACTTTGTTCTTGGTCAGAGAACAGTTGGCAAACAGTTTTAAAGTAAAACTTTTGTAAAGAGGTTTACAACAAGAGTACTCTTTGCACAAACATAAAAGGTTTTTCACAATGATAGCTTTCAAAGTAATACTCACTTAGATAAGAGTCTTGTGCAAACAAGGAAGATAAATACCATGATTGAATAAATCATCATATGAATGCTTGAAACACAACAACTCAAATGCTTGTTGGAGATAGAGAGGAATAGGTTTACTGACTCAACTTAGAAGTAGAAGAAAGGCCGTTCATAGAGGGAAGCAGGGATTTCAAGTTCATAAAGAGCTTTCAAAAGATTATGATACTTACTAGCTTTGATCTCTCATTGTCCCTATCATAAGCATCTTGAGGTGATTAAGGTTAAAGTGCACAAAGATGGATTATATGCTTGACGAAATATAAATTGGCAATCTCATGTCCCTTGAGTGCGAGGGCCGCTCCTCATGCTACTCAACTTTAGTTAACGGTAAGTTCTTGTCATTGTAAGTACATGTGTATCATAGAGAACCACCAATAGGGTACCCCTTGCACATGATACAAGAGCTATCCCATAATCAAAATGATAAGGCAAGCAGACAGTGAGAATTTCAGCGATCTTTTTATTTGCTATTTGCATAGGTTTTTATTGCGGATGCTTCACAGATTGCTCACTATGGTTGTGCTGCAAGTTTCCACCATGATTAGGCATGGCTTAGGCTAGCGGCCCAGGCGTTTCTCTAACACATACAAAACTCCATGGACTTACAAGCTCCCCTTTTATTTCACACCGATGATATCCGCAAACAAAAGAGCATGATATCAACTGTGTACAATGTACAGGTGCAATGTTGAAAGTGTTCCCCGTGACAGCACGGTTCTGCTAATTCCAATGTATAGGTGCAAGGATATACAACTTCGATGACACCAACTTTTTAGGGGCAAGAAAATAAGGTGTGCCATCAAGTTCGTGAGAGCTTTACTAACTAGTTTTCACATAAAAAAATAATTTTAATTCGAAAGGTAGATGAAGCTTGAGAATTTACTTGGAACAACAATAATTCTAATAGGCATATATGGTGGACACAAATGGCACATGTTTTGGTTCGAAGAGGTTGGATGCATGAGAATTATGCCCTCTCAAAACAGGTTTTTGGCTAGCAAGGCTGGGTAGCAAGCAAAAGAGTGGAAGGAAACATGCAAGCATACAAGTAATAAAGTCGAACATGCAATCTTCCTTGAAGACACAAAAGATCTTAAATAAAGAATACTAAGCTTATGATCCAATCAAGAAAGAAAATAAATGATACAAAATACCTGTAAGCTTTTTCTCTTTTCCTTTCAAACCTCAAAAAATGTTGCTACTGACCAGCGCTCGGTTTGCCAAAACCAATTTAGATATAATTGATGCTCCCAAAGTGATACCAATACTAATCAACAAGATCAATCATATAATAGAGATTGCAAACTAAAATAAGAAGTGCAAAAAGTAAAAGATGATACTTCTCATTAATATTCCATAAAGGCACTCACACCAAGGGATACATACATACCAACTAAAGGAGAGATACTTCCATATGCAAAACAACCTATAAGATAACTTCTTTACCCAAGATATGAATCTACTAAAAAGATAAAAAGATAAAAGATAATGATGTGATACAGCGGCTCCCCCAAGCTTGGAACAAGCCAAGGGGATGCCAAACCTGATGATGAAATACTCCTTCGATGGTGGTGGTGTTCCCTTGTCATCGTCAGACTTTCAAGGTAAAGGCTCCCCATCCACAAAGGATGTCTTGGTTTCCACAATCCTGAAACTAGCAGCAGAGCTTATGTGATTAAATCTATCCTCATACTCAGAGTTTTGATTTTGTATGTCGTAGAGCTGTTCTTGTAATTGGTTGGTGGTCTGATGGAGTAAGAGGATTTCGTCTCGAAGCTCAGCAACCTCCTCCTTGTGCTTGGCAATGAGTTCTGAACTTATCTTATGGATGACATCCACTTCGCGTTCCGCCATCTTCTTGTACCTAAAAACTTCATGCTCCAATGCTTCCATCCTGTCTTCTAGACTGCTTTCTCCTTTAGGGCCTTGAACTTCTTTAATCCGTACCTTCCCATCCTTGAGAATCAACTCTTTGGGATGAATCTTCAACTCATGCATGTACGGGTTGAGGACATCCGCGGAGGAATCCTCCATGGGTGATCCAGAGGAAGACATTGTGGCTCCAAAACTTAGAATATGCCTGACAGAAATAGATCAAAACAAAAAACACGACGAGAACACAATATACGAACCTCGAGGGATCCGGGGGTTATATATTATGAAGTTTCAATGCATAAGGAAGGTATTGTGCGAAAACGAGGCAGAGACGGACTCCAGGGGGCTCACACCCCTATAGGTGCGGCTAGCTGGGGCCCGCGCCTAGGGTGGTGATACGCAGGAAACGTATCTATAATTTTTTATATTCCATGGTTGTTTAGTATCTACTTTGCTTTGATTTTTCTACACTTTGAGGTGTTTTATATGTTTTCTGGTACTAACCTATTAACAAGATGCCACAGTGCCAGTTGCCTGTTTTCTTCTGTTTTTGGTTCCAGAAAGGAAGAAAATCAAAATTCTTGGAATTGGACGGGACAAAAGCCAAAGTCAATATTTTACCATGGGGAACACGAAGCCGGAATACGAGACGGAGGAGAGTCACCAGGGGACACACCCCCTGGCCGCGCGGCCTGGCCTGCGCCTAGGGGGTGCCTCCACCCTGGGTGCCCCCTACCTCACCTCTTCGCCTAGAAGAAGCCCCCGATAACAAAACCCTAAGTGCCCGATCAATCTTCCACGAAACCGTCTGTAGACGCTGCCACTATCGTCCCTAATCGAGGGGATCTGAAGCTCTTCCCGGCACCCTGCCAGAGGAGAGATTGTCTCCCGGAGGCCTTCTTCTAAATCATGCCAGACTCTGGTATGAAGCATGAGTAGTTCCACCTTGGACTATGGGTCCATGTAGTAGCTAGATGGTTGTATCTCCTCCTTTGTGCTTTCATGTCTAGATCTTGTGAGCTCCGTTCATGATCAAGATCTCATCTATTTGTAATCATGCATGTTGTGTTTGCGGGGATCCGATGGATATTGAGATTAGTATGTCAGATTGATTAATGGTTTTGTCTTATTGATTCTATCATGTCTGTGTTGTTTGTGATCCTGCATGCTCTATGTTGTTAGTAGCTATCTTGGCCAAGTAGTTGCTAGTGACTCGAAGAGGGGGTATTTATGCTCGATAGTGGGTTCATGCCTCTATTTAATTTAAGGGAAGTGACGTAAATCTCTAAGGTTGGAGATGTGCTATTTCCACTAGGGAGAAAACAACGGTCTCTTGTTCATGGAACAAGTGGATTGTTGACCTTACACACTTTGCTTAAAGCAGTTGTCTGTTGCTTGCAACTTAATACTGGAGGGGGTTTGAATGATAACCCAAAGGTGGATTTCTAGTCATAGATGCAGTTGGATGGAGGTCTATGTATCTTATTGTATTGCCTAATCGAATCTCATAGGATCATGAATGCCTAGTATTGCATTGTTATGCCTTGCTCAGTCCTGTCAATTGGCCTGCTATAATTTGTTTACCCAGCATGCCATGTTTATTTATCTAAGGAGAACACCTCTAGTGAACTATAGACCCCGGTCCAATATTTACCATTGATACATCTTTCACTGTTCCACTGTTACTTGTTGCAAACCACCATTACCTTCCATACCATACAGTTAATCCTTTGTTACAGCAAACCGGTGAGATTGACAACCTCACTGTTCGTTGGGGCAAAGTCTTGAGTTTATGTTGAGAAGGTCTCCAAGTTGCTAGCAACACCTTTGAGTCGTTTCCTTCCTCCTACTGGTTCGATAACCTTGGTTTCTTACTGAGGGAAAACTTGCTACTGTGCTCATCACACCTTGATCTTGGGGTCTCCCAACAGGGTGTTGATAACACGCCTTCATCAAGATTATTCTGGCGCCGTTCCCGTGGAGGCTAAGTACGTATTCACAAGGGGAGTCCTTCTCAACCTTTCTCTTTACTTTGTTTTTGTTTTGCTTAGTTTCTTTTTCTTTTTCTCAAGAACTCCAAAAAAATTAGTTTAGTTTGGTTTGCTTTCCCTTTTCAAAAACACACAAAAAAAGTTCCTGCTCTAGTTGCTGCTGTTTTGGCTTGCTCCACTTTTGCAAAAATGAACTCCGCTGAGAACACCAAGTTGTGTGACTTCACTAGCACAAACAACATTTATTTTCTTAGCACTCCTATTGCTCCACCTGCTCCTGATGCTACATTTTATGAAATTAAGCCTGCTTTGTTGAATCTTGTGATGAGAGAGCAATTTTCTGGTGCTAGTTCTGATGATGCTGCTGCCTACCTCAATAACTTTGTTGAACTTTGTGAGATGCAAAAGTATAAGGATGTAGATGGAGATATTATTAAGCTCAAGTTGTTTCCTTTCGCCTTGAGAGGAAAAGCTAAATAATGGTGGTTATCCTTGCCTAGAAATAGTATTTATTCTTGGATTAAGTGCAAAGATGCTTTTATTGGAAAGTACTACCCTCCTGCTAAGATTATATCTATGAGAAGTGATATTATGAAATTTAAACAACTTGATAATGAACATGTTGCTCAGGCTTGGGAAAGAATGAAATCTTTGGTTAAGAATTGTCCCACTCATGGACTTACTGCTTGGATGATTATCCAGACTTTTTATGCATGTTTGAACTTCTCTTCAAGAAACTTGTTGGATTCAGCTGCTGGAGGTACCTTTATGACCATCACCTTAGGTGCTGCAACAAAACTCCTTGACAATATGACGGTTAATTATTTTGAATGGCACACTGAGAGAGCTCCACATGGTAAGAAGGTAAATTCTGTTGAAGAAACCTCCTCTTTGAGTGATAAGATTGATGTTATCATGGCTATGCTGGTTAATGGGAAAACTCCTTTAGATCCTAATAATCTTCCCTTAGCCTCTTTGGTTGCTCAAGAAGAGCAAGTTGATGTGAACTTCATTAGAAACAACAATTTCAACAACAATGCCTATAGGAATAATTTTGGTAGTAACAACAATTATATGCCTTATCCTCCTAATAATGGAATTACCTATGGAAACTCCTACTGCAATACTAAAAGTGTCCCCTATGAACTTGAAGTCATGCTCAAAGACTTTATTAGTAAACAAACCACTTTCAACAAGACCGTGGAGGAAAAGCTTTTGAATGTTGAGAAAAATATTTCCTCTTTGTTTGAAGCACAGTCCTATTTGATTAATAAAATGTCTGCTAAACCTGAAACTTTGGAAAATACCTTTGCTGCTACTCATGCCATACAAGTTACTATTGATGAAAATGTTAGACTGTTAGCCCAACTCCATGCTAAGTGGGAAAGAGAAGCTGAAATTGCTAGAAACAATAGTGTGTGCACCATCACCACCACCAATATGGATGCCACTAAACCACAAGAAGTCCCTATTCCTCCTCCTACAATGCCTAAACCCAATGAGTCTACTACTAGTGATGCTAAGATTGATTTTTATCTTGATGGTTGCAATATTTCTGAAGTGATTATGTTCCTACAAAAGCTTGCTAGAAGTCCTGATGCTAGTGATATGCATGTAGCTTTCACCAAACACATTATAGATGCTCTTATTAAAATTAAGGAAAGAGAAGTAGAAGCACAAAGCCTCTATTCCTAGGAAAGTAGAAGATAGTTGGGAACCCATTATTAATATGCAAGTGAATGACTTTCATCTCAAAGCTTCATGTGACCTTGGTTCTAGTGTATCTATTATGCCTAGAAAGATTTATGAAATGCTTGATTTGCCACCTTTGGAAGATTGTTATTTGGATGTCCCACTTAATGATAATGCTAAAAACTCATGGGGAGTGTTAATGATGTTCATATTATGGTTAACAATGCTTATGTCCCTATTGATTTCTATGTTTTGGATGTTGAATACAATGCTTCTTGTCCTATTACTTTGGGAAGACCTTTTCTTAGAACTGTTGGTGCCATCATTGATATGAAAGAAGGCACCATTAAATATCAATTTCCATTCAAGAAAGGTATTGAACACTTCCCTATGAGGAGAGAGAAGTTGCTTTTTGCCCCTCCTTTGAAAGCAAGGTTTGATGTTAATGCTTCTTCATTTGAAAACACTTGATTCTTGCTTCTTGTGCCTAACTTAAAGGCATTAAAGAAACATACTTGTTGGGAGATAACCCAAGAGTTTTCTTGAGTCTTGGAAGTTATTACTTCAGTAATGACCTCTCCTTATCCTTTTTGTTTGCTTTTTGTTCGAAGAATGATCTCTAATGACAGGGAAGTAAGATTTGGGGAGTTGTTGTCCCGAAACAGATTTTTGTGCTCCACCGTAAAAATTCGCGAGGAATCTCTGTAAGTCGGATTGAGCTGATATTTTACAAATAAATCCCCCAGTATGTTAGATAACTTTCGTTAGTTAAACACTTTTTGATTTGAGCAACAGAATGTATTTGAAAAAAATCGGTTTCTACCTGCTGGTCTGTTTTGACAAATTTCTGCCATTATTTGCATTTGCTTCTTATTGATTCCTTTTTGGGTTCTTTTTGGGAAATTGAACTTCTTGAGGGAATTGGTACAGTATCTTGTATTTTTAGTGAAAGTTTTGCTGTTCCAAAGCTAAGCCTAAAGGTCTATTATCCTTTGAATACACTAATGTTGCTAATGAAGATTGTGTGAAGTTTTGTATGAAGGAAAATTTTCAGGTGTAGAGAGAGAATGATGCAATGAGATGAAGAATGGAAAAAATCTCAAGCTTGTGGATGCCACCCGGTGTCATCCCAAGAAATATCCAAGAGGTACAAGCGTCAAATCTTGGGGATGCCCAAGGCATCCCCTTCTTCATCAATAAAAAGCTCAGGTCTTTCTAGACACTTCGTTTTTATTGTTTCATGCACTGTTGTGTTGTTCTTGGAGCATCTTAGTTTTTTTGGTTTGATTAGTTTGCTTGAATAAAGTAGTTTGTATCCCTGTTCTCGCTGTGTTGTTTCAAATAAGTTGATTGGTGTTGGAAAGGAGTAGAAAGTTCTTGCTTGAGTAGTACAAGAGGAGTTTGCTTTGACTGTGACTTAGACTTTATCATATCATGCTAGGTGTTGTTTTGACCTTATGCTTAGTGATTATTGTTGTAGCATGAAGGAATCATGCATTGTTTTAGCATACAAAAGCATAGTATTGTGGTATTCTCCTTTGATGCTTTGTTTGGGTTGACTTGGCACATGCTTACACCATGTTATGACTATGACAAGTCACCATAGCCTCTATGATCATTTATTCCTTGACTTGTAGTACCACTTTATGCTTTGATTAGTAATGTTTTGTCACTCTGCATGATTATGGCCATTATTTCTCTCTTAGTTGGTTGATCCCAGTCTTTTGCTAGCCTCTGCTTGTATGAGTAAGCTCTACCCATGCATCCAACTCACAAGAAACCAAGTTATTCCAAAGTGTCCACTATAAATTCCTATGCATGGTGTGTTACACCATTCCAAGTATATTCTTGTTTTCATCTATCTTCCAATTAAAAAGTATTTTTTTATGTGAAAACTTAGTGATTAAAGCTCTCACAAACTTGATGGCACACTTTATATTTCTTGCCCCTAATAAACTTGAACCATTGTTTCATCTATGTTGTAAATGTTTGCACTTATACATTGGAATTAGCAGAACCGTGTTGTCATGGGGAACGCTTTCAACATTGCACTTGTACTTTGTACACAATTGATATCATGCTCTCTTGTCTATGTATGTCGCCGGTGTGAAATAAAAGGGGAGCTTGTAAGTCCATGGAGTTATGTATGTGTGTTAGAGAAACTCCTGGGCTGCTAGCCTAAGCCATGCCTAATCATGGTGGAAACTTGCAGCATCACCATAATGACATCTATGAAGCTTTCTTCTTATAAAAAAGAGATAGACTTATTGAAAAGAGGAAAGAGAGAGAAAAAGCACCATATTCCCATGGTAAATAAGAAAATTGATGAGATGTTCATTGTCTGCTTGCCTTGTCATTTTGATTATGGGATAGCTCATGTATCATGTGCAAGGGGTACCCTATTGGCGGTTCTCTATGATACACATGTACTTACTATGACAAGAACTTACAGGTGACTAAAGTTGAGTAGCATGAGGTGCGGCCCTCGTATTAAACGGACATGAGATTGCCAACTTATACTTTGTCAAGCATATACTCCATAGTTTGTTCTCTTTAACTTTAATCACTTCAAGATGCTTATGATAGGGGCAATGAGGGCTGAAAGCTAAAAAGTCAATATTTTACCGTGGGGAACATAAAGCCGGAATACGAGACGTAGGAGAGTCACCAGGGGGACACACCCCCTAGCCGCGCGGGTGGGCTCACCCCGCGCTTGGGGGGTGCAGTCGCCCTGGCGACACCCCTGCCTCGCCTCTTCGCCTATAATGAGTACCCGATGCCTAAACCCTAAGTACCCGATCAATCTTCCACGGAACCGTCTGTAGCCGCCGCCACCATCGTCCCTAGATCAGGGGGATCTAAAGCCCTTCCCGGCACCCTACCGGAGGAGAGATCGTCCTGGAGGTCTTCTTCTTCATCATGCTAGCCTCCGGTATGAAGCGTGAGTAGTTCCACCTTGGACTATGGGTCCATGTAGTAGCTAGATGGTTGTATCTCCTCTTTTGTGCTTTCATGTCAAGATCTTGTGATCTCCGTTCATGATCAAGTTCATCTATTTGTAATCATGCATGTTGTGTTTGCGGGGATCTGATGGATATTGAGATTACTATGTCAGATTGATTAATTGTTTTGTCTTATTGATTCTATTATGTATGTGTTGTTTGTGATCTTGCATGCTCTCCGTTGTTAGTAGCTATCTTGGCCAAGTAGTTGCTTGTGACTCGAAGAGGGGGTATTTATGCTCGATAGTGGGCTCATGCCTCTATTTAATCTAAGGGAAGTGATAGAAATCTCTAAGGTTGTAGATGTGCTGTTGCCACTAGGGAGAAAACAATGGTCTCTTGTTCATGGAACAAGTGGATTGTTTACCTTACACACTTTGCTTAAAGCAGTTATTTGTTGCTTGCAACTTAATACTAGAGGGGATTCAGATGATAACCCAAAGGTGGATTTCTAGTCATAGATGCAGTTGGATGGCGGTCTATGTATCTTATTGTATTGCCCAATCGAATCTCATAGGATCATGAATGCCTAGTATTGCATTGTTATGCCTTGCTCGGTACTATCAATTGCCCTGCTGTAATTTGTTTACCCAGCATGCCATGTTTGTTTATCTAAGGAGAACACCTCTAGTGAACTATGGACCCCGGTCCAATCTTTACCATTGATACATCTTTCACTGTTCCACTGTTACTTGTTGCAAACCACCATTACCTTGCACACCATATAGTTAATCCTTTGTTACAGCAAACCGGTGAGATTGACAACCTCACTATTCGTTGGGGTTAAGTCTTGAGTTTGTGTTGTGCAGGTCTCCAAGTTGATAGCAACACCTTTGAGTCGTTTCCTTCCTCCTACTGGTTCGATAACCTCAGTTTCTTACTGAGGGAAAACTTGTTGCTGTGCTCATCACACCTTGCTCTTGGGGTCTCCCAATGGGGCGTTGATAACACGCCTTCATCAGGTGGGTGTGGCCCACCTAGCCTCAGTTTCCTCCTCTGTTTCGTCTCGCAACCTTCCGTATGTAATAAAAACATCAAAAATATAAAAAGATCGGGTTTTCACGAACCTTCAGTTTGCAGCACTTTTACCTACTCAAAAATGAACTTTGCAGATTTTGGTGTTTGGTTTCTGATAAATTCTTCCGTAGTTACCATTTGAATAATATTAACATCTTCATTATAAGAATATCTAGAAATATAATGTTTGAGCCTTTGACCATTCACCACCTGTGTAGTGTTGTCCTTCAAAGAATATATGTTGATAGCCCCTGAATGATACACTTCCTCAATAATAAAAGGTCCTTCCCATTTTGAGAGTAGTTTCCCTGCAAAAAATCTAAGACGAGACCTATACAAAAGAACTTTCTCACCAACATGGAATTCCCTTTTGAGAATTCTCCTATCATGCCATCGTTTTACTTTTTCCTTAAAAGTCTAGCATTTTCATAAGCTTCACTTCTCCACTCATCTAAAGTACTTAAGTCAAGCAATCTTTTCTCACCAGCAAGTTTAAAATCTCTATTCAGTTCTTTCACTGCCCAATAAGCTTTGTGTTCTAATTCTAGAGGCAAGTGACAAGCTTTCCCATAAACCATTTTGTAAGGAGACATTCCCATAGGATTTTTAAAAGCAGTTCTATAAGCCCATAAAGTGTCGTTCAAATTTTTATCCCAATTCTTCCTAGATCTATTAACAGTCTTCTGCAAGATAGATTTAATTTCTCTATTGGAAAGTTCTACTTGCCCACTGGTTTGGGGGTGATAAGCTGAAGCAATTCTATGGTTAACATCATATTTAGCAAGAGTCTTCCTAAAACCACCATGAATAAAATGAGAACCTCCATCAGTCATGAGTTATCTAGGCACACCAAACCTAGGAAAAATAATATCTTTAACCATTTTTAAAGAGGTCTTACCATCGGCGCTGTTTGTAGGTATGGCTTCTACCCACTTTGTAACATAGTCAACAGCAACAAGAATATGAGTATACCCTTTTGAAGGAGGAAAAGGACCCATAAAGTCAAATCCCCAACAATCAAAAGGTTCAATAACAAGAGAATAATGCATAGGCATTTCATTGCGTCTAGAAATGTTACCAACTCTTTGACATTCATCACATGATAAAATAAATTTCCTTGCATCCTTGAAAAGAGTAAGCCAATAAAATCCAGATTGTAATTTTTTTTGTGTAGTTCTATCCCCAGCATGATGTCCTCCATAAGCACTGCCATGGCATTTTCTCAATATCTCGTATTGTTCATACTGTGGAACACATCTTCGCATAATACCATCTACTCCTTCTTTATATAAATGTGGGTCATCCCAAAAGTAATGCCTTAGATCATAAAATAATATTCTTCTTTGTTGGGATGTAAAGGTTGGAGGTAAATACTTGGAAACAATAAAGTTAGCATAATCAGCATACCAAGGAGTCTCATGCAGGTTTACCCTTATTGCAGCCAACTTCTCATTTGGAAAACTATCATTAACAAGCATAGGGTCAAAAGAAATGTTTTCAAACGAGATAAATTGTCAACAACAGGATTTTCAGCACCTTTCCTATCTACAATATGCAGATCAAACTCTTCTAAAAGCAACACCCACCTAATAAGCATAGGCTTAGCATCTTTCTTTGTCATAAGGTACTTAATAGCAGCATGATCAGTATGAATAGTAACATTTGAATCGACAATATAGGGCCTAAACTTATCACAAGCAAAGATTATAGCTAAGAACTCCTTTTCAGTAGTAGCATAATTCTTTTGAGGAGCATCTAGAGTCTTGCTAGCATAATGAATAACATTCAATTTTTATCAACGTGTTGCCCAAGGATAGCGCCCACAGCAAAATCACTAACATCACATATAATTTCAAAAGGTAAATTCCAATCAGGTGGTTGAACAATAGGAGCAGTAGTCAAAGCTTTCTTCAAAGTTTCAAAAGCTTCCTTACAATCATCATCAAAAACAAAAGGTACATCTTTTTGAAGAAGATTAGTAAGGGGCTTTGAAATTTTGGAGAAATCTTTAATAAACCTCCTATAGAAACTAGCATGACCAAGAATACTACGAATACCTTTTATGTCTCTCGGGCAAGACATCTTCTCAATTGCTTCAATTTTTGCTATGTCTACTTCAATACCTCTTTCAGAAATTTTGTGTCCAAGAACAATTCCTTCATTAACCATGAAGTGGCATTTATCCCAATTAATAACAAGGTTAGTATCTTCACATCTCTGCAAAAATTTATCAAGGTTGTGCAAACAATTATCAAAAGAAGTTCCATAGATGGAAAAGTCGTCCATGAAAACTTCCACAATTTCTTCACAAAAACCATGAAAGATAGCACACATACATCTCTAAAAGGTAGAAGGAGAATTACATAAACCAAAATGCATACTCCTATAGAATAAGTTCCATAAGGACAAGTGAAGGTAGATTTCTCTTGGTCTTGTGCTCTCACAGCGATTTGAGAGAACCCAGAATAACCATCAAGAAAACAAAAGTGGGTCTTTTTAGACAACCTTTCTAGCATTTGATCAATAAAAGGCAGAGGATAATGATCTTTCTTAGTATCTTTTATTAACCTTTCTAAAATCAATGCACATCCTATAACCAACCACTACTCTTTGGGGTATAGCCTCATTATTTTCATTAGGCACAACAATAATTCCCCCTTTCTTTGGGACACAATGAACATGGCTAACCCATTGACTATCAGCAATAGGGTAAATAATACCAGCATCAAGGAGTTTTAATACCTCATTTCTTACCACATCCTTCATCTTAGGATTTAAACGACGTTGGTGTTCAACCACTGGTTTTGCATCAGATTCTACATTAATAGCATGTTGACATATAGTGGGAGAAATCCCTTTTAAATCATCAAGAGTATACCCCATATCTCCTCGGTGTTTCTTCAATATTTCCAATAACCTTTCCTCTTCCTTTCCTGAAAGTTTAGAACTAATAATAACAGGATATATTTTCTTATCATCTATATAAGTATATTTAAGATCATCAGGTAGAGGTTTTAATTCGAAAACAGGGTCCCCTTTAGGTGGTAGTGTGGTACCCAAATCTTCCATCGGTAGATTATGCTTAAGTAACTCAGGTTGACGAAGGAAAACCTCGTCAATCTCATTTCTTTTCTTCATGAAGACCTTGCTTTCATGATCTTCCATAAACTGCTGCAAGGCATTGTTAGGAGCAAGAGAAATAGCAGAAAGTTATTCAACCCTGAAAACTTCATTAGGCAATTCGTTTTCATAAGGAGTTTTAGCAAATTTGGAAAAATTAAACTCATACGATTCTCCATCAAACTTAGTCAAAACTTTATCCTTCCTACAATCTATAATAGCCCCATAAGTATTCAAGAAAGGTCTACCAAAGATAATAGGACAGGTTTTACTAGCTTCAGAACCAAGCACTAGAAAACCAGCAGGATACTTAATCTTACCGCAAAGAACCTCCACGTCTCTTACAATGCCAATTGGACAAACTATCTATCTATTAGCAAGGTGAATAACCACATCAATGTTCTTAAGTTCACAAGGACCAATTTCATGCATAATTTCCCTGTAAAGCTCATAAGGAATATCACTAGAACTAGCACCAATGTCACATATACCATAATAGCAATGATCACCAATTCTAACAGAAAGCACGGGGACACTAGCTTTTCTAGGATGAGAGACAATATTAGAAGCATCTTCACAGAAGACAATGTGCTCATCCTCTATATTTTTAGTGACAAGATCTTTCACAATAGCTACCACGGGTTCAATGTTTATTTGCTCATCGGGTTCCACAGTTTTCTTTGCACTTTTGCTAACCACATCAGCTATGATAGAATGTTCCTTTACCTTAGCAGGAAAAGGGATTTTCTCAACATAAGGTTCAGGCAAGATAGGATCAACAGTACAAACTTCAATGCTAGCAGGAACATGGGTAACAATATCTTTATAAGGAGAATGGTACTTGTCCCACTCCTTTTTGGGAATTTCGATATAAGAGGCAAAAGCCTTAAAACATTTTGCAAGAACTTGAGAATCAATACCATACTCAGTACTAATATCATGGAAATCATCAGTTCCCATAAAGGATTTAATGCATTCATAATCATAATTTATACTTGACTTTCTTCCTTTGTTATTCTCCCATGCTTCAGTGTTCTCTTGAATACGGTCTAGGAGATCCCATTTAGCTTCTTCCTTCATATGTGTGAATGATCCAGCATAGGAAGAATCTAGTAAATCTTTATCATGAAGAGAAAGCCTTCCATAAAAGTTATTGATAATAATATTGTTATGGAGTTCATGAATAGGACATTTAAGCATTAGTAGCTTCAATCTCCCCCAAGCTTGAGCTGTACTCTCTCCATCACGAGGCCAAAAGTTATATATTAGATTCCTATCCTTATGAATCTCACTGGGAGGATAGAATTTAGAATAAAAGAGAGGTACTATTTCCTCCCATTCCATGGATTGTCCATTCTTCAGCAGCTTATACCATTCTTCAGCTCTTCCTTTCAATCATATAGAGAGTAACTTATTCTTCACCTGTTCAGTTGTGATACCTGCACACTTAAACAACCCGCATAATTCATGGATAAAAAGCAAGTGATCACCTGGATGGACAGTTCCATCCCCTAAATAATAATATCCATAACACGCTCAACAATACTTGAAGGTATCTTAAAAGGATCTATCTCAACAGGCGGTGGTTCATCTACTACCCTAACAGTTGTAGTAGTTTTCCCAAACATAAAACCAAGTGGGTTATCCATATTGGAAACAAAGTAACAAACAGAAATAAAAAACAATACTCACAGGAAAGTTTCCTTTATCAGTTCCACTCTTCAATAGCGCTTCACTCCCCAGCAACGGTGCCAGAAAATAGTCTTGATGACCCACAAGTATAGGGGGTGTATCGTAGTACTTTCTATAAATAGGAGTGTCGATCCCAACGAGGAGCATAAGGTGTTGACTAGTGGTATGGAGCAGGAAATCTCTATAAATACTTAGCAAACGGTTTTTTAGGGGGTTTCTGATAAAGCTAGGAAATAAAGTGCGAGTAAATAAAACAACAAACAATTGCAGCAAGTGTTCCAATCCTTTCTTAGCAAAGGACAAGCCGGTGGAAATACTAATGAGGACCAACGTTCTCGAGGACACATGGGAATACTGTCAGGTGCTTTCGCTTCATATAACTGAGTAGTCTTCTTTGGTTTTATAAGTGTTGTGTGGGTGAACCTATGCTAATGTACCGACCTTAATTGGACTAATACATACTTATGATTAAACCCCTTGCAAGCATACGCAACTACAAGAAAGCAATTAAGATATAAACCTAACCACAGCCTTAAACTTTGAGATCCTACGCTCCCTTGTGCAATGGTTTCCTAACGGGGGTTCAGGTTTTGTCACTCTAGCAACCCCACAATTAGTATCCAAATACACAATGCATTCCCCTAGGCCCATAAATGGTGAAGTACCATGTAGTCGACGTTCACATGACACCACTAGAATAAAAGCACCACAACTTAAATACTAAATCATTGAATAATACCTCAACACAAATCAACTACTAACAACATGACTTCTCCTATGTCCTCAAGAACTAAACGAACTACTCACGAGACATCATATGGATCAAGATCAAAGATGATATGGTAATGGATAACAATATGAGCATAAACAATAATCCAATGGTTTCACTCACAAGCATCAACTACAATAGTAATCAACACCGGGAAAGTTTCCCCTAAGAACTATGCAAGATTCAACACAATTGTTACAGCGGGATGAAGTGGTGATGATGGTGCTGATGGAGATGATGGTGTGGATGATGATGATCCCGTTGAAGTCTATCTTGATGATGGTGTTGATGGCGACGATCTTCCCTCTCCGGGAAGGAATTTCCCCAGCAGAAATTTGTCTGTCGGAGAGCTCTTTCTCTCTCGGTGTTTTCCGCCCCGCAGAGGCGGCGAAATCTTTCTATGGTCGCTCCCCGTGTATTAGGATTTCGAGGAGAAGATATAGGTGAGAGGGTGGAGCCAGAGGTGGGCCAGGTGGGCCACACCCCCTATAGGGTGGCCCGCGCCTGGGGGGTGTGGGCCCCCTGTGGCCCAACACCGACTCCCCTTCTGGCATTCTTCATCTTCTAGGAAAATAGGATTTTCCGTAGTTTTTCTGGTGTTTTTTTGATCTTCGCGAAATTGCATCAAAACACTGCTTTTTTCATCAGAATCCTGACTCCGGCAGTTCATCCTCCAAGAATCATCCAACATGCAAAAACAGATAAAAAGACATAAGTAACACCTCTTAATATGAAATATATCAATGAATAGAGGCAAATTATAATATAGAATTGTGATGCAAATTGGACGTATCACATATGTGCCATGCCATGTCCATTCCGGGTGACACGCGCCATGCTCCACATGTCCCGCCACTGACCCGCACACATCCTGTCCACTGGTATTTTTCTGATCTTCACGAGGATCGGCTTTGATACCACTTGTAACACCCTGTCCATTGGGCCTCGGGGTGTCACTCCTGGTAGCTTAATAGGATATCTAGTCTGGCCCCACAGACCAACATTAGTCTTTTTTGCGCACTTTGTCCTCACCCATGCGCACCCGGTTACCCACTTCCCGGTCGGTCACCCATCCTAGAATTGCTCTAGGCCAAGCACGCTTAACCTTAGAGTTCTTTTCAAAATTAGCTTCCGAAAATAAGTTGCAACTTGCTGGTATGAGTATCCTATCAATCATATTAAGTCATGTGCTTGGATCTTACGGTTCTTTTCTTCGTCAAGATGAGAGACCAGCTTACGATTTTGCACCCTCTCATCTATTCTAACAACATTTCTATCATGGAACATTATATAACATTTGTGAGATGTTGTGACAACTCTTCATATTTTCATGCCATAAATCCACAGTTCATCAATTCCTATAAGGTACATATTGCAAACAAGTTTTAAATTAACTCACATGTGACTTATACACATGGGTTACGTCTACTAACTCACATATGACTTATATACATGGGTTACGTATACTATACCACTGCTAGTCAAATATAATACAAATGATAAATCGAATAAGTCATATACTTATCTAATGAAATCATCTATGTTTATTGCACTGAAGCAAATACATAATAGAACTAACCTGGGAACAATAGAATTGAATAACTGAACAAGTTGCCACATTTGGACTAACCACATTGCAGTATTTTATAGTGAACTGAAACTAATCCACCTTAACAGAAATGAAATAAACTTAATTAAGGTATGCACATTCTGAAATAAGACAATGTACTTACATTCTCAAGTGGGAACATATAAAACCTACGTCGGGTGTTGCTACCTTCAAATGTCACACATTGGAGTAGAGCCAATTTGTGGACGCGACACTTCACGTCGCAATCCACGGCTATTCCGGATCATCCACATGGTATGGAGCATAATCGAGGTTAGCGAGGTCCTGATCCACCAAAAATCACATAGAAATTCAAAATGAATCAGCTGAAATCGAAAATTCTCAAATCAGAATACAAACCCCAACCCTAGAAATTGAGCTTGCTTACCCCTAGCAGGGAAGGGCTCAAACTCTCTCCTTCATTCCAACTAGGCATCGCGGACATAGCGACAACGCCTCCCATAGTTGGCAGCGGTGCATCAAGCACGAGTGCAAGGACGAGTGACCTGAGGCAACGGCGCTAGCGTTTTGTCTGCAAGAACAACCTAACGGGTGCCCGTTAACAGCCATGTCATCCTGATTAGTGGTCATGTGATGTAAGAAAGGTCGTTAACCATGCCAAACGACTAGTTCAGTGTTATTTTCAACGATCAGCCCTAGAACCGGTGGTGATTTTTCAAATTTCTGAATCTTGGTGGTTTTTTGCGGCCTTTGTCTTAAATATGGCGGTTTCTGCATTTTTCCCCTAAAAAAACATTGAAGTGGACAGTTGTCTCTTAAAATTTAATTTCTCCTACATAACATGCTAAGACACTATGCATTATGAAATGCCTAATAAGGTATTGCAGTTTTACTAAATATATGAAATTACCGAAACAACATGGGCATAGTAAAAGAGCCCTAAAAGAACGACAACTACAATAGGGCGAGGGACAAACGACAAGTGTTTGTGAAAGCATCGTGATACATGACATTGCACTAATTGAATAACTGTAATAATGCTTTTTTTAGCTCATAAGGGCATGTACAATGCTAGAGAAGGTATGTCTTCTCTTAGTTCTCCATATTATTTAGAGAAGACAAAATATATAACTTGTACAACCTATTATCTATTACTGCTATCTCTAACAATTAATAAGAATTAACTATTTTTAGTAACAAATTGGTTGACTAAATGAAGACATATGGTACAATAGAGAAAATAGTCTTTTCTTATTTTTAAGAGATCATCCCTTAGCTAAGGAAAGACAACATTTTCCTTCTTGTTTTTCTCTCCTTCAACTAAGCAAAAATCCAACATGGCAAGCATAAAGAAAGGCTGACGTCACCGCATTGTAGTGTAATAATGCTAAAGATAAGGTACAAACCGGAAACAAACTGTTCTACCGTATTAGTTTTTATTGGTAGTATGTGAAAATTGAGAGCTGCGAGAGAGAACCAACCCGTGATTGGATGGTTAGGAGGGCAGTGGTACCCCCATGCCACCAGAGTTCAAATCCTAGGTTTGATGCTTTGGTGTCTCATAAAGCGGAATATTCTTTTAGTAGGAGGCGACTTTTCCGTCGATAGTGAGGCGTCTGCGGTGACTTCGTCAATCTCAAGACCCGGATAGGGTGTGCGTGTGTGTTCATAGGGTTGAGTGTATGTACGCATTCTTTGCGTCTGCGTCTGTATTGTGTTTCTAGAAAAAATTGAGAGCTTTGAAGCTCTTTTTTTTCTACTAGCGAGAAAAAGGACTTCCCACCGGTTCAGGAAGTGACAGAGAAGCCAGATCAAAAGTGCAGGCTACGGTTAGGCGGACTCCGGCAAAATAGGTAAAGCCCTTCGTCGTCGGCGCATTATCATTATTTTCCAACAGTAATCCCATGACGATTTTGTCAAGAAATTATGCCCAGATGCAAGACGCCAAAGATATGGCTACTGTACAGCGGGTAATGGTGCCAGATCCGGGGGTGGACACGCGGAGCGCGATCGGCTACGCCCCGCGCCTGGAGACGGCGGAGACGCGCTCGGTCCCGCCCAGCGCATGCACCCGCCTGCCTACCCTGGCCGCTACCCCATGCCAATGCCATGCCCGCCCGCCCACCGCACTGATTGGCACCGCACCGCAGGCACTGTTCGGCTCACCCGTCGTTCCGCCCCGCCTGCCGTGCCTAGCCAGGCCGGGGCGAGTTTAATGAGCGGCGCGCGCCACGGCGAAGGCCCCCCATCGTTCTCTTTTCCGGTGCGCGGTGGGCCGCGGCTCGCTCGGGGCGACGGGTGCGCTGCACCCGACGAATGATTGATCCGTTCGTTGCCCTCTCACTTTTGCCCGTCTATCACCCGTCGGTCGATCCGTCCGTCCATCCATCCATCGGAACTTTTATTTACTCCCGCCAATCTCAGTGCTCCTTGGATCGATCGATCGATCGCTGAGGCCACGATCCGCTCACGTGTTTTTAATGCTGTTTTGATGAGCAGAATCGGAGAGGGGGGGCTACTCTATATATCTGGGACCTCGATCGGACATGCCGCCGCGCGCCCGGGGCCTCCCGCGTACGGAACCATGAACCCGATCCTGTGCGCTCTTTTGGCTCTGTTGCGTGATGCATGAACATCTAACATGCATGCATGCACCCCGATCTGACAAGAAAAGAGAGGGAGCATCGATGATGCGTGCAATCAGTTCAGTTGTTTCAGCTAGCTGACAGGCTGTGTGTATGATGGTCACTGTATACGTACAATCATCTGAACAGGTGCCGTCTTGCATTATGCAGCAGTCGTACCCTATCCCGATCCGGACGGGAGAAGCCACTCTTTGCGATGAGAGAGTAATATGCCACGTTCTGCTCCTTCTACCTGTTCCTTACATATATACGTCGCTGTCGCTCAAAAGCCAGCCGATGGACTTATGGATGATGGAAGCTTAACATAAGCACGTACTACTACATTAGCATGCGTAACTAACGTAACGGCTTATATATGCTGACAGCACGGCCATGTCGCTGTGCTGATGCCGCAACTGTAACTGTATACTATTCTCGAATTGGTGGCATTCTAGAATCTTTTCAAGACCAACTTGCTTCTAGAATCTGCTTGTGTGGCGGCGCGGCGCGCGTTTGACAACTCCAAATTTTAAATCCCCAAGATGTTAAGCAATGCGCACGCAGCTATATCTTGTTATTTCGTCTGCAGTGACGTCCGACGGCTAGCTCGCGCGGTTCAGTGAGTCCAAATGAATTGGATTCAGGCACGAAAGCAACATTGAGAAAGACTGAACTAGACGTGAACCCCAGGTTGTTGGTGCCCATGTCGGCCGGCTAGATCAGCGCTCACGTCACAACAGAAGCAGACTCACATTCACGAACGCACGGGCGAGCAGTGGACTCTTCTCGCACGCCCGTGTCAAGCATCAACCACAGCGAGCAAGCTCTCGAGCGTTTCCATATGCACCAATTGGACGACGCCACGTACGGTACGGTGGACCATGCGGCCTTAATTTGCAGCAACAGGTTGATCTGGACGTGCGTACGCTCGAGAAAGTCAATCTGGTCTCTGCTTCACGGGAACCAGGCTGCGTTTCCAAGCTAGTTGACGGAACAATGGTCCTTGCACGCGCTGACAGGACTCAGAGGAGGAAATAGTCAGCGCTATCATAGTACTACTCTACTGTCCTGTCATGGATGGGAAGGCAGAGCACTGTACTGCCGCAGAGTCAACCTGCAAAGTAACAAACCGGTGGCAGTGGGTGGTGATCTTAAATAAACAGGGAAGCTAGTGTACGGATGGTAGTTAGTAGCCCATGGTTTTCTATTTTCAGTTTGTCTTCACAGGATTCAGAGATTGGTGTGTTCTAGACAGGACAAAGCAGTGCGGTGGTGAACACATTTTCGCAAAAAACAAAAACAAAAAAACGTGAACACGGTGCAGGCTTTCAGGCCTTCACTCACAAAAATAAGAAAGGAAAGACACTTCAGGGCTAAAGGCCATACGCTAATATCGCGTGGGCTTCACACGCGGAATTGCGGATCCGATGCGGGCCAAGTTATTAAGCGAACATGTTTCGATACTTCCCGATATGCGGCCGTGTTCGTAAGGATTCCTGGCCCATTAGACTGCTTGTAGAAATACTGCTGCCTACGAGGTCAAGATTTCTTCCCTCAGAAAAAAAAACGAATTTAAGAGCCCAAGGGCGATTGCATGACAAGTAGAATTACGATTTTTTTTATAAAGTCCTTAAACAATTTTGGGTTGTAGTTCTAGGGTAAGTAAGAAACAAACAAATGTCCAAAAAACGCAAGACAAGAAAGGTTGAAAGGAAGTAGGACTGAAACTCGTGGGAGCACTCTAGTACAACTCCCTCGAAACAGGGGCAGAGGCAACATTGAACAAAAAAGGGGAGGAGGCAAGCTAATTTTCATATAAGGCGGCCTAAGCTAATCTTTCACTGATTAACCCCTCTAATCACCTCTAAAACTAGAGTTTCTTTTTTCTACACGTTGGCATAATTATAAATCAACACTTTTAACTCGATGTGGGGATGAACGCCCTTCAAACTAGTCCCAAGAGACACGCGATCGGTGGCGATGAACTAAGCAGACTATACTAAAGATGGCTCGCAATTCGATGATTGTGGTGGCTTCTGGAGAAGTGCATGAGGTGCATCGATGAGGGTCTGCTAGACCGGATATGTGCTCCCGATTCGTCATAGAGTGACACGGTGATGCCTCCAGTACCTAGCTGGTGGGGCATTGTTTGTATTTTTAGGGCATAAGGCCCTAATGATCTGACCTTCCCTATTGTCGGTTTTGTAAATGTTGTGTGGTGGCTTCAGATTGTTTGATGTATGTTCTTGCCAAACTTTTGTTGAAAATACAATAGAGGCTCATATGCATATTTTCGATAAGCGACCTCCTTTTCAAAAGATTCCCGGATATGCAGTTATCCATGGAGTCATCTCGTCGAGGAGGTACCAAGGAGGACAGAATTGTGTGCTCGAACCTTGAGGACGAGATGAGGAGAGGGAGGAGGGCTTGGGGAGGTCAATGACGCCATCTCGTTGAGCGTCATGACCTCTGCGTGCGTGCGTGTGTGCGTGCGCGCGTGTGTGTGTGCAAGCCCACGTGGAGGGTGAGAGGCAAAGGACTACGGCGGCTAGGTCAGAAGGCTAGGGCATATTTCCCTTGGAGTTATTTGTACATGTCAGGCTTTCTCGATTTAGTTCTCGTATTTGGAATTTGCTGAATTTTGTCCATATATTTGTAAATTTAGTCCAATTCAATGTTTGTCGTTGAATTTGACCTGACGCAGACGACACATGGACTAGAATCTTGCAAAAACACCCTACCACATTCGAGAAAATTACAAAAAAAAACATAATTGAGGCTATGGCTTAAAATATAGGAGGCGGACGTTACACGACTTGCTCTGTTGGTCGTGTCCCTCGTCAAGACAAGTCAGCATGACTTCTCATTTGAGGCCCACGTCTCCGGTGCGAAGGACACCTGTCACATCCCAAATTTTAGATTTGGTCTTGCATATCATTCATATCATTGCATCATGCTTTACCATGCATTACCGTCGAGTAGAGAGGATCGACGAAACGCTATTTGCAAAACCCCGTTTTTGTTTCGCTTCGAGGTTTCTGCGGGGAGCTTTAGAGGGACTTGCAACAACCACCTCTGTAGGTTCGAGTTTTCGCACAAACTTCGACTGAAGGTTGTTCCCCTCGACGACAATCTTAACCGTCGTAGGCGCGAAAATCGCTCAAATCAGAGTTCGTATGCAAAAGACTCGGACGTTTTAGTAAACCGCCGGAAAACGGTCCGAAAATCCGGACCGATTTCCGAATCGGAGTCAAATCTGGACCGTTTCTTTTTAGTTTTTTTTTCCGCGCAGGATACTTTTTAAGTGGGGCCCTGCCTTGGGACCCGTGCCCCTGCCTCCCGCCGCCACGACTCTCCTCTGGCGCCGCTTAACGCCCCAGACGCCGCCGCCGCCCCTCCTCCGCCGACCATCGCTGCGTCGTTCCGTGCTCGCGCCTCCATCCGCCGCCGCCAATCGCGCCTGCAGATCGCCAGACGCTGCGTTTATTATTCCGGGAGCCGTAGTTGACCGTGTGTGTACTTGCAGGAGTTTCCACGCCACCGGAACCGACCGTCGCCGCCGTCCGGAGCTCGCCGGAGTTCGATTCGCCGTCCGTTTCCGGTAAGACAGCAGCCACCGTCAGATCTCAGATCAGCGGCTTAGATCGTTCGTTGACTGGTCAGCACTCTAGACGTTGACTAGTCAGAGGCCCCAGACGTTGACTGGTCAGACGCCCAGTCAGCGCCCAGTCATCAGACACAGTTGACTGGGTCAATTTCGTTAATCCTATTAGTTGGCAGATTTTGGTAGAATCTTGTAAATTACGTAGAAATTAAACCCCTTGGCCAAAAATTGCAAATAAAATATGCACGAGTTCAGTGAGTCATGTAGAATCTCGCTGTACCTTTGGTTCAGACTTTTACCGTCAGGTTTAGTACAGTTTAATCAAACTAGTTAGTGGCCTTTTCGGAGTAATAAATTCGTAGTAAAAGTTTCGTAGCTCCAAAAATCGCGTGTGATATGTCCCTGAACTCATATGAACGAGGGGAATCTCATCGTGATATAAAAAGATAGGCTTACAGTAAAAACTTCTGCAGTATTTGTCTAATGGCTTTCTGCAGTGTTTTAATTACTCGGGATGTTTTATAACTCCTTTTTGAGTAATTCCAATTGGTACTGTTTCTTATCAGCGATGCCTATGCGGTAGAATTTTTCCAGGATTTTACAAACAGTATACTACCGGTAGTGAATTATTTAAGTTCTAGCTCTAGTAGAGATCTCTACTTTTGGTTAATAGTTTTCCTAGCGCCAAATCTATTTTCCATGCATGTATTCAGTAGTAATATGTATTAGTATTATGTGGTGCAGCTGTAGCACCGATTCACTTGCCGTTCTTGCATTCATGCATCATCTTTGTTGCATATGTTTGTGAATTGTTTGTTTATGAATGCAATTGTGTCGTGTAGATTGTGTGGAGTGCAGCCCTTGCTCGTGTGTGGATTGTTCTTCCGACCGCTACAATCAAGGCAAGTAGATGCTACTTTGTTCATGATATCGTCCTACTATTTTTAATGCATTGTCGTGTATTTTGTAGTTGCATGAGTAGGATGATACTATCGCTATGCTATGTCCTATTATGTGGTAGGGCTTTCCTTGTAGATGAACCACCGTTGTAGATGTGCTTAGCCATGCTATGTTGAACGAGGGCTGGGTTACATCAATGATACCTGTTTTCTCAAAGTATTGGTTTGTGAAAACTAAAACAACTTAATCAATGAATCCCCTGGGTGTGATGGTATTGATAAGTTTTGGTGGTTTCATTGCGAAAAGGCACCCAGGTATCAAGAGAGAATGATTGGCTTCTTTATTGTGTAGCTTACGTGTACAACCATGTGCCAATAATGAAATGGGCGGTTGGTTGGACTTAGTAGGTTGTGGTAACTCGAACCCGCGTATCCAGAGATATAGAATTTTGGTAGGTTGGACTGGTGCGTGTTGGGATTGAGGAGCTACTTCCCGAACAGTCTCTTCTTGGTCTTCTCCCTATCATCACCCAAAATGAGAGTGATGGTACGAGCTGGGCTGGCCAAGTCACATGGGTAATGTGTACTAACCTCTGCAGAGTGTATAATCTAATCGATTAGCCGTGTCCCCGGTTATGGACAACTGAGTTGCTTGATATTGATTCCATGACATGTTTCTCGCTCATTCTAATTTCATAATTGTTTTAACATTGTTGGGTTAACTTAATTGGGATCTTTTCAAAGAAAATTCAAAACTGTTTATGAAAGTAGGACAAATGTATTTGCAAATGCAAGCCAGACACAGCTCCACTTGCCAGATATGCATGTAGATGTTAGTACTATTGTCTTCATTTACTAGCTCTACTTGCCATACATTCCATGTATTGACCCTTCGAGGCTGTTGCGTTTTATGCTGCAGGTTATTCCGATTCTGGTTGATCGTTATAGGCCATGGTACTCCACTCGGCACTTGTTCACTTGTGGGCAATTTGAAGAATGGAGGATTTATCTCGTTTATGTTGCTACCTGAATAATTTGAGCTAGCTTGTGCTAAGCTTTTATTGTAATAATGGTACTCTGGATCTTCGTTATCTATGATACACGGATATTTTGCTATGTTATCTATCTTACTCTATTGTGGGCCAATAAACCGATCCAGGGATTGGCATGTCACATAGAGGCCACGGTCTTTTCAGAACCGGGGTGTCACAGGATGGTATCGAGCCTGTGTGTCATCAGGATCGTGACCTAGAATTGGATTAGGAAGCCATAGATTTATTAAAGCCTATATTAACTCTATCTTTCATCTTATGCCTTTCACTCTCGTAAAATTCTTACCATATGCTATTCTCACACTTTCCTCTTTTACTTGATAGATGGGAGAAGTCAGGACTGAGTATGCCACCATGGAGTCACCAAGGCCCTTTGCAAGGCAGTTAGCTCAGCTCTCAGTCATTGGGATTGCCACGCCCATGTTCAAGGGAAGAAGGTTGTACACCTATGGATATGGAGAGGATGCATGGGAGATCACTACCTTCATATTCAGACGCCTTGCCAAACCCGTGCACTTGATCTACACCAAGACATACCGCAATCGGGACTTGGAATCAACTTGGCCATACATGAAGCCTGTCTGCCAAGTGCCATCAAGTCCGGCACCTACTACCAGCAGATTCACCCTACCGTGACTATGGAGGCGTGATGAAGATGGGAACATTGTGGTTACCCAGGCGACAGGAACAACATGCCGCCCCGTCGGAGGCACATAGAGGACATGGAAAGGGAGAATGGAGCTCTAGCAGAGAAGGTGAGGATGATAAAGGAGATTGCAGATTTTACTAGCAATGGTATGGTGGTCCAAGGACATGATATTGACACTTTGCATGAAGCTGTGGGAGTTCTGGAGAATGCCCTGATAGCCAGAGATGCAACCATAGCACATCTTCATGGTACTGTGCAGGAGAACACCGTAACATACAAGAATCGCAAGGGACAGTCCAGGAAAGGGATCAAACTATTGAAGCTATGACAACCCAGATTGCCGCTCTCCAAGCACAGCTGAATCCACTCTCTGATGATGACAATGGAGATGATGGCAACAATGGGGATGATGATGACAGTGGAGATGATGATGATGAGGACGAGGATGATGATGATGGAGACGATGATGGTGGAGGAGATGAAGCTGTTGCAGTTGCAGCTGAGGATGAAGAAGAAGAGGAGGATCCAGAAGAGGTGGAGTTTGACGTTTCAAGTGATGGTTCACTCCGCCGCCATGGTTGTACCGCGAGCCGAAGCGCCAACGCATGACCACAAGGACCTACCTCAAACTCTTCAAGCAATAGATAGAAGTCCACCAATTAGTCCTCGTTAGGCGAAATCGTTAGGATTATTCTCGATCGTTGTGATACTTAGTTCGTGTTAGTGTAAGATTTTTAGATGCTTATTTGTGTACTCCAATATTTCAGGATTTATTTGTGCAAAATTATATGAAAGAGTTATGGCAATTTGGTTACTATCTGTGTTGTTTTCGCTGCAGTTTTTCTGCTGATACAGCAGTACTGCACGATTTTTCATATTTTTCTGGTAACTCGGAAAAATCTGAAAAAAATTGGGCTGATGCGGAACTTCCTGTTCTATATGCACAAAAATTGGCTTAATTTTCTGACGAGTTTAAGTCAGGCGGAAAAATTCGTGAACACAGTAGAACTGTTCTGTCAGAATTGCTGTTTTGTCGTTTTGATGCTCAACTGTTTAGTTAACCATTGCCAACTCTTGCAAAACTATTTCAGTAGGTATATACTGCTAGGATAATACCTGGGATGTTGCTGGACCGCTTGTTTGATGATGTGTTGCTTGCTTGTGATTGTCTGCAATTGTTTGTTGTTGCTTGATCATATGCATGGGTAGAATCCTATTACCGTAGTTGATTCTTTCTAAACTTACCTGTGCTGAACCGCAGATGCCTCCCCGCCACCAACCCACTGAGTTGGAGCAGCTCATGGCAGCTCAGGCACAGCTGACCCAAGTGATGACCCAGTTCATGGCAAATCAGAACAACAACAATGGAAACAATCAGCCTCAGGGAGATGCTCTCACCAGATTTCTGAGGTTAAGGCCAGCTAAGTTCTCTACTGCAACGGAACCAATGGTTGCTCTCGTCTGGTTGCGTTCAGTCAACAAGGATCTGGTAACTGTTGGATGCACTGATGCTGAGAAGGTGAGGTTTGCCGCTCACCTACTGGAGGGACCAGCCGCTTCTTGGTGGGACACTTTTCAGATCACCCACCCTCTGAATACCGTGACTTGGGCTATGTTTGAGGAAGGTTTTAGGACCGACCACGTGTCTTCAGGAGTTCTGAGCTTGAAGAGGAAGGAGTTCTGCAACTTGCGCCAAACCAATCGCACCGTGGCCGAGTACATTGAGGAGTTCAACAACCTGTCCCGTTATGCACCTGAGGATGTTGACACTGATGCAAAAAGGAGGGAGAGATTCCTGGATGACCTCAGTGATGAGCTTTCAGTACAGCTATTGGTGGTTTATTGCCCCACTTTCCAGGAGCTCATGGACAAGGCCAGAATCCTGGAAGGGAAGCACAAGCAGGTGGAAAGCCGCAAGAGAAAGAACAACAATCACCACTCTGGTTCACATCACAAGTCTCGCACTTCATATGATGGGTACTCCAAGCATGGAGGGAATGACCATGGGAGCCATGACCGCCACCACCATGGAGGCGATGGACATCGTCATGACAACCATAGGAGCGGTCACCACAGCCACAAGGGAGGACACTCTCACCACTCTGGAGGACACGGAGGACATGACCGCAACCGTGATCGCAATTTTGTGAAGAAGGATCTGAGTGAGGTGACATGCTTCAAGTGTAAGCAAAAGGGACACTATGCTGACAACTGTCCGGAGAGGAAAGGACTGAAGCCAACCAACAATGAGAAGGCCACAGTGAACCACATGAATGTGGAGGAGATTCCAGACGAGCCTGACCTTGTGATTAGTAAGTTCCCAATCAACACTCACCCTGCACTTATACTTTTCGATACTGGTGCATCGCATTCATTCATATCAAGGGCATTTGTGGATAAGTATAAGTTACCTACTGAGTCTATGAAGAGGTCTTTTAGAGTGAGTTCACCTGGAGGAGATATGATAGCTAGTGCGGGATGCCGCAATTTAACTGTGAGGATTGGAACACACAACTTCATTGCACATTTGGTAGTGTTGGATTCACAAGGGTTAGATGTCATTCTGGGTATGGATTGGATGTCTATGCATGGGGGACACATAGATTGTGCACAGCGAGCTGTTTCACTCAAAACCCAGGATGGTAAGAGGATTAGATTCAAGTCACCGCGACCGTGAAGGTGTAAGCTGAATTCTCTTAAGGGGTTAGCATGGATACTGCCGTTGATTAGGGATTACCCCGACGTGTTTCCGGAAGAACTGCCAGGGATGCCACCTGACAGAGAAGTAGAGTTTTTTATTGACCTGATGCCGGGAACAGGACCAATAGCAAAGAAACCATATAAGATGGATGTGGATGAGCTGAAGGAATTGAAGAAACAGTTGAAGGAGCAGCTGGAAAAGGGATTCATTCAGCCTAGTGCGTCGTCATGGGGTGCACCTGCTTTGTGGAGAAGAAAGACAGCACCAAGAGGTTAGTGGTGGACTATCGCCATTGAATGAGGTAACCATCAAGAACAAGTACCCTCTGCCGAAC
The DNA here is from genome assembly GCA_023614405.1 of Avena insularis. Taxonomy (NCBI): domain Eukaryota; kingdom Viridiplantae; phylum Streptophyta; class Magnoliopsida; order Poales; family Poaceae; genus Avena; species Avena insularis. The sequence continues at coordinate 227,494,192 of CM042685.1, read as the reverse complement.
ATAAATGATTTGTTTGATCAACTGGAAGGAGCAAAGGTGTTCAGCAAGATTGATCTACGATCAGGCTACTTTCAATTGAAGATCCGGAAGGAGGATGTACCAAAAACCGCCTTCACCACTAGGTATGGGTTATACGAGTATACAGTTATGTCATTTGGACTAACGAATGCCCCGGCATATTTCATGACCATGATGAACAAGGTATTTATGGAGTACTTGGACAAGTTCGTAGTGGTGTTTATTGATGACATACCGATATTCCAAGGATGATGCTGAGCATGAGAAACATCTCGATCGATTATGGAGAAATCGAGAGAACACTGCAGTACGCCAAATTCAGCAAGTGTGAATTCTGGCTTAACACCGTTGGGTTTCTTGGACACGTAGTGTCGGAGAAGGAGTCATTGATCCAAGCAAAGTGACTGCAGTAACTGAGTGGGAAGCACCCAAGAATGCTGGAGAGATTCGAAGCTTTTTGGGACTTGCTGGATATTACAGGAGGTTCATTAAAAACTTTTCCAAGATTGCAAAGCCGATGACTGAACTTCTGAAGAAGGAGAGGAAGTTTGAATGGACGGATGTGTGTGAAGCTAGCTTTCAGGAACTGAAGCGTCGACTAGTGACTGCGCCTGTTCTGTGTTTACCAGATCTTCAGAAGGATTTCCAAGTGTACTGTGATGCTTCTCGACAGGACTTGGGAGTGTCTGATGCAAGATGGGAGAGTGGTGTCATATGCCTCATGACAACTCAAGCACCATGAGCGGAATTACCCCACACATGACTTGGAATTAGCCGCTGGTTCATGCGCCAAGGTATGGAGGCATTACTTAATGGGAAAACACTGTGATGTGTACACCACCACAAGAGCCTAAATACATATTTACACGTAGGAGCTGAACATGAGACAAAGGAGATGGTTGGAACTTATCAAGGACTATGATATGAATTTACAATATCACCCAGAAAGGCCAATGTAGTAGCAGATGCTCGAAATAAAGGTTTATGCCAATGGATTGACAATTTGTGAATTGCCTGAGGATTTGTGCAAGCAATTCAAGGACCTTAGACTGGAAGTAGTATCTGAAGGATATTTGGCTACAATGGAAGTCCAACCAACGCTTGATGTAATCAGAAGGCTCAAGTGGGAGACAAAGAGATAGATGAAGTTAAGGAAAAGATGAAGGAAGGTCGAGCAAGGGAATTCATGAGGATGAGCAAGGTACCTTAGGTATGGAGATCGCTTGTGTGTGCCCAACGATCCGGAGTTAAGGAAGTTGATTATGCAGAAGCTCATGACTCGCAGATTCCATACATCCGCAATACGAAGATGTATATGGATCTAAAGGATGATTCGTGGAACAACATGAAGGAGATATCGCCAAGCATATTGCCCTATGTGATGTATGTAGCCGAGTGAAGGCGGAACACCGTAAACCAGCAGGATCACTACAGCCTTTGCCCGTGGGATTGGAAATGGGATAGAGTGGGAATGGACTTTATCACAGATCGCCAGACCAGGTCAGGATATGACTCTATTTGGGTAGTGGTCGATCATTTGACCAAGGTAGCCCACTTTATACCCCGGTGAAGACGACCTATACAAGTGCAAGGTTGGCCAAGATTTACATGGACAAGATTGTGTGCCTACATGGAGTTCCCAAGAGTATCAGATTCGATAGAGGTACCCAATTTACCTCACACTTCCGGGCGCCAAATGCACGAGTCACTTGGTACTAGATTGAGTTTAGCACAACGTTTCACCCATGCATCGATGGATGCATCGAGAGGGTGAATCAGATTTTGGAAGACATGCTAAGAGCTTGCGCCTTGGCTCATGGTTCTAGTTGGGATGAGAATTTACCGTATGCGGAGTTTTCCTACAACAATAGCTATCAAACCAGCATCAAGACGTCACCGTTTGATGTGTTGTATGGGAAACGGTGCCGAACACCATTGCTATGGGATGGAGTAGGAGAACGTCAGTTGTTTGGACCTAACTTGATCAAGGACGCTGAGGAGAAGGTCGCCTTGATTAGGGACAGGCTGAAGGTAGCACAATCAAGGCAGAAGAGCTACGCTGACGCCAAGCGCAAGGAAGTGGTATATGAGATAGGTGATAGAGCATACCTCAGAGTATCACCGCTTTGTGGAATCAAGAGATTTGGAATTAAGGGTAAGCTGGCACCTCGATTTATTGGACCGTATCGGGTCTTAGCACGCAAAGGAGAAGTTGCCTATCGCTTGAGTTGCCGAGGCTCATTGCTGTTCACAACGTGTTCCACGTATCCCAGCTGAAGGAGTGCCATCCGGAGATGGTGGATACACCATTGAGAGACACTGTACCACTAGAAGAGGTTCAGCTTGAGAACGACTTGACCTATGAGGAGAAACTGGTTAAGATTCTGGTGACAGCAGAAAGGACTATCCGTACCAAGACAATCAAGTTTTGCAAGGTGCAGTGGAGCCACCACACCGAAGAGGAAGCCACTTGGGAGCGTGAAGATGACATCCGAGAGGACTACCCACACCTATTTGTTAGCTACCAATCTCGAGGACGAGATTCATCTTAAGGGGGTTAGTCTTGTCACATCCCAAATTTTAGATTTGGTCTTGCATATCATTCATATCATTGCATCATGCTTTACCATGCATTACCGTCGAGTAGAGAGGATCGACGAAACGCTATTTGCAAAACCCCGTTTTTGTTTCGCTTCGAGGTTCCTGCGGGGAGCTTTAGAGGGACTTGCAACAACCACCTCTATAGGTTCGAGTTTTCGCACAAACTTCGACTGAAGGTTGTTCCCCTCGACGATACGAACCCGTAGACGTGAAAATCGCTCAAATCGGAGTTCGTATGCAAAAGACTCGGACGTTTTAGTAAACCGCCGGAAAACGGTCCGAAAATCCGGACCGATTTCCGAATCGGAGTCAAATCTGGACCGTTTCTTTTTAGTTTTTTTTTCCGCGCAGGATACTTTTTTTAAGTGGGGCCCTGCCTTGGGACCCGTGCCCCTGCCTCACACCCCGCCGCCACGACTCCTCCCTGGCGCCGCCAACGTCCCAGACGCCCGCCGCCGCCGCCGCTTCGCCTCGCCGCCGCCGGCCACCCCTCCGCCGCCGACCATCGCCGCGTCTGTTGCCGGGTTCGTCTCGCCGCCCTCTTTCCGTTCCCGTGCTCCGCGTCTCCATCCGCCGCCGCCAACTGCGCCCTGCAGATCGCCGCGTACGCGCACGCGTTTATTATTCCGGGAGCCGTAGTTGACCGTGTGTGTACTTGCAGGAGTTTCCACGGAACCGACTGTCGCCGCCGTCCGAGCTCGCCGGAGTTCGATTCGCCGTCTGCTTCCGGTGAAGACAGCAGCCACCGCCGATCTCGATCAGCGGCTAGATCGTTTCGTTGACTGGTCAGCACTTCAGACGTTGACTAGTCGAGGCCCAGACGTTGACTGGTCAGACGCCGATCAGCGCCCAGTCATCGACACGCTGATCGGGTCAATTTCGTTAATCCTATTAGTTGGCAGATTTCGGTAGAATCTTGTAAATTGCGTAGAAATTAAACCGCTTGGCCAAAAATTGCAAATAAAATATGCACGAGTTCAGTGAGTCGTGTAAAATCTCGCTGTACCTTTGGTTCAGACTTTTACCGTCAGGTTTAGTACAGTTTAATCAAACTAGTTAGTGGCCTTTTCGGAGTAATAAATTCGTAGTAAAAGTTTTGTAGCTCCAAAAATCGCGTGTGATATGCCCCTGAACTCATATGAACGAGGGGAATCTCATCGTGATATAAAAAGATAGGCTTATAGTAAAAACTTCTGCAGTATTTGTCTAATGGCTTTCTGCAGTGTTTTAATTACTCGGGATGTTTTATAACTCCTTTTTGAGTAATTCCAATTGGTACTATTTCTTATCAGCGATGCCTATGCGGTAGAATTTTTCCAGGATTTTACAAACAGTATACTACCGGTAGTGAATTATTTAAGTTCTAGCTCTAGTAGAGATCTCTACTTTTGGTTAATAGTTTTCCTAGCGCCAAATCTATTTTCCATGCATGTATTCAGTAGTAATATGTATTAGTATTATGTGGTGCAGCTGTAGCACCGATTCACTTGCCGTTCTTGCATTCATGCATCATCTTTGTTGCATATGTTTGTGAATTGTTTGTTTATGAATGCAATTGTGTCGTGTAGATTGTGTGGAGTGCAACCCTTGCTCGTGTGTGGATTGTTCTTCCGACCGCTACAATCAAGGCAAGTAGATGCTACTTTGTTCATGATATCGTCCTACTATTTTCAATGCATTGTCGTGTATTTTGTAGTTGCATGAGTAGGATGATACTATCGCTATGCTATGTCCTATTATGTGGTAGGGCTTTCCTTGTAGATGAACCACCGTTGTAGATGTGCTTAGCCATGCTATATTGAACGAGGGCTGGGTTACATCAATGATACCTGTTTTCTCAAAGTATTGGTTTGTGAAAACTAAAACAACTTAATCAATGAATCCCCTGGGTGTGATGGTATTGATAAGTTTTGGTGGTTTCATTGCGGAAAGGCACCCAGGTATCAAGAGAGAATGATTGGCTTCTTTATTGTATAGCTTACGTGTACAACCATGTGCCAATAATGAAATGGGCGGTTGGTTGGACTTAGTAGGTTGTGGTAACTCGAACCCGCGTATCCAGAGATGTAGAATTTTGGTAGGTTGGACCGATGCGCGTTGGGATTGAGGAGTTACTTCCCGAACAGTCTCTTCTTGGTCTTCTCCCTATCATCACCCAAAATGAGAGTGATGGTACGAGCTGGGCTGGCCAAGTCACATGGGTAAAGTGTACTAACCTCTGCAGAGTGTATAATCTAATCGATTAGCCGTGTCCCCGGTTATGGACAACTGAGTTGCTTGATATTGATTCCATGACATGTTTCTCGCTCATTCTAATTTCATAATTGTTTTAATATTGTTGGGTTAACTTAATTGGGATCTTTTCAAAGAAAATTCAAAACTGTTTATAAAAGTAGAACAAACGTATTTGCAAATGCAAGCCAGACACAGCTCCACTTGCCAGATATGCATGTAGATGTTAGTACTATTGTCTCCATTTACTAGCTCTACTTGCCATACATTCCATGTATTGACCCTTCGGGGCTGTTGCGTTTTATGCTGCAGGTTATTCCGATTCTGGTTGATCGTTATAGGCCACGGTACTCCACTCGGCACTTGTTCACTTGTGGGGAATTTGAAGAATGGAGGATTTATCTCGTTTATGTTGCTACCTGAATAATTTGAGCTAGCTTGTGCTAAGCTTTTATTGTAATAATGGTACTCTGGATCTTCGTTATCTATGATACACGGATATTTTGCTATGTTATCTATCTTACTCTATTGTGGGCCAATGAACCGATCCAGGGATTGACATGTCACATAGAGGCCACGGTCTTTTCAGAACCGGGGTGTCACAACTCCCATGGCGGCGCGTCGTCGTTGCTAGCCATCAACAACAAGGTGCTAGTGCGCGCAGACATAGGGGTGCTCTCCGAGGCTCAGAATTGTCAGAATTCACTGAAATCGATGATGATGGTGGCTTGCCGACTAATTCTTGTCGAGGACATCGCCCTATGGTGGTATCCGAGCTCGAAGGAATCACGAACAGGCGAGATGAGCCTTTGGAACAATGGCGGCGGCGGCTCTTGGAAAAATCTATACGTACAACAAAAGCGGTCGCGCCTCATGGCACGCGGGCGGAGACACGCCCGTCTTGTTTCCGTCAGTTGTGCTCATGCGGGTGAACAAGTGCGTGGCCTCGCACCTCACTCGCAAACCATCAGTGCGCATCCAGCGGGGTTGCGGGGCAGGGGTGTTGCCGTGCAAGCTCAAGTAGAGGGGAGGGGAGGCGCGCCTCACCTAGCTCCGGCAGGAGGAAGGAGTAACAATGGGATGGGGGATATGAAGGGATTAAGGAAAAAAGAAAAGGACGAATAGAGAAAAAAATTGGTGTCTAACGTTTCTTTGCTTTTTGCAAATTTCTCAAATGCTAGAGGGTGTTCTTGCAAGATTCCAGTTCACATGTCGTCCGCGTTAGCACAAATTTGACGGCAAACTCTAAATTAGACTAAATCGAGCCTAATTCACAAGTATACATGCAAAATTCTGCAAATTCCAAATACGATGACCAAATTGAGCCAGCCCTACAGGTACAGTCACTGTTACTGTGTTTAACTCTTTCCCTTAGAATGGGCCTTGGGTTGTCTAGGGCAAAACCTCGACTTAGGATCCAATCCATGAGTTTGTGTATTACCGATCCCATGAAAATCCATGAAAAGAACAAATCTCCATACAGATCTATGGATAAAATTGCCATGTTTACAAGAGTCATTCTCTAACACTGGGTAATCAAAAATATAATAACGCAATAAAAAAGATCTCTTAAGAAATAATTTTGGAAGCTAACAGAGTACAAGGACTTAACATCAGATTGTTTTTTCTTTCGTTTTGTTTGGTTACAGTCCTTGCCGTAGGACATTCCTTGTAGGCCATCTAGGCCCTTCACAAGACTCACAATAGATTTACAGGGCTGCATCATATCCACCGTAATCATCCACACACCCTGAACTGTACAAAAACCAATATCCTCGGTCTGTACGCGCTTAATTCCTACAGTATTTCTGTTGGCACCTCACCACACTCGTCTCTCGCTGCCCAAATCAATCAGCAGTTGTGTGCTAATTCACGAGTCGAAACGTATGCATCCTCGGAGAAAACATAGTACTGGCTGCAGAGTGCCAAATTGGTGGCAACGACGAGCATGAGTAGTAGTGTAGTACACACACGGCCATCGCGCCGCGAATCACACGAAACGCGCCTAGCTTTGGTGCCGTCACCATTGCCCAGTACGGAAAATTGCGACGCGCATCCGAAATTGCGACGTGAAAGGGGAAGCACGGCACCCGTCGTTGACGACCAAGGCCGTGGATCGTGGATCGTCGTGCGCACACTAACACAAGTTGGCACGCACCAGTGACCAAAAACGCGCCGCAAATCGTGCACACTTCTATCTATCGCAGCACTCTCTGCTGGCTGCTGCAGCTGCTCACCACGAAGTACGGAGTAGTAGGGAAGAAAAAGGGCAGGCCGGACCCAGTTGCAACGGCACGTTTGACTCTTCTCCGATCACTTCATTTCATCCAAAAAGGGAGAAGAAAGGGTGAGAGAATTAGGAGTAAGATCAAAAGCGAGGCTGTACAGTAGCAGAAGAGTGGGGGATTCGTGCGAGCGCGTCACTTCCACTCCTGCGTGTCACACTGGGACTCGGAGCACCCTTCCAGCGCGACGTCCGTGATCTGCACCCCCGTGTCGTACACCCGGCCGGCGGTCCACCGCCGCGGGATCACCTCTCGGTCGGCCCACACCCACTTCCCGTCGTACCCTCCGGTCACCACCATCCTGATCTGCAGCGGCCCCGCGGGCGCCTGCCCCGTGCTCCACGCCGGCCCGCCGCGCTCCCGCGCCAAGGCCTTCCAGCCCGACGACGACGACGACCCGGCCGTGGCCACGTCCACGGCCACGATGTCGGTCTGCCCGCCCTGGTACAGGAACCTGACCGCCAGGCCGCCCGGTGCCGCCGTCCGCTCCTCGACGCGCACGGACAGGTTGCGGCTGCGCGCGTACTCGCACGGCACCCGCCTGTACTCCACGTCCACGGCGCCCCGCTCCCTGAGCCTCCGCGCCGCGCCCGTGCCCCGGGCCATGGCCGCGTACGCCTTGCCGCCGAGCACGAGGTCCGCGGTGCGGTTCGTGCCGGCGCGCGCCTGGTCCGTCACGACCACCGTGGCGCCCGCGGCGCTGCAGAGCTCGGCGTCCGTGCACCGGACCTGGTAGCACGCGCCGCAGCCCACGCCGCCCCTGTAGAGCGCGGGGCTCGCGGCGGCTAGGAGCCCGCCGTTAAAGGACGGCGCCAGGGAGCCGTACCCGCAAGAACCGGCTGCATGAACGCACGCGCAGGTCAGTGAACCAAATTCAGAGTGCAGCCAATCAAAGCGAGAAGCAAAATACAGAGGACGCTGTTGATCGATCAATCCCCGTGCGTACCTTTGTCCAGCGCTGGGGAGGAGGTGCGGTACGCCGCCTTGGACCGGCGCACGCACCGGTCGCACGCCGAAGCCGGAGACAGGCCGACGGCGAAGAAGATGAAGACCAGGATGGGGATCATCAAACGCGGGATGAACGCCATGGATGGATGGATCGAAATCGAGCTTGGAAGACGCGCGTTACTCTCTCTCGGAGTGGTGTGCTTGGGTTGGGAGACAGAACACAGGACAGAGGATTCTTGCGAGGAGCAGAGGCTGGAGCTAGGCTTTATACCCGACGCGGCACGCACGCAGGTTACGGTTTAGTAGTACGTACGGGTTATTACTAGTGTACTGGGTGGCACTAGGTGCATGTATACTTGGTGCCGACTGCCTCGAAACCAAACGGCCGCGGTCTCGTACCTGGGACGCAGGCAGCAGCAGAATGTCTCGGGCGCGCGCGCGACGCGGTTGGGAGCTGGAGCTGGGGACGAAGGTGCGCTGCCGCTGCCCTCGTGGAGCCACAGGATTGGACGGATGGAGGGGTGTGGCCACCGACCGGATACGCGTGCCGCGCTGTGGGCGCGCCAGCGAGTGGTACTTGAAGTAGTACCAGGATAAACTCCACGTCCTGTCATCCGGCAGGCTGCCACGTGTAAAAAGTGTACACGCGGATGCTGTTTCTGAACGCTGGGTAACTGCTGAAGAATTAACTAGGAGTACTCTGTAACTCATGTAGTATGGAGCGTTGTCACAAAAGAAACTCCTTCTTGCAGCACTGGGAAAACTAAAAGGTTATTTTTTTTATTTGCGAGGGAGAGAAAGCATGAGGATGAGCTCAACGTGGTGATTGGGAAAGGATTGGGATTTGATCCGAGGGGACAAGGACGGCTGAAGTGGCGGCTAGCCGGCTAGGCTTGCACGGTCTGGAGGGAGACGGAGATTACGACCGACTCAAAAGTGTTTCGGGCTTATCACGAACAACGGGGGGTGCCACACCGTCCACCGTTTGCCGCGCCGCCGCGTCACAAGATGCGTTTTGCGATCGCGCGAATTATTATTGATTTTCTTCCGGTGTCCGTTTGTTTGCATGGCGCCTTTATGATTTGTCCTTCATGGCAACTTGCAAAGACAAACGTTACAAGAAGCTAAAAGGAGAAACAATTTAATTTGTTTGGCTAAGCATGTGTATTATACACATATGATCTCTCTGTTTTAAGTTATAAAATATTTGAGCTTTTTAAAAACACATGTATTTTGACGCCTACAAATTATAGGCTAGGATAAAAAAATTAGTAAAACCTACACACTAAAAAAAAGTCTAGACATATGTTTAGGGAAAAAGCTAAAATAGAGAGTACATGTCTCTGATCTGATTGTTTATTGATTCGATTCGCATCGGTCTTGATACTGACACGCCAGGATCCTCTGGTCCATCGGCTAGAGCCGTTCTGGATAACTCATAGTAGTATCTTGCACGTACGCAACGCATGGATGGGTTCACTTCAATCAATTAGTTCTCGGTAGGCCACGTCGCGAAAGGTATGCGCTCACCAAACCTAGGGTCGGCTTGGAGAAAGAAAGCAGATTCTCTTGTCGTTTTAGCACGAAACGGTTCGTGAATTATGGGAAAAAACTTGCATGTTTTTGGAGGGGATAGGAGAACATTGCATCGCATTGGGTTCTCACGTTGCACACGGCTTCTGTGCCCCTACTACGGCCCCGCGAACGACATATTAATGTTCAACATCCAATCATGTTTATCCATCATGATTGCAGGGCACCATGATTTTTTTTACGAAACTCCTTTATGATTTGTCTTTCGTGGCATCTTGCAAAGAGAAACGTTACAAAAAACTAAAAGGAGAAACAATTTAATTTGTTTGGCTTAGCAGGTGCATTATATATACACACAGTCGTACACATGGCTCTAATAGTTCGATGATGTAATTCGCATCGGTCTTGATCCTTGTTGAGATATGTGTTGTATTAGTATAGGTTTCCATGTATTTTTAGGATTGTACCTGTAACATTGTTAATATATATACCCAAATGCTAAAAAACATCCGGATGCTGGCTGGTGGACCGAGCACTCTGTTTTGGACCATCCATCGCGCACCAATCTAAAGGCGTCTTCCGACCAAAACCATCCTTGGGGGCGTTGCGCCGCTTCCGTCGTTCCCCATTTTGGACATCGACAACGGAGAGAGAGAGTTCAGCCGCTGCCATCTATCTGGCGGATGGCGGAGTGAGGGCGTGCTCCGGCGATAGTAGCGGCTCGGCGAGATCTGTGGAGAGGGGCGACCAGCCGTTGCGCGTTTCGCTTCTCCCGTCGTTCCCCATTTTCTTCATCGACAACGGGGAGAGGGAGAGAGGCCGCGCGCCGCATCGCGCCGCATCTGCAACTGGCGGAGGGAGGGGGCGATGCTCGGCGGAGTAAGCTCGGCGAGATCTGTGGAGGGGCGACCATCTCGTCGGTGGAGGCGTCGGCGAAGGGAGGATCTAGTGGAGCTCGTCGGCGCTCCGAGCACCGCGTGTCGAGCACCCGCGCATCGGAGCACCAACGCACATCTAGCACGGTGAGATAGAAGATCTCGTCGGGGGGGGGAGCTCGTCGGCACTCCGAGCACCGCGCGTCGAGCACCCGCGCATCGAAGCACCGCGCATCTGGGACGGGGCGAGGAGGAGTCGGTGCACCTCGTCGGCGAATCTGGGGAAGGGCCTCGCCTCGAGTACATCTTATCAAGCATCTACATCAAGCCTGGGAGGTCCCGCCTTCAGGTAATCCATGCAATTTTTCCCGCATTTTTTGGTTTTGCACGAACCCATGTCATGTTATCCTATCGATTTCATGTCTCATAGGTAAAGCAGCACTCAGATCCGTATGATGATGACGGATTCTAACTCGTGTAGGGAATTTTTTTACAAAGCTCACTGCATGGATTTCAAACTTGTGTAGGAAATTTAGCAAGTCCGGTGAAAACTAAGACTGCTAGCTGGTATGGAGGGACTTGCTTTGCTTGCTTCCTAGTCAAATATGCCCTATCTGTCTTACTTGAATATGAATGTATATCACTCACTGCATGTATGACGAGTGTCATGGGCATTTCCTATATTTTTGCAGTAGGAGGATTTTTTTAGCAAGGGCATGGTAAATTTTCCCCCGGGATTTTTTCCTGTGTTTTTGCAGTAGGAGGATTTTTTTTAGCAAGGGCATGTAAATTTTTCCCCGGGGGATTTTTTCCTATGTTTTCCTTGGTCTCGCGAGTTATCTAGCAGCAGTAGCACACAGTATAGTATGGCCGAAGAAGCGATCACTGTCTACCTGCACCTGTAGTAAACAATTGTCGACAACGCATGAGAGAGTAGCAGCAGATTGTTTTCTAGAGACTGGAAAACTAGTGTTCATCACAAGAATCCTGGTTTTTCTGAATATTTTACTTAACTAAGTTGGTTCATAAAAATAAGTAAGTTGGGTCCTAGAAATAACTAAGTTGTTTTCTGCAGAGAACTAATTTGTCGGGGGGTGGTTTTCCTGTGTTTTTTGCAGTAGGGGGGAATTAGCAAGAGCATGGTAATTTTTCCTAGGATTTTTTCTTGTGTTTTCCTCGCTCTCGCGAGTTATCTAGCAGCAGTAGCACATATTATAGTGTAGGTAAAGAAGTGATCACTGTCTACCTGCACCTGTAGTCAAAACAGGTGTCGACAGACGACAGTAGAGCAGCAGAAGGTTCTGTTTTCTGAAAAAATTACTTAACTAAGTTGGTTCATACAAATAAGTAAATTGGGTCCTAGGATGTTGTTTTCCTTGTTTGAAGACGACAGTAGAGCAGCAGATGTTGTTTTCCTTTTTTGAAAAGAGAACTAAGTGTCCTGGTTTTTTCTTTTGTTTTTTCTGAATATTTTTATTTAAATAAGTTGGTTCATACAAATAAGTAAGTTGGTCCCTATGAATAACTAAGTTGGTTTCTGCAAACAACTAAGTTGGTTTCTGCTCTACTATCGACAGATGACAGGACAGTAGAGCAGCAGAAGGTTCTGTTTTCTGAATTTTTTTACTTAACTAATTTGGTTCATACAAATAAGTAAGTTGGGTCCTAGTATTAACTAAGTTGGTTCATGCAGAGAACTAAGTTGTTTTCCTTTTTTGAAAAGAGAACTAAGTTATTTTCCTGGCTTTTTTATTTTGTTTTTTCTGAATATTTTACTCAACTAAGTTGGTTCATACACAATAAGTAAGTTGGCCCCTATGAATAACTAAGTTGGTTTCTGCAGACAACTAAGTTGTTTTCCTTTTTGGAGAGAACTAAGTTGATTTTTGGAGAGAGCTAAGTTATTTTACTACATCTATACATACAAGTAGAAATCCAACTAAGTTGGGTCCTAGAAAATAACTAAGTTATTCCTGCAGAAAAAGTCGAAGTCATAAAATGACGAAAGATGTTGTCAAGCGCGCCCGCCTATGTTTACCAGCTGCACAAACTGGACAGCAGGTAAAACGTCCTTTTTTTCCAAGATACAACTGATATTTTTTTGTCCGAGTGCTAACTGTTGTTTTTTTGGTGGGGGTAACTTTATGCAGCCATCTTCAGGAACAAATCCTACTATTGCGGATACAACTGTTGCGCAACATACGTTGCCAGCAGCAAGACCTGGTCGTGTACGACGAACCACGATGCGTCTTTTCTTTTCTTCCTTTTTATGTTCTATTTTTTCACGCAATAAAACAGTAACCAACTTAATTATCTTATGCACACGACCTCTTTTTTTTGTTACAGATAGGAAGGAATCGCGCTTCTCCGGCCAGGTTGTTCAAACTGAACCAACTGCTAGTTCAAGATCAGAAAGATCTGATAGAAGATTGGGGATGGGGAGGTATGCTTAAGGTGCAGGCAAAAGAGATGCCTGTAGACCTTAGTATGTGGGTCTTATCATGTTTTGACCCCATACGGAGCGAGATTGTTATACCAGTAAGGGGGAGTATCCCGGTCAATGCAGACAGCTACACCAAATTGTTCGGGATAAATAACAAGGGGAGCCCTGTTAGATATGAAATGGAAACAGAGGCAATTGAGTTCTTTAATAAAGAGTACAACATAGAGAGTGACACAGCACCCGAGTGGGCCGATTGGTGCGCGATGATAAAAGGAATGGAAGGGGTTGCGGACATGAAGTTTCTGCACGCATATTTTGCTGGCGTAATCAGCTGCTTTGTGAGCCCTACAACAGCATCAAGCATCAGCCTCAGGTGTTACCAAGCATTAGTGGACCTTAACCAGTTCCGGCGGACAAACTTCGCCTGATCAAATAATAACAGAAGTAAAGAAAATGGGAGTAAAGAAGAAATCCGTATGTTGTTGTCTTCACCATCTCGTGGTAATTTCGCGTGGAGACATCGTCTTTTTTCAAACACAAAAAATAACACTATCCGACAGCATGTAATATCATTTTTCTAACTTACCTTTTTTGTCCTTTTTTTCCAATGCAGATCCTTTATCTTGATTCCCTGGATGTTGACGAGGTTGTGGAGTCCGAAGAAGTCTATCCAATACGGGCTGCAGCATGGAACGACAAACTCATACAGGCTGTCATGCGAAAGATGCAAAAGGGGATGGGGAGTTTGGAAAGTTGAAAGTAAGCACTTTTCTGCCCATACAAAAACCCCCTAAAAATCCCAATGTGTTTTTGATTTTACTCCATCTGTATACATTTGTTTTAACACGGTTTTTTCTGTTTTCAACAACATACAGCTCAAAGAATCTGTCGGGGCTTATATAAGAGACAGTCTTTTTGTGGGCATGACAAGAACCGAAGAATTCGTGTCTGCGAAGCTGCCACGGAGCTTTTCAAACGGGGTATATGAAATAATTTAGAGTTCATAACTTGATTTCATACTATAGCTAAGTTGAGTACATCTAAGTTGAGTATATGAATATGAAACTAATTAGTTTCATACAAAAAAAGTAAGTTGATTTTTGCATATCACATGCTCAGTTGATTTTCCTACTTTGTAAAAGTGAGTAGAAAAGGAACAAAACAAGTAGGAAAAGCAACTTAGCTTATTCTTTTTTTGGAAACCAACTTGATTCATGTCTCATAGCTAAGTTGACTTTATATTATAGCTAAGTTGGCTCATTATACTATGAAAATCAACTTAGCTTATTCTTTTTTGGAACCAACTTGATTCATGTCTCATAGCTAAGTTGACTTTATATTGCAGCTAAGTTGGCTCATTATACTATGAAAATCAACTTAGCTTTGTGGGACCAACTTAGTTATTTTTGTGGTACCAACTTAGTTATATTTTGGAATCAACTTAGCTAATCCTAGGACCCAACTTAGCTTATTTTTTTGGAATCAAGCCCTGCACTGAGAATCAAGCCCTGCACACGAGAAGCCCTGCACTGAGAAGCCCTGCAAGGACCCAACTTAGCTTAGTTGATTCCATATTTCATAGTTAAACTATGAAATCAACTTAACTTTGCGGGACCAGCTTAGTTAACTAAGTTGGCTGCTAGAGTTGTACTAATTTCTCTCATATACCTTTTTTTGATTTATGCAGAGAAAAAGGAAATTTGCCATCTGCGTGGGCGAGCTATGCACAGACATATCCAACAGGATCGGGACATTTGTCGAGGCTATTGGGAATATATACAATGAAGAAAGGTCTAGCTATGTTGAGGGGAGAAGAAAGAAGCAAAGGACTGATGGAGAATTCAACAACGAAGAAGATGACAGCGACCCTGATGATGGTTCTGATGGTGATGACGATAGTGAAGATGAGGATGAGGAAGATGGCGACAGCAAGGAAGATGAGGAAGATGGAGCTAACAGAGATGCAAACAATGGGAATGGAGGAGGAGGAGAAGATGAACAAGAGGAAGATCCTGGGTGCAATTTGACCAAGATGCCAAGAAGATCAGCTAGACTGGCACCGAAGGAAAACCGAGATTGCCCAGCCAGCAACCTCAGGGAGAGGGGCACTGACTTAGGAAATTGGGATGGTGATTGTGTGAGCAACCTCGATGACTTCTCAGTGCAGGGCTTGATTCAAAGAACAAGAAGGAAAGCGGAGGAAGAACGGGCAGAAAGGTTACATGCAGGACAAGGCCATCAGACAGAAGACCAAAATTCTCTTTCAGAGTTAATAGGGATGGTTGCAGCAGAAACAAGAAAAAATGTTGGCCGCCTGCACATTGAAGCTCCTGTGTTTGATGATGATGATGGCAAGAGTGACGCCAATGCTGTCTTCCATTTGGTGGTAGATAGGGAGCTGAGGGCACGCACTACAAATGTCCCTATGGTAGATATGATTGGAAGCGAAGACGCAATACACAAGCTAACAGTAGAGTGCTTCAACCTTCAGAAATTGGATATAAGAGATGACCGGCAGGCACAGGGGACTAGGAGACAGAAGATGGCAGCACAACATGGCCGCCCAGAAGGTGACCCAACAAACGCAGCAGCAGTAACTAAAACACCAAAGGCAAAGCCCAAAACAGTAGTTACTGCTGCTGCCACGGTCCAAGCCACCCAACCGAGTACGCCTAGCCCACAGATACTGTAGCAGCCAGTGAAGGGATTGCCACTCCAGCAGGGAGCACCTACGGTCATACCAAAATGCCCTCGCCCCCCTCCAAAAACTGGCAACACATAGCTGAAGGTGACCGCAACTACACCGCTGTGTCGCGCAAGTACTGAAACTACAGGAATATGCAGCACACACAACACAAAAACGAGTGATGCATGTCCACTACCACCAGTGCCAAAGTTCGCACCACCAGATAAAAAAAACATCTTGGCAACATTTAGTGGATCAAGCCTGTGATCCACCATCTTTCGACCTGGGTTTTGACAGCCCAGAGGAGGAAGAAAACAAGTGCATAATTCCAGGCCATTCAACTTCAGCAAGCATAACACCGGTCAACCTGAACGATGAAAGGCTAAACAACGATTGGGCGTGGGATGAGGAAACAATGAGACAAGCATGTGCCGCAGCTGACAAGGTGGAAAAAGAAAGGGCTTCTACGAATGATCCTCCTAAGGCTGCAGTTGTTGAGCAAATACAGAGCGGTTTCCAGACGCCAGCAAGGGGGGAGTGTCATTGTATTGGACCCTGATTCTTCTAGAAGCACAACTGCAGGAGATCGCCCATAGGTACAAGAAAGAAGAATCATTAGGCAGGCTCCTGCAGTGAAGTCACCCTACTTCGCATATGTCGATCAAAGGGTGTACACATGTTCAGCTGATGTGAAAGAGTTGTACAACTTCGTTACTGCACATGGAAAAAGAACCAAAAGGGGCCAAGACATCAACAATACACCAATAATTGTATCATACGAAAAGTATTTTGTTACACTCAGAGATCTTGCAAACTCCATGATGCCCTGTGGACAGTTGTCAAATACTGTAATGGAACTCGGAATAGAGTCCATAATGTTGCGGAAACTTAAAAAGATTAAGAAGATTGTCATGCCTCTGAGGGTTACGGTAAAGACCCACTTTTACAAACAACACACTTTCCTAGCATGGTATCATTCACCATTTTTGTTTTCTGTTTTTTTGGAATGTTGCATCTAATGCCTCTCTCCTGTGGTTTTTTAGAGTCTACTTAAAAATCTGGAATGCAACAAGAGAGACCTGAAAAAGAACTTCGGCAAAGTCACTGCCCATCTTGACAGAAAAGATACTGTAAGTTATTTCTTCAAACTTCCAAGTTGGCCACACCATATAACTAAGTTGATTCAAACTAAGACTAAGTTGGTCCCACAACTATAACTAAGTTGGCCACACCATATAACTAAGTTGATTCAAACTAAGACTAAGTTGGTCCCACAACTATAACTAAGTCGACCCCAAACTTAGTCTAAGTTGGTCCCACAAATATAACTAAGTTGGTCCCACCCCCTTGTAACCAAGTTGATTCAAACTAATACTAAGTTGGTCCCACAACTATAACTAAGTTGGTCCCAAACTTAGTCTTAGTTGGTCCCACAATTATAACTAAGTTGGTCCCACCCCCTTGTAACCAAGTTGGTTCCAAATTAGTCTAACTTGGTCCCACCCATATAGCTAAGTTGCTTTTTTTCCTACTGGTTTTGTTCCTTTCTTCTACTCACTTTTTTGGTTTGTTTTTTGAAAAAACACAGGTTAGGATGCCCGTGCTCGAGAACTTGGCACCAGGCGAGCGCAACCACGTCAATCATTACTGGTTGTTTGTCATCAACATAAGGGATAAAAGGTTCGAAGTTCTTGATTCGATCGGGTCATTATCGGACAAGAAGTTCAATGATATTGTCGACGAATTAGTTGCTCCCATCAAGATTTTATGGGAAGAAAACTATGCAAATTCAGAAGTGCAGATCAGAGATTACAAAGTTGAAGACATCAACCCTCCAAAGCAGTCAACAACGTGAGTATATACAAAACACATGATGTGTTTTCCAGGACGACAAGTTGCTCTTTTTTTTCACATACTATCTAATGACTGTGATTTTTATACTACTAAAATCATGCAGCTATGATTGCGGTGTATGCACTTTGTTCAATGCTAAACATTGGAATGGGAGGAGCTTACCGGTGTATGGACCAGGGAATTTGCCAAACATCAGAAAAGTGCAGACCAACACATGGGTTACCTCACCAAAAAACAACAGCAACTGAAAAACCATACTCAAGAAATAAAAGGTAAAGCACTATGCAAAGCTGGGTGGTGTATATATGCATTTTTTGTATCGGATGCTTGGGCAACGGGTTCAGCTTATTGAAAACAGTAGCACAAATCTGGTTATATGTTTTTCTAGGAACAAACTTGGTCACCAGGGGACCAACTTGCTTATATGCTTGGGCATCGCCATCGAACGCACTAGGCACGGCCACATGCGCTTGCACTTGGAACTCCGCCTCCAGCAGCCGGCACACCTCCGTGGCCAGCGTAGTCTTCCCACTGCCCGAGACCCCCACTATGGAGAAAACCTTGAGCTTCCTCTCATCCTCGCCGTGACCCCTCGCCGTCACCTCGCAGGCCAAGACATGAGCCTGGCCGCCGATGAACTCGTGACGGCGGGTACTGTAGAGGTCCACCGGATCAACCGGCAGTGCTGCTGGCTCAAGGTCCACGGCAGTAGATGCAGAGCGGCTGATTAGTGCCTCGTGGCTGGCGCTGTACCGGACATGGCGCTCGCTGATGGCCACAACACGGGCACGGAGGGCCTGTATCTAACCAGCTAGTCGACGACGAGAGAAAAGCGTGGCCATCAGGCGTTTGGACTAGACAACCAAGCCGAGATGATCCCTCAGCCCGCCGCACTGGACGCGGAAGATGTAGATGTCAACACAGCCCATCTAAATTGGCACATAATATGAACTAATATGAAACTAATTAGTTAGCTAAGTTTTGTTCATCAGTATATATTAGAAGACATATATACCCAAGTTGGCTCATACCATAACCAACTTGGTTTCTGCAAAAAACTGGGTGCAAAACTAAAACTGGGTGCAAAACTAGGAACCAAGTTAGTGAATTCACAGAAACCAAGTTGGCTGCCTCCAGGAACCAACTTTGGTACATATGCCTTGTAATGCAAAACTGGGTTACATACAAATGGGTTATAAAAAACAGGAACAAACTTTTTCTGTTATAAAAAAATGTGAACTCAACTTTGTTCTAAGCAAGGAACCCAGCTTACATATAACAAAACTTACACCCTTTTGGTCAGGACACAAACCACATTAAAACCCACTACTTATGGCCCAACCCAGAAGTACACGTAGCAGCATTATGTCCAGGCTCAGAACATAAACCACATAGGTTGATTTTTTTAGCTTGCAACTCAATGCCAGATGGTATCCTTCCTTTCTTCCACCCTTTAGTGTTAGACCTGGGAGGGTTTAGTGTTACAAAATGTTCTCTATTCGGCTCAACCACACCAACCAAGTGTTGAACAAGAGACGCACCCCCCGATGTTGTTTGTCGGGCACGGTATAGTTGTCGAGCAGCAGCGGGGCTAGGTTGTGTTGCAGGTGGTGGAGAAGGTGTTTCGTGCATCACCCCTCGCACACTTGATGATGTTTGCTGTGTTGTAGACGGAGGTGGCGGCGGGGCTGGCATAGGGCCTGAATTACCATGGTGACTTCTGGGAGGTTTTGGCCACGACCCTGTTGGTAAGGGCCCTGCTGCCATTGATTGGTGCACGTTAGGAGCTGAAGAAATGGGGCGATTCACATTAGGGGTTGATGTTTGTTGCGGTGCATTAGGAGTTGTTGTTTGTTGCGATGTGCTGGGAGTTGTAGTGTCATGCGACGCATTAGGGGCGCTGTTTGTGCGGGCTGGTTTCTTCTTTTTGCGAACTTTGTTCAATTGCGCAAACTCAGATTTCATCTCCCTGATGTGCCTACGAGCAATAGCTTTTGCCTGATCTGATTCACTAAGAATTTTAGCCATTTGCACGAACGATCTAGACAAGTTTGCAAACCTTAGCTTCTGTCGAGGCTCAGCATCACATCATCTTGTACCTGCTCAGCAGGCAGCGCCACATCCTCAACTTCTTGCTGAGTCCACCGTTTAAGAATGAACCTTTCCGGTAGTGCATCAATACCTAGATGTGTGAACACTTTCAACACATGGCAGCAAAGGATACCATCACGCTGGTACTTGCAACAATCGCAGTTGAATTGCCCAGCATTTGCATTAACCATGTATGTCCTAGAGCCATAAGGGTAGCACTTGACATTGTTAGGAACCAACAAATACATGTTCTGGCCTTGTGCTTGCACATTGTAGCGCCCAATAAGCTCGAATTCCACCCTGAACCTCAAGTAGATGTCCCTTGTGTAAACAGCTAGTGCATGCTTCTCTATTGGGAATGGGGACCATGGCCTCACCTCAAGCTCATCCGTCCGGTAATCATTGCAGCCCTCTCTACCCAAAATCCTGGCCCGAATCTTCTCATATGCCTTACGCTTGATAGAGTTCTGGGGATTGATGTACCTTTTTAGGACATCACTGAATACTTCACTCCTTTGAGTTGACTGCAAGAAAGGGAAGAAGCATTCCCTGAAATAACATGGAACCCATGTATGAGCATATTTTTTTAACCAAGCAAAAGTTTCATTCCCGGACAATCCCCACTTCACAACCATTGCTGCCCAAGTTGCTTCGAACTCTTCAACAGTCATGCTCTCATCAATGCACTCATTGAACTCCTTAGCTAGACTAGGATGGCGCCCAAGGAAGGACCCTAGCTTCTCGTTGGCTTTTTTAATCACGTGCCAACGGCAATTTCTGTGCACATTATCAGGGAAAATAGCTTTAATTGCATTCTTCATAGCCCAGTCCTGGTCTGTGATTATGTTGGTGGGCTGCTTCCCATGCATTGCTTCGAGGAACTATCTAAAAAGCCACTTAAAGCTGTCCTCTCTCTCATCTCTGAGAAAACCACAACCCAGCAAAAAAGACTGCACATGCCTATTTATGCCAATAAACGACACAAAAGGCATATTGAAACGATTTGTACAGAAAGTTGTGTCGAACGACACACAGTCGTGATATGCTTCCACATAAGCTTTTCTTGCCAAACCATCAACCCAGAATATGTTTTCAACTCTGTTCTCTAAATCAAAGGAAAATTTGTAGTAGAATTCGGGGTCTTTTGCCTGCAGCTCTTTGAAGTGCTCAAGTGTTTCACCTATGTCGAACTCTTTGTTTTCACTCCTAAATTCTGACCGCAAGTTTGATATTGTCTTGGGGCCATACGGTACAAAAGCATCCTTACCATAAAATTCAGACATGACCTCCATCATGCAACCTGCACATTAGAAAAAAAACTTAGGAGGATGCCCTGAAACAACTTAACATAATAGCCGTAGCAAGTTAGTAACAAATCAGAAGTCACAAACCTGTTTCCAAGTTGCAATTATGCAGACACTTCAGGAACTCTTTCTCGTCACGAGGGATACCCCTATGCGATCTCAAGTACTTCGCAAGTGATGGCCTTTCTATCAAAGGATGGTTGTGTTCAGCGATGAAGTAGGTCACCTGCCACTTGTTATCAATGAGTTTGACGAACATTCTAGCTGGGCAATTTGTTTGTTTGATACTTTCCCTCTTGCGCTTAACCCCAAATTTGCTGCTACTTTTTTGGATGAACCACTCTTCCGAGCTTCAACATCGCCATCATCAAGTTGAACAGGGCTGATATCTTCTACAATAGTCATTCTCTCCTGTTGCTCCTCCTCCTCTGTTTTAGGCCTACGAAACTTGTTGCACACAAACTGTTATTTTACTATCTGATCTGTGTTTCTCCCTTTCTGAGATGTGTGAGCTTTGATAGAAAAACCCAGTTTAAGAGCATAAGCATTATAATGTGCTTTTGAACTCGAAATTGTGTCAAACCTCATCCCTAGGAAAGGCTCCTGCGGACTGGATGCAACTTCCTCATTCATGCCAGCTCCATCAACATCACCTTCCCCCAAGTTAGGGTAGGTGGTCGAATCCGTAGGAATAGTAGATGCGGGAATACCATGGTCACCAGCAGGGGACAACTCTCTGTTATGTTGCGGGCCCCTACCACTTTGTTCATCAGACTGACTGCCAAGAGGCGCTGCCCTCTCATCAACCGCTGGATCCAGAGATTCTCCAACAAACTCTGCTGGACCTGCCTGAGTGCAGTATAACGGCTCCATGTCAGGAACATCACCATCTTCCGTAGAGGGGCATTAAGATCAAAAGTTGACATCTGATACAAATAAAACGTGACAATTAGGATTTTCCTTTTTGGTTGCCTCTGTAATCTGTTCTTCTTTTTTGTACATGCACATCCATGCTATTTTTTCCCCTGGGATACTTTACTGATTTTTGGTTCCTGTTCCATAACTAACTTGGTTCTTTTTTTCTTATCAGATTACTGCACAGGAGAGAGGATAGTGTGTGGATGCAAAGCAAAATACAAAGATGCAAAAAATCCAGAAGAACCAGGTTTTTTGTACATGCACATCCATGCTATTTTTTTCCCTAGGATACTTTACTGATTTTTGGTTCCTGTTCCATAACTAACTTGGTTCTTTTTTATAACTAAGTTGGTCCCTTCTACATAACTAACCTGGTTCCTTTTTTTCTTACCAGATTACTGCACAGGAGAGAGGATAGTGTGTGGATGTAAAGCAAAATACAAAGCTGCAAAAAATCAAGAAGGAGCTACCAAGAAAAAAACTTTTATTTTGTTGCACACTGTTAGAAAACTTGTTTTCTGTTGTCCACCTTTTCTGCCCAGGCAGGATCTGTTGGATCTGGGGGGGATGACTGTGATTATGTGTTTTTGTCGATGATGTTCTTGATTTTGTGTTTGAATTGTGTGCAGGATTTTTTCTGTGTTGGATACTTTATGAGATAATGGGATGGGGATATGGAGAGGGGGAGATTTTTTACCTTCTTTTTCAGAAGCTAGATGAGTTGCACCTGGGGGATCTGGGGGGATGGACAGCTGGGAGAAGATCTGGAAGCCATGGAGAACTGGAGAGGAAGAAAGAACAGGGGAGGAGGGTGGGGGGGAGGAGGAAGAAGACAGTGATCACTTCTTCATCAACATAAGGGTGGGAGGAGGGTGGGGGAGGGTGGTGGGAGGAGGGTGGTTCTTTTACTTGCAGAAAAAGAAGATGGATGTGAAGGGGATGGCTGGGAGGAGGGTGGGGGGAGGAGGAAGAAAGAACAGGGGAGGAGACCTGGGGGTGTGATGGGGTAACCTGGGACGTGATGGGGGAGATTTTTTGTCTAGACATGACGTGGATGGCTGGGACGGGGGGGGGGGGCGCGGTGGGACGGGGGGGGGCTCGGATTTCCCGGGCGAGTGCCGTCTAGTACGGACGGGCATCCGGATGCCGGCTAGCATCGTCCAGCAGCCGGTCCTATTGGTGTCGTGTGTTCTTCCATACCTTTCCACATGGTATCAGCCTAACTACGATCTCCCTATCCTAGCCGTCACCCCTCCTCTCACTGGACGCCGCCGGCCTCCCCCTCCAAACCCTAGCCGCCGCCTCCCACTCCTCCAAGGCGCCGCAGGCCCTCCTCCTTCCCTAACTCCATCGCTTCCGCCCTACACCTACCTTCGCCATGGCCGATTTCAACTCCCCTTCCTCCGAGAAACATTTCAACTCCTCTGTCTCCGGGAGTAGCAACCCCTTCGCGGGCCCCTCCGTCGCCATCATCCGCGACGTCCCCATCCTCAAGCACGTGCCGGTGAAGCTCTCTCACACCGCTGCCAATTTATTCCCGTGGAAGACGTACTTCGGCCTTCTCTTCCGCGAGTATGATCTCCTTGATCATGTCGACGGCACCATTGACCTCCTCGCCATGCTGCACGACCCCGATTGGTTGGCCATCGACGCAACCATCATTCGCTGGTTTTTCCAGACCGTCTCCAACGAGATCTTCCGCACCGTCGTCCGCGACGGCGACTCCGCGCACACTGTCTGGACCAAGATCACCGGCCTCTTCACCGACAACAAGATCCAGCACATCACGTTCCTCCAACAGGAGTTCTTCTGCAGCCACCAAAATGACCTCTCCCTCGACGACTACTGCCTCCGTCTCAAGAGCCTCTTCGACGAGCTTCGCAACTTGGAGTTCCCGATCGATGACAAGATCATGCTCTCCATGCTGTCGGCCGGCCTCGGCGAGGATCTCAGCAACGCCGCCTCCAACCTCACGCTCCTCACCATGTCGACTTTCGAGCAGGCTGTGGCCTATCTCTGTCTCGAGGAGCGCCGGATCAAGCACCTCCAGGCTCGGGCGGCCCACACCGCCTTCGTCGCCGGCTTCTCCCGGGGCGGCCCTGCCCTCGTGCCTCGTGCCCCGGCCCCTACACCTCACGCCCCGGGCCCGCCTCCGGGCTTCTACTCACCCCCGCCACTCACGCCCCTACCTCCCGCCAATGGCGGCGGCAATGGTGGTGGCAACGGAGGGCGCCGTCGTCGTTGCAACGGTGGTGGCAACGGCAGTGGTAACGCCAGTGACACCGCCACCGCCCCCAGCCCCGTCCACCGCAGCAGATCTCCCCCACGCCGCCATGGATCAACGATAATAACCCCTGGACCGGGGTCGTCCACGCCTACACCATGCCTGTGCCGCGCGCCCCATACCCGGGCACCATGGGATCGTGTACGGCCTTGCACCAGGCCCTCTTCACGGCGCCCCAGCCCATCGTCACGACCGGCTACACTGCATCCCCGGCTCCTCCTGGTACTACACCGCACCCCCGAGCACGGCCCCGTGGGACCCCGCCCTGCTGACCGCTCTACAGACCGCCTCCCCGGCGGGCGCATACGGTGGTGGCGGCGATTGGTTCATGGACACCGGCGCCTCCGCGGACATGTCCGCTCACCCCGATAATCTCTCTAATTCTACTCCCACCTCCACTTCCTCCCGCATAATCGTCAGCAACAGTCATGCTCTTCCTATCACTCACACCGGCTCCGCCTCTTTTCCCTCTACCTCCACCCCTCTTTCTCTCAATAATGTCATTGTTTCTCCTCATTTAATCCAACACCTCATTTCCGTTCGTTCTCTTGCTCGTGATAACTCTATGACTGTGGAATTTGACGCTTCTGGTTTTTCTGTTAAGGATGGTCGTACTACGATGCTTCTCCACCGCAGTGACAACCTCGGCAATGTGTACCATGTTTAGTCATCCTCCACCACCGCCAGCAGCCCACTCGCCCTCTCCTCCGGTGTCAACCTATGGCACGCCCACCTCGGCCATCCTAGCTCCACCGCTCTTTGTCAAATACTACAAGGATTTGATTTTACTTGTAATAAAACGGATGCTCATTCTTGTAAAGCATGTCGTCTAGGCAAACATGTTCGTATTCCGTTTAATTCTTCCTCCACAGTCGCGTCTTTTCCCTTTGAACTTATTCATAGTGATGTTTGGACCTTGCCGGTTCCGAGTAATTCTGGTTATACCTATTATATTTTGATTTTGGACGATTACTCGCATTTTATGTGGGCCTTTCCCCTACGCCATAAATCCAACGTCCCTGCCACTCTCACCGCCTTTTTCGCATACATATCCACCCAATTTGGCCGCCCCATCCATGCCTTACAAACCGATAACGGCAAAGGGTTCAACAACATCACCATCCGCACACTTCTCGCCTCCCATGGCGCCATCTTTTGTCTCACGTGTCCTTACACTTTCCAACAAAACGGTGGTGCTAAACACATCCTTCGTACTATCAACGACTGCGTGCGCACCCTTTTGTTCTATGCTTACATGCCCCCACGGTTTTGGCTGGATGCCATCGCCACGACGACCCTTCTCATCAACATCTGCCCCTGCCGCGTACGTTGGCAATACACGCCGCACCATCTTCTCTTTGGTATTCCACCCGCCTACGATGATCTTCGCATCTTTGGTTGCCGCTGCTATCCTAGCACCACCGCCACCGCCGCGCATATGCTTGCTCCGTGCTCTCTCCCTTGTGTGTGTCTCGGCTACCCAGCCAACACCAAGGGCTACCGCTGCTACGACCCGGTCTCGTATTGCGTCTTCACCTCCCGGCACGTTTACTTTGACGAGTTGGTGTTTCCTTTTCAGCAGGAACCTTTGGCGACTCCATCGACGAGGACCCCGACGCCCGCTGGCCCTCCTGCGGCCGGCCCTCCGTGCCGACGAGTGACCGTGGTAGCCCCTTCCGTGCCCGCTCCGCCTGGTCCCTCGGCGCCCGTGCCCGCGTTACCTTCTGGCTTGCCGGTTGTCGCGGCTCCGCCTTTGCCCGAGCCTGCGACTCTGTTGTCTGCGTCGCCCCCGACCAGCGCGGCCTCCTCCTCGCCGGCTCCGTCGTTGCCCGCCTTGTCGCCCTCTCCCGCCGCTGCCCGGCTGGTGTCCCGTCCTCCTTGCGCCAATGTCATCACCGGCAAGTGGGTCTTTAAGCACAAGCTCGGACCGGATGGCAAGCTGGAGCGCTATAAAGCGTGTTGGGTGGTCTGTGGATTTCGCCAATGCGCCGTTGTCGACTTCACGGATACGTTTGCCCCGGTTGTCAATCCGGGCACGATCTGCACCGTTCTGCACCTTGCCGCCTCTCGCACGTAGCCGGTGCACCAGATGGACGTCTCCAACGCCTTTCTCCATGGTCATCTCTCCGAGCAGGTGTACTGCCAGCAGCCTATCGGCTTCGTCGACGCCGGCCATTCGTATCATGTGTGCTTGCTCTCTCGATCCTTGTACGGACTGAAGCAGGCGCCCCGTGCCTGTTACCAGCGCATCGCCGCGTTCCTGCATCAGATCGGCTTCCGCTCCACGGGTTCTGATGCGTTGTTGTTTGTCTATCGACAAGGCACCGACACTGCCTACCTGCTACTATATGTCGACGCCATCATCCTGACATCATGCACTGATGGTCTCCTTTGGCAGTTCACCGACCGCCTCCGTGCTGAGTTCGCCCTAAAGGACCTCGGCCCGCTCCACTACTTCCTCAACATCGAGGTTGTCCGGCCCAGATGGGTTCTTTCTTCATTAGCAGAAGTACGCCCATGAGCTTCTCGAGCGTGCAGGGATGCTTAACTACTGATGACCCACAAGAGTACTTTTGATAAATAGGAGTGTCGATCCCAACGAGGAGCATAAGGTGTTGACTAGTGGTATGGATCAAGAAATCTCTGTAAATACTTAGCAAACAGATTTTTAGTGGTTTTCTAATAAAGCAACAAAACACAGTGCAAGTAACAAAGACAACAAACAAACACAAGTGGCCCAATCCTTTCTTAGCAAAGGACAAGCCGGTGAAAATACTTATAAGGACCAATCATTCTCGAGGACACATGGGAATTCTGTCAAGTGCTTTCGCTTCAAATAGCTGAGTACTCTTCTTTGGTGTTGTAAGTGTTGTGTGGGTGAACCTGTGCAAACATACCGACCTTACTTGGACTAATACATACTTGTGATTAAATCTCCTGCAAGCATCCGCAACTACAGGAAAGGTATTATTAAGATATAAATCTAACCCAGCCTTAAACTCTGAGATCCTACGCTCCCTTGTGCAAAGGTGTCCTAACGGGGTTCAGGTTTCTATCACTCCGGCAACCCCACAATTAGTAGCCAAATACACAATGCATCTCCCTAGGCCCATAAATGGTGAAGTATCATGTAGTCGACGTTTACATGACACCACTAGAAGAATAGCACCACAACTTAAATACTAAACCATTGAATAATAACTCAACACAAATCCACTACTAACAACATGACTTCTCCCATGTCCTCAAGAACTAAACGAACTACTCACGAGACATCATATGGATCAAGATCAAAGATGATATGATAATGGATAACAATCTGAACATAAACAATAATAAAATGGTTCCACTCACAAGCATCAACTACAATAGTAATCAACACCGAGAAAGTTTTCCCTAAGAACTAAAGCAATATCCAACACAATTGTTACAGCAGGATGGAGTGGTGATGATGGTGCTGGTGGAGATGATGGTGTGGATGATTATGATGATCCCGATGAAGCCTAGCTTGACGATGGTGTTGATGGCGACGATCTCCCCTCTCCGGGAAGGAATTTCCCTGGCAGAAATCTGTCTGCCGGAGAGATCTTTCTCTCTCGGTGTTTTACGCCCCGCAGAGGCAGCGGAAATCTATCTATGGGCGCTCCCGTGGTGTTAGGGTTCCGTAAGGAATATATAGGCTAGAGGGCGGATTCGGGGCCCGAGCAGGTGGGCCACACCTGCCCTAGGCGCAGCCCAGGAGGGACCCGCGCCTAGGGGGTGTGGGCCCCCTGTGGCCCTTCTACGCCTCCCCTTCTGGCTTCCTCTGTCTTCTGGGAAAATATAATTTTCCCGTATTTTTCTGGTATTTTTCTGATCTTCACGAATTGCATCAAAACACCTCTTTTTCCATCAGAATCCAGACTCCGGAAGTCCATCCTCCAAGATTCATCCAACATGCATAAACAGATTAAAAGACATAAGTAATACCTCATAATAAGACATATACCAATGAATATAGGAAAATTATGATATAGAATGGTGATGCAAATTGGACATATCAACTCCCCCAAGCTTAGACCTTTGCTTGTCCCCAAGCGAAAACTGAGCTCAGTAAACATGTCCACAGGTTTACGGAGTGAAGTGTCGATAAAAGAATACGGACAAGAAGCATCACACTTACCATTACACAACTCATAGAAGAAAGCAACTCACCATTATATAACTTAGCTTGCAACAAGTACATGCACAATAGAGATGCGAAGATAAATCATAATTGGAATTGGCAAACTTCTTTCTTGGTCAGAGAACAACTGGCAAACAGTTTCACAAAAATCTTTTTGTAGAAGTTTTAAAACGGGAGAACTCTTTGCTCAAAAAGGTTTTTCACAATGAAGGCTTTCAAAGTAATACTCAATAGATAAGAGTTTTGTGCAAACAAGGAAGATAAAGAACATGATTAAATAAATCACCATATCAATTCTTGAAACACAACAACTCAAATGCTTGCTAGAGATAGAGAGGAAGTAGGTTCACTGACTCAACTTAGAAAATAGGAGAAAGGTCCCTTCATAGAGCGAAGCAGGGATTTCAAGTCATAAAGAGCTTCCAAAAGATTATGGTACTTACTAGCTTTGAGACCTCATTGCCCCTATCATAGGCATCTTGAGATGGTTAAGGTTAAAGTGAACAAGGATGGAGTTATTCTTGACGAAATATAAATTGGCAATCTCATGTCCCTTGAGTACGAGGGCCGTTCCTCATGCTACTCAATTTTAGTCTTCTCGTCATTGTAAGTACATGTGTATCATAAAGAACCGCCAACGGGATACCCCTTGCACATGGTACAGGAGCTATCCCGTAACCAAAATGACAAGGCAAACAGACAATGAGCATCTCAGGCGATCTTTTTATTTACTATGTGCATAGCTTTTTATTGAGGATGCTTCACAGAATGCTCATTATGGTGATGCTGCAAGTTTCCACCATGATTAGGCATGGCTTAGGCTAGCGGCCCAGGTGTTTCTCTAACACACATACATCACTCCATGGACTTACAAGTTCCCTCTTTATTTCACATCGTCGACATCCATAAACAAAAGAGCATGATATCAACTGTGTACAACGTACATGTGCAATGTTGAAAGCGTTCCCCATGACAGCACAGTTCTGCTAATCCCAATGTATAGATGCAAGCATATACAACTTCGATGACACAATGGTTGAAGTCTATTAGGGGAAAAGAATATAAGGTGTCCCATCAAGTTCGTGAGAGCTTTACTAACTAGTTTTCACATGAAAAATTACTTTTAAATTCGAAATATAGATGAAGCTTGAGAATTTGCTTGGAATGACAATAATGCTAATAGGTAGATATGGTGGACACAAATGGCACAGGTTTTGGTTCGAAGGGATTGGATGCATGAGAAGTATGCCTTCTCAAAACAGGTTTTTGGCTAGCAAGGCTGGCTAGCAAGCAAGAGAGTTGAAAGAAATAAGCAAACATACTGTAGGGATACGGGTAGGCTACACTAGCGCAAATCAAAAAAATTCTACCGTGTATACCAGGATTACTGTTGTCATAGATCACGGGACTACCACTAGACGCGCAGTTGCGGAATTGATGAAGCGCGTCGAGGCAGTGCAGACGTTCCACGTCTCCTCCTTTTCCTCGTCCCATGAGCAGCTCCCCTTGCGTGGCTTGTCCAAGCGCTACAGATGCAGCGCCTCCGAGGTATCCACACGTACAGGGTGGAAGCGTCAGACGTCGGACTGCTAGGTCCGCGCGCGCGACACAGGTGTGAGGAGTGGCGGCTGGGAATGATCTGAGGTCTCAGGTGTAACCCTGGTCAGCTCGCCGCACCCTCTCTTATATAGGCATCCCTAGTGGGCTTCTACATTAGCAGCCTATTAGTACCCTAAGCCTGGTCTAATTCGGATCCAATCCTCATTAGGCTTCCAGCCCCTTAAGTGTGTGACCCTATAGGTTCATATGCGTATAGACATGACACGGATACACTTATTCTGTCAATAGTTGTTAGCGGCCTCTAGCAAGACGTGCCAACTCCTAAACGCATACAAAGATCATATCGGACGAACCATCACAAGGTTTAGTACATGTCTTTCCCTTTGCCTCACGATATTTGGTCTATCTCCAAGCTGACCTCCCTTTCTCGATACCGTGATTCGGAATCCCTTTACTAGGTTAACTCTTAACCATAGGTAGCACGGCCATGCATTTCTGGATCCGATCACTCGAGGGGCCCAGAGATATCTCTCTCAAGTAGAGAGGGGCAAATCCCATCTTGATTGACCATTCCTTGCAGCATGCTTCAGGAAAAACCCGAAAGCTACCTTTATAACTACCCTGTTACGGTGCAACGTTTGATAGCCCCAAAGTAGGTCGATCCACATCTCAAGTACATGCGACAATCTCAGATCTAAGGACAAAACGTACACGATGTGTAGAGAGAGAGCTGCAACTAATTGCTAGTCTCAGGTTGGGTCAGTCCAACCCCATGTTCATAACATGTGTCCACGTCATTGGTTTGACATGTCCATGTCTATGACTTGCGAAACATAGTCATCAACCAATCGATGTGCTAGTCTAATACTCACGTGTGTCCTCACATGAACTCCGACTAGGGACAACTCTTAAATAACCATACAAGTATAGAGTTTCACAAACAATTCACGTAATTGCCAATCAATACAAGTTGCCTGATATGGATATTCAAGGAACATTACAATAACTCATGGATACATATGAAATATCATCATCTCTATGATTGCCTCTAGGGCATATTTCCTTCAGTCTCCCACTTGCACTAGAGTCAATCTAAAATGTATCTAATACCAATTGCTCTTGTGTGCGCTTCATCTTGGCGCTGGTGGAGAGGCTTAGTCAAGGGATCAGCAACATTTGAGTCCGTATGTATTTTGCATATCATGACACTACCATCCTCAACGAACTCTCGAATCTGATGGTAACGCATGCGAATATGTTTGTTCTTCTGGTGCCGTCTAGGTTCCTTGGCCTGTGCAATAGCACCATTGTTATCACAATAAACGTCCAAGGGATTGGAAGCGCCCTGAACCACACCGAGAGCGATCAGGAAATTCCTAATCCAAACAGCTTCCTTTACAGCCTCCGAGGCAGCAATATATTCAGCTTCTGTTAAAGAGGAGGTCACTGTATCTTGCTTGGAACTTTTCCAGCTCACAGCACCACCATTCATGACAAACACATAACCTGATTGCGATTTCGAATCATCTGAGTCGTTAAGGTAACTCGCATCTATGTAACCCCTTACACTGAGTTCATCCTCACCTCCATAAACTAGGAACACATCCTTAGTCCTTTTCAAGTACTTAAGGATGTTCTTTATTGCTGTCCAGTGACCTTCACCTGGATCAGCCTGGTATCTGCTCGTAACACTTAGAGCATAGGAAATATCTGGGCGAGTACATATCATTGCATACATGATGGATCCAATAGCCGAAGCATATGGAACCCTACTCATGCGCTCACGCTCATCGATGGTCGAAGGACCGAGTCTTGCTGAGTTTTATGCCGTGAGACATGGGCAAGAACCCCTTCTTAGCCCCTTCCATGCTGAACCGTTTCAACACTTTGTCAATGTATGTACTCTGGCTTAATCCAATTAGCCTCCTTGATCTATCTCTATGGATCTTAATGCCCAGAATATATGCCGCTTCTCCTAAGTACTTCATTGAAAAACTATTTTTTAATGAGGTCTTAACAGACTCGAGCATAGGAATGTCATTTCCAATCAGCAATATGTCATCTACATATAAGATTAGAAATACCAGCGCTCTCCCACTTTCCTTCTTGTAAACACAAGGTTCTTGTTCGTTTTTGATGAAGCCAAACTCCTTTACAACTTCATCAAATCGAATGTTCCAACTCCGAGATGCTTGCTTCAGCCCATAAATGGACTTCAGAAGTTTGCATACCTTTCCAGCATTGTTTGGATCGACAAAACCTTCGGCTGCATCATATACATGTCCTCAGTTAGGATTCCATTTAGGAAAGCCGTCTTGACATCCATCTGCCATATTTCATAGTCGAAATGTGCAGCAATAGCTAGAATTATCCGTATAGATTTAAGCATCGCTACGGGCGAGAAAGTCTCGTCGTAGTCAACTCCTTGAACTTGTCGAAAACCTTTTGCAACAAGTCGAGCTTTATGGATGTGAACATTTCCATCCATATCAATCTTCTTCTTATAGATCCATTTGCACTCGATGGCTTTAAAACCATCAGGCAGGTCAACCAAGTTCCAAACTTGATTGTCTCCCATGGACTCTATCTCGGATCTCATGGCTATCAGCCATTTCTCAGAGTCTGGGTCCACCATCGCTTCTGCATAGGTCGCAGGATCATCATTGTCTAACAATAATAATTCCCGCGCTTCGAGGAGCCTCGCCGACCTTCGTGGTTGTGGTGCTTCTGTTGCCACGGGTTCCTCAACTTGTTCTGCTACAATAGAATCACTCGTAGAAGCATCCCCAACTGGCTCATCTTGAAATTCTTCAAGTCGCACCAACCTTCCACTTGTTCCCTTTGTGAGAAACTCTTTCTCTAGGAAAACACCGCTACGAGCGACAAACACTTTTCCCTCCTCTCGGTTGTAGAAGTAATACCCTAAGATTTCCCTCGGATATCCCACGAAAATGCACTTATACGATTTGGGTGTTAGCTTGTCCGACTGAAGTCGCTTGACAAATGCATCACAACCCCAAATCTTTAGAAAAGACAGACTGGGATTCTTTCCAGTCCACATCTCATATGGTGTCTTAACTACGGATTTAGATGGTACCCTATTAAGTGTGAAAGCTGCCGTTTCTAGAGCGTAACCCGAAAATGATAATGGTAAATCCGACTGGCTCATCATAGATCGAACCATGTCCAACAAAGTTCGATTACACCGTTCGGAGACCCCGTTCCTTTGAGGTGTTCCGGGCGGCGTAAGTTGTGGAACAATTCCGCAACTCTTAAGATGATCGCTAAACTCGTGACTCAAATATTCACCTCCACGATCAGATCGCAAGGCCTTTATTTTCTTGCCACGTTGATTCTCTACTTCACTCTGAAACTCTTTGAACTTTTCAAAAGTTTCAGACTTATGCCTCATCAAGTAGACATAACCATATGTACAGAAATCATCAGTGAAAGTAATGAAGTAGTGATATCCTCCTCTTGCTGTCGTGCTCATTGGCCCACATACATCAGTATGTATGAGTTCCAACAAGTCTGTCGCTCTCTTGGGAAAACCCGAAAAAGGTGACTTGGTCATCTTTCCAAGTAAATAAGCCTGACATGTCTCGTATGATTCAAAATCAAACGAAGTTAGAAGACCATCACCATGGAGCTTCTTCATGCGCTTTTCACTTATATGCCCCAAACGACAATGCCATAAATAGGTAGGACTCAAATCATTAGGCCAAAGCCTTTTAGCACTAACATTGTAAACAGATGCATCATCAAGATTTAAAATAAATAAACCATTCACAATGGGAGCATTAGCCATAAACATATCATTCTTAGAGATTACACAACCATTGTTTGCACTCGCGAATGAATAACCATCCATCATCAAACATGAAGGTGATAAAATGTTTCGACCCATACTTGGAATGTAATAACAATTATTCAACTCCATAATAAATCCTGAAGGAAGGTGAAGTTGCATGACGCCGACGAACAATGCAGCAACCCTTGCTTTATTTCCGACACGAAAATCCACTTCGCCTTTCTGCACTTCTCTAGTCCTTATTAGCTCCTGCATCGAATTGCAAATATGAGTAACCGATCCGGTATCAAATACCCAAGAGTTAACATAGGAATCAGCGAGAAGAATGTCCACAACATTTACAACAAGCGTACCTGAGTTGGAAGTACTCTTACTTCCACTCTTCTTCAAAGAAGCCTGGTACTTGCTGCAGTTTCTCTTCCAGTGGCCATGTTCATGACAAAAGAAGCACTCAGTGTCTTCTACAGGTCCAGCCTTTTGCTTGGGTGCAGACTTAGGGATCGTATCCTTAGCCTTGCCCTTCTTCTTCCAAGAAGTACCCTTTTTCTTGAAGCTAGGCTTGTTCTGCACAGCCATCACATGGCTATGCCCTACACACTTCTTCATGTCACTTTCTGCTGTTTTAAGCATCCCACATAATTCATTAAGGCCCTTCTCCACCCCATGCATATGGTAGTTCGAAATGAACTGCCCATAGCTGGACGGAAGAGACGCCAAAATGAAGTCAGTGGCCAACTCTTGGCCTAGTGGAAAACCAAGCTTTTCCAAAGTCTGACTGTAACCAACCATTTTGATCACATGGGGGCCTACAGCCGCTCCTCTGCTAGCTTGCATTCGACAAAGGACTTGGCAACATTGTACCTCTCAGTCCTTACCTAATCTTGGAACATGTCCTTAAGCGCAACAATCATATCGTACGCATCCTGATCCTCAAACTTCTTTTGAAGTTCAGGTTCCATGCATGCAAGCATAAGACAGCTAACCTCAAGAGAATCATCACATTCTCTCTTGTAGGCATTCTTTAGGGCAGCAAATGCATTATCAGCAGGTTCATCGGGGATTGGGGTATCCAGAACTGTTTCCTTTTTATCAGACCTGAGAACGATTCTCAGGTTACAGACCCAGTCCGAATAGTTTGTTCCATTTAATTTATCTTTGTCAAGAATCGAACGCAAAGAGAAAGGTGATGTAGTGTTCGGTGCCATTGATCTACAATAGAAAACATGCAAAATACTAAGCCATGTAACCATGAAAGAGTAAAACATATTAAACAATTTAATAGCATATACTCCCACTTAAATCAATATCCCTCCATTGATACTAAGTGATTCAAGATCCACAATTAACAAGTCGACTAGTGAGCTTTAGCATCACTGCTAGAAGACAAGGTAAATCGGTAAGCAACACTTGCTAATCATATCATATATGACTCTTGTTGTTGGGTGACATCTCTATGTCAAAACTAGGCGCCCAACCTTTATGCCCCAAGGTCCTTAACTGTTAAGATGACCTTGTCAAGTTCACCAACCCTTATGCGTGTAGGTATCCGATACAAACCCATCCAGCCAAGGAAAACCGCGGCACCCTAATTTCATAGGCCCACCAATGATTGTACAGGGCATAGGATGGTGCAAGGTTTGGTTGGGAGGGCATGGTTTAACTTAAACTTTTTGAGGGATCGTTCTACTTCTATCATCTAAGCATGCATAGTAGTAAAACGCATAGGAATAACATTCACATAGATGTGACACAGTATGGCCCATTTTCTCATGGTGATCTCCATCGCCATAGAACCTGTCCACCATGATGATATCCATCTTCATGTTCCATGTGAGCCATCCTCCAAGTGATGAGTCCTACAAGAACTAATACAAGCTATTACTCCTAACAGCTAGTAATCAAAATTACATAGTATTGGGATCATCACAAGTTGGCACGCAGGCCATTACAATAATTGACAACACACATGGCTCCAGCCGTGTTACCCTACTCACGACACACAGGTCATGATAAATTTCATACATGCATCACATACACATATGGGCCATACTGATCACATACATCCTGCAAAAACAAGTTATGCATAGAATCGCATTCTACCGGATCATGTGACATCGCAGCACCTAGTTACCTTAACGAGATACAAAAGGGTCTACAATTAAGGGGGGTCTAGGGGGTCTCCCCCTGCGGGATTCAAATCTTCACAATTTTCTTGATCGAATCTTCACAATTTTCTTTAAGGATTTTGATCGGCAAATCAAATTTACCATAAACCGACTCCTGTCCCGATTCAATCAAACTCCTTTGATCACGGTACATCGATTTTAGATCTAGGTTCCGATTCGATCAATCATATTGATCTTCGTGTGATTCAACAGGATTTATGTGTCACCTTTCACCCGATGGGAAGCCGACCGGTAGGGGTAAGTCGTTCGACAACCTCAGATCACGATCACGGAAAGCAAGATCATAGATCAATCCTAAACCACCGCCATATAAACGATCACATCATTCATATCAATCTGCATATCACCATATGCAACCATCCCGAACCTATAACTGAACAGCATCGGCTCTGATACCACTGAAGGGATACGAATAGGCTACACTAGCGCAAATCAAAAAAATTCTACTGCGTATACCAGGATTACTGTTGTCATAGATCACGGTATTACCACTAGACGCGCAGTTGCGGAATTGATGAAGCGCGTCGAGGCAGTGCAGACGTTCCACGTCTCCTCCTTTTCCTCGTCCCACGAGCAACTCCCCTTGCGTGGCTTGTCCAAGCGCTACAGATGCAGCGCCTCCGAGGTATCCACACGTACAGGGTGGAAGCGTCAGACGTCGAACTGCTAGGTCCGCACGCGCGACACAGGTGTGAGGAGTGGCGGCTGGGAATGATCTGAGGTCTCAGGTGTAACCCTGGTCAGCTCGCCGCACCCTCTCTTATATAGGCGTCCCTAGTGGGCTTCTACATTAGCAGCCCATTAGTACCCTAAGCCTGGTCTAATTCGGATCCAATCCTCATTAGGCTTCCAGCCCCTTAAGTGTGTGACCCTATAGGTTCATATGCGTATAGACATGACACGAATACACTTATTCTGTCAATAGTTGGTAGCGGCCTCTAGCAAGATGTGCCAACTCCTAAACGCATACAAAGATCATATCGGACGAACCATCACAAGGTTTAGTACATGTCTTTCCCTTTGCCTCACGATATTTGGTCTAGCTCCAAGCTGACCTCCCTTTCTCGATACCGTGATTCGGAATCCCTTTACTAGGTTAACTCTTAACCATAGGTAGCACGGCCATGCATTTCTGGATCCGATCACTCGAGGGGCCCAGAGATATCTCTCTCAAGTAGAGAGGGGCAAATCCCATCTTGATTGACCATGCCTTGCAGCATGCTTCAGGACAAACCCGAAAGCTACCTTTATAACTACCCAGTTACGGTGCAGCGTTTGATAGCCCCAAAGTAGGTCGATCCACATCTCAAGTACATGCGACAATCTCAGGTCTAAGGACAAAACGTACACGATGTGTAGAGAGAGCTGCAACTAATTGCTAGTCTCAGGTTGGGTCAGTCCAACCCCATGTTCATAACATATGTCCACGTCATTGGTTTGACATCTCCATGTCTATGACTTGCGAAACATAGTCATCAACCAATCGATGTACTAGTCTAATACTCACGTGTGTCCTCACATGAACTCCGACTAGGGACAAATCTTAAATAACCATACAAGTATAGAGTTTCACAAACAATTCACGTAATTGCCAATCAATACAAGTTGCCTGATATGGATATTCAAGGAACATTACAATAACTCATGGATACATATGAAATATCATCATCTCTATGATTGCCTCTAGGGCATATTTCCTTCACATACAAGTAATAAAGCCAAACATGCAACCTTCCTTGAAGACACAAAAGATCTTAAATAAAGAATAGTATGCTTATGTGCCAACAAGAAAGAAAATAAATGGTACAAAATACCTGTAAGCTTTTTCTCTTTTCCTTTCAAACCTCAAAAAGTGTTTCTACTGACTAGAGCTCGGTTTGCCAAAACCAATTTAGATTTACTTGATGCTCCCAAAGTGATGCCAATACTGATAAACAAGATTAATCATATAATAGAGATTGCAAACTAAAATAAGAAGTGCAAAAAGTAAAATATGAGACTTCTCATTAATATTCCATAAAGGCACTCACACCAAGGGATACATAACTAAAGGAGAGATACTTCCACATGCAAACCAAACTATAAGATAACCTCTCTACCAAAGATACGAATCCACTAAAAAGGTAAAAGATAAAAGATAATGATGGTGATACCGCGACACTCCCCCCAAGCTTGAAACACGCCAAGGGGATGCCAAACCTGCTGACGAATTACTCCTTCAGTGGTGGTGGTGTTTTCTTGTAATCATAAGACTTCCAAGGTAAAGGTTCCCCATCCAAAAAGGATGTCTTGGTTTCCACAATCCTGAAACTAGCAGCAGAGCTTATGCGATAAAATCTAGCCTCATACTCATAGTTTTGGTTCTGTATGTCATAGAGTTGTGCATGCAATTGGTTGGTGGTCTGACAAAGCGAGAAGATATATTCTCGGAGCTCAGCAACCTCCTCCTCGTGCTTGGCGATGAGTTCTGAACTTATCTTGTGAATAACATCCACTTCGCGTTCTGCCATCTTCTTGTACCTGAAAAACTTCCTGCTCCAATGCTTCTATCCTGTCTTCCAGACTGCCCTCTCCTTTAGGGCCTTGAACTTTTTTCATCTGCACCTTCCCATCTTTGAGAATCAACTCCTTGGGATGAATTCTCAACTCATACATGTACGGGTTGATAGCATCCGTAGAGGAATCCTCCATAGGTGATCCAGAGGAAGACATTGTGGCTCCAAATCTGAGGATTTGCCTGACAGAAACAGATCGAAACAAAAACACGACGAGAACACGATACAAGAACCTCGGGGAATCCGGGGGGTTATATATTATGAAGTTTCAATGCATAAGGAAGGTGCTTATACGAAAATGAGGCGGAGACGGAGCTCGGGGTGCTCACACCCTCAGCGCGGCTTAGCTGGGTCCGCGCTGGGTTTGGCCACCCCGCCTCCTTTTTCTCCTCGTAACTTTCCATATGTATTAAAAACATCAAAAATATAAAAAGATTAGGCTTTCACAAACCTTATGTTTTCACCCTTTTTTACCTATTCAAAGACGAACTCTGCAGATTCTGGTGTTTGGTTTCTAATAAATTCTTCCAAAGTCACCTGTTGAATTGTGTCAACGTCTTCATTATATGAGTCTCCAGAAATATAATGCTTTAGTCTTTGACCATTCACCACCTATGTTGTGTCATCCTTCAAAGAAGATATTTTGATGGCACCTGAACAATATACTTCCTTGATAACAAAAGGTCCTTCCCATTTTGAGAGTAATTTCCCTGTAAAAAATCTGAGACGAGACCTATACAAAAGAACTTTCTCACCAACATGGAACTCCCTTTTGAGAATTCTCCTATCATGCCATCTTTTTACTTTTTCCTTAAAGAGCCTAGCATTTTCATAAGCTTCACTCCTCCACTCATCTAAATTACTCAAGTCGAGCAGTCTTTTCTCACCGGCAAGTCTAAAATCTCTATTCAATTCTTTCACTGCCCAATAAGCTTTGTGTTCTAATTCTAAAGACAAGTGACAAGCCTTCCCATAGACCATTTTGTATGGATACATCCCCATAGGATTTTTATAAGCAGTTCTATAAGCCCACAAAGCGTCATTCAACTTTTTAGCCCAATTTTTCCTAGATCTATTAACGGTCTTCTGCAAGATAGGTTTAATTTCTCGGTTGGAAAATTCTACTTGCCCACTAGTTTGGGGGTGATAAGCTGGAGCAATTCTATGGTTTACATCATATTTAGCGAGAGTTTTTCTAAAACCCCCATGAATAAAATGAGAGCCTCCATCTGTCATGAGATATCTAGGCACACCAAACCTAGGAAAAATAACATCCTTGAGCATTTTCAAAGAGGTCTTACCATCAGCGATGTTTGTAGGTATGGCTTCTACCCACTTCGTAACATACTCAACAGCAACACGAATATGAGTATACCCTTTTGAAGGGGGAAAAGGACCCATAAAGTCAAATCCCCAACAATCAAAAGGTTCAATAACAAGAGAATAATTCATAGGCATTTCATTGCATCTAGAAATGTTACCTACTCGTTGACATTCATCACATGACAAGAAAAACTTCCTTGCATATTTGAAAAGGGTAGGCCAATAAAATCCAGATTGTAAAACCTTTTGTGTAGTCCTATCCCCAGCATGATGTCCTCCATAAGCACTGCCATGTCATTTTCTCAATATATCTTGTTGTTCAAATTCTAGAACACATCTTCGCATAATACCATCCACTCCTTCTTTATATAAGTGTGGGTCATCCCAGAAGTAATGCCTTAGATCATAAAAGAATTTTATTCTTTGCTGAGCTACAAAGGTTGGAGGCAAATACTTGGAAACAATAAAGTTAGCATAATCAGCATACCAAGGACTTTCATGCGGACTTACCCTTATTGCAGCCAACTGCTCATTTGGAAAACTATCATTAACAGGCAGTGGATCAAAAGAAATGTTTTCCAAACGATATAAATTGTCAGCAACAGGATTTTCAACACCTTTCCTATCCACAATATGCAGATCAAACTCTTGCAAAAGCAACACCCACCTAATAAGCCTAGGATTAGCGTCCTTCTTTGTCATGAGGTACTTAATAGCAGCATGATCATGATGAATAGTAACCTTTGAATCAATAGTATAAGGTCTAAACTTATCACAGGCAAAGACTACAGCTAAGAACTCTTTTTCAGTAGTAGCATAATTCTTTTGAGCAACATCTAGAGTCTTGCTAGTATAATGAATAACATTCAACTTCTTATCAATACGTTGCCCAAGGACAACACACACATCAAAATCACTAGCATCACACATAATTTCAAGAGGTAAACTCCAATCAGGTGGTTGAACAATAGGAGCAGTAGTCAAAGTTTCTTCAAAGTTTCAAAAGCTTCCTTACAATCATCATCAAAAACAAAAGGTACATCTTTTTGAAGAAGATTAGTAAGGGGCTTTGAAATTTTGGAGAAATCTTTAATAAACCTCCTATAGAAACCAGCATGACCAAGGATACTACGAATACCTTTAATATCTCTAGGGCAAGGCATCTTCTCAATTGCTTCAAGTTTGGCTCTGTCAACTTCAATGCCTCTTTCAGAGATCTTGTGTCCAAGAACAATCCCTTCATTAACCATGAAATGACATTTCTCCCAATTAAGAACAAGGTTGGTTTCTTCACATCTTGTTGGGGAGGTGACCTCGGATAGGGTAAGGACGGGGAAAGACGAAAGGACGTCCCCCGTCCAGTTTCCGAGTTACAGTCTAAGTCGGCCGAATCCTGTCGAGGTCGGCAGAGATATGAGAGAGCAGGACCCTTATGATAATAGCAAGGCATTACCTGGCCGAAATACTGCGTAAGTCGGCTGGGTTAGCCCGAGTTGTCTTAATGCAGGTGAAGGACGAGCCGAGTTATGCGAGGCAGGGCCGAATGATACGAAGCTTGCAGGAGAAGGAGAAGCATAAAGTCAAACTCTAGTCACAGGCCAGGGAGAATCTGAGCAGAGCCAAGCACAAAGGACAAAGGCGCAGAGCGACAGAGGGGCAGAAGGAGGTCACGGAGGTGACAGTCCTGAAGCCCGAGGCACGCAGGAGGGGCCCTCTGGAACCTTACCGTCATTAGAAGGGCGACACGGAAAGGAGACCGCCGAGTTACTATATTGGGACAAGCATATTCCTCGAATATGCTTGCCATGTCAGCCCTAGAGGAATCCAGGGCTCTCCTTTATAAGGGGAGGCTTGGACCCTGAGAAGGGCATCGACTCATTTAGTACCGTTAGGCTGGTAAAGTTCTTCTCTCAACTTGTAAATAGCTCAAGGAGCACTTGTAGCCCAAGGAAGGAGAAATAAAGATCTTTACCTTAGTCCTATGTGTGTAGAATCAACTACATCTTCCCTCCCCAGATCCCTCTAGCATCCATTGGCCCCATACTTTAGCCTACCCATGGCATCTGCCGTGCCACCACCACGACAGTTGGCGCCCACCGTGGGGCCAGCAGCGGTGCTAGCTGGAGTCATGATCCGGACGGGAAACTTCATCAACACTGGCGAGCGCATTGTCTCTGGCTTAGTCCGGAGACTTGATCTCTGTGACTACGTCAGCGATAACGCAGGCAGCTTCAAGGGAAGAGCTCCTCCGCGCAACGGTGTCTTCATCAACTTGGGCATGCACCAGATCTACGTCGGCGTCGACATCTCCGGCGTTTATCCTCACCAGGTTGTTATTGCAGGAGAACCTCCCCTTAGCGCCGCAAACAATCCACGTGGAGCGCGCACTGTCAGCAACATCGAGGTGATGGTCGCAGCCGGGGTGCAGGCAGGAGCAGCGGGCGCCGGATCAAGCAGAGATCCGACGACAGGTGTGCAGGTGGCGCCCAGGCAGATAGCTCCACAACCCACCGAGGTAATTCCTTCAGTGGCCAACCAGGCCGAGGTGCAGGAGACAACCCCAAAGGCACCAAGGGTAAGAGGGCCACCTCTGGAAAGACCAGAAAACATTCTTCAGGAAACTATAGATAATCTGGCTACACCTGTAGCACCGATACTTGATCCGGCTAATGCTCAGGCAGAGTTAGAAGAGACCAGGCAGAAAGTGCCGGTAGAGGCAAAAAAGGTGTCGGCCTTGCGGGAGTCCTTAAACAGGACCCTGTGAGAATATGCCAGGGCAAACAAGCTTGACGTCGCTCCCGAGCAGGCTGACGAGTTGAGATTGAGAGGAAAAAACCTCATAGATGATATCAACAAGGAGCATGATGCTCATAAGACAGAATCAGTTGATCTAGACTTGCCGAGGTACAGTACCCCGGCAAAGAACCTGAGAGCGGCAAATGCCGTAGCATTAGAGTTAGAAGGATTAACCAGCGAAGCCCGGCAGAAACAGCAGGAAAGAGTGAATGAGCTGGTGTGCATTTCGAACCAGCAGAATGAAGAAATGCTCAGAGCAGACCCGACGAGGCCAGGTGCCTCGCGAATGGTTCACTCGGCTGGTGCAGCACCTGCCTTATCTATGGCAGCAGCATCTTCACCCGGAAACAATGCACGAAAGGACAGAGCGGTAACTTCAGGAAAGAGAAATAAGCAAATTGTTCCATATGATCCGGCGATAGCCGGAAAAGCAAATGAGAACATA
This sequence comes from Avena insularis, assembly GCA_023614405.1. Lineage (NCBI taxonomy): Eukaryota > Viridiplantae > Streptophyta > Magnoliopsida > Poales > Poaceae > Avena > Avena insularis. The sequence continues at coordinate 227,451,279 of CM042685.1, read as the reverse complement.
GGCAATGGAAGCCGAGGTAACAGTGGCGAGAGAAACCCCGGCCGTGCCGAGAAAGGCAGCAGAAGCCGAGATAATGGAGATCTCGGAAGAGGAGAACCCGGAAGAGGGAATCACGAGAACAATATCCCGGTCGAGGGAAGGAGAGAACCGCCACCCAACCCGCAGCTGAGACATGAACCTCGGCAGGAAAGAGAAGCGAGACCAGCTCGCCACAATCAGGTGAATGAAAGGTACAATGATGGTTATTCCGAGATGGAATATGCGATTCATGGTGGAAATAACCACTATGGAATGCAGGAGAGAATTCTGTACAGATATTTGCCGTCAAGTGATGCCAGAGTAAAGTTAGATCGGCTATACCGGTCCGAGCTGCTAGAAGAATAGGGTCCACCGGGTCTGACATGCTTCGGACCACGGATCATGGGCGAACCGCCTGTGCCGAACTTTCAGCTGGCAAGAGGCACAAAGACATATAATGGGAGCACCAAACCACAAGATTGGTTGATCGATTATGACACTGCTGTAAAAATAGCAGGTGGAAACTTACGATGGGCAGTACAATATGTTCCGCAAATGTTGGAAGGACCAGCTAGAGTATGGTTGAATAACCTGCCAGCGGGCAGCATCAACTGTTGGTTGGACTTTGAAGAAATGTTCGTTAGCAACTTCACCAGTACTTACAAAAGGCCAAATAGGCCGCAGCAGTTAGCCATGTGCAAGCAGAGGCCGAATGAGACAGATAGAGAATTCTTAACTCGGTGGTGTAACCTGAGAAATTCGTGCGAGGGAGTTATAGAATCCCAGGCAATAGCTTGGTTTGCCCAAGGATGCCGCTATGCCAGTGTATTATGGCAACGACTGCAAAGAGATATGACAACCACATTGGCAGAAACCATCAGAATAGCGGATTCCTATGCATTGGGAGATCCGACGCAACCAGAATTAATGTCGGCAGATCATCGGGAACATCAAGATCAATATGCAAGATATGTGGCCGGGTCATCCAGGCGCAATGACTTCAGAGGAAGAAGAAGAGAAGAAAGACCGGATTATAGATATGGTTCAACTCAGGTGGCAGCAGTAGTGCAAGATCAGCCGAGTCACGGAAATAGTCAGCGGCAAAAGAATGGTCCACAACAATGGACACCAAGGAATGAAGGGAAAAGACAGTGGACACCAGAGCAAAAGAAGCAATGGCAGGAGAGGCCGAAGTACACGTTTGAGTCTATGTTAGATCAGCCGTGTAAATTTCACACGTCAAACCCGGCCAGGCCGGCCAACCATACAACCCGCCAATGTGCATGGATGAAAAATGCAATGGGTAACCCCGCAGGCATACAGGCAGCGCCTCTCCAGGCACATCAACAACATCAGCCACAGTTGACTGGAGCAAATGCACAACAACTGATGTTACCGCCTCCTCCCCCGAGGTACGAAAACTCGGACCAGAGAGATGCGGTGCATCAAGTGATAAACCAAGGTCCGGATGGAAGGACAAATCCAGGAAGTAATGGACGCAATTATTACAGAGAACATCATCAATCATATTGCGTATTCACAACAGAACAGCAAGACAAGCAGAGTATACAGCGCCGGCATATGGAAGTAAATGCAGTTATGCCGGCAGTACCAATATATGTGCCTTGGTCGGATCAAGAAATAACTTGGAGCATAAAGGATCACCCCAAGATAATGCCGAGTCCGGGGTCGTATGCACTCGTGTTAGATCCGACATTTGTCGGACCAAGCATTAATGTGAAATTTTCAAAAGTACTCATTGACAATGGGAGCTGTATCAATATCATGTACAAAGATACAATGCATAAACTCGGAATATCGCAGAACATGCTGCAGTCCACGAGGACCACATTCCATGGGATAGTACCAGGGCTTTCATGCGAACCCATTAGAAAGGTTCGAGTGGATGTGTTATTCGGCACAAGAGATAACTGCAGAGCAGAAAACTTAGAGTTTGAAGTGGTAGATCTAGAGAGTTGCTATCATGCTCTACTCGGACAGCCAACATTGGCCAAATTCATGGGCAGATGCCACATAACTTACCTGAAAATGAAGTTACCCGGACCACAAGGAGTGATAACAGTGGCAGGGGATTACAGGAAGTCAATGGAATGTGCTTCAGCCGAATCAAATTTGGCCGAGTCATTGGTAATAGCAAGAGAAAAAAGAAGGATTCAGGAGGTAGTGGCCCTCGCCAAGTCAGCACAACTGAATATGCCGGCATTAGCCAACCCGCATGGAAGTGTCTCCTTTCAGCCGACTAAAGAAACAAAAAAGTTCCAGATAGATGAGCAGTTCCTAGAGCGCACCATCACCATTGGTGCCGGCCTAGATGCTAAATAGGAAAGCGAGCTCACCAACTTCCTCCGTGAGAATCGGGATATCTTTGCATGGTCAACTCAGGATCTGCAAGGTGTGCCGAGGGAGTTGGCTGAGCACTCTCTGAATGTAAGGCCAGGAGCAAGGACGGTGAAGCAACCTCTCCGCCGCTTCGCCGAAGACAGGAGAAAAATAATAGGGGAGGAAATAGCTCGGCTCCTTGCGGCCGGGTTCATCATGGAGGTGTTGTATCCGGATTGGCTATCGAACCCGGTGCTGGTGGAAAAGAAGAAGGATGATCCAAATGTAGCCATTGTGTGGCGAATGTGTATGGATTACACGAACCTGAACAAGGCGTGTCCAAAAGACCCCTTTCCCTTACCTAGAATAGACCAAGTCATTGATTCGACCGCTGGTTGTGAACTATTATCATTTGTAGACGCGTATTCTGGTTTTCACCAGATACCGTTAAATCCGGCCGATGAAATAAAGACTGCGTTTATTACCCCGTACGGGGCTTATTGCTATCGCACCATGCCATTCGGCCTGCGTAACGCAGGGGCAACGTATCAAAGGTGTATGCAAAAGTGTCTACATGACCAGATAGGAAAGAATGTACAAGTGTATGTAGATGATGTGGTTATCAAAACCAAAGAAAGCAAAACTCTACTGGATGATATCCGGCAGACTTTCGCGAACCTGAGAAGGTTCCGAATGAAACTTAACCCAGAAAAATGCACTTTCGGTGTGCCTGCGGGAAAACTACTCGGTTTTCTCGTATCTAGCCGAGGTATAGAGGCCAACCCAACTAAGATAAAAGCAGTGGAAAGGATGGAATTGCCGAGATGTCTAAATGACGTGCAGAAATTCACAGGTTGCTTAGCCTCGCTTAGCCGATTTGTATGTCGGCTGGGAGAGAAAGCACTACCACTTTATCAATTGATGAAAAAATCTGATAAGTTCATTTGTACACCACAAGCAGACAATGCATTCCATCAATTGAAAAAGCTATTGGTCACAGAGCCAATCTTGGCTTCTCCATTGTCGAAAGAGCCTATGTTACTTTACATAGCCGCCACTAACAGAGTAGTGAGCGCTGTGATCGTGGTGGAGCGAATTGAAGATGATAAATCAGTGCAAAGGCCGGTGTATTACCTAAGCGACGTACTATCAGCCTCAAAACAAAATTACCCACATTATCAGAAGATGGCATATGGTGTCTACATGTCAGCAAAGAAACTTAAACATTACTTCGAAGAGCACCCCATCAGAGTGATCTGTGAAGCACCCATAGCCGACATATTGAGCAACAAAGATGCAAGTGGCCGAATAGCAAAATGGGCAATTGAATTGTCACCTTATGCTCCGCAATTCGATAGGCGAGATGCAATCAAATCTCAGGCTGTGGCCGACTTCTTCGTGGATTGGGCCGAGGTACAGTATGAGCCACCGTTGCCAGATCCGAATTATTGGACGATGCACTTTGACGGTTCCAAACTAAGAAATGATTTGGGGGCAGGAATAGTGTTAACCTCGCCAAAAAGAGATCAGTTGAGATATGTGTTGCAAATACATTTTGCCGCATCAAACAATGTAGCCGAATATGAAGCACTCGTCCATGGATTGAAAGTGGCGAAAGAGATTGGCATACGCCGAATCTTGTGCTACGGAGATTCAGATCTAGTAGTACAGCAAGTCTCAGGCAATTGGGATGCGTTATATGACAATATGGCCTTGTATAGGTTTCATGTGCAAAAACTCAGTGGATACTTTGATGGATGTGAATTTCATCATATACCTCGGGCAGAAAACGACGCCGCAGACACATTGTCAAAACTCGGATCAACCAGACAGTCGATTCCCCCAGGTATCGCCCTAGAGCACCTGAGGAAGCCATCAATAACACCATCTACAGAGTCCGAATCCATCTTCATTCCGGCAAAATCAAGAGAAGATAATGTGCCGATGGAAATTGACAAGGAATGTAACCCAGAATTTCCAAAAGTGAAGCCGGCTGATGCAAGGATGAATATGGAGAAATCCGAGGTAGTTATGTCGGCAGAAAATATGGAAATAGATAGTGAGATTACAACAGAAAAAATCACACCAACATGGGCGAAACCCATATTATCTTTCCTTAAATATGCGATTTTGCTGAATAACGAGATATTGGCAAGACAGACAGTGAGAAGAGCTAAAGCTTATACAATCATAAACAATGAGCTGTATAAAAGGAGCATCACAAGCGTGTTGCAAAGATGTGTGAGCTCGGCGGAAGGCCAGGAGATCGTCCTAGATATACATCAAGGAGAATGCGGTCATCACGCCTCATCCAGAGCTTTAGTGGCCAAAGCATTCAGGCATGGGTTTTATTGGCCAACAGCGTTGAAAGAGGCCAAAGAACTGGTCGAAAAATGTAATGGTTGCCAGAGATATGCCAGCAAGATACATATGCCATCGTCCGAGTTAAAAACGATACCAATTACTTGGCCATTCTCTGTATGGTGCTTAGATATGGTGGGACCATTTAAGCCGGCCCGATGGATGACCCACATCTTAGTCATGGTTGACAAATTCACAAAATGGATTGAAGTAAAACCAATAAAGAAGTGTGATGGGCCCACAGCAGTGAAATTCCTCAAAGATATTATCTTAAGATATGGTTACCCACATAGTGTTATTACAGACAACGGTACAAACTTTGCAGAAGGAGCCTTCGCTAGATTCTGTCAAGAAAAGCACATAAGACTAGATGTCGCCTCTGTGGCTCACCCAACATCCAATGGGCAAGTAGAAAGATCTAATGGACTAGTATTGTCTGGAATAAAACCACGACTCGTCGAACCGCTGCAAAGGTCGGCAGGATGTTGGATTGAGGAACTACCAGCAGTACTATGGAGCCTCAGGACTACCCCAAACAGATCAACAGGTTATACACCATTTTTTCTAGTGTATGGGGCAGAAGCTGTGCTTCCAGCCGACATAATACATGACTCACCAAGGGTTACCCAGTATACAACCGCTGAAGTAAATGAAGTAGCTCGGCAAGATGATGTCGATCTGCTAGAAGAAGCCAGAGAGCTGGCGCTATCAAGATCAGCTATCTATCAGCAGGACTTGCGACGATATCACAGCAAGAAGGTAAATCCAAGAGTGTTTAAAGAAGGAGATTTGGTTCTCCGGCTGGTGCAACGCACGGCCGGCATGCACAAACTGTCGCCCCATGGGAAGGACCATTCATCGTGAGCAAGGCATTGCACAATGATGCGTATTACCTAATCGATGCTCAGTCACCAGGAAAGAACAAGGCAGACAGAGCCGGCAAAGAATCGAAAAGACCATGGAACGTAGCTTTACTTCGTCCATTTTACTCATAGGAGTCATCTACCACACATCATAAAGTGACGCTTCAGGACGGAGCATCAGCTATGTATTAAACCTCGGCGCCCAGAGCAGTGACTCGGGGACTGCCATATGTTGTTTTTGATTTTGCGTTATGTATTAAACCTCGGCACCTTGAGCACAAACTCGGGGACTGCCCTGTATTGTTTCTAAGTTTGGTTTATGTATTAAACCTTGGTACCTTGAGCAATGGCTCAGGGATTGCCATATGTTGTTTTTGATTTTGTGCTACGTATCAAACCTCGGCACCTTGAGCAGTGACTCGGGGACTGCCCTGTATTGTTTCTAAGTTTGGTTTATGTATTAAACCTTGGTACCTTGAGAAGTGGCTCGGGGCTTGCCATATGTTGTTTTTGATTTTGTGCTATGTATCAAACCTCGGCACCTTGAGTAGTGACTTGGGGACTGCCCTATATTGTCTCTAAGTTTGGTTTATGTATCGAACCTCGGCGCCCAGAGTAGTGGCTCGGGGACTGCCACATATTGTCCTTAATTTTGTGTTATGTATTAAACCTCGGCACCTTGAGCAGTGACTCGGGGACCGCCCTATATTATTTCTAAGTTTGTTTTATGTATTAAACCTCGATGCCTTAAGCAGTAGCTCGGGGACTACCCTATATTATTTCTAAGTATGGGTATCCCGTGTTACAAGAGTGAGTATCAAACTTCGGCAACCAGAGTGATGCTATTTCACTCTCCCCAAATACGGACTTCGAGATTTACACCCAGATTCACAGTCCAAAACACAGTGGACAAGTTATGAAGTTTGTCAAAGTCAGGCAATATTGAGCGCGGAACCACGGTAGGGCAAAGGCAAACATACACTCCAAATTCAAGAAATGAAAGGCTATCAAAGCAAAGATTCGGACGAACAAAGATTAGTTTAAACAAAGTGATAAAGATTACAACCACGTGTGCCTCAGCGGTGATAGGCAAAAGAGGTTCATACCGCAGAAAAAGACAAACAAATGTTTGACACACATCATACGCCCGACATACCGGGGATTAGAAATGACTTAGAGTTTTTTAACTGGAGAGGCAACGACTTGATCAGGAGCCGGGCACTCCGAGGTAGGTGGTACTTCGGCCGAAGTTGCCTCGCCCTCCACAGACCCAGGAGCGACTTCAGGGGAAGCCCGAGGTTGTTGAGGAACGTCAGCTTGCGCTGCGGAATGCCCAGTTCCTTTGGAGGAGGATCGCGCGTCTCCATTATCATCCGAGCTCGAATTGGAATCACCAGAAGTAGCCGAGTCACCCTCATCTTCGCCATGTTCGGCTGAGTTATCATCAGAGGCATCCTCAACTTCGACCTCGTCTTCCAGGTTAGGAAGGAAACTCGGCCCTTCGTTCCAGTTATGCACGTCTGCATACTCAACAAGCTGGAAGGCATGAGCTTGCCGGAGAGCGACAAAGTCTGGGTCCTCAACCCAACGGGAACCAGTGCGCAAATTTATCAGGGTATCAAGGGAGATATCCTCATACCATGACATAATGACTGTGAGAGCCATATCAGCACCAGCTCGTCCGGCGGATTCCCTCCAGAGACTTAGCTGTCTCTCAGATGCCATTAATCTTTCCACCAATACTTTGACCTCATCAATATCAGGAGTCCCAGAAGTATTCGGCCAGAAAACATGGTAGGCCCGGATAGCTGCCTGCACCAAATACCTACCCATAATCTTCATCGGACCAACAACAGCGCCAACAGCAACCAAGAAATCTTCCATCGAGTATTCTGAGTTCGCATCAGCAGGAACGCCTCGGCGCACACGAGCATTAATCACCGCTTTAGAGCTCACGGGCTTAGCTTCTGGAAAATGGTCTGCGCAAAACAAAAGTGCATCGGTCAACAGTAAGAAAGGGAAAAAGATAACTCGGCCGCGGTCAGAAGCTTACGGTGAATATAGCTTAGCATTATCTGAAGATCTTTAGCCCAGTCACTCTTGCTTTTCTCAAAGCGAGTGATCTCCTCGCTCATCCCCCGTGTCTTCAGTTCGGCAGCCTCGAGGAGCTCTTTATTTTTCTGCAATTGCAGAGCTAGATGATTCTTCTCCTCGGAGAACTCCTGGTCAACTTTTTCTAACTCAGACTTCTGAGAAATCTTGAGGGACTCCACCTCGGCGCGCAAGCGAGTTATCTCCTCATCTTTATCTTTCAGCTGTGCCGAGTGAGTGGCGGCTTGTTCTAAAAAATGCAGCATCATATCAGGCATGGCTATGCATTCTTGGTGTGACGCTGCAAAAGTTTGTAACTCGGTTATATCGAAGCCAGAAGGGTTAAGAGAAACCCGATGCATATTTCACATAGATATGCGTTAAAGAAAAAGAGTAACTAACCTTCCAGGGCCTTGACTTTCTTTTCAAGACGGATATTAAGATTGTTGATACTACCTATTCACCAGCAAAGTCAGCTAACACCCCACTTCCAAAGCAATAAGAATTTTAAGAATAATGTGAAAGCTCGTTAACTTACCAGCTTTCTTCACCACGCGAATGACCTTCTCGTACTTATCTTGCAACTTTTTATGGGCAAAGAGCAGCCTTTGGAATTCATTGATACCGATCATGTGCAACCTAAGCAACAGAACAAATAGCAATAAGATATTTGAACATACGACAGATCCGAATCAAGCAAAGCTTAATTCGGATCTAGGTGGCTGGATATTTAAAGCTCAGGCAGATCCGAATCAAGCAAAGCTTAATTCGAATCTAGGTGGCTGGATATTCAAAGCTCAGACATACCCGAATCAAGCAAAGCTTAATTCGGATCTAGGTGGCTGGATATTTAAAGCTCAGGCAGATCCGAATCAAGCAAAGCTTAATTCGGATCTAGGTGGCTGGATATTCGAACCTCAGGCAGATCCGAATCAAGCAAAGCTTAATTCGGATCTAGGTGGCTGGATATTCGAACCTCAGGCAGATCCGAATCAAGCAAAGCTCAATTCAGATCTAGGTGGCTGGATATTCGAACCTCAGGCAGATCCGAATCAAGCAAAGCTCAATTCGGATCTAAGTGGCTGGATATTCGAACTCTAACAAAAAACTGAACTAAGTAAAGCATTATAAAACTTCCAAACGAATAACAAGTTATTCGGTTGCAAGCTTCGGGGACTAGAGTATATATAATAGCACCCGAAGGACTAATCAAAACTCCATAAAAACAATTACCTCATTCATCTTGTCACTGTCAAGAACGATCTTGGCAGCCAGATGTAGGCGGCTGCTGATATCAGAGAGTTGAAACGGTTGGCTGCTTGGATTACCCTCGAGCTGATCGGCAGCGTTCCAATTGTTGGCATACTCGACCAACGAGCCGAGACTATTCCCACTTTCCGTGCGAGTCAGAACTTTACCTCGGACATGTTGGGTAGCCACCACTGCCGCGGGACTCTTGTGGAGAGCAAGCTGTGTGTCAGCAGCCGGGGTAACAGTGCTCTTGGCAGAGGAAGCCCCCTTGTGGAGCGCATCAGCAATTGTAGGCTGAGATGAGCTGGCAAGTCCTTTCTGAGAGGACGGAGGCTTGGTAACAACGATCTTTATTGCCTTAGGAGAGGCGTCGGCAGGAGCCGTTACCTCGGCACTTGGAATGACGTCTTTAGAAGCCGGAGGAATTACGACGTTTGAGGGCGCCGAGATATTGGTATCCTCGGCTGAAATCGGAGTAGCAGCAAGGGTTGTGGGGTTCAAAGGGACCTCGGGCGAAACTTCAGGGTTCACGGAGGAGGAAGCAGGCTCAGCAGAAATATCTACTGGCCGAGTTGTATCGGCATCAACAGCAGAAATCTCAGGCGCATCCTGGCGAGGTGGCGTCTGATTCGGAGCAGGAGGAGAACCAGTGCGAGCAGGACTCGGAACTCTGGTATCCTCAGGAGGCGGAGGAGAAGGCGGCCGAGTCGTACGACTCGTCATGCTAGGACCGCTGGGCTTAACAGAAAGAGGAGCCCTGCAAAGACAAGAAGATCAAGTCAAAAATCAGAAAGAGAGAAACAAGAAATACAAACAAAAGCAACTCACCCAGTAACCCCGGGCATAGTTTTGCGCTTCGGAGGGTGCTGGGCTGACTTCTTTATTCGTTTCTTGGGAGCCGATTCTGAGGCACCAGCTGGAGCGCTACGTTTCCCCGAGGTAACAGGAGGCCGGGAGGCAAGAGGCTCGGTGTTGTGAACCTGACCGGCCGGATTAGCTGAGAAAGTAGAAGCCGGAAATGCATAACAAATTGGCATTACGGCAACTACCTCTAGAACTTGGACCTCGTCCGAATCACCTTCCTCCTCGTGGGCCGTGGTCTTGCCGCGAGTGCTAGCCGGAGCAAGATACGACTTGGGGACGAACTCCTCCGAGTCCAGCTCCCCGCTGTCCGTAGTGTTCCGGTCCGCGGGCCATGGGAGGGACAAAACCTCGGCATCCTCGACCTTCTTCTCCTCAAACCTCTGCAGGACAAGAAAGAGAAAAATTAACAAGAGAAAACACGAATGCGATTAAAAGATAAAACATGAATGCAAGAACTTACTCTGGGAGGGGGGTTCTCGCGGGTGAACGGCTTCAATCCCCAGACCCAGTCCTCTGGCATCTCCGTCTTAAAGATAGCCCGGACGTGCTTGAAGATAAGGTAATTGTCCAGCTCCACCGTCGAGACTCGGTTAGGATCAAGAGGACTGCTCATGTAGCAGAGTTTGTGTATGCGTTTCTGGAATGGGCAGACCCGGCTGGTAACAAAGGTAGTCATCAGATCCTCGCCACGTAGCCTGGAGCGGATCAGTTCCTTCAGCCGAATCTCAAAAGCTTCGGCCAGAGCATGACTCTTCCTCGGATTATAGGTCCAGTTCTTCTTGGAAGGAGGGCCAATGGAAAAAGCAGGGAGCCGAATCTTATCATCATTCCTAGAGTTCTTGACATAAAAGAACGACCTATGCCACTTCTTGCATGATTATAGACCTGCAACGCGAGGAAATTTGGATTTCCTCTGAGGTGTGATGGAAGCGGCTCCACATTGGGTGAGCAACTTCTCGGAGGGTTGCAGAGATTTGTCTGGGACGACGTTGGATCGAATCTGGAAAAACTTTGACCAAACGTGCACAGACGGCCATAGGCCGAAGTATCCCTCCGAGGCAGAGATGAAGGCAGAAAGAGAGGCAATAGCGTTAGCAGGAAGATGATGCGGCTGAAGGCCGAAGTAATCAAGGAACTCCCTAGCGAAATCGCTGAGAGGGAGACCAAACCCGCGAGCAAAATGTGACATGAAGACTACATATTCGCCCTCCCTAAGAACTGGAGAGGATTCACTGCCGGGTAAGCGACAAGCTACCTCGGCAGGAATCCGGCGAGTCCGGATTAGCCACTCAACCTCTCGGCGGGTGACGGAAGAGCCCTGCCACGAGCCCCGCTCGGGCCCAGACGCAGCATCGTCATCCTTAATGAGCGCACCGCTGACAGAGCTCGACATGGGGTCGCCGGAGAAACTTACGGAGGAAGAAATAGCGGCGGAGGAAAACCTAGAACTGCAAGGCCCCGTCGTGATTCTACGCGCAATGGCGGGCGAGAGAAGGAACTACCGCGCGAGAACAAAATAAAAGCAGAGGTGTCTAGAGGAGAGCCTAGGCGATAGGACCAGATGAACTCACCGGCGACGACGCCGGAGCAAGCGAACGGGGACGAGGTCGACGGAGCAGTGCGGTGAGATCCCTGCCGTCGAAGACCCAGATGAGCGCACGACGGCGGAAGCACGAATGGGCACAGAGGCGAGAGGAAGGAGAAGGGCGCAGGTAAGCGGAGGGGGAAAGTGAATCCCCCAGCCCCGCGCCCCTCTTTATAACTGCGCCACTTGAGAGGTAGTGGAATCGTGGGTGTGGCGGTCATCTGTGTAGATCGTGTACGCGGCACGACCCCACGCCTCTAAGTGGAACCGCACCAACGACCACACGATGAAATAGAAGGCCAAGATCTCGGCGGAAGCAGTGCGCGAGTCGTCAAGCCCGGCCAGCGACAGCGCATAATAAGCGCCTGTCGAGAAATCGAAGGAACAAAAAACTAGAGAAACAATGATGAGTATGACACGTAGGACGAGGCGTACGCGAGAAGATATGCTGATACCTCGAACGAGAAAAAGATAACTCGGAAACAATGGGAAACGAATATCATGAAACTGATACGGCCCGGCCGAAGTTATTGGCGGGGCCATACCAGCTTCGGGGACTAATGTTGGGGAGGTGACCTCGGATAGGGTAAGGACGGGGAAAGACGAAAGGATGTCCCCCGTCCAGTTTCCGAGTTACAGTCTAAGTCGGCCGAATCCTGTCAAGGTCGGCCGAGATATGAGAGAGTAGGACCCTTACGATAATAGCAAGGCATTACCCGGCCGAAATACTGTGTAAGTCGGCTGGGTTAGCCCGAGTTGTCTTAATGCAGGTGAAGGACGAGCCGAGTTATGCGAGGCAGGGCCGAATGATACGAAGCTTGCAGGAGAAGGAGAAGCATAAAGTTAAACTCTAGTCACAGGCCAGGGAGAATTTGAGCAGAGCCAAGCACAAAGGACAAAGGCGCAGAGCGACAGAGGGGCAGAAGGAGGTCACGGAGGTGACAGTCCTGAAGCCCGAGGCACGCAGGAGGGGCCCTCTGGAACCTTGCCGTCATTAGAAGAGCGACACGGAAAGGAGACCGCCGAGTTACTATATTGGGACAAGCATATTCCTCGAATATGCTTGCCACGTCAGCCCTAGAGGAATCCAGGGCTCTCCTTTATAAGGGGAGGCTTGGACCCTGAGAAGGGCATCGGCTCATTTAGTACCGTTAAGCTGGTAAAGTTCTTCTCTCTACTTGTAAATAGCTCAAGGAGCACTTGTAGCCCAAGGAAGGAGAAATAAAGATCTTTACCTTAGTCCTCTGTGTGTAGAATCAACTACATCTTCCCTCCCCAGATCCCTCTAGCATCCATTGGCCCCATACTTTAGCCTACCCATGGCATCTGCCGTGCCACCACCACGACACATCTCTACAAAACTTTATCAAGGTTGTGCAAATAGTTATCAAAAGAAGTTCCATAGACAGAAAAATCGTCCATGAAAACCTCCACAATTTCTTCACAAAAACCATGAAAGATAGCAGACATACATCTCTAAAAGGTAGCAGGAGCATTACATAAACCAAAAGGCATACGCCTATAAGCATAAGTACCATAAGGACAAGTGAAAGTAGTTTTCTCTTGGTCTTGTGTTTTCACAGCAATTTGAGAAAAACCAGAATAACCATCAAGAAAACAAAAGTGAGTCTTTTTGGACAACCTCTCAAGCATTTGATCAATAAAGGGCAAATGATAATGATATTTCTTAGTAACTTTATTAATATTTCTAAAATCAATGCACATTCTATACCCAACCACTACTCTTTGGGGTATAAGCTCATTATCTTTATTAGGCACAACAGTTATTCCCCCTTTCTTGGGAACACAATGAACATGGCTAACCCATTGACTATCAGCAATAGGTAAATAATACCAACATCAAGGAGTTTTAATACCTCATTTCTTCCACATCCTTCATCTTAGGATTTAGACGGCGTTGGTGCTCAACAACTGGTTTTGCATCAGGTTCTATATTAATAGCATGCTGACATATAGGAGGAGAAATCCCTTTTAAATCATTAAGAGTATAGCCCATAGCTCCTCGGTATTTCTTCAGTACTTCCAGTAACCTCTCTTCTTCATTTCCTGAATGTTTAGAACTCATAATAACAGGATATACTTTCTTATCATCAAGATAAGCATATTTAAGATCATCAGGTAAAAGTTTTAATTCGAAAACAGGGCCCCCTTTAGGTGGTAGTGTGGTTCCCAAGTCTTCCACAGGTAGATTATGCTTAAGTTGCTCCGGCCGACGAAGGAAAACCTCGTCAATCTCATTTCTTTCCTTCATGAAGACGTCACTTTCATGATCTTCAATAAACTATTGCAAGGCATTGCTAGGAGCAAGAGAAATAGTAGAAAGTTGTTCAACCCTGAAATCCTCATTAGGCAGTTCATTTTTATAAGGAGTTTTGGCAAATTTGGAAAAATTAAACTCATAAGACTCTCCATCAAACTTGGTCAAAACTTTTTCCTTCCTACAATCTATAATAGCCCCACAAGTATTCAAGAAGGGTCTACCAAAGATAATAGGATAGGTTTTACTAGCTTCTTTACCAAGTACTACAAAATTAGCAGGATATTTAATCTTACCACAAGGGACCTCCACATCTCTTACAATGCCAATGGGGCAAAATGTCTCTCTATTAGCAAGGTGAATAACCACATCAATGTCCTCAAGCTCACAAGGACCAATTTCATGCATAATTTACCTTTAAAGCTCATAAGGAATAGCACTAGAACTAGCACCAATATCACATACACCATAGTAGAAATGATCACCAATTCTAACAGACAGCACAGGGACACTAGCTTTTCTAGCCTTTTTTAGGATGAGAAACAATATTAGTAGCATCTTCACAGAAGACAACGTGCTCATCCTCTATATTTCTAGTGACAAGATCTTTCACAATAGCTACCACAAGCTCAATATTAATAAGCTCATTGGGCTCCACAATTTTCTTTGCACTTTTGCTAACCACATTAGCTATGATAGAATGTTCCTTTACCTTAGTAGGAAAAGAGATTTTCTCAACATAAGGTTCAGGCAAAATATGATCAACAGTACAAACCTCTATGCTAGCAGGAACATGGGTAACAATGACTTTATAAGGAGCATGGTACTTGTCCCATTCTTTCTTGGGAATTTCAATATAAGAGGCAAAAGTCTTAAAACATCTTGCAAGAACTTGAGGATTAAGACCAAACTCATTACTAATATCATAGAAGTCATCAGTTCCTATAAAAGATTTAATGCATTCATAATCATAGTTTATACCTGACTTTCTTCCTTTGTCACTCTCCCAAGCTTCAGTGTTCTCTTGAATTCGGTCTAGGAGATTCCATTTAGCTTCTTCCTTCATACGTGTGAATGATCCAGCACAAGAAGCATCTAGTAAATCTTTATCATGAAGAGAAAGCCTAGCATAAAAATTATTGATAATAATATTGTTAGGGAGTCCATGAATATGACATTTAAGCATTAGTAACTTGAATCTCTCCCAAGCTTGAGTTGTACTCTCTCCATCACGAGGCCAAAAGTTATATATCAGATTTCTATCCTTATGAATCTCATTGGGAGGATAAAATTAAGAATAAAAGAGAGATGCAATTTCCTCCCATTCCATGGATTGCCCGTTCTTCAGAAACTTATACCATTCTTCAGCTCTCCCTTTCAAGGATATGGAGAGTAACTTCTTTTTCACCTGTTCAGTTGTGATACCTGCACACTTAAACAACCCGCATAATTCATGGATAAAAAGCAAATGATCACCAGGATGGACAGTTCCATCCCCTAAATAATAATTATCCATAACACGATCAACAATACTTATAGGTATCTTAAAAGGATCTATCTCAACAGGTGGTGGTTCATCTACTACCCTAACAGTGGTAGTAGTTTTTCCAAACAGAAAACCAAGTGGGTTATCCATATTGGAAACAAAGCAACAAACAGAAACAAAAAGCAATACTCATAGTAGAAGTTTCCTTTACCAGTTCCACTCTTCAATAGCGCTTCACTCCCCGACAACGGCGCCAGAAAATAGTCTTGATGACCCACAAATATAGGGGGTGTATCGTAGTACTTTCGATAAATAGGAGTGTCGATCCCAACGAGGAGCATAAGGTGTTGACTAGTGGTATGGACCAGGAAATCTCTGTAAATACTTAGCAAATAGATTTTTAGTGATTTTCTGATAAAGCAACAAAACACAGTGCAAGTAACAAAGACAATGAACAAACGCAGCAAGTGGCCCAATCCTTTCTTAGCAAAGGACAAGCCGGTGGAAATACTAATAAGGACCAAATGTTCTCGAGGACACATGGGAATTCTGTCAAGTGTTTTCGCTTCAAATAGCTGAGTACTCTTCTTTGGTGTTGTAAGTGTTGTGTGGATCAACCTGTGCTAACATACCGACCTTACTTGGACTAATACATACTTGTGATTAAACCCCCTACAAGCATCCGCAACTACAAGAAAGTAATTAAGATATAAATCACCACAGCCTTAAACTCTGAGATCCTACGCTCCCTTGTGCAAAGGTGTCCTAACGGGGGTTTAGGTTTCTGTCACTCCAGCAACCCCATAATTAGTAGCCAAATACACAATGCATCCCCCTAGACCCATAAATGGTGAAGTATCATGTAGTCGACGTTCACATGACACCACTAGAAGAACAACACCACAACTTAAATACTAAACCATTTAATAATATATCAACACAAATCCACTACTAACAACATGACTTCTTCCATGTCCTCAAGAACTAAACGAACTACTCACGAGACATCATATGGATCAAGATCAAAGATGATATGGTGATGGATAATAAGCTGAACATAAACAATAATCCAATGGTTCCACTCACAAGCATCAACTACAATAGTAATCAATACCGGGAAAGTTTCCCCTAAGAACTATGCAAGTATTCAACACAATTGTTACAGCGGGATGGAGTGATGATGATGGTGCTGGTGGAGATGATGATGATGATGACCCCAATGAAGTCTAGCTTGATGATGGTGTTGATGGCGACGATCTCCTCTCTTCGGGAAGGAATTTCCTCGGCAGAAATCTGTCTGCCAAAGAGCTCTTTCTCTCTCGGTGTTTTTCGCCCCGCAGAGGCGGCGAAAATCTATCTATGGTCGCTCCCCTGGTGTTAGGGTTCCGTAAGGAAGATATAGGCGAGAGGGCTGAGTCGGGGCCGAGAAGGTGGGCCACACCTGCCGTAGGCGCGGCCCAGGGGGGACCCGCGCCTAGGGGGTGTGGGCCCCCTGTGGCCCTTCTACGCCTCCCCTTCTAGCTTCCTCTGTCTTCTGGGAAAATATAATTTTCCCATATTTTTCTGGTATTTTTTTGATCTTCGCGAATTGCATCAAAACACCTTTTTTCCATCAGAATCCAGACTTCGGCAGTCCATCCTCCAAGAATCATCCAACATGCATAAACAGATGAAAAGACATAAGTAATACTTCATAATAAAACATATATCAATGAATAGAGGCAAATTATGATACAGAATGGTGATGCAAATTGGACGTATCAACTGCCACCCCGCGCCCATACCTGTCGACACGAAGGCCAAGCTCTCGGCCAGCGATGGGTCGCTGGCCTCCGACGCGCCATTCTACTGCTCCATCGTCGGTGCCCTGCACTATTTGACGCTGACACGTCTGGAGTTGCAGTATGCCGTGCAGTAGGTGTGCTTGCACATGCATGCTCTCCGGGGCACTCACTGGTTCACGGTGAAGCGGATACTCCGCTATATCCACGGCACCATGGACTTCGAACTCTCGTTGCACGCCTCGCCCTCGACCGACATCATCATCTACTCGGATGTGGACTGGGCTGGCTGCCCCGACACGCAACACTCCACCCCGGGCTACTGTGTCTACCTCGGCTCGTCGCTCGTCTCTTGGTCCTCCAAGAGGTAGCCCACCGTACCTCGCTCCAGCGCCGAGGCCGAGTACCGCGTCGTGGCTAACGCCGTGGCTGAGTGCACGTGGCTTCGTCAGCTTCTCTCCGAGCTCTCTTGTCCTGTTGACAAGGCTACGGTGGTATTTTATGATAACGTCTCGACTGTCTACCTCTCCGTCAACCCCGTTCATTACCGGCGCACCAAGCACATTGAGCTGGATATTCACTTTGTCCGTGAGCAAGTTGCCCTCGGCCACGTTCGAGTTCTTCACGTGCCGACCTCTCAGCAATTTGCAGACATCATGACGAAAGGATTACCGTTGACGATTTTTCCTGAGTTTCGCTCTAGTCTATGTGTCGGTACCGACACTTCAACTGAGGGGGGGGGGGGAGGGAGGTGGGGAGGTGTGTTGAGATATGTGTTATATTAGTATAGGTCTTCGTATATTTTTAGGGTTGTAACTGTAACATTATCAATATATATATATATATGAGCAGCCGATCTTATATATCTTTCCACAGTCCTGATTACACGTCAGGAGCCTCTGGTCCATCGGCAAGAGCAGTTCTGGATAACCCATAGTAGTAGCAGTATCTTGCACGTACGCAACGCATGGATGGGTTTACTTCAATCAATTAGTTCTCGGTAGGCCACGTCGCGAAAGGTATGTGCTCACCAAACTAGGGTCGGCTTAGACCTAGACCCCCTGGGTTGGAGAAAGAAAGCAGATTCTCTTGTCGATCGTTTTAGCACGAAACGGTTCGTAAAATTATTGAAAAAAACTTAAGCACGCTTTTCATTTTGGCGGGGATAGGAGAACTTGCACGGAATCGGGTGCTCACGTCTCGTGTGTGGTGTGCCTCTATGGCCGCGCGGAGACATATTAATGTTCGTCTAATCATGTTTATCTAGTATTATGATTGCCGGGCTCCATGATTATCTTATCGCGATTTTGCAACGATCACGTCCCCACGTCTCAAAAATAGAAAACTTCATCTGAAAATGACCCAGCAGCTCTAACAGTTTTGATATGGAAAACGATCCCCATTCCCCGGACAATGCATCGTCCATGTCTCCGCGCGACCCACGTGTCCTCGGAATACGTTCATATGTCTTCGTTCTCCATCGCCTGCCCCAAACACCTTCTTCGTCCGTCGCCGCGCGCACCATCGCCGTTCTCCGCCAGAGTCCAAACTCCCTCTGCCAGCGACCACGCTTCCGCCCTTTGTCTGCATCACAGCGCGCAGCCGGAGCTCGCCGTGGGGATCTCGCTGCCGGAGCTTGCCGTCTCTCTCTCCTTGTCCCCACGAGCTCGCCAATGAAGGCGGCATCTGGGCTTTGCTCGCCGACGACAAAGATGGATGTCATGGCCACCGCTCCTTCCTTTGCTACAAATGTGTGCCTTTCTTTTGCTACAGAGGCAGGCCGACACTGCTACAGAAGACGGCCACATCTGCTGCTAGCTTGGATGCCATGGCCGCCCCTCCTGCAAGTCCTCACGGCCGATGCTACAAAGGCTGGCCTTCAATTTGCTACATTGATACATTTTTTCTGCTATCTTCGTTTATTTGTTTTGCTACAATACCATACAGATTTTGCTACAAGTTCTTCGGTGAGGTCTTTCGGCTAAATTCTCCGGCGATGTTTTTGATGAAGTAGGTTTTTTGCTACATTAGAAGAACTTTGTTGCTACAACTGTCTCGTGATTTTGCTACAACAGTGTCAACTATTTGCTACAAGGTCAAAGCCCAGCGAGTTTTTTCCGACGATGTCTCCGGCGAAGTCGGTTTTGCTACATTAGCATAATTTTTTTGCTGCATGGTCTTTGACGAGGTCTCCGACGAGACGTTCTATTTCTGAAACGAACCTTTTTTTGCTTCGGAAGCAAAAGCGGAACATATATATCAAAAATAAACGTTTTGCAGCAAAAGCAGGATTTGGAGTGTTTTTAGTAGACACGTGGCGCGCAGAGGAGCAGGACAACGGGGGTTCCATCGTCCCGGGGATGTCTAGCACTGCCCTTTTGATATCCACGCGAACACTAAATTGTTTTCCCCGTCTCTCATTAAGATGACACGGCCTTGCAGTTTTCTAGCACAAACATGTCATAACGCGCACTTTTGGCTCTCGGATGCCAGCCCAAGATATATGTGCTATAATATTTTTTTAACAATTTTAGGAAAAGTAAAAATAAAATTGAATCTTTTCAAAAATCAAAGATGATCAAGTTTTGTGCTAGTATAAAAATGTTTGGCCAAGAAATAAGTCTAATTGACTTCAGGCCAAAAAGAAATTTATGACAAATATAGGGTGAATATTACTTTTATACAAGGTGTTCAAGTATTTTTTTTACCTAGAAAACAATGAAATTTATTTCTCAGCCAAATATTTTTACGGTATAATATCTGATTATCTTTCATTCCTAAAAATATTAGAATTTTTTGAACTTTGTTGGAATTACTAATTCTTTTTGGCACATATAGGGTGCGGTGGTACCCATGTTGTATTTTCGAAACATTTCATCCCTAACTTCGTCTTCCAAAGAATGACTACGACTTTCTGCATCGCTGCCCTTTTTTTGCCTATGCCCGCGACTTGGGCAGCCGTCGGGAGCCCGGGTTGCCACCGGTATAGGCAGCGGCTAGGCTCCAACCGTGTCACATATCTGACATGTGGTATTAGGTATCAAGAAGATGACCTCGGTGAAACAATGTTGACTTGACAGAAGAGACGGTTTCCCTTGGTTGTGCGGGGCCACGAGGTGACAAAGGGTGGTCTCATGGTGGACATGCTTTTCTAGCAACTTCATGTGCCAGATTTGAAGGTCAACCCCTCTTTCCCTCCGGCTCACTCCTCCACACCAAATGTGGTCAGTGGCTCTCTACTCGTAGATCTAATGGTGTACGCGGTTTTGGTGGAATGATTTCAGGACTCGAGAGATCCTTGATCTTCTAGTTATACCACTGTCACAACGATGCCTACTAGGTGTTGCTCTTTGCCCTAAAGGCACTAGTGGCCCCTGCCCCCCCCCCCCCCCCGCGTGAAAACCTGAATTTCATTTCGGATTGACCGACATGCTCAACAACATGGGAGTAGTTTCCTCCTTTGAGGCGTCGTTTGGGGAATGGTGGGATCACGTGTGCGTGATGTCGCGGTTAGTGGGTGGGTGATCACAGTGTGTGGTTCATGGTTGGCACCGATGATGAGGTTTCACGAGCCCGACATGCATCTTCACCTCTTATCTGTTGTGTGCGCTTCACATGTTGTGTGCCCTTTTGTCTAGCAATGGGTTGGTGTCCTCAAGCATGGGTGCCAAGGGATAAGGATCCCCTCCTAGCGGCAGTGGCGTGCTGTGATGGTGATTGCTCGGGCTTATTTATGCATTCAGTGTCCCTTTCTCATTGTTTTTTGTCTCGCCATCTCATCTTCTTTGCATCTTTTCTATGATCGTGCACAATGATGTAGCTGATGAAGTGTGCTTGTTGTGACGAGGTGGGTATGCTCGGTATTTGGCCTTCATGTCATTCTCGAGGTCATCACCTTTACGAACTCTCATGTGTCCTCTTTTGTCCGATCGTATAGGATCCTTCGAGTCAGGATGAGAGGGAGTAGGGTCCTCCTTCAACAATGGAGAAGGAGGGTGTTGCATCATCTTGGACACATGGAGCATATGAAAATGTGATCTTTTTCGAGGCACATTTGATTTCCCATTATTTTGTCTCTAGTGTTTGTGGGTGGAGGGCGTCAACGATTTAGAGCTGTGGTATTTTTCCATTGTGTGCCTTTCGTGTTTGGTGCTTTGTAAGATTTTCTTCCGCATCATTGTGATTTTTTGGAGTCCTATATTTTTTTTCAAGGATTCATTATTTTTTTCAACGATACTTCCTAGGATACATATCTTTTTCATAGAAGAAAGTCCAAGCATCCAAGCATTATAATGCACCAGAGCACAACCACCTAGGGCGCAACCCCACGCTGTAAAAAAGACAGCACTCACACTCTAGCAACTACTCGCGAAATCTCCACTTATCCAAATCCCCAAGACAGTCGCGAAAGATCCCCGCTGCCCTCTACAACTCTGCCTCCAAGGAGATCCTCTGGATAGCCTCCTCCGTAGAGGGGGTGGCCCCTTTGAACACAACATTGTTTCGATGGAGCTGAAGGGTCCAACATACTAGGGATATCCTGGTCCAGAGGTAGCGCTCCCAGCCGTTGCCTCCCTTTATCTCCTAGAGCCAGGCGGTAAGCCTCGAATCATGCCCCGACATACCGTGGCTTTTGCCCCACCAGCGCAGGCAAGTCACCCACACTTGCCGAGCAAGGGTGCAACCCATTAGGAGATGGTCAATGATCTCGCCACACTGATCACAGAAGGGGAACGCCACGGATGCTGCAAACCACGCTGGCGCAACAGATCATTGGTCCAACATCTGTTCCTCACAGCTAGCAAACAACAAGACCTTGTAGTTGGCGGGACCAGGGGACCGCCAGATCTGCAGGGCTCCTGCCATCGAGGTCCGCCCAGCAAACAGGTCCTAGTAGATAGACTTAGCGGTATAGCAGTTGCTCGGGTCCCACCTCCACTTGAAAACATCCTATGTACCCTTCATCAATGTGACTTCCTCTAGTCGATCTGCCACCCCCAGGAGCTCCCTAATTGCATCGGCACTAATGTCAAGGCACACGTCATGCAACCAGCCCCCAACAATGCCTTTGCGCACTGTTGATACGTCGGAAATATATCTATAATTTTTGATGCTCCATGCTTGTTTTGTATCTACTTTGCTTTGCTTTGTCTATACTTTGAGGTGTTTTATATCTTTTCTGGAACTAACCTTTTAACAAGTTGCCACAGTGCCAATTGCATGTTTTCTTCTGTTTTTGGTTCCAGAAAGGCAGAAAATCAATATTTTCGGAATTGGACGGGACAAAAGCCAAAGTTATTATTTTTCCTGGAGCAACACAGAACCACGAAGCAGAGCCGGAGAGGGGCTCCTAGGCGCGGGCAAGCCCTGGCGGCGCCTGGAGGGGGTGTGGGCCCCCTGGACCCCCACCGACCTTAATTCCTGCGCCTAAGAAGCCTCCAATGAGAAAACCCTAAAACATCAACTAAAAAGCCACGAAAAGTTCCGCAGCGCCGCCGCCACCGAAGGGGAGATTCGGGGGACAGAAAGTCTCTGTTCCGGCACCCTGCCGGGACGGGGAAGTGCCCCCGGAGCCATCTCCATCGCCATCTTCATCACCATTGCTGATTCCCATGATGAGGAGGGAGTAGTTCTTCCTCGAGGCTAAGGGCTCTACCTGTAGCTATGTGTTCATCTCTCTCTCTATGCATGATCTTGTTGTGGTCATGAGCTTTGTAATCAAGTAGATCTACCTTACTACTCAAGTGCTTTAATAGATCTCTACTCTCCCCATGTGTGTGAAAGTGACAGCGTGCACGCCATGGTGGCACTTAGGTTTGAGTCTACATAAATACTCTTTGTGCTTTAATAGATCTATGCTTTTCCCCACGTGTGTGAAAGTGACAACATGCATACCGTGTGTGGCACTTTGGCTAGATTGAATATTTGTTATGATTTATATTTGGAGTTGGATGTCTTTATGAAATTGTGGTGTTTGTTGGAACCATCTAGCGCTCAAGGTGCCAGTGTGGGGTTATCTAGATTGGGGAAGGCGGACTTTGAGGAGTGTTGTTATAGCCCTACCTTGGATTAGAGTGTCCAACCGGAGAGTAGTTAAGAGTAGTATCATGAAGAGAGGATATTTATATGAGAGAGTGTTCACTAGTGAAAGTATGATCCCTAGTCCTTGTTTCTAAGCATTGAAACACCGTTTGCTTCTAGATCTTTTGCATGTTTGCTTTGCTTTAGTCTTTAACTCACCGCCAAGCTCTTTTCTGGCACTCACCCATGTTACCCCACGTCAACAACAAATCAGAAGCTATTTTCTGGCACCGTTACCACTTGTATTTTACTATCTCTTCGCCGAACTAGTGCACCTATATTGGGTGTGTTGGGGACACAAGAGACTTCTTGTATCTTGATTGCAGGGTTGCATGAGAGGGAATACCTTTGACCACTTCCTCCCTGAGTTCGATAAACCTTGGGTAATCCACTTAAGGGAAACTTGCTGCTGTTCTACAAATCTCTGCACTTGGAGGCCCAACAACTGTCTACAAGAATAGAAGTGCGTAGACATCAACTGTTTGCTTGGAGGTGGTGTTTGCCGACACAGCCGCAAATAGGTTTGACACGACATAACAGATCCGTCCAACCGGGAGCCATTTGTCAGTCCATAATAGAGAAGTGGCTCCGTCCCTTAGCACCATGACAGTTGTTGCCTCGAAGAGTTGCTTTGACATATCCGACACCCGAATGTCAAGCTCGTGCCAAGGTTTGTCGAGCTCCACATGCTTCAGCCATAACCAACTGGCTCTTAGCGCAATGTTCATGAGGCATAGGTTAGGGATGCCTAGGCTTCCCAACTCCTTGGGCATACACACCTTGTCCCATGCCACTGGGCAGTGTCCCCCATGCACGTCTTACCTCCCTTCCCAGAGGAAGCCACGTATAATATTTTCCATGGCGGTGATGACCTCTATAGGGATGTTGAGGGTCATCGTTGTGAAGATTGGGATGAAAGAAAGTGTGGTCTTCACAAGCTCAAGCCCCTCGCTCTTGAGCGTGGAAGCTTTCCATGATGGAAGTGTGGCCGACACCAGGTCGACCAGGGTCTGAAGTTGCGCAACCGAAGGTTTCTGCAAGGAGAGTGGAAGCCCCAGATAGAGGAGTGGAAATTGCGTGATTGGGCATTGTAGCTCATGGGTCACCAGGGTCCTGTCATCCTCCGAGCACCTTATCAGATTGGATGAGCACTTGGAGAAGTTGGTGCAGAGGATGGAAGCCGCTTTGAAGTCCACAATGATTCCGGAGATCACCCGGAAGTCCATCGCCGTTGGGCGTAAGGAATCGATCACATCGTCCGTGTAGATTGAGGTGCGCTACCATAGGCCCCACTCCTCAAGCCGGGTGAAGAGCTGCGGGGAGAGGGGGCCTCCCTGCCAGAGTCCCCTCCTATTGACCACCTTAGCTCGGGGGCAAGAGTTCAAGAGGACGCGAGTGGAGGCTGTGGAGAGCAGGGAGAGATGCATGCAAGTAAGCGTTCCCCGAAGCCTAACTTCCTGAGGACTTCCATCAGAAAGGCCCAGTACACCGTGTCGAAGGCCTTAGTGATATCCAGCTTGAGCAGGACTGTTGGGGTTTTGCTGACATGGAGTTTCCAGGCAGTTCCCTGTACCATCATGAAGTTGTCGGTGCAGACAACGACCACGCACAAAGACACTCTGGTGTACGCCGACCATCTGCGAAAGGATCATAGTGATACGGTTCGCGGCTACCTTGACCACCCACTTGGCGATACCGTGAATTAGACTGGCGGGGCGAAAGTCTCGAATCTCTTCTGTGCTCAATTTCTTGGATAGAAGCGGGACAAAGGAATTGTTCACCGCTCCAAATCCACGATAGTCCAACCGGGAGAGCGAATGGAAGGATTCCAAGACATCCACCTAAATTATGCTTCAGCAAGTCACGTAGAAGAGAGCGGAGAACCCATCTAGCCCGGCGCATTTGTCCAGAGGCATATCCCAGATGGCTTCCAGAACCTCCTCCTTTGTGAAGTCCCCATCAATATGGTGCAGGTCCCTTGCCTGTAGCCCAAGGTAGTCCAGGTCGAGCGAGAAAGGCCGGTCAACAACCGCTCCTAGCAAGTCTTCATAGAATCCGTCCATGGCTTCCGCCTTCTCCAAATGGTTCGAGATCCAGACATTGTCCACTATGAGGTGACCAATGAAGTTTTTCCTCTTCGTGTGGCTCGCATGCACATGGAAGATGAAGGGAATATGCCCTGAGAGGCAATAATAAAGTGGTTATTATGTATACTCCAAGTCTATGATAGATGTTTATTTTGCATGCTATAATTGTATTAATACAGAAACATTAATACATGTGTTTTTAATAAACAAACAGAAAGTTCCTAGTTATGCCTCTCTCATAAACTAGCTCGTTGATTAACAAGATGATCAAGGTTTCCTGATCATGGACATTGGATGTTGTTAAAAACGAGGTCCCAACATTAGTGTAATGGTGTGATGAACATTCATCCGAAGTACAGCATTACGATCAAAGTCATTGAGTTTATATTGCTACAACATCATACGAAGTGATCCTAATCCTTAGACCATGAGATCATGTCAATCACTAACACCGGAAGAGTATCTTGATAACATCAAACGTCACACCGTAACAGGGTGATTATAAAGATAGGTTCGGTACCACTAAAGTGTTATGTTGAGGCCCATGGATCGAGATTGGAATTTGTTCATCCCGATGACGGATAGATATGCTCGAGGCCCTCTCGGTGATATCACATTGATTAGCTTGCAAGCAAGTGATTTGATCACTAGAATGTTATATCACGGGAACAAGAAAAGATTACATGTCGGTAATGAAATCAAACTAGGTATGGAGATGCCGATGATCAAATCTCAGACATGTAATATATATCGCAAAACAAAAGGATTAAGATACTAGCGTAAAAGGTTCTGAGGATCACAAGAAAGTCATCGTTGAATGTGTGGGAGTTAGTACGAATCTCCAGGTCCCGCTTCTGATTATTGATCTGAGAGGGGTCTCGATCATGTCTGCATTATTCGCGAACCGTAGGGTGACACACTTAAGAAACACCGACATCCATCTGGAGCAAAAGTTTCATGCCAGAAAGAATAACAAGTGCATGGATTTATTTCACTAGATACCGAAACGGGTTTTCGGGTGAAATTGCAGAAAGTGTTTTTGCATGTGAAATGAAATACTAGCAAGGGGTTATATGTGAATGTTTTTCATTAAAGTAATTGACAAAATTCTGAATAAATAAAAGGAGTTTTATTTAATGAGAGTTTGCATTACATTTAATGGGAATTTGAGTGGGTTTTTGAGTGGAGGGAATTGAAAGGGATTTTTGTGAGTGAATTGTCCACCCACATGAATGAGGGGAAGGAAAAGGGTAGCCCCATGCGCCGGCCACACCCTTGGGGTTCCCCCCTCTCCTATAAAAGGATCCCCCTCCCTCTCTCTCTCACTCACACCTCTTCCTGAAGGATCTCTCTCCCCCTCTAGTATTTATCCCCCATGGTCTCGGACTAGCGAGATACATGTTCCTCGTGGCTATTCGGCAAGAAAGATTTGTGCTTCCGCTGCATCGCTGGAGCGAGGAGGTGGAGGTTGCTCGGTGCCTTGGACGTGTGTGCCAGCACGGATGCGCCGCTAAGTTGCGGTGCTAAGGACTTCCTCTCGATCTTGAGATCGGCAAGAGATCGTCTACATCAACCACGAGTTTGAACTCGTTAATCTTTGTCGATCTTCAAGGGTATGTTCTCTATGGATATACATTTGTCCGTTGTTTGTATCTAGTAGATAGATCTTGGTACATAGTTGTTCCCATCGTAGGAAATTTTTTGTTTTCTATGTGGCGAACCCTACAGTGGTATCAGA
Organism: Avena insularis; assembly: GCA_023614405.1. NCBI lineage: Eukaryota > Viridiplantae > Streptophyta > Magnoliopsida > Poales > Poaceae > Avena > Avena insularis. The sequence goes on along the minus strand of CM042685.1, from coordinate 227,424,455 downwards.
GCGTGATCTATGTGTAGATGCTTTGTATGGGTAGTACACATATGAGTATGTGGGCGATGATGATCATGTTATTGCTTCTTGGTTGTACTTTGGATATTGGTGGCATAGTGGGATGAAGCGGCCCAGACAAACTTTACATGTCCTCGCACATGAGACCTGTTCCATGATTGACATGCAACTAGTTTTGCATAAGTGGCTAGCGGGTGTTTGTCTCTCCTACTATAGTCAATATCTAATTTGCAAAGAGTTGTCAACAATTTGGTTATCCTCGTTGTGGTTCATGTTCGTAGGTAAGAACGGTTCTATCTTCGAAATCCCTAAGCCACGTAAAACTTGCAATGGATAAATTAGAGGCGTCTAGTTTAGATTGTTGATAGGCTAGTGTCATGATATGATGATGTTGTAAGTAGAAGTATAATTCGATACTCTTACAACACACATAACGTGTAAGTTCCATAGACCTTGGCCTTACACATAGAGGTATGATAGTGATCATACCACGATGCACATGATGGAGATCAAGTGCAAGAACCATATCATTTCACTTATTAACATGTGATGTTTGATTGCATCTTATATTGCTTGTTTGGCATTTTATTAGCACAATAAGATGATCCCTCATTTAGATATCAAGATAAAAAATGTGTTCTTCCTTAAGTATGCACCGATTATGTTTTGTCGCTCCAAGACATCACGTGATGATCGGGTGTTCTTGGGTCCACAATCATACTACATGCGAATACTAAGGTTCTTACTTGGCGAGCCTAGCATGTACAAACATGGCCTCGGAACACAGACCGAAAGGTTAAGCATGAGTCATATGGTAGATATGGTGCCCATTTGATGCTCGCCTTTGAAGCTACACCGAGTCACGTGATGACGACCTTGGTGTAGTGGATTTGGTTCATGTAATCACCAAAAAGGCACGAGGGATGTCATTTTTGAGTGGGAGTTCATTCTTAATTTGGATTAGTTGAACTCAATCTATCATAAACTTAGTCCAAACTTACAAATTCTGTTGTAGATGGCACCACCTGCTTTTAATTTCAATGTGTTCATGGAGAAAGAGAAACTTGCAACGAACGGTAGCAACTTTACCGAATGGGCCATGAATTTGAGGATTCTCCTCTCTGCTGCACAAAAGCAATATGTGCTAGAAGCACCGCTAGGCCCCCCACCGTTCGATGATGCCCCTGTCAAGGAGAAGAATGTTTATCAGACTCGTCAGGAGGACCACAACTTAGTTCATTGTGGCATATTGTATGGGCTAGAGCTAGAACTTCAAAAGCGTTTCGAAAACGGCAATGCATTTGATACAATGGGTGGGTTTAAAATGATTTTCAACACACATGCTGCTGTAGAGAGCTACAATGCATCAGAAAAGTTCTTTAGCTGTATGATGGAAGAGAACAGCTCTGTAAGTGAGCATGTACTCAAGATGTCGGGTTACGCCGATAAGCTTGTGTCCTTGGGAATAAAGATCCCCATTGACTTAGGCATCCATCGTGTTTTGCAGTCTCTACCACCTAGCTATAAGAGCTTCGTGATAAAATATAATATGCAAGGCATGAAGAAGTCTCTCCCCGAGCTTCTGTCAATGCTTAAAACTGCAGAAGTGGAGATCAAGAAGGAACATCAAGTGATGATGATCAATAAGAACACTAGTTTCAAGAAAGACAAGAAGGAAAGTAAGGGCGGCAAGCCGGTTGCTGTGCCTGAAAATAAACCCCGAGTTGGCCCTAAGTCTGACACCGAGTGCTATTATTGCAAGGGGACTAGCCACTGGAATCGCAACTACCCCAAGTATTTGGCAGACAAGAAGACCGTCAAGGCAAACAAAGGTATATATGATATACATGTTATTGATGTGTACTTGACTAGTACTCGTAGTAGCACCTGGGTATTTGATACCGGTTCAGTTGCTAATATTTGTAACTCGAATCAGGGGATGCGGAACAAGCGACCGCTAGCAAGGGGTGAGGTCAAGATGCGTGTCAGCAAGGGATCAAGTGTTGATGTGATCGTCGTCAGAACGCTACCTCTCCACTTACTATCAGGATTAGTAATAAACTTGAATAATTGTTATCTGGTGCCAGCACTGAGCATGAACATTGTATCTGGATCGTGTTTGATGCGAAGTGGTTATTCATTTAAATCCGAGAATAATGGTTGTTCTATTTATATGAATCAAATCTTATATGGTCATGCACCGATGATGAATGGTTTATTTCTTTTGGATCTCGATAATAATGTTACACATATTCATAATATTGATGCTAAAAGGATTAAACTTAATGATGATATATACACATATATGTGGCACTGCCGTCTAGGTCATATTGGCATTAAATGCATGAAGAAGCTCCATTCGGATGGACTTTTGGAATCACTTGATTTTGAATCATTTGATACATGTGAGCCATGCCTTATGGGCAAGATGACTAGAACGCCGTTTTCCGGTTCAATGGAACAGGCGACAGATTTATTGAAAATCATACATTCTGATGTATGTGGTCCAATGAGTGTGTCGGCGCGAGGTGGATATCATTATTTTGTAACTTTCACAGATTATTTGAGTAGATACGGTTATATCTACTTGATGAAACACAAGTCTGAAACCTTTGAAAAGTTCAAGGAATTACAGAGTGAAGTGGAAAATCATCGTAATAGAAAGATCAAATTTCTACGGTCCGAACGTGGAGGAGAGTGTCTAAGTTACGAGTTTAGCACTCATATGAAAGAGTGTGGAATTGGTTCACAACTCACACCTGCCGGAACACCACAGCGAAATGGTGTGTCGGAACGTCGTAATCGTACTTTATTGGATATGGTCCGATCTATGATGTCTCTGACAGACTTGCCACTGTCATTTTGGGGTTATGCACTAGAAACTGCTGCATTCACTTTAAATCGGGCATCATCTAAATCCATTGAAAAGACACCGTATGACTTATGGTTTGGAAACAAACCTAAGCTGTCATTTCTTAAAGTTTGGGGATGCGATGTTTATGTGAAGAAACTTCAACCGGATAAACTTGAACCCAAAGCGGAAAAATTCATCTTCATAGGATACCCTAAGGAAACTATTGGGTGTTCCTTCTATCACAGATCCGAGGGCAAGGTCTTTGTTGCCAAGAATGGATCCTTTCTAGAGAAAGAGTTTCTCGCGAAAGGTGTGAGTAGTCGGAAGGTAGAACTCAAAGAGGTTGTAGAACCTTCTCTTCATAGTATGGCGAGTAGCGCAGCACCGGAAGTCGTTCCGGAGTTGGCTTCACCAATTGAAGAGGGAACTAATGATAATGATCATGAAACTCCGAAAGAGAGTACTACCGAACCTCGCAGGTCTAGCAGGTCGCGTGCAGCTCCCGAGCTGTACGGAAACCCTGTTATGAATTTCATGGTTGATGAAATTGATGACCCTGCGACGTATGAAGAAGCGATGATGAGCCCGGAATCCAACAAATGGTTAGAAGCCATGAAATCCGAGATGGAATCCATGTATGAAAATCATGTTTGGAACTTGGTGGACTTACCTCACGACCAAAAGGCCGTGGAGAATAAATAGATTTTCAAAAGGAAAACTGATGCTGATGGTAATATAACCGTCTATAAAGCTCGACTTGTCGCAAAGGGGTTTCGAAAAATTCAAGGAGTTGACTACGATGAGACATTCTCTCCCATAGCGATGCTAAAGTCAGTTAGGATTATGTTAGCAATTGCTACATATTTCGACTATGAGATGTGGAATATGGATGTCAAAACTGCGTTCCTCAATAGAAATATTGAAGAAGAGTTGTATATGATACAACCAAAGGGTTTTGTCGATCCTAAGGATGCTAACAAGGTATGCAAGCTTCAGCGATCCATATATGGACTGAACCAAGCATCTCGGAGTCTCTAAACTGCCTATAGAGCAACCATTGGCTTTATAACTAGAATGTATGGCTTTGACTAGCTTATTCTTTACCTAGTTAGGGTCTTATGAAAGATTGTATGATGTATCCACACCATTGTGAATCTTTCAGAATTATCTGTCTTACTTATTATTCGGACATTTTCGCATTGATGCACCTGACTTCGCGAAGCATTTTAGAAATCTATCGCCTAATATTTTATACTCCTTTAGGTCTTACTTATCTTAAGCCAAATTTTATGCTCTTTATGCAACCATTAAGATGATCTCGTTAACTATGTCAACCAATTGCCAGCTGCGGACAAGATACCAACTGTGGATTAATTACCACTCTGGATCAAATACCACTTACCTACTTTAAATGAACCATAAGTTCATCACTTATTGTTGCTCCATATATTCCCTACATTAATCTTTCTTCTTATTATGGACTAACAATGATTTGAACTTGATCCAATCCTTCAATTTGTGTTGTGATACTCCCTACACTTGACTTTACCCTTAAAGTAAGTCTTCATATTGGTCTTCGGAACTCGTCACTCCCTTACACGAATTCCCATTCCTATATAGGTCTATAACATCAAGTAGTAACTAGATGTTGCAACATGCATTTGCACACCAGGTCAGACTTCATGTACAGATCTAGTCAATCAAGAAGATCCAAGAAAAACAAATAAATCCAAATGTGGTACATATAACACACAATATTCTAAGCCCGGAATATAGTAGTTGAGTATAGTATCTCTAGAATTCAGGCTTAGTTGTGTTGTATATGACACCTCCTCATATAGGTTTATATCGTGATACTTAGCACATAGGGTCAAACTATTATTTGTCTCATAATTTACCCAAAATGCTCAATTGCAATAGGATAATATTAAGCAAAGTGGGCTCAATTTGTTTTCGACTAGCCTTTTGTCTCACTTTTGGAATGCTTAACTATAACCAACCTTTCTTTATTAGTAAACTAACCTCACATGATCACTCCAAACGACTAATAGGTTTCTTAAACCAAAGATTCTTAGAAATTTTTAGCACCCATGACGTCTATCATAGCTCTACCATGCTATTTTCTTACTTTACTTGAAGATAATTTACTAAGTTTTTGTCATATTTATACTTATATCATGGTTTCGGAGATAATCTCACCATGATCTTATTATGTTTTACCTGTAATCATGATTTAAGAGCTAATCTAACTATGATGACTTTATATCTCATAGTACTATCATTGATCTTTAGCATAATTTCACTTCATCACGTAGAATTCTCAAGTGAATCCCACATGATCACTACTCATTACATCAACATTTATCCTAATGATATACATCATGTTTTCTTTGGTTATCAACTATAAGATTCCACTTTACTACTAGAATTCTAGGGTTAGGCTGACTACTTCGATTGATGTCTTAAACTTGATCCTAATCTACTATGACCAATTGGCTTTCCCGAAGTATCTTGGTGGTTTATGTCTCCTTCGGAAGACACTAAAGAGCACTATACTTGAGAAAAGATAAAATAATTACTCCTAAGAAAGAATGACTTAAACATCTGACTTAGGTGTGACAATATTATCCTCAAGTGGATACTCATCACAAGTCATAAGAATATTTGGTTTAGATAAGATGGCTCCTATAGTCACTATCCAACCTACAGATCTTCCTAAAAGGGTTTTAATCCTAAGGTCAAAGCATATGCTCTGATACCAACTGCGGTGACCCAGCATACCACTGCATGATGTAGTACACTATAGTCGTTGACATAACACCAATGAAACACCGTTCACTAGTATTACATCCCTCAGAGTAGTACAACAGAAACATAACAGGTCCAAGACATGACTATAGGTTAGAACTCAACTCTTTACACAAGATCCAGAGAACACTCTTGGTTAAAGAGAGAGAAAGAAACTTCTTACTAAGAAGAATCAGAAATAAACAACTCAAAAACTATCATACTATTAAGACTAGTATCTTAAATAATGGTCTGGCATTGCTGCTATTGCAATACACTATAGAAATAGGTTCAATGGCTATAGATTATATTCCTATCTAATCAGTAACTTCGTCTTCACTTGAGTTGATGTATACATTGACTTTCTTGACTTCATTGAAGATCTTTAGCTATTGATGATGATTCCTGGAGCATAACTTGATGTAGACGTCATCTTAAAGGCTTCAGAATCTAGCAAGGGTTAAGAAGATACTTTGAGTACGAGCGTACTCAGCAAGTTCACTAGAAAAGGAGTGTTTGATGCACTATATCTATAGCCACAGACCATAGGTCATAGGCAATGCAAGTTTTCGTAAACATTTCTTTAAAGATTGCTTTTATTCTGAAAAACTATGTCTGTCAGCCTTCATGGGTTTACCAGAACTTTCATGGAGTTCCTTCCCCGCCGCGTTCGCAGCTCCTTCCCGGAACAGGGAGTAACAAGTTACAATTCTTACACTCTGCAGAGGTGCGTCACTTTACCCAGAGATCTTAGCTTTGTTGCACATCCGAATTGCAGGTTCGTTCACACTTCCTTGGTGTGAGGCCCAGACTAAGATCCAAGCCAATCACTGCCTTCTCCGTGACCCCGCATGTCTCCTTGGTGTACGCCATCCCACCTATTGAATTACTGCAATTGGCAGTACAGACCATTCAGATGCCGGAACTATCATGGGACGTTGAGGGCTCCCACCCATATGCTGCATATCCTCTATGAATTACCATATAATATGCACACTACGAGTGATAACAGCCACGACCCGCACATCCATCTCCATGCGAGAGGGAAAAGATATAGCTGACTTCTCCGTCCCATTCCAAATCTCATGGTCAACGTGTAATATACGGCGCAAGAATCACTGGTGACATTGGTTGTTAAGTCCTAGGTAATATGTTCCTTTACCACCGGAACTCTTATAGTATGTTATTACCTCATGGTAAATAACCTATAATCACATTATTATGAAAATAGTGCTTTCTGTCCTTTTTCAAATGCAGGTGATGATAACACTGGATTTGCAAAATACTTTACAGAAAATAATCAAAGGACATGAGCAAGTGTGAACTTGCCTTTTGTGATTGCAAGATTATGCACTCACGGTCTTCAAGACAATATAAGATCCAATATCTGAAATCAGCATCATTGGTCCGGTAAGGACTAATGTTTAAAGAAGCAAGTTGCTTTTATGCATAAGTAATGCAATGCAAGTTGATAAACGCGAATCCCGAGGATAACGTTGTTCTAGGGTTTGGATACTGGAAAGGTTTTCCTTGGAATGTGTTGCCCTTTTAGATTAAGTTTCACACATGTGCTTCTTATTAAGGCTTGTGAGTGTGTGTGAATCAACATGTAATTACAATATCATAAAACAATGAGATACACAATTGTGGAATGCTACTCAAAGAATACTTATATAAGAATGGCCTTATCTTCAAATTTTACCTTACAAGTAATGGCATTTATAAAGAACTTAAGCATTAACAATCTTATTATACAAGTAAAGCATAAAGTAATGTGATTGTGATTAGTTGTCATCTGTTTTCTGAAGTGGCAAGAAGAATAATATTTGAAGAAAAGATTCCTTTATTAAGGTTTAAATAATCTTTGTGGTTAATCAGATGTGGTCGATGTTGTTTGTGCTGGATTGAATAGTTTGGACTTGAGATGCTGTATAATTTAATTATAACAGACCAAAGTTAACTATAAAGTATATAATAAATTTTTTAGCATTATACTTAAGGTCTGGTAGACTAAAGTTAACCTTACAACATAGATGGTCTTTAGGAGTAATGCTTATTATACTTATACCTTGTTTACTTCATAATGTTTCTTTAAAGTTACTTAAGAATGGTATTAGTTTAGTTGGTAGTGGTTTCTTTACATTATAATTGTATAAAGGGATTTATTTCCCTACAGGGTGTGGTTAAGGTTTGTGAATAAGTAAATAATATTATTTATTACTTATGAACTCACTATAGTGTTTTGATTTGCTTGTAAACTTGTGGTTAAAGTAAAAGAATGGGTTTTATCTCATTAAAATTATTCTTGGAGTTTTTAGATTGGATAAGGATCCTATTATAAAATAATCTACATTAATGGTTGAGAGAGAATTTAATAAAATTTTATTTAAAGTGTGTTAATTCATTTTGAATGCACACTACCAATATTTAAGACTAATACTATTTATTAGACTCAATTTACTAAATTTTAGAATTATTAACAATTTTATTTATCTTTATATGAGTTATCAATTAAGGAAATAGGTTTAAATTCAAGTTATGAAAGTTTTTAACTTTTTATTTAACTAAAAAGTGAAATATTATATTTTTAACATGTAGGTGTTATTTTTGTGATCATTTTGGTATATTACACTTATTTTTGTGATTTAAAAATAGTAAGATATGATTTTTATAATACTTATTATTTTATAAAGACTTAATAAAAAACAGTTATTTGATTAAGTAGAGTAATAATGCATTATTATAGTTTTAAATTATAATTCTTATTTTTCTAAGATTTTTGGTATTTTATTTATATTTTTATCAATTACCACTATTAAAATATGAACTATCAAAGTTTTATTACTTATAAAACCTTTATTGAATAATATTTATTTAAGTAATCATCATAATAATATTTGATAATAGTTTTAAGTTGTAGATTTTATTTTTCTAAACATTTTCCTATATAATACATATTTTTCTGAATTATAAAATAAAATTTATTAATTAAACAAGATTTAATTCTTTTATTTTATTTCTGTAATATTAATATTTGAATTCATATTGTGTTTATCAATTTTTTACTAAACAGATACTACTTTTTTTACCGGGGCAAGACCTACCCAAGGTCACTGACTAGTGGGGCCTGTGCCATGTCATTTCCAGAAACAATAAAAATATTAATAAAAAGCATTATAATGTAAGCATGATGTCACTGTGACCTCAGCACAATTTTCGAACCGTTTTCTACTAAGACTGGGCTAGCCCCAGTCGCTGACTGGTGGGACACCAACCACATCATATGCCAACGGGACAGATGACCCAGTCAACCCGAGGACCTAGTCAAAGATGACGTCGGTCGCCGGATTGATGAGGTCAGGACGACGGCACGCGGCGGCGCCGCCAATTTGTGGCTTCCTAAGGCATTCGAACGCTTGCGTTCCACTCTACTCACGCTGCTGAGTCGAACCAGAGCATTTGCATGAACGAAGGTGCACCAGAAATAGCTCCGGGGAGCTAAAGTGCGGCGGTGCCCGCCTGCCTCTCGACGAACCCGGGATAGATGAGGAATTAGGAAACGGTATTAAGGCTAGAGATGTGTGAGTGTACCCTGAGTGTAGCCATGTGATCATTGTCGATGATGGTGACCGGAGATGAGCTCAAATCTGCGGATTTCGACGACCACCGTGGAAAGGGATTTGAGAAATTCGCCTCCATCTGAGCTCCTCCTGTTGCGGTGCTCCACCTAGAGGATCTCGGAGACACCACGCTTCTTCTCGATCATCCCATGGTCCTCGAGATGGCCTGCATCAGTGGCTAGTCGGAACTCGCCGGTGGTGACTTCGGTGTTGTGAATGAAATTAGAGAGAGCGCGCGAGGAATGGTCAGTATTAGGATTAGGGTGTCGTCGTGTCGCTCTTGTCCTCGCGGAGGCCTCGGTGGCGGCGTGACATCGACGGCGGCATCGGGTGGTCGTCGACCCTCCAGCGAGCTGCTTGTCTAGGGGAGGAAGACGACGGATTAGATTTCCAAAAGGTATGCGGGCTTGGGACGTTGCTAGGCTGCGGTGAATTGAGAGGGAGAAGAAAAGGTTGCTGATGGGCAGTAGATAAGTGGAGGAGAAATGGGCCGAACTAGTTGTTACTCAGGCTCTAGTTTTTTATTAAACAGAACCTTTTTATTTTCTATTTTCTTTAAACCCTTTTAACTATGAATTTCTATATGGATTTAAATATCCATAATTTTTATAGAGCACATTAAATAATACATGAATATTGGAAAATAAGTGGTGTTGATATCTTTCTTGATTTCCTTATAATTTTAAACTAATAGGAAACTATTTTATTGAGTGTAATATTCATCACTCAGGTTTTTTAGAGATTTGCCTTTTAATATAAATATATGTATTTAGGAAGAACTTATAAAATGATTTTTATTTCTTCTTTATAAGTGTAATTGTAATGGTTTAATATAACTAAGGATATGCATTTAATTTATCTCCTATTCATAAACTTATTAAAGAATGTATTAATATTTAATCCATGAGTTTTGATTCTTGTTGATTTATAATATTAAATAAACTTTTATATATATTGATCCTTCATAATTATTTGATACATAAAGTTCTAAGTACTAATAGTGTTTGAAATTATAATTTCTTGCCCTAGGGTTTTAGGGTTCTTGATACATTTGTATTCTTTTGTTGAAATGAATAAAGATTAATGGCTAAACACATTGTCTTTATGTTTGTGATCAGAATGATGTTACCTTTTACAAACAGTGGGGTGATTCATTAGAATGACTTATGAGAAAGAATTGATAAAGATAGCTTCTAAGCACATATGGTTATGATAAATGGAATTGAGAAAAGATGTGCTTAATTGATTTGTTATAGGAAAATATTCCTATAAAGCATTGTGGAAACAAGATGACAGATCAACCATAGAAAGTGGATATTAGGTTTGGTTTTAGATTTAGGGTTTAGTGTTTAACAAGGATTCCTATATTCCATACTTCATAATTCTGGACTTCTGATTAAGGAATTCCTTTCGTAGATATACTATTTCTCCTCCTAAATCCATTTGTAAATCAATGAGATTGACACTAAAACTTTTCATAATCTTCTCATATCCATACTTGGTTAAATCAACTACTCTACGGTTGATAGTCCCCAATCCAACAAGTGGTTACTTCTAACTCCAATCATACTCTTCCTTAATCATCCATCGCTAATACTACTCTAGTAGTTGTATATATAACTTTACTTCTCCTCAAGTATTAGTATTTCCCCTGAGGAAACTACTACTTCTATAATCCAGTGTTACTCTAGCATCATCTTAATCATACTATCTTATATCTATTTAACTCCAATATCTAACATTCCAACCTCACATTATATTAATGTGACTTGTAATGACTAATCTAGGATAATATATCTATACTATGGTTCAATCATGCTTTATCCACCAATGTCACTTATACATGGTATAAGCATTCAATATTGGTGAGTAAGGCATGATCATTATAATCCTATGATCCTTTATGATTCAGGTTTCCAATTGGCTAAACAAGGCTTCCATCCATACAACATTACAGTTGTATTATAATTATCTTCCATTTAGCTTTATTGGATTAAGAGATATAATTTATTGACTATACCTACTTGATCCAATAGGACTACTCCTGGTAACTTATTTTCAGACTTCATCCTTGTAATCTTCTTTGTTACCATATTGATTTGATTTTCTCCAAACACAACCATCCTATAGATGACATCTAAAACTAGCATTATTACTTACCTCTTCTTACTTCTTTCTTTATAAGCCTTAAGTGAATGCTATAATAAGGACAAGAGTTGATAGGTCAAGAATTGGTGAGTCGATAGTTGATTACTCAATATTGATGAACACCAAATATAAGGATAGGATTCAATAGAGATGATAAGAATTGATATGGAAAGAAAGATATATGGCGAATGATCTTGACTTTGGTTTCTTTCCCACTCAATCACACTAAAGTTTAAGATTAGGTATTACCATGATACTCATGGTATAAGTAGATAAGATTAAGATAGATCAAGAATGAGTTGTTACATTCTTATTACTTAAGTTATATTTATAACTTGGTATTCATGAGTTGTATAATGAATACTAGGATATGATTACCTAAGGATCAAATATAAATCATTAAGTAATGTATTAGGGTTTAACATTTATTACATTTGATCTACCCTTAGATCAAATCTCCCTTACCTAAAATAAGGTTTTAACAAAGGTGATATTGAAACTTATCGCAGTCAACTTGATTATCTACTTCAATTCCATCAGGTTAAGAGAAGCTTCAATCACTTTGACAAGTTTTTATTTAAAAGCGCGAAAATTATTCAGATTTTCTATCCATGAATGCAATGCACACACCTGTGTTCAGCTTATTTCTAAGATCTAATGCTGGGATGTTACACCTCTCTCATAAACTAGCTCGTTGATTAACAAGATGATCAAGGTTTCCTGATCGTGGACATTGGATGTTGTTAATAACAAGGTCACAACATTAGTGTAATGGTGTGATGAACATTCATCCGAAGTATAGCATTACGATAAAATTCATTGAGTTTATATTGCTATAACATCATACAAAGTGATACTAATCCTTAGACCATGAGATCATGCCAATCACTAACATCGGAAGAGTATCGTGATAACATCAAATGTCACACTGTAACAAGGTGATTATAAAGATGGGTTCAGTACTACTAAAGTGTTATGTTGAGGCCCATGTATCGAGAGTGGAATTTGTTCATCTCGATGACGGATAGATATGCTTCGGGCCCTCTCGGTGATATCACATTCATTAGCTTGCAAGCAAGTGATTTGATCACAACATTAGTGTAATGGTGTGATGAACATTCATCCGAAATATAGCATTACGATCAAAGTCATTGAGTTTACATTGCTATAACATCATACGAAGTGATCCTAATCCTTAGACCATGAGATCATGTCAATCACTAACATCAGAAGAGTATCTTGATAACATCAAACGTCACACCGTAACAAGGTGATTATAAAGATGGGTTCGGTACTACTAGAGTGTTATGTTGAGGCCCATGGATCGAGAGTGGAATTTGTTCATTCCGATGATGGATAGATTTGCTCCGGGCCCTCTCAGTGATATCACATTGATTAGCTTGCAAGCAAGTGATTTGATCACTAGAATGTTATATCACGGGAATGCGAAAAGAGTACATGTCGATAGCAAGATCAAACTAGGTATAGAGATACCGATGATCGAATCTCGGACATGTAATATATCGCGAACAAAAGGATTAAGATACTAGCGTAAAAGGTTCTGACAATCACAAGAAAGTCATCGTTGAATGTGTAGGAGTCAGTACGGATCTCCAGGTCGCGCTTCTGATTATTGATCTGAAAGGGGTCTCGATCATGTCCGCATTATTCGCGAACCGTAGGGTGACACACTTAAGAGACACCGACATCCACATGGAGCAGAAGTTTCATGCCGGAAAGAATAACAAGCGCAGGAATTTATTTCACTAGATACCGAAACGAGTTTTGGGGTGAAATTGCAGAAAGTGTTTTTGCATGTGAAATGAAATACTAGCAAGGGGTTATATGTGAATGTTTGTCATTAAAGTAATTGACAAAATTCTGAATAAATAAAAGGAGTTTTATTTAATGAGAGTTTGCATTAAATTTGGTGGAAATTTAATGCGAATTTGAATGGGTTTTTGAGTGGAGGGAATTGAAAGGGATTTTTGTGAGTGGAGTGTCCACCCACATGAATGAGGGGAGGGAAAGGGGGAAGCCCCATGCGCCGTCCACCCCCTTGGGGTCCCCCCTCTCCTATCAAAGGAGCCCCCCTCTCTCTCACTCACACCTCCTCGTGAAGGATCTCTCTCCCCCTCTAGTATTTATCCCCCATGGTCTCGGACTAGCGAGATACATGTTCCCGGTGGCTATTCGGCAAGAAAGAGTTGTGCTTCCGCTGCATCGCTGGAGTGAGGAGGCGGAGGTTGCTTGGTGCCTCGGATGTGTGTGCGATCACGGATGCGCCGCTAAGTTGCGGTGCTAAGGACTTCCTCTCGATCTTGAGATCGGCAATAGATCGTCTACATCAACCACGAGTTTGAACTCGTTAAGCTTTGTCGGTCTTCAAGGGTATGTTCTCTACGGATATACATACGCCCGTTGTTTGTATCTAGTAGATAGATCTTGGTACATAGTTGTTCCCATCGTATCGTAGGAAAAAATTTGTTTTCTATGTCGCGAACCCTACAGAAGAAACGCGTACAGGTGTCCCCCTCTTGCAGCCAAAGGATATGCGATCTTTGCCTTGCTAGCGATCTCTCTAGGGAGTCTGGGCCCAACGGCTTTTTCTTCAAGAGGCAATGAAGACCACACTCCAGGGAGATAGCTGTCTGCTTTCCATGGAGACGTCGAAATGGAGGATTAGCTCTGTGACCATAAGGATTTGCAGTTTGATATTACCGATGTACTTGGCACTCCATCAAGAGAGATCTCGGTCCACCGCTCGCAACTTTGCATCGAGCCTCTTGAAGGGATTCGGCTCCCATTGTTGAGCCGACCATGCAGCCTCAACCACCTCCATGAAGCCGTCCACTCTGGCCAGAAGGCTTGAAACTGAAACCGGCGGCTTCTTTGCAGGTCAGGCGCTAGACCAAGCAGCAGAGGACAGTGATCTGAGGGACCTGACGACAAGGCCGAGAGGAAGGCGCCAGGGTAGCGAGCTTCCTAATCCACAGTCGTGAAGACCCTGTCAAGCTTCTCCAAGGTTGGTTGTGCCCTCTCATTGATCCACGTGAATCTACGACCATTGAGGTAGAGCTCCTTCAGTTCCAGGGTGGCCAGCGTTCTGTGACACCTGGCCATCATACGCTAGTATAGGGTCCCTTGGTTCTTATCCTCGGGGTTGACTATAAGGTTGAAGTCGACCACAACGACCCAGGGGCCATCATGTAAATCTCGGATGTCTAGCTCCTGGAGAAAGGCCCGCTTATCCTCGTCACTCTGAGGCCCATAGACTCCTGTGAACCACGAACTATGATCCACATCCGTTGAGGTGCGGGTTGTGATTGCATGGCCAGAAAAGTGAGGTGTGACACGGTGACCAGGTTGGATTGCTAGGCCAAGAGAATGCCTCCACGAGTACCATCCACTGGCAAGAAGCAAAACTTGTCGAAGGAGGGTCTGAGACACTCCCTCAGCATACGACCATAGATGACCGCCATCTTAGTTTCCTGCAAACAAACCACGGCCAGTCTAGCCGGCAAAATAACCCGTGAGACCGCGAGACGACGTGCAGGGGAGTTGAGATCACGCCGCATTCCAAAATCCGGTTTCTCCATTACTACAACACTTGTTTTGAGTCCTATATATATTAATTTAAAGCCAGTCATTTCGTCCTTTCTTCTATAGAAAACATTTTCTAGCATCTCGTGTTTCTAATCCCGTGCATCAATGAGGAACCAATGGAACAGTTATTCTTTGATCCTCGATGCAGCATTAGAGCATCTCCACTCGTTGGGCGAATCCAGGCTGAAATCCGGACCTTTTTCTGGCCGGACGGCGCAATTTTTCGGCCTGGGTACGCCCAGTTTCCCACTCGCGTACTGTCAACACCCGAATTTTTCAATCCTAGATGCCTGTTATGCCATACATCGCAATCCCAGGATTACCATTTTTGCGAGACATAACAGAATTGGATACCATAGTACTTCATCCATTACAACGATACATAAGTTCTTACACAAATAGGGATCTCATGATCCAGTTCTTAATACAACATCAAGCAGCGGAATACGTAATAACAATGGTAGCGTAGGGAAGCTCTATCTTCTGGGTCACAGGCAATGCTGACGATGGGAGATGATCCTAGTTGTCGTAACCTTCCTGGGGTCCATCTTCCAGGTACTCCTCTTCATAGTCTGGCCATGGGAATAGCCAGGGACAAAGCCATGAGTACTCTTTAAG
Source organism: Avena insularis (assembly GCA_023614405.1). Classification (NCBI taxonomy): domain Eukaryota; kingdom Viridiplantae; phylum Streptophyta; class Magnoliopsida; order Poales; family Poaceae; genus Avena; species Avena insularis. Next base: position 227,408,813 of record CM042685.1, on the reverse strand, counting down.
TACTCGCAAACTAATACTAACAAGTAAGGGGTTTTGGATAATAGGACACTAGGCTCTAGGGTTGTTTTGCAAAAACCCAGGTTTATCTCTACTAAGTTCTAAAGCTAGTCACAATTTTATAACTCCTAAGTGGGATCTTGTAATTCAGGTCACAACTCTGTTGTGGTCAAGTCAAAGTCTCACTTCAGTTCACAAGTCATTTTGAAAAGTCTGACGGGGAACAGATGGCCACTCAATCTGTCCATAATCATGGACGCGCTATTCGAATAGTTTGACACTCTACGGAGATTGTACACTTTCACCACAACATTCGATACATCCGCCGAACAAATCCTGAATTCACCATACTCGATGCGGATAATCAATCCTAACCTTTCAATTACACTCCCTAGTATCAGCACCTCTCCCGTGAGTTTGGCCTCCCAACCATGACCACTGTCATCTTGGGTAATGCCGCAGTGGACAATCTTCACAAGGTAGCCTCAGCTCAGACCTTGGCCGTGAGGGAACTAATACTAAGGTATATAAGTTTCCAGTCAAGCCCTACCCAATATTCCGGTATTGTGGTTGTACGATAAAATTGGAATGGTATCGCATCCAGACAACCATCAGTTTTATAAAGGGCTAAGGCTCATGCCTCAACATTTTCATCACCAAAATCATTAAGTGTTTGGAAACACATGTCCAAAACATTTCAATAGAATGATCCATCATTCCAAGGTTTTCATAACCATTTTTCCACCAAGTGTTCCCATCTAAAGTTGATCAAGTTTTATGCTTAGCACTAGCATCTACAGTTGGAGGTGGTACTAATGAAGGTGGTAACTAGTGGAGTTTCACTAAGTCCAACATCATATCTTAGACTGAGATCAAGGTTTAGGCCAAATTTTATGCTCTTTAGGCCACTTGAGCACAATTGTCTAACATCTACCAAACTCTTAGGTGGACTCTAAGTAAGCTTTGATAAATAAATAAAGTAAGAAGCTTGCCATAAAACTAGGATTGGTTTAGCAAGTAGGTATGATCACATATGCTTAAGGCATATGGTATTCATATCACAAGTATGGGTTTGTGGCAACAATAGGGTATCTTGCAAGTGTTAGCTTGCATTGGTCAACTTGATTAGTAAAGCTTGCCTTGTGCAGAGCAGTGGTTGAAGTTCTCCTCGGCTTCCTCTTCGTAGTATCCTCCTTCCTCCTCGTAGTATCCTTGGTCGGTACTAGCGTCTATGAATAAATACGAGGTACACAATCACCAAACAATACTTAACTACTTGCAATCATCACACACAAGGGTCCTATAGATGATCTAGCATCATCTCTAACATTACAAGGTTAAGGATTGGTTTAAATCTTTTTATTTTAGAAAAGTAATTTCTACTCATTGAAAAACTACTTAAGATTTAATATTCTCCAAACTAAACATGGGATCATGTTGACACATGTCATCGCCACATATTATAGTCCATGGGAATGTGATTTAAAGTGGTGTCACAATTTAATAAGGTTTTACCCTTTTATTTCAATTAATTAAAGTGGCTAGAAATGCTTATGAAGCATTCTTTTATTACTTGAACATTATTTCTGCAAGTAAACCTATACATTTTTATATATTCTGAAAGGTATGGTTAAATGTGATTTTTGAGAGTTGGAATCAACTCAAAAGCTTTTATGGTTTAAATTTGAAAAATGTTTGAATGCAGAAAAGCTTCTGCCTTGTTATTTTTACTATGGGTGATATACAGATCCAAATGACTTGAATCCAACGGGCTTGGATTAAGCATTCACAGACCTTTCCAACAAAATTGGTTTCATCCAATTTGGTGCACTGAATCGATCTGGGTTGATTTTTGAAGTTGGGTACAGAAGTGTGTTTGAATTTAAAAAGAAAAGGTTTAATTTGAATTGCTGGGATGCGCGGGAAATTCTAACGGGCCGGCCTGCTAAGCGCAGTGCTCCCGCGGTCTGCGTAAGTGGGTGTCCCCACTCAGGTGACACGGGCTGGGCGGTATGGGGCAACGTGGATCGTCTGATCTAGTTCTAATCCAACGGCTGAGGGTCATCGTCGACGCGAGACAGCTCCGGCGAGAACGAAACCTAGCGCGGCTAGTGGGGGGTGCTAGGGGCTCACCGGGGTACTGGAGAGGGTCGGCGAGGCGGGCGAATGACGAAGTCGATGACGACGATCCTCCTGGTACCGGTGGCTTCTCCTAGGGCGGCTCCAATCGCTGGCTCCTTTCTTCTCCGTAGGCGGGCTCGGTGAAATTCGCGAGGTGGTGCTCGCCTTGCTCGAGAATGGTGTGGCACGGTCAATGGGGAGAGGGTGAGATGGTGTGAAGAAATGCGTGGGTGGCCTCTATTTATAGTCGGCGAGGGGACCGCAAGGTGAGCTCGTCGGGGCGACGTTCTGCAGCTCTTGGCATGGGCAAGGGTAGGGGCGGTCTTTGTGTCTCTGGCGATGCTCAACGACATGATCGCGAGCATGGGGCGGTGTGGTTTGGTCTGGAGCGGGCGGCAAGCGGGGTATCTGGCGGTGTCTGGGTGGTGATCGTGTGTGTGCGCGGTGAGGGCGGCGCTGTCAGGACGCTGGTCGCGGGTGGCGCTCTGCGCACGCCGGCATGGTCTGGCGTGTCTCGGCGTGGTTCAGGGCTTGGCAACGCCGGCTGGGACAGAAGTGGCGGTGGACGGTGCTGCCCGGACATCTGCCGCTAGGCTTCTTGCTTCCTAGCTTGCTGTCCACAATGGGGTGACATGGGGTTGCTCGGCTGTTTACCATTAATGGCAATGGTAAGCTCACAGGAGTGCTAGTGTTGGGCTAATCTTTCTAGATGATCTACTGGTTTGTGTGTGAGCTAACTAGGGAACAAGTTAGGCTCAAAACACTGCACACTATAGTGTTTGTGGTTTTGTTTGATTTGTGTCTGCAACCTGTTTGATGAAATGGCCGCATGAACTCAAGTTTTGAATTTTGAAATGAATTTTGGTGAGTTTACTAGATTGGTTCTGGTGAGTCTGCAGATGCTTGGGTTTTGAAAGTTGAGCTTGTTTGAGTGGGTTTTGAAAAAGTGGGATCTTCCCATATGAAGAAGATTCAATTTTGAATTGTCATTTAAACTATGCATTTGAAAGTTTCTGGATGATCACAAAGTGGGCCTTGATACTCTGTTATGAGTACATTCAAGGGTGCAAAGATCCGAAAAGTTTCATTAGGTTTTGAAAGTTTGAGACAGCCAAAGTAGGCATGTGAGTTAAATTGGCCAAAATGACCATTCACTTAATATATTTGTTTTGATTTACTTGTCTTTAGGAAAAGTGTGGGGAATGTTTTAGATGATGTTATTTTCACCTAAGAAACATTTTACAAGCAATGGTTCACACAAACAAGGTGGTTTTTTTAAAGAAATTCAAAATTCATGCATACACATACATGCATTCATGAATTCATTTAGAAAAGTTTTTGTTAACCCTAAACTTGATGATTAGTGTTTTGATGATCTAAGTTTGATATTTTTGGGATGTTACAAACCTTCCCCCCTTAAACAAAATCTCGTCCCGAGATTTGAAAAGGGACGAAAAGATTACCTAGGATTTGAAGAGATCTGGAAACTCCGTTCTGATGTGATCTTCGCGTTCCCAGGTAGCCTCCTCTTCTGTGTGGTTGCTCCATTGAATCTTGAGAAACTTGATGCTCCGGGTTCTGGTGGTTCGAAAGGCTTCCTCCAATATACGGATGGGTACTTCGGGATAGGTTAGATCATCGTTGATCCCTATGGTCCGGTGATCGATATTCTTGAACACTTTGATCTTCTCGGGGACTTCGAGACACTTGCGAAGTAACGAGATATGGAACACATTGTGCACGGTGACATCTCTTCGTAGTTCCAGTTGATACGATACTTCTCCTCGACGGTTCAAAATTTTGAAAGGTCCGATATATCTGGGGGCTAACTTTCCTTTGAGTTGGAAACGTTGCATTCCCTTCAATGGCGACACTTTCAGATAAACAAAATCTCCGATGTTGAAGGCGAGATCTCGACGTCTCTTGTCGGTAATAACTCTTTTGCCGGATTGGGCTGTCTTGAGGTGTTCACGGATCTTGTGAACCTTCTCTTTGCTTCTCGTGGGATGTCGGGTCCGAAAATCGACTCTCCTACTTCCAACCAGTTCAAAGGTGCGGCACTTTCTTCCGACATAAATTCAAATGGGGCCATTTGCAAACCTTAGTAACTATTGTTGTATGAAAATTCTGCAAGCGGCGCAGTCTTCCCATTTGGATCCATATTCTAACACACATGCTCTAAGCATATCTTGAGTATTTGGTTTACTCGCCCGTTTGTCCATCGATGCGAGGGTGATACGCGATCTGAAATCTAGGCGGGTTCCTAAACCTTCTTGGACTTTCTTCCAGAATCTCGAGGTAAACTGAGTTCCTCGATCTGAGACTATGTTCTTGGGGACTTCGTGCAAACTAACGATCCTAGCGATGTATAACTCTGCTAGCTTAGAACCTTGGTAGGTGGTTTTGACGGGCAAGAAATGGGCGACTTTGGACAATCTGTCCACTATGACCCAAATAGAGTCATTTCCCTTATTAGAAGTAGGTAGTCCAGTGATAAAGTCCATTCCTACAGAATCCCATTTCCATTCCGGAATCTGCAAAGGTTGTAACAATCCAGCGGATCTTTGATGTCCTGCCTTGACTCGCTGACATATATCACACTTGGCGATATAGCTTCCGATTTCTCTCTTCATCTTATGCCACCAAAATTGCTCTTTCAAATCTTGATACATCTTAGTTCCTCCGGGATGGATCGAATAAAGAGTATTGTGAGCCTCCTTCAAGATAACTTCTTTCAATTCCGAATCTGCTGGTACACAAAGGCGTCCTTTGTACCACAAAACTCCTTCTTCGTCCTCGGTGAATCCGGGTACTTTGCCTGTACCGATACGACGCTTGATTCCGTCGATACTGGCATTTTCCTTCTGCGCCTCTTTAATCTGACTGATCAAAGTGGGCTGAAGTTCGATGCTAGCCAAAAATCCTTCACTTACTAATTCCATTCGAAAATCTTCCATCTCTTTGTGCAAACTTGGTTGCTCCTTTAAAATCATGGAGTTCAAGCGGCACGGCAATCTGCTAAGGGCATCGGCTACCACATTGGCTTTTCCAGGGTGATAGTGAATGTCCAGGTCGTAATCCTTGATTAGCTCAATCCATCTTCTCTGCCTCATATTCAGCTCCTTCTGAGTGAATATATACTTTAGGCTCTTGTGATCCGAATAAATCTCTAGCGGTTTCCCATCAGGTAATGTCTCCATGTCTTTAGGGCTAGAACTACGGCTGCGAGTTCGAGGTCATGGGTTGGGTAATTTTGTTCATGTTGCTTCAATTGTCGCGATAGATAAGATATAACTTTGCCTTCTTGCATTAGCACACATCCGAGACCAATCTTGGATGCGTCACAATACACATCGAAGGGCTTTGTAATATCCGGCATGATCAAGATTGGGGCTGAAATCAATCTCCTCTTGAGTTCTTGAAAACTCGCTTCGCACTTGTCTGTCCATTCAAAATTCTTGTCCTTCTTCAGTAATTGGGTCATGGGTCGGGCTATACTCGCGAATCCTTCTACGAATTTGCGGTAATATCCCGCCAATCCGAGAAAAGCACGAACTTGGGTTTGTGTGGTTGGGGCTTGCCAATCTTCTACATCTTTCACTTTGGCAGGGTCAACGGCAATTCCTCCGGCTGATACAAGGTGACCGAGGAATCCTACTTCCTGTAACCAGAATTCACATTTGCTAAACTTTGCATACAACTGATGCTCTCTAAGGGTTCCAAGAATGGTCCTTAGGTGTAGCTCATGTTCTTCTTCTGATTTGGAATAAATCAGAATGTCATCGATGAAAACAACGACAAACTTATCCAGGAAGTCCATAAAAATCTTATTCATGAGATTCATGAAATAAGCGGGGGCATTGGTTAATCCAAAAGACATGACTGATACTCATACAATCCATATCTGGTGGTGAAAGCAGTCTTTGGGATATCCTCTGCACGAATTTTGAGTTGATGATAGCCGGTTCTAAGATCAATCTTAGAAAACACCTGGGCACCAGTCAACTGATCAAACAAATCTTCTATCTTAGGCAAGGGGTACTTGTTCTTGATGGTGACATCATTCAACTTTCGATAATCCGTACACAAACGGTTACCTCCATCCTTCTTGTCCACAAACAAGACAGGTGATCTCCATGGGGACGCACTTTTCGGTTGAATCAATCCGATTTCCAACATGGAATCCGATTGCTTCTTGATTCTTCTAGTTCGACGGGTTCATACTATAGGGTCTCGGCTATGGGTCCTGTCCGGGATTAGTTCGATGATAAACTCGATATCCCGATCTAGGGGCATACCGCAAAACATCTGAAATACATCGGGTATTCGCAGACTATCCGAACTTGGTCAATGGTAGGTTGGGCTAGACTCTTGTTACACTTGAATTGGCGAGGTAAGGTTTCGGATATATGCTCGATCGATATTCGTGGTACTGGTCATGGTAATGGCTTTCTTGGCATCGATCAATCCTTTATGCTTGGACATCCAATCCATTCCTAGTACTACTTCCAAACCTTTAGTTCCGAGTACTATTAGGTTAGCATAAAAATCTATGCCATGGATTCGACGGGGCGGCTTTGCAAATTTGCCTAGCCTTGGTGGTTGATCCGGAATTTGCACAATCATCACATGCTTCAATTTGGTTGGTTGAATTTTACTAGTGCAGAATTCTTCGGTGACAAATGAGTGCGATGCACGAATCAAACAACACTCTTGCAAGTACTGAATTAACGAAAACATACCCGACGACGTCTGGCGCTTCTGAGCTTCTTCAAGATGCATGAGAAAATACGGCCATTGCGGTTGAGTGAATTCTGGGGCAAATCTTCTCCTGGATGGACACGACGCCTTTGCTGAGCTGGGACATTGGCGTTGGGGCTGTGGCATTCTTCTTGTTGGGGCACTCATTGGAATAGTGGCCTTTATTTCCCTGACCATAACAGGTCACTTGTGACTTGTCCTTGGCTGCGATAGGCACAACATTGCTTCCAGTCCTTGGGGTAGTGTTGGGGTTGGTGGTAGTATTGTTGGTGTTGAACTTGGGTGGGGCACGGGTGAAATTGCTAGAGTTGCCGGGGTTGTTGTGATTTCCTCCGGGTCTAGGGTTTCCACGGTTGTGATAGGTCGGACGGGTCATAGAAGTCCATTGGTTCTTGGGGCAAATCACGGAGATGGGTTGGGGCGATACTTTGGGGTCCGATGGGTTCTGGTTGATGCATCATGCGGCGCTTGCGTTCTCATTGGCTTGGTTGATCTTTCCTTCCATTTGGATAGCAGAGTCGACAAGGGCTTCAATATCAACAAAGGGGATATTGACTAACACCGTCTGCATCTCGTCATGCAGACCATTCAGGAATCTTTCTTTCTTCTTGGCTTCGGTGTCTATCTCGTCCGGGGCATACCTAGCTAATGACAAAAATTTGTCACGATATTCCACTACAGTCATCCTTCCTTGTTTCAACTCTCTGAACTCGTCTCTCATTCTCTTGATTAAACCTGGTGGCACATGGGTTCTGCTAAACTTGACCTTGAATTCCTCCCAAGTCATCATCTGGCCTCCGGTGATTGCACGAACACTGTTCCACCATGCCCTGGCATCTCCGGCTAGATAATGGGTGGCGAAAAAGACTTTCTCGTTGGCTTCCACTACGGCTACTTCTAAGTTATTTTCCATGGTTTGCAGCCAATCATCGGCGTCTAGGGGTTCTTCCGACTTGGTGCAAACGGGTGGGTTGGTATTCTGGAAATTCTTGAGCTTAGATCCGTGGTTGTCCTGATTTCCATGGCCTTGGTTGTTATGGGCTAGCTATCTGCTGCGAGTGGCTAGGTTGGCTTGACGTTCGCTCTTTCGACCGCGGTCAGAAGTCAACATTTGCAGGATCTGCAACATCGGGTCCGGGGCTGAACCACTTCCTCCACGTGGCATCTGAGGATTGATATCGATCATGAGAAAAGAGGGAAATTTCTAAGGTTTTGGGTTTTTGAAAAGTTTTTGGAGTTTGACTCAAGTTTTCTATCAACTTGCTTTTTCATTCAATCACTCATAGCACACCGTACAACACACACCACAACAAGGAAAAACAGATGGTTTTAAGAACCATTCTAGAATCTACGATACAGTGGGACCGACTACTACTCACTACGCTAGTGCTCAGTGCTACTACTCCTCGGAGTCTGTGGCTTCATCATCTTCAGGATCATCGATGAAGGCGAAATAATCGTCATCGGTGAAGAAGTCCATGGCCTGATCCTCCAGAAAATCATCGTCATCGCTGAGATAGGAGTAAGGGTCTCCACAAAGATCTTCTCCGGTATTCTCCCTTTCCTCCAACTGCATGTCCCTCTCATGGATGGTCTCTGCTAGAGATGAGTTGTGATGACGAAGACGGGCAATAATGCGCTCCTTCTTGTCGGTGACCAGGCGAGACTTGCGATCCTTGCGAGCATGGCGATGGTCCGATCCTTCGTCTTGATGATGGCGACTTGTGGTTGCAATAGTCACGCGGTTGTCCAACTCCTGGCAGCGGTCATACATCATGAAGCTGAGGTGGTCCAATTGAGTCTTCAGCTCGGGGTGGTATGGGGCTTCCAGTGGTTGTCCATTTGCATCACGTCTTGGGAAAACTCAAAGCGAGTACCCTTGATCTGATTGATGCTCTGCCCACACAGACGGGAAAGAGCTTCCTGCATTGCTCTGGCAAGTCCATCGAGCCAGTTGTTTTCCCTCAAGGTAAACTGAATTCCCTCCACAGTGGGAGGTTCAATCTTTCCTCGGATACTTGCAACAATTAGCCACTGCAGATCTTCTCCTCCTTGATCATTGAGCTGAGCTCCAAAGAACTCGGGGTGCGGACGCTCCAGAAGTTCCGAAAGCTGATCCAGATCCCTCTCAAAGATAAGGTCTCCCCCATTTCTGAGTTGATAAAACTTGTTGTACTTCACGTCCATCTATAAAAATAGAGGATGAGTAGATTAGCAGAGTGATCAAGTGTGTCAAAACTTTATCTACTTTGCAAGAGTTTTTGAGGAACATGAGGTTTGATGAAAGAATTAAAGAGATAAGAATGAGAATAGGTTTTTGTAAATATTTGTTTTCTTTGGTTTTTGAAACTAAGTTTTTGGTTCCACGTCCAACCTAACTAGGGTCTCCTATGGTCAGGATGGCTCTGATACCAACTTGTCAACACCCGGATTTTTCAATCCTAGATGCCTGTTATGCCATACATCGCAATCCCAGGATTACCATTTTTGCGAGACATAACAGAATTGGATACCATAGTACTTCATCCATTACAACGATACATAAGTTCTTACACAAATAGGGATCTCATGATCCAGTTCTTAATACAACATCAAGCAGCGGAATACGTAATAACAACGGTAGCGTAGGCGAAGCTCCATCTTAAGGTCACGAGCAATGCCGACGATGGAGATGATCCTAGTTGTCGTAACCTTCACGGGTCCATCTTCCGGTACTCCTCTTCATAGTCGGCCATGGGAATAGCGGGGACAAAGCCATGAGTACTCTTTAAGTACTCGCAAACTAATACTAACAAGTAAGGGGTTTTGGATAATAGGACACTAGGCTCTAGGGTTGTTTTGCAAAAAGCCAGGTTTATCTCTACTAAGTTCCAAAGCTAGTCACAATTTTATAACTCCTAAGTGGGATCTTGTAATTCAGGTCACAACTCTGTTGTGGTCAAGTCAAAGTCTCACTTCAGTTCACAAGTCATTTTGAAAAGTCGGCGGGGAACAAGTATGGCCACTCAATCGTCCATAATCATGAGCGGCTATTGAATAGTTTGACACTCTCTGGAGATTGTACACTTTCACCACAACATTCGATACATCCGTCAGGAACAAATCCTGAATTCACCATACTCAGTATGCGGATAATCAATCCTAACCTTTCAATTACACTCCCTAGTATCAGCACCTCTCCTGGAGCCAACCATGACCACTGTCATCTTGGGTACTGCACAGGTGGACAATCTTCACAAGGTAGCCTCAGCTCAGACCTTGGCCGTGAGGGAACTAATACTAAGGTATATAAGTTTCCAGTCAAGCCCTACCCAATATTCCGGTATTGTGGTTGTACGATAAAATTGGAATGGTATCGCATCCAGACAACCATCAGTTTTATAAAGGGCTAAGGCTCATGCCTCAACATTTTCATCATCAAAATCATTAAGTGTTTGGAAACACATGTCCAAAACATTTCAATAGAATGATCCATCATTCCAAGGTTTTCATAACCATTTTTCCACCAAGTGTTCCCATCTAAAGTTGATCAAGTTTTATGCTTAGCACTAGCATCTACAGTTGGAGGTGGTACTAATGAAGGTGGTAACTAGTGGAGTTTCACTAAGTCCAACATCATATCTTAGACTGAGATCAAGGTTTAGGCCAAATTTTATGCTCTTTAGGCCACTTGAGCACAATTGTCTAACATCTACCAAACTCTTAGGAGGACTCTAAGTAAGCTTTGATAAAGAAATAAAGTAAGAAGCTTGCCATAAAACTAGGATTGGTTTAGCAAGTAGGTATGATCACATATGCTTAAGGCATATAGTATTCATATCACAAGTATGGGTTTGTGGCAACAATAGGGTATCTTGCAAGTGTTAGCTTGCATTGGTCAACTTGATTAGTAAAGCTTGCCTTGTGCAGAGCAGTGGTTGAAGTTCTCCTCGGCTTCCTCTTCGTAGTATCCTCCTTCCTCCTCGTAGTACCCTTGGTCGGTACTAGCGTCTATGAATAAATACGAGGTACACAATCACCAAACAATACTTAACTACTTGCAATCATCACACACAAGGGTCCTATAGATGATCTAGCATCATCTCTAACATTACAAGGTTAAGGATTGGTTTAAATCTTTTTATTTTAGAAAAGTAATTTCTACTCATTGAAAAACTACTTAAGATTTAATATTCTCCAAACTAAACATGGGATCATGTTGACACATGTCATCACCACATATTATAGTCCATGGGAATGTGATTTAAAGTGGTGTCACAATTTAATAAGGTTTTACCCTTTTATTTCAATTAATTAAAGTGGCTAGAAATGCTTATGAAGCATTCTTTTATTACTTGAACATTATTTCTGCAAGTAAACCTATACATTTTATATATTCTGAAAGGTATGGTTAAATGTGATTTTTGAGAGTTGGAATCAACTCAAAAGCTTTTATTGTTTAAATTTGAAAAATGTTAGAATGCAAAAAAGATTCTGCCTTGTTATTTTAACTATTTGTGATATACAGATCCAAATGACTTGAATCCAACGGGCTTGGATTAAGCATTCACAGACCTTTCAACAAAATTGGTTTCATCCAATTTGGTGCATTGAATCGATCTGGGTTGATTTTTGAAGTTGGGTACAGAAGTGTGTTTGAATTTAAAAGAAAAGGTTTAATTTGAATTGCTGGGATCATGCGGGAAATTCTAACGGGCGGCCTGCTAAGCGCAGTGCTCCAGCTGGCTCGTAAGTGGGTGTCCCCACTCGTCGATGACACGGGCTGGGCTGCGGTATGGGGCAACGTGGATCGTCGATCTAGTTCTAATCCAACGGTGAGGGTCATCGTCGACGCTTGAGACAGCTCCAGCGAGAACGAAACCTAGCGCCAGTGGGGGTGCTAGGGTCTCACTGGGTCTTGGCGAGGTCGGCGAGGCGGCGAACGAAAGTCGACGACGGCGATCCTCCTGGTACCGTGGCTTCTCTGGGCGGCTCAATCGCTGGCTCTTTTCTTCTCGAGGCGGCGGGCTCGGTGAAATTCGCGAGGTGGTGCTCGCCTTGCTCGAGAATGGTGTGGCACGGTCAATGGGGAGAGGGGAGTGAGATGGTGTGAAGAAATCGTGCGGGGGTGGCCTCTATTTATAGTCGAGCGAGGGGACCGTCGGGGCGCAAGGTGAGCTCGTCGGAAGCGGCGTTATAGGCAGCTCTTGGCATGGGCAAGGGTAGGGGCGGTCTTTGTGTCTCTGGCGATGCTCAACGACATGATCGCGAGGCATGGGGCGGTGTGGTTTAGTGCAGAGGCGGCGCTCTGGCGGTAAGCGGCGTCTTGACCATGCGATGGCTGGTATGGCACGGGCGGCAAGCGGGGTGTCTGGCGGTGTCTGGTCGGTGGTGATCGTGTGTCTTGTAGCAGTGAGGGCGGCGCGTGGTCTGGACGCTGGTCGCGGGTGGCGCTCGCACACGCCGGCATGGTCTGGCGTGTCTCGTCTGCGTGGTCGAGGCTTGGCAACGCCGCGGCTGGGGGACAGCGATGGCGGTGGATGTGTCGCCTCCACATGCTGGCTAGGCTTGCTGCTGCTCCTAGCTTGCTGTCCACAATGGGGTGACATGGGGTTGCTCGGCTGTTCACCATTAATGTCAATGGCAAGCTCACAGGGGTGCTAGTGTTGGGCTAATCTTTCTAGATGATCTACTGGTTTGTGTGTGAGCTAACTAGGGAACAAGTTAGGCTCAAAACACTGCACACTATAGTGTTTGTGGTTTTGTTTGATTTGTGTCTGCAACATGTTTGATGAAATGGCCACATGAACTCAAGTTTTGAATTTTGAAATGAATTTTGGTGAGTTTACTAGATTGGTTCTGGTGAGTCTGCAGATGCTTGGGTTTTGAAAGTTGAGCTTGTTTGAGTGGGTTTTGAAAAAGTGGGATCTTCCCATACGAAGAAGATTCAATTTTGAATTGTCATTTAAACTATGCATTTGAAAGTTTTTGGATGATCACAAAGTGGGCCTTGATACTCTGTTATGGGTACATTCAAGGGGTGCAAAGATCCAGAAAAGTTTCTATTAGGTTTTGAAAGTTTGAGACAGCCAAAGTAGACATGTGAGTTAAATTGGCCAAAATGACCATTCACTTAATATATTTGTTTTGATTTACTTGTCTTTAGGAAAAGTGCGGGGAATGTTTTAGATGATGTTATTTTCACCTAAGAAACATTTTACAGGCAATGGTTCGTACAAACAAGGTGGTTTTTAAAGAAATTCAAAATTAATGCATACACATATACATGCATTCATGAATTCATTTAGAAAAGTTTTTGTTAACCCTAAACTTGATGATTAGTGTTTTGATGATCTAAGTTTGATATTTTTTGGGATGTTACACGTACCCAGGCCGAGTACCCAGGCGAACACAAAACAACGAGATATTTGAATCTTTACCGTTCCCGCCGGCGAGCGCTCGGCCACAAGGTGTTCGACAGATACGCCCACAAGTTCGGCGACAGATTTTTATTAAATAACAGGGGAAACACCTCTCAGTCGTCGATGGAGATGGGCTCCTGCGGCGTGGACGACGCGGCGTTGTCGTCCGTCTCGCCGACGAAGGCCGCCGGGTTGGAGGAAGTCGAAGCAGAGCTCGGCGTGGGGGCGTTCGGCGCAGACACGTTTGGCGCAGAGGAAGGGGAAGCCGTGATCATGCCCTGCAGGATGGCCTGATGTTGCGCCATGTACCAGGCCTTGACCGGCAAGCTCATCTTCGACGTGTCCTTGCCGCCCATGAGGAACTTGAGGTCCGTGTTGCGCTTCTTGGCGGCGTAGTTGGCCTTCTTCTTAGCGAGGTTGGCTTTCTTCTCGGAGAGGTTGGCCTTGATGAGGGCCACCTTTTCCCCTTGTGTCTCGATCAGCTTCTTCTAGCGCTCCTCTCTCTTCTCAGACCTCTTCTCGGCCTGCGCCCTCGTGTCGGCGATGCATTTCTCGATCGAAGCCTGCAGACGCTCGGCGGGAGGTCCGGCGGCCTTGAGCATCTTCACCTTCTTCTGGCCGAGCTTAGGTCTTCCTTCGCTGGCAGCAGCTGCCGGGGCCTCGGGGTTGTAGACGCCGTCCTTGCTCTTGGAGAGACTCAAGCGAGTGTCCCGCCACTTCTCGCAATGCTCGATTTGCTCGAAGACATGATGGAACTTGAACTCCATCTTCATGTCCTCTCGAAACAGAGCAAGTGCACGACGCAGCTGCAAAATGAAAGTGTGTCAAGATTGTCAAAATGGAAGAGAGTGCACGACAAAGATAATGTTCGCGAGTACCTTGTTGTCCATGTTTCCCCCACTGGCTTGTGTGCGGTCGACCTCTTCCACGCAGCTGTGCCACTTGCTGCACGCCGTCTGGATGATCGCCAAATGGTTGGTTATTGCCTTATCCCCTCGCTCCATGTGGATCTTGCGATACTTTGGGCCGCACATGCTTCGCTCGTCGAATGCTGCCTTCACGCGCCGCCAATAATTGTCAGAATTTTGGTTTGCACCGGTGATCGGATCGATGCTCACCATCTTCCAAGCTTCGGCGAGGCAGGTGTCCTCGGCCACGGTCCATTTGAGCCGAGCGTCCGCCATCTTCTTCCCCTTCTTGCCTTTCGCCTCAGTCTCGGCGTCCTCTGGCTGCGTCTGCTCGGCCTGTGTCTCCTCGGTATCGATGTCGACAAGGTCCTGGGACTCGATGTCGCGCTCGGCGTCGGCCCGGGTCTGCTCTTCCGTGAAGAAGGAGGGGTGGTTGGAGGACGAGCCTATTGCGATCAAGTCCTCCATGTATGCCTCGGGCGTCATGCCGGCCGGAAGTGCGTCCGGCATTCCGCCAAACAGGTTGCGCGCGTCGGCCTCGCCGAAGGGCGTCGAGCTTCCGCCGAAAGGCAGCGGTCCGCGACGCAGAGCGGGGCTTGCGTACGCCGGAGAGGTGGAGTAGGGGAGGTTGATGTCCACGCCGAAGGCCGAAGGAGGGCGCGACACCGGACAGGGGAAGATCACGTTCAGGTTGAAGCCACCGTCGAACTCCGGCGACGAGGAGTACCTCTGCCGAGCGGTCGCCTGGCTCTCCTGGAAGCCAGTCGGAGAGATCGGCGAGAATCCGGCGGGTGAGCCGGCGCCGCTGCTTCCCGGTGTGGTGGGTACGACGCGGCCATCAACGCCGAACGCGTCGCTGCCGCCTGCTTCGCCTTCACCATCGCCTGTTCTTCCGCCGCCGCCTTCACCATTGCCTTCTCCTCCTCCGCTTGATGTTGCCGGAGTTTCGCCCTCTCCTTCCTGTCCTTCTGCTCGGCCGACGAGATCTTCCTGGCCTGCTCCTTCTTCGCCCAGTCGACGGAGGACATGCCCTCCGGTTTGGTCGGCGGTGCTCTCGGCTTCCTCGCCTTCTTCTCCGCCGGACCCTCGCCGAGGATCGATCTAGGTTGAACGAAACTCTTGGGCGACATGTCGAGCGGGGAGCTCGGCGGAGTGGCGGGGTGGGGGAATGGGGAAGAAAGGCGGGAGGGGGAAGAAAAAGGCGGGAGCTCGGCGAAGTGGCGGAAATGGTGCCTACTCTCGCCGACAGAGCTGGCTCACGCCCGTTTTCGCTGAGTCCGGCGTTCGAGGCGTGCAGGATCTGGTACGGCTTTGGGTAAACGGACCAAAACACGTCGAAATCCGGACGAAAACAGGTCCCTGGATACGCGACTGGGCCGATTTCGGCGTTCGGACCGAAATTAGGCGTTCGGACCGGCGTCCTGGGTAGGCGAGTGGAGATGCTTGGTGGCCAGGTCATTCGATCATCAGACCTTAAACAATAGTACGTTGAAGCAAAGACCCATTGAGGCTAGTCATAGTGGGGAATAACTTAGAGTAGTAATATGTACATGTTACTAATTTAAGTTACTATCTTTATAGTGCAAAATAACATATATGTGGTACTCCCTCCGTTTGGGATTATAAGTCCCGCACGGATAACTAGGTTGCCAATTTGGACAACAAAACATAAATAATATAGCATAAAAATTATACCATTAGAAATTTTAGAGGTTATATTTTCTAATGGTATAATTTTTGTGATATATAAGTTATATTTTGTTAGTCAAATTAATAATCTAGGTATGCGCGTAGGACCTATAATCCCGAACATAGGGAGTATCATGCAAAGCCTCATTTATGACAATATAGACTCATTTTGTCTAGAAATGTGTGATGTTATGATAACATAATAGTTATCACAAGCCTCTCTCTCATCATTTAATTGCATGCCATCTCATCTAAATGCTTAGTTGGCAATATATATAAGACTATATTATTACCCAAGTTACTCTTACTATGATTAGCCTGAAGGCCAGAGCCACTACCTGAATCTACTGTCTGTGCATTCATGATGCCTCTGGGTAGTCGATCATCACTGCCTGAGGCTTAGGTTTTGACTTATTCATGAGGCTCCTCCATGTGGTCTCTTGACAGTACGAGTCCCGAGTATATGCTCTGACCTGGTCTCATTCCATCATCAAACCTTAAACAATCCGTTGACACAAAGACGAGCGCACTAGTAGTGAAGGCCAGAGCCAGTACCTGAATCTTCTGCGCATTCAGGACGCTCTAAAGGTCAGAGCCTCTGACTTGCTCGTTTTATTACTAACTGAGATTTTGACTTTTGGAAGGCGGATGGGATGGACCTTAAATCCGGATGGGTCAGTGGGTGGGAGGTCGAGTTCCCTCCCGCTGTTTCCCTCCCAGCAGAGCTGCCCGCCACGCACCGGCACCCGTTTTGTTTTGTTTTGTTTTGTTTTTCCCAGCCTTTCTTCTTCTACCTTCGGCTCCAAGTTTTGCGAGGGGAGGCAGGACACGTTTACTTCTTCTCACTACCATGCATGTCGGCCTGCTGCATGCGCTGCAGCGTGGCGCCCTGTGCTGGCGGCACTGTGAACTGCGGCGGGTCGCTTGCCCTGCGGTTGGAATGTCGATTCTCTGGGACTGTGGGTCGCTTTTGCATTTGTGTGGAAGGGAGACGGCTTGCCTTCTCCGTGTCCACTGACATGGACGCAGGTAGAAAGCTGCACTCTGCACTTGAGAGCCGTACTACTACCCTGTACCTGTGTGGAGCTAAAACTACGCACTGTTTTTCAGAGACAGAGCAAAGCTTTACTGAAAGCACTGAGCTATATATATATATATAAGTGTGAATTCCACCTTTTACCCCCTAGTTATGAATTTATGACACTTATTACACCATTTAGTTGAGGTTTTAGAACATATCCAATCTAGAAGGCTTTAAACATGGTTTTGCCACATTTTAGCATTTTGCTTGTTTCTGTTAGATAGGACCGGCATGCTACGTGATGTGGCGCGACAAAATATGTAAAGGTCGGAGGACGCCATCGACGATCATGTCTAGACTTTTCTCATCCACATGTCCCATTCCTCGTTATGATCTTGATATTTTTGAATCCCGGTCATCACCTCACACCTTATCTAACGGATATTATTCAGAAAAAAAGGGTTCGACACCTCTAAAAGGTGCAATCTAGACGAATTTGCACTCTAAAGGGTAATATGTGTCACAAATGCAGAAGTAAGGGGTAAAAAGTGGAATTCACTCTATATATAAACCATGAACCCGTTCATGTTGCAGCTTACCCCGATCGCTACCTTGCACTACGGTTCCTCTTGTGAGCTTAAAGGTGCCACTGTTCAGGGTGTGAGAGTGATCATATATACGGTTTGTGCTGGATTTAGCCCCCGGTTCTTCAACCCAGCCCAAACGCAGGGGGGGTTTGCATATCAAACCACCTCAAACGGCTGAAAGTGATGACGGAAATTTCTCACAAGTATACTAGTACTACTGTAATGCTTACTAAGTGTCGTGTGTTTTTCCCGTCCAGTATTCGAGTTGGGCTGGTCGTGGTCAAAGTGTCCTGAAATGGGTTTCCAATCTGCTTTGTAAATTGTAACCGTGTGTTGGCACCAGAATCGCAGTGCAGACCAAATGAAGTAAGTACGTAGCTAGTTACTCACACAACGTTTCTATTACAACAAGCTAATGGCAGAAAAATACATAAGCACTAAATCGAAAACATGCCTTTTCATAAATATCACCGTCTGGTGAGGCGAGCAAATCCTCAGAGAGAGAGAGAGAGAGAGAGAGAGAGAGAGAGAGAGAGAGAGGGAGGGAGGGCGGGAGGGAGGGAGGGGGAGGAGGGAGGGAGGGAGGGAGGGAGGAGGGAGGAGGAGGAGGAGGGAGGAGGAGGAGGAGGAGGAGGAGGGAGGAGGAGGAGGAGGAGGGAGGAGGAGGAGGAGGAGGAGGAGAGAGAGAGATCAGTAACAAGATGAATAGTTATCGTATGGCGCAAATAAATGCCTCACAGTGACAAAAACTAGCTAGGGAGTGATAACAGTATGACCTGAATGCTTGCAAAATTATTTGCAAACAAGATTCCAATGCTTCGGTGCATATTGTTATTTTTTTATTTTTTTTGAGGAAGGTGCATATTGTTATTAGTTCCAAAAACCCATAAAATATGTAATACATAACAGTCAAAAAAACAGATATACCCAATTTCCGGGAGCAATCTGGTAACCTGATTCGTGGTATAACCTGTAACGCCCTGCTCTACTGGACTCTCGAGGCATGGACACCCTTGACAACATACACTGAGGACGCTGAGTTCTATTGAAGCAAAAAAGTGACCATTGTTCATTATTTGCTCATTTCCCTTGGAGAAAAATCTGGAATCTAGAGATCCTAGAAAAGAATCTTTCACATGCCACTCCAAATTGTATATGAGAAGATGGGTATAGAGAAATGAACAGAAGGAAATTTACAACTTCACCTTGAATAAGCAGAAGACTTCGGAACTTCACTGTGTTTCCATTTCTAGGACTTCTTAGCCGATATTTATGACCTGAAACAGAGGCAAACATATTACTCACTAAACGTAGTGTAGCCATACTAGTGACCATGCAGAGTTCAATGTTCGCGGTTCTACTTTAAGGAAAAACAGTCTGCAACCCATAAATGTGAAATGAATTGGAATGGAGCAAGCTCCAATGTTTCTTACCTGTGTCAAATCATTGCTTTTTTGCTAAAAATCTTTCTTTCAACTGAAATGAGAGCATGGTTCTATCAGATACCCTTTATAGAAAAAAAAAATCTAGACCTAGGCACCTAGCCACATTGAAGGCTAAAAATTAAGTAGCCCATCAATGTTGTGAGGCTGGCTCGGCCACAATACCAACTACAGATACAAGGTTGTACTATAGTTACGGTGGAAACTGGCTGGAGTATTTAGCCGCTAAAACATGCCTGCTTTTTGGTTGACACTGCTTGCAGCTTTGTCAAACCCCAAAAAATGTTTAATTGAGTTCTCGAGCTAAATTATCCATAAATTAAATCTTCAATCGAAATACTTCACATCAGTTCAGGCAGGAATTTTCTTTTCTAACCATCATAGGGATGTAAGCAGAAAGCAGTAAACTCTCACTGACAGTATAGGCATAAGAATTTTCTAATTTTGATAGCTAAACCCCATAATAATATTTCTTTAAAAAGACTATTGACATAGTTCCAAAACAAATATGTTTGGTCCATGAGAGCGCAAACATATTTTATCCCATGTAGTTATACAAAAAAAGACAATTGCGAAGACTGAAGTCTGAGTACTGCTCGTGGAGTGCTATTAAAGTAAGCTCGAGTGCAAGTTCAGCATACGTTGTGACAAACACCATATAGAACGAGTTTGCCATAGACTGCTGCTGTTGTATTTAAACTTGTGTCATCGAAAGAAAATAGGAAAATGCATAAGTGATCACTGAAAAGTGGGCCAGGAAGATTAGGAATGTGATTTGATATAACTTCATTTCCATGACTGCAGCATGCTATCACTAGTAGCTATATTTTGAAAGAGCTGTTCAGAAAGACAGACTACATGAAAATAAGTGAATGGTTTAGAGCTTAAAAGAAATGTTCTAACAGAATGGTAATATGAGATAAACTTGAAAATTTCTTAACATATTTACGTCAAGCTAAAAAGGGAGCACGAGGAAATACTTTATATCATGCAGGCATGCTGCGAGGAATACCGCAGAAAAGAGAGAACACCACAGTGACCCGCCGCCAGCACCCTCAGCAGCGACACGCACCGCATTCCCAGCGCCACCTCCTCCGATCTCGGTACATAGATCCGGCAGATGCTACAGGGGTAGCTTATGAGAGGTGGAGAGTGGAGGAAGCTTAGGCATTCCTGGAACGAGATTGGGCACACAGAGTTTACCCAAGTTCAGCCCCTCTCGGTGGAGGTAAAGACCTACTCCTTCTTGAGATTGTATTGCACTAGATCGATTAAAAGGGCGCCAGGGGCGGTGTGTCGACTAGGGCTATGTGGCGATTGCGCTATGGCGTGGAAAGTAATGTAAGTTGTCTTCTAGGGTTCCCTGTGGAGGTTTATATGAGCACCTCGGCTAGGGTTTACAAGATAGGATCCAAATCAGTTGGAGATCCGGAATCGTCAGTGGGCTTCGCCTGGCCCTGCAGTGACCTTAGTGACTCCACGTGCTGGGCCTACCCTGTTGGGCATTCCCTTCATTAGTTCCCGAGTGCGTCAGGGACTCGCCATTGGCTTCGGATCGCCAAGTCGTCGGATCGCCGACTGCAGGTCGTTGAGGAACTCCTGAAACAAGAAGTACAAACGAATGGCATCAACAGGGTTAGATTATTCCCTACATGCCCGGTCTTATCGGTTTTGACCGCGCCGGCTCGTGCCCGTTGGGACGCGTCATAATGCCGACTTCGCCTGTCGCATGATAAGACTACTTCGGGAGTTGCCACTGCATCGATTCGCAGGTTTTGTCGGTTAGTAATTGTCGCTTCGCCTGCCACACCGTTCGCCAGCCTGTCTTGATGGGACAACTCGAGGAGTCGCCTCAGGATGGAGCAGGAGCATTGATGAAGATCGATTCTCGTGCATCAGTTACAAAGCACACGATATCCACGACGTGTAGACGCGGCGCAATCACGGCCGCAAACTCTGGCAAGTTCACACGGAGGGCCGCGCGATAATTTCGCACCAACTTCCTTTAAAGCTGAGCGGAGAGGGCGAAGAAGAGCACAGTGCGGCTATTCTTCCACCACTCCTTCCTGTTCTTTGTTTTCCAGCGCCCCCATCATCCAACAAACCAAGCTCGACAAGGTTGCAATGGCGGTCAAGGGAGCATGGAGTAGATTGAAGGTGAAGCCGAAGGATCTGCTGACATACATCACCACCGGAATCATCCCCGAGCGGCGACACGACATCTGGCGAATCCCAGATGATGAGATCCCACAGGAGAGGCCGGGTGAGTTCATCGTATTCTTGAGCTTCCTGAGCCACGGCCTCTCTTTCCCCACTTTTGCTTTTGTCCGCCGCTTGTTGGCATTTTACAACATAAAATCCATGATCTGGGGCCACATTCTATCCAACAAATCGCAATTTTCATTGCTTTTTGCGAGTCTTATCTGGGCTCCCCCTCTTTCTTCCCTCTTTGGCTCGCTATCTTCCATGGCCGAGTCGCTTCCGAGCGCAAGGACATTCCGATGGTGGCCACCGGTGGAGTGACTCTCCAGGTGCACGCAGGCGAGGAGTTTCTGAACTTAGGGCTGCCGAAGAAGGACCAGGCAAATTAGCACAAAGAATGGTTCTACATGAAGGAAACGACTCCGAAGGCGAGCTCGCGATTCCGATGTTCATCGGCGAGTTGAGCGCTCCTCGTAACTTGAACGCCGTCGTTCCCACCGCTCAGTAGGCCATAGTCGACGAGATGCGGCAGCGACTCCGGAACTTGAAGCAGGCAGGGTTGAAGACCATCAATTTGTACAAATGTTGGGCCGGCTGCGGAATCAACCCTTTGAGCACTCGCCTCCATCTGATGTGCAACTACACAGGGTAAAATGACGAGTCGCGCCGCCGAATGGGTAGAGGAGGACTACATCGACCTGCTGGGGAAGATTTGCACGGCAAATTTCAACGGTTTGGATGAAGAGCTCCTTTCGTATTCGCCAGAGAAGCCGGCTCCCACTGTAAGTCTGCTTAGCTTCGTTGATTGTGTTGATGAAAACTTTGATCGCCTTGTTCTGATTCTTCCTGCTTGTCCTTTGTAGACTTGGAAGAACGTCGACGGCCTGGCGCCTCTTCCTCGCGAGACTCCGGTGGAGTAGGCTAGTACGGCAGACGATGGAGCGGCCACCATCGTGGTCGACGGAGATGATGATGAAGAGACGGAGTCGGACCCAGAGCCGCGACTCCGCACTCGCAGCCAGAAGTGCATCACCGCTGCGACTTTGAGCCAAGCCGCCACGTATGATCCCGGGAAAAGCCAGCGGGGCCGGAAGACGCAGAGGACGACGAGAGGCCGGCTGTGTTCAAGAGGGTGAAGAAGAATCCTCTGATGGGCGGAAAGGCAGCAAAGTGACTGAAGGTCAACGTGAGTGGTATTTCCCATGAGGTTGTCACAACCGATGTCCTACATCATGAGCAGGCCTTCGTCCAAATCTACGTTCAGTCTCTCCCCATTGATCCAGAGTGAGTGCATCTGACTTTCACCGTTGATATTATCTTGGCAATTCTTTTCGTTTTCTTTGATTGATGCTCCTTCTTTCTTTTTTGGTTTTAGTGCCATGCCTTCCGCTCTCGACCAGGCAACGACTACAGTCGCGGACTCGGCTGCTGCGCCGACTCGACGCAATTATTAGGGGCGCGCTCTACCACTGAGCTAATAGCCCGTCGCGCGGGCCTCCATTTGGGAGGCCTGCTATGCCAAAAGCAAGAAAAACTCCATCCCTTTTGACATCCCCATGCCGCCACACCACAGGGGGGGACATGGGGACGTCAAAAAAGGAATCCTATCACTATCAACTAATTTGTTCCGACCTAGGCCCAAAGCTCTAGGAAGTGCTGATCTTGGGCCTTCTGCCCCATCCGCATCTGTCAAGTTCATGATGCCGTCGACGGAGCTGGAGTCAGCTGTCACCGCACCTGAAGAGGTGGCGCCAAAAGTCGCCGAGCAAACTTCTCAGGGTACTGAGGCTGTGTCAGGCAAAACGGCTGCAGCGGCGACAGCTGAGGGCTCTGCGGCTGACGCTCCTGAAACTCCTTTGGTGGATGCGGCAACTGCGAGCAAGGAGTCGAATTCGCAAAGTGTGGTGGCTGCAAAGGGGATTGATACACATAGCGACTCCACGCTTGCAATCTTTGCATCCGCCATTTATAATCCCAGAAATGAAAAAGAAGAAAAGGTACTAACAGCACAGAAAATTTGCGCCAAAGAATTTGTGTCAACACTGATATTCAGATGCAGGTGTAATAATAACCATGAATGAAGCAGCTTTCCAACAAAATTGTCAACGTTCAGACTGACATTGCCTGATGCTTTATGTAGCCAGTATCAATGCTCTAAGACAGTAATGGAAAAACATTGCGAAAATAATCTCCCACAGACTGCAGTTACTTTTTAACTCATACCTTAACCGATTCTCGAGCATCAGACTCACCAAATTAGTCACCTAAAAAAATTTACCATGAATAAGAGGTTGTTAGTGCATCAAGTAAAAAAGAAATCAAGTATGATTACAATATCTTAAAAACGAATTAACCAAGAACAGTTAGTCATCAAGGACATAGTATATTAAGGTAAACATAATTAGTACATTGTTGTGAAGACCAAAACAGGGAAGTCCAAAGTGACCAACAATGTCTAACAAAAGGTACATTGTAGTGCTGGGCAAAAAACGTCAAAGAAAGGTTGAAGTACTAGAGGCCGAAAGCGTGCATATTCTGAATTGAAATTAACAGCAGCTTGGTGCATATATGCTGCTGGTTCATGTCAAATCATTAATGCAGCCGAACCTACATGCAGAATCAGTAAAGCAAGCAGCAAGTTAATAAAAAGGATGAAGGTGCATGATTGGGGAAGCATACTGGTACATCCTGACTGATGCAGAAGGTGAAGATCCAGGCGTAGATGATTTCTGTCATGCTTCCTCACAGCCTAGTGGACCACGCTCTAAGAAAATGAAGAACACAAAAAAATGCTTCTTGTTATATTTGAAATGAAATACCTTATATATTTTGTTACCTTGTGCAAGCACCAGCTTAAAAATATTAGAAGATAAGTGAACAATGAATTGTTCAGATGGAAGAGCAGATCCTTCCTGAACCTTATGTTGTCTATATATAGTTGTCTATATAAAACTGACTCGCTGCCAGGGCAAGCAAGGACCTACTGCCGCATAAATAGATACATAGCCCAAGCAAAATCATGCACCCAGGAAATCTCTACAGAAAAAGAGATAACCTACAAGTCCAGCAAGAGAACTCAAGATCAACACTATCAGAGTAGCCCTGTGAATAGTACTTGAACTGGCACGTCTATACACTAGACATTACTTCCTTTCATGACCAGTAAGGTTCCACTGGAAATCACCAGAAACAAGTCTGAAGTTAAACTATATGAATATATGATGCTTAATACAAGCAAAGCTAGTACAGGTGTGTGGCAGCACGAACAAACATTCGGTGTGTAGTCTGTACCATGGAGGGGTTACTGAAGAGGTTGGCGTAGCAAATATGATGACCACAATGCAGACCTCGGCTGCAGCGCACATTCGGTGTTACACCCTCAGCGATGATATGGCGCAACACTCATCATCATGCCGACGTCAGTTCTTTCCATCTCCATCGCGTCTTTGCCGGCGTGTTCCACCACAGCTCCACCCTGACCACGAGCGCTGTCTAGACGGGATCCCACCGTTCCACCCTTACCACAAGTGATGTCTAAACGGGTTCCCTCCATCTCCTCCATGACTTTGGGGCTAATTCCCATGCCTCTGCCATGCGCCGTGCCTTCGCTGATGCATTGCCGCCATGATCTAACTACAAGGGGATCGGGGTCTTGGGGAATCTATCGTTCTAACAGGTTACTGCCGTTTCTCTGGTTCCAACCCATGCTATACCCGGTTCACAAGCTTCGCAGGCTTAACCTGCAAACCAGAAAAACCACGCAAGACTTATTCGTTGGTTCAGTGTGGGTTTTGTTCGATGGTCAGCGCTTTGGACCCAACCTGTTAACACCCTGGGCCACTGTTACTGGACGAGGTTGTAGGTTTCCTGCTCCAACCTCCAAGTCACTCTCGTTTCTTGTTATGTTACTGCCTGACTGATCATTGCTCGGCAGGGTGCTTGAACTGCTTCCCATCAAGATTTTCCTCCACTTTACGTGCATCAGCAGAGCCATCAAAATCACTGCCAGTTCCCATCTTCACGTCCGGCCGCAAAAATGGAAAAAGTGCAAGGAAGTTGGAAAATGTTTGGCCCTGGGCCATGTAAGCTGTAAGACTGAAAAGGACCAGTGAAGGCCTTCCATTTCAGATGGCAAAGTGCAGCAACTTTTGTCAGACATCAGAATTAGAATAATTTTAGCAGACTACCTATCTAGAGTGATGTTTTAGACATAGAATGCAGGCATGCACAACTAAACTTCAATCACCGATCCCTCAAAAAAAAACTTCAATCTCAGAAATCTCAACCCGCAGTAAAAGTGTGCAGCACCTGATATCCAATCTTATTATATTTCATTCACAAAATCAATAATAGAACTCCAGGCCAAACAGTTTGGTTTTCCTGGCAGAAGCTTACTTGCATTTATTTGGAAAACCAACAGAAAAGAACGCTGGACAAATACGAGTGCAGGCTTACTGTCCTCAGACCTCAAGTCTAGTTAGATCGGTAGAACTTCTATCCAGGTGGCAATTCAGCTAGTCATGTTTTTACTTGTTTGTGCAACTTCTGCTATTTCCTGGTTTGTGCATCCATGGTAAAACACCTCTCAGTAAGGTGAGACATTTCTGTGAAGGTTTTGGTAACTTTGCGTTCTACACTTCTAGTTTTATAGGAGACAGGCACATCTTGTTTTAGGAGTACATAGAATATGATGGTATAGGGCTTTCTTACAAAACTGTGAGTCTTTTGGAGACAACAATTGAAATTCCTATGATATAGTATAAATTTAGGATATGACACAGAGATTTGCAGTGACGGTTCACTACATTGCTACCAGCACTAACAAACTACAGAAATACCCATGGCAATATACTGAACAGATAGAACCAAATTCTCTTTAGCACCCTATGTTTAATACTCCCTCCGACCCATATTGGTTGACTTGAATTTGTCTAGATTTGGATGAATCTAGGCACTATTTAGTATATAGGTTCATCCAAATTTTGACAAATCCAAGTCAACTAATATGGGTCGGAGGGAGTAATATTTTTATAGTACTTCAGTTTGTGAAGCTCTGAACACTCACTAATGATAATAGCTGTAGGACATACAAATGCGCTCAGATAAAAAAGAGTATCTATACACTACAAACCAGATAAAAATACCTCTCTTGGTTACATTTAGTACTGGATAATGCTTGCATTGAAGCTTTGCATCTTCTGAACAACAGTTGAACACTTGAACTTGAATTCACTTGTTATAATCCCAAGATTCTCGTCAAACATCTGCCATACAAGCATATCACATACTATCTTCAGATTCAGCTTTAGAAAAACTGTCTGACCAATAAGATTGCTCAATCTAATCAGAAAGCTGAACATATTTCTACTCGTGGCATCAGAGGAAGCAAATTGTAATTGTGCAGACAGGAAAATGGTTAAACGGGGTTACATTTGCACTTACTGTTCTGCAACCTTTGGTTAAGTGCAAATTGTAATTGTGCAGACAGGAAAATGGTTAAACGGGGTTACATTTGCACTTACTGTTCTGCAGCCTTTGGTTAAGTGCCTTTACACAAGCATGTGCCAGCATAAATGGTGGCAACAATCATAATTGACAAGTCCGTCATTATATAATAGCATACAGTTTGCCTTCTT
This sequence comes from Avena insularis, assembly GCA_023614405.1. Taxonomy (NCBI): domain Eukaryota; kingdom Viridiplantae; phylum Streptophyta; class Magnoliopsida; order Poales; family Poaceae; genus Avena; species Avena insularis. Next base: position 227,382,048 of record CM042685.1, on the reverse strand, counting down.
TTCATACCAAAAGTTTGTCAATTTAATAATCTTGAGATCAACAAGGCCATGCTTACAGTACAGTGATATGACAGGGAAAACCTCGGCACCATTTGCTGGGAGGGGTGTTTAAGTTCAATTTGTCAAATAGTAGATTGGAACTCCAATGGATGACAGATTAGCCACCAACAATTCCGAGCAACTGATCTTGCTCAAATGCAATCCCTTCTTCAGCAACCTCAGCAAACGAAGCCAAATCAGGCTCGTATCCAGACAGTTTCATCTCATCTATCAAATAATTCAACATGTCATAAAGCTCCCTTGATCTCGGATGGACGTTATCTCCTACAAGGAAACCATGCATCTCACTTTGCACCTCAATCCAGCTACAGCCAGGTTCCTTCTTAAGCCTTCCCTGCTTCATTAACCTTCTTGTCCTTGAAACATCAACCCATTTCCCTGATTCTGCATATACATTTGACAGAAGAATGTAAACTGAAGAATCCTCAGGATCTAGTAGTAGAACATTATTGGCAGCAAGTTCAGCCACCTCAACATCCCGATGGATCTTGCAAACGCTTAGGAGAGTCTTCCAAATGACTGCATCAGCTTCAAAAGGCATGGTGCTGATAAACTTCTGAGCTTCCCGCGGGCCCTTTGATCGTCCTAGTATATCTACCATGCAAGCAAAGTGCTCCAGTTGCGGTTCCAATTTGTAGCGGGTGGTCATCTGATGGAAGTAACGGCATCCATCATCCAGCAGCCCAACATGGCTGCAAGCCCGAAGTACAGCAACAAAAGTTGCATGGTTTGGAATCACATTCTCTTTTTGCATCCTATCGAACATTTGGAGTGCTTCTAATCCTTGGCCATGCAGCGCGTAGCCACATATCATAGCATTCCATGACACAAAATCCCGTTTATGGGCCTTCTCAAACATTAGCAGCGAGTCTTGCATGTACCCACACTTGGCATACATATCTATAAGAGTACTGGATATATATTCATCTACCAGCATTTCTTGCTTGATTATCTGACCATGGATCTGTTTCCCGATCTCAATGGTAGCTAGGTTAGCACAAGTATCAAGAACAGTAGCGTAAGTGAAATGATCAGGCTTTAGTCCCATATCTAACATCTGTGAGAAGAATTTCTGGGCATCCTCACTCTGTTTGTTCAGTGAAAATCCTGACATGATGGCATTCCATGAAACAAGTTCTTGCCTCCCAATTCTTTCATGAAGTTTCTGAGCATCTATCATCATACCACACTTGCAGTACATGTCAACAACAGTGCTAGCTACAAAAGCATCTGAACCAAGTCCTGACTTGATAACCTTGTCATGAACCATCAATCCAAACTCCAAAGATTGTAAAGCTGCACAAGCCTTAAGCACACTGCCATACGTGAAATCATCTGGTTCCATACCAAAGCGCAGCATCTCATTAAAATGAACTACAGTGTCCTCATAGCGTCCATTTTGCTCAAGAGCAGCAATAATAGCATTCCAAGAGACTGAATCCCGTTGCTCCATATCCTGAAAGACAAGGTATGCTTCTACCAATGCTTTGCACTTCCCATAAAGATCAAGAATTGCATTTCTCACACAGATGTCCGCATTAAAACCTGATTTCATTGCTAAGCAGTGCACTTGCAGCCCTTGTGAATACCCCTTAATCTCTGCACAAGCACTGAGAACCCCTGACAAGCTAACTGCATCAAAACCAATGCCTGACCCGGTCATGAACTGAAACAGTTCCATGGCCTCATTTCCTAGCCCCGCGCGCACAAGCCCAACCATCATGGCGTTGCATGTCTCCACTGTGTGTCTGGGCAAGCCAAAGAATGCCCTTTTAGCATCCACCAAGCTATTAGCTTTAGCATAAACATCCACAATTGCTGTCCCAACAATACGGTCAGTATTGAACTTATTCTTTATGGCATGTGCATGTAACTGCCTACCAGTGCTCAGACATGACATTGCTGCGCAGGATCTAAAGACGCTGGCATAAGCTGGCTGGCTCACCCCCATCCCTGACCTCTGCATCTCCATGAACAGCTCCAAGCCACACGTATACTGATTATTTTGAACACATCCAGCAATAGCTGCACCCCACGAGACCCAGTTCTTCTCGGGCATTCCAGAAAAGAAGAATAATGCGTCCTCCAAACTACTGCACTTGCCATACATGTCCACTAGAGCACTCCCAGTCCGCACATCAATCCCTAACCCTGTTTTTACCGCCAATGCATGGATTTGAACACCGAGTGCCAAGTCGTCCAAAGCACCACACGACTTTAGAAGGACAGCAAAAGTTGTCCGGTCAGAGGCAACACCAGAGCGAGCCATCTCCAAGAACAGGACCACCGACTCCCGGTACATGCCGCGCTGGCAATAGCTCGAGATGAGAGCGTTCCATGACACGACATCTGGGTTTGGCATCACATCGAAAAGTGACAGAGCGGTCGTGATGTCGCCAGAATGTGAGTATGCAGTGAGCATGGTGTTCCATGAGACGGTGTCCCTGTGGGGCATCGCGTCGAACACACTCCGGGCATAGGCCGCGTCCGCACAGCGGGCGTACATTTGCAGGAGGCAGTTCGAGACGAAGGCTGTGGGGACGAAGCCGGACACAAGCATGCGAGCGTGCGCGGCTCGACCAGCGGCGAGGGCCGCGCGGCCACCGTGTGTGCATAGTTGAAAGAGGTGGGAGAACGTGGAGTTGGTCGGAGCCGCCAATAAGGGAGGCGCCACCATCAACAATTCTACAACAAAAATGTTCAAGCCATTTTAGAAATTGGCTACAATTCATTGGACATCAAACCCAGATAATAAAATCAGTTGCAACTTGCAATCGAGTTGTAAAGTTTGTATAATTTGGGGTTAAAGTAACTTGTACCGAGCTTGGAGAACGAAGTCACGAATGAATTGGAAAATGCTGGCGGATGCAATGCTTCTGGACTGCTACCCGCCGCCAGATGCAGGAAGGAACGGACGCTGGTGGCCGGGAGTCCGGGACTGCGCTGTGGGGCGCCGCGGGCCTCCCTGCTCTGCCGCTCGGGTTAGGGCCTTAGGTGCAAGGCGGGGCCGCGCGGAACGGGGTAAGGACGGACCGGGAAGCGCCACGGAAGGAGTAAGAGCGGAAGTAGAGGGGATTATCGCCGGGAGAGAAGGCGGTGGCGTACCGGCGAGCGCCAGCGACGAGAGGCAGTCACGGCCTCACGGGAGGAGTCATAGGCGGGGGGACGCGGAAGGAGATTATTCCTACTAAGTAATTCCTCAGTTTCAAAATATAAGATGTTTTAGGTTTATGAAAAAAATGTATTTAGATTTGTTTTAGTTTATAGATTTATCTTAAACTTGAGTGAACCTATATACTAAAAGTAGTCTAAATATATTTGTTTTACAAAGATAAAACATCTTATATTTTAAAACGGAGGGAGTATAAGCGACCAGGTCGGCGCATACCGGCACACACCCCGCGCGCGATACAGCCCAGTTCGGCTTTTTCTCTTTTTTCAGTTTATTTTTTTATGTTTTACTCTATTTTTTCGAATTTTTACTAAGTTTAGATTTTAAAAAAATATTTTAGTTTTGAAAAGGTTCAGTTTTAGTTTTATTAGATTTTGAATTGTTTAACTTAAAATTTTGTTTGGTTTAAAAATGTTCAATATAAAAAATGTTCAAATTTGAAAAGGTTTAAATATTGAAATTTGTTTAGATTTTTTTAAAAAATAATGTTTATATTTGAAAATGTTCAAATTTAAAATGTTCATGGTTTGGAAGTTGCTCACAATCTGAAAAATATTCACATTATGTATAACAAAAAAACCGAAAAGAAACAACAAAAATAAAAGGAAAAAAGAATAGAGAACAACAAAAAAAGACAGCGCGGCCGGCCCAACAGGCCCGTCTAGCGTGTGTGGGCACCGCACCGGCCGCACAGTCGGTGTATAGGACCTCCCAGGAATGCGGTGAACGGGATGGAAGATAGCATCGGAGCATGTTTACCTAGCCAGACCGTGGGGAGACGAAGTTGAACTGTGGGGAGCATGTTTACTTAAAGCACCTACAAATACGCCGCACAGAAATATCTGAATTAATAGTATTTTTGTCGGGTCCTAACTAGATGATTGTGCGCCAGTTGTCCTTGTTAAACTTTCCCACCATCTTCTAATTAACACATGATGCTTCAATTAAAAATAATCTTTATGCCAAAAGATATGCGTTGATGATGGAATTCCATTTCGATAATCGGTAGTGACTATAGTTAATTGTATCTTCTCATATTTGCGTTCTGGTTTGTAGCATTTTTATATGTATTTTTCTAATTCGTCATATACGGTGAATCGTTTGAAATTTCCTTTTAGAGTAGCTTGAACTCGCCGTTCCGCACAACTATCATGTTATAGGTTTTCTGATTGAGTGGATGTATAAGAATACATATATAGCTCTCTAATATACCATAAATTGTCTACGTATGGACACTTACTGAACTTAAGATGCTAGCTAGGTGTGATGATCCTAGAAAATTATTTATAATAAAAGATAGCTGAAATAACTTAAGGATTGGATGAGTTATATCATGCTACTAAACATTTATACAAGAAAACTCGCATGGTTAAAAATCAATGTGATCAAAGAGCTCCAACCTTATTCTTAAGCAAGAGAATTATAATAAAATTGTTTCTACTAATATTGTTACCCGAGGAGGTACGAAACCTTGGGATCTGAGTGGTATGGAGAAGAGATGTCTCGAAAGATAAAAACCCAAGAAATGAGTCAAGAGGAAGAAGATCTAGTTGATCCTCAAGATGATGTCAAGCTTGAAGCTCTAAAGAAGAAACAAGGGCAGACCTCTAATAACGGACATGATGAAGAAGGAGAAGAAGAAAATGAATCTTATGATTTTGATGCTGAAATAGTTGATCCAAAAGAGAAGGATGAACTTAGTGTAGAACAAGAAGAGGATATTATAACAGCGAAATAAAAGAAAGCTAAACAACAATAGAATAAGGGTATAGAAAATCTTGAACCTGTTCTCGAGGTAAAGGAGAAACCAAAGGTAACAAAACCACTTCCTTATCTGAATCATCGAACTAACAAGTTGTATGATTCTTTTGCGAAAGCTTTGAGAAATATTCGTCTACAATTGTCTTTGGTTGATTTTATTTGAATACCTACTTATACTAAGTTCATACAAGACATCCTCAATAAGAAAAATAAAATACCTTAGACTATTGTAGTGGTATCGAGTTACCTACCTAGGGGAAAATTCTCAACTAAATTAGGATATCCATGTATACCTACTGTATCTTGTGCCATTGGTACTACTGGCATCCATAATTCTCTTTGTGATTTAGGTGCATGTATAGGGGTTATACCTTTCTCACTTTTTAAGAGGCTAAACTTACGAGATTATTCTTCCACTTATATTACTTTGTTAGATCGATGACAAAAATACAAGGCAACTAGTTGGTATAATTGAAGTTGTAATACTCAGTCTTGGTCGACACGTTATTTCTATAGATTCATTATACATGAGATGTATGAAGATAAAACATTGTCTATTATCGTTGGTAGACCTTTCTTTAGCACTGTATGGGCATCCGTGGATTGTGCATAAGGGAAAATAATCTTTAAAATATATGATAGAAAAAATTATGGGGTGCTTCCCTAAGAAGAAAGAAGACATTGGAAAGTACATACCACATGCTAAAAGAATCAATATGGTAAGTCCTTAGACAAGGTGGCATCTCGTAAGGTGTGCATACATAACTACAACTTCTTGGTTGAGCTACTCAACCATTTTGAAATTAACGCTTAATATGAAACAACCCATTGTTTCAAGAATAAATTGTGAAGACCTAATTCTTGTTCATTTATTTTAGGGTTTCTATTTTGGTGCCTCTGGTTCCATAATCGTACTTAGTTTTGTCCAAGATCAAAACTTATGCTCACTTTTCCATCTCTCTTATGTGAAACCCTCGAAAAAACTCAAACGGATGGTTGTCGTCGGGTCAAAGCCTTGACTATTAACCTACTAACGAGTGTGGTCATGTTGAGGTGGCTTGTACTTTGGTCATTACTTGCTGACAGGTGGGCCTGTTTGGAGACGGGTAGGAGTAGCTTCTCTATCTTCTCGCTCACTCACCCTTAACCAATTTTGAGAGGGAAACATATGGTTACTTTGTAGCAACTTCCCTCTCTCTCATCCCATTCCCATGATTTGGAAACAATTCAAATCCACTCTCTCATCCTATTTCCCAAATTTGGAAACAAATATAGGTTGGGGAAACTTCTGTTCCTCTCCCGCTCACCACATTTCCCCCAATTTGGAAACAAAAACACAACACCAAATATGATTATTTACTTGGTTATATACCAACATGAACATCAACATAGCATATCAACATCCAAAAAAACACAACAGAGTTAAACCAAGATCACAACAACACATAATTAGTAGGGTAGCATACTACGACAACAACAACAACAACAACAACAACAACACATAAAAGTAGTTTTGCACCGACCATAAACACAAATTCACAAAAAAAAGTTGCTCATTAAGAAGCAACGTACTAGATGATAGCAGCAGGTTCTTCAAATCTAGCCCCTCCTCTCCTTTCTCCTAAAGTTCCTGCTCCGCTGGCCCTTCACCTTCAGCTTTTTTGGGTTCGGAGGCTTAAACGCACTATGCAAGAGATCCGGGTCATACAACTTTCATAGGAAGACCACATAAGCCTTGTGCTTAGCCATGAAGGCATTCGCATTCCCCTCCCCTTATTTCATATGAATGATAGTTCCAAAATTAATACTTTTCACCTAGGTTTTTCTATTGGTTTTCATCGAGTTTCGTTGGATTTTCACCTTTCAACTATCGCTAATATTGCATTTTAGTGAAACCTTATTCTGTAATGTGTTTTTAGGTATTGAACACTTATTAAAGGATCCCATGACATTTATGAGCTAATTAGAGCAAAACAAGCAAATATCCAATTGAAGACTTTTTGATCCGGAGTGCACATGGGTGTTAACAACCATTGGTACGGGCGAGCCTCCCCTGTACCATGTGCCATCGACTTTTAATTATAAAACCAAGCACTTTTCATGAAGGGAGGAGGGCGAATTGCGAACATGGCCACCATGAAACACCCTGGAAGAGAAGAAATTGGATCTAGGGTGAAGAAGAATTTTTCTAAGATCTCTAACCTCTAGATACTCATTTCCTCCACAATCCCCACTTGTACTAAGAGAGGGAGATTCACATATGTAAGATTAGGGATTCAAACCTCTATTCCTACATGAGTTTGTATTTGATTCGATCTCCAACTTTATTGTGATTCCCCATGATAATATTGAGATGAAATCCATTTACATTATTATAATCTCATTGTGTTATTCTCCTATCATGTGCGATTAAATCACCATAGGCATGGGAGATGTAAAGAATTGGTAAGATGTGTTGTGCCTATTTTACTTTCATCTATTTTTGATAATTGTTGTAATTATTCTATGTGAGAATGACTATCTATGTATGACTAATGCTTGTTATCTAATTTAAGGGCCCAGATAACATGATCTTGAGAACTCATAGACATGAACTTGATTGCTAGTGAATTAGTGACCCTCGAGTGACACTCAGATATCAAACATGAGCTAGTATAACTCGAGGACAACAAGGAGCCACCAATTCTAAAGCCTTGATTTGGTCTCACAGCCTTAATTAATGCACTGACCATGGTTTTGATAACAGGTAGACAGATCATTGGAGTCGGATGAAATTTACCAAGAGGAGTCTTGACTATTATACGGGTTGCTTGCCTATTCAATATTGGGGTTCGAGGGCAAAAAACAAAAAAAATCCTACGATCGAAACCCTAATGCCAAGATCTATCTATTAGTAATGCAGTAATGGGAGGGGATACGGTATTCATACCTTTGAAGATCGAACGTGATTAATGTACCGCGGGGAACGTGCTTGATGAAGCCGTACCTACGTTGACCTCGAGGTCACGAAGTCCAACAGCCCCGACAACTCCTAGCACCGAAAGCACGACGCCGTTCGAGGGAGTCACACATGTACGATGTTTGAAGATGACTCCCGCATCTCCCCGATCCAGCCGGTATTGTGGAAGTAGTTCTCCCGGCTCCGAACCACGCAGCACGACGGTGCTCCGCAGTGAAGAACTCCTCGTTCGCATAGCCCTGATAAGGGGGTCACGGTCGAGAGAGAGAGAGAGGGGGGCAACCAAAGGACTTTTCTTATTTTATTGTGTATTTTAATCCTCCTATGGGCACCTCTATATATAGGCGGAGGGACGTGTTCCCTCCCCTTCAGGTGCCCCATGTGGGACAAAATATATGAAGGAATAAGGGAAAAAACAAGCTGTCAGCCGGGTGTGCCAGAGTTCCCACCATGGTCGGCCAAAGAACATCGGCGAGGAGAAAGGCGGCGTCGGTAGGTGGGCAGCGTGCCCACCTATGACTGTCAACACCGGATTTTAATCCCAGATGCCTGTTATGCCATACATCACAATCCCAGGATTACCACTTTTGCGAGACATAACAGATTGGATATGACAGTACATCATCCATTACAAACCATACATAAGGTCTTACAACAAATAAAGGATCTCATGATCCCGTCTTAATACAATCAAGCAGTGGAATAATATAATAATAAGGATAACGTGGGCGAGTCTGCATCTTCATGGTCACAGGCAATACCGACGATGGAAGATGATCCTAGTTGTCGTAACCTTCCTGCGGTCCATCCTCCCGATAGTCCTCTTCATAGTCTGGCCATGGGAATAGCCAGGGACAAATCCATGAGTACTCTTTAAGTACTCGCAAACTAAGACTAACAAGTGAAGTGGTTTTGAGTAGGAATACTAAGCTCTAGGTTGTTTTGCAAAAAGCCAGGTTTATCTTAACTAAGTTCAGAAGCAAAGAAAATTAGTTTAAAGTTTTATAACACCTAAGTGGGAACTTGAGTTTTCATATCACAACTCTGTTGTGGTCAAGTCAAAGTCATGATTCAAATCATAAGTCATTTTGAAAACATCTGAAGACGGAACAGTATGGCCACTCCAACTGTCCCTATCCGCGGACGCGGCTATTCGAATAGTTTGACACTCTTCAGAGGTGGTACACTTTCACCACAATATTTGATACATCTGTCAGGAACAATCCCGAATTCACCATACTCGGTATGCGGATAATCAATCCTAACCTTTCAATTACACGCCCTAGTATAGGCACCTCTCCTATGAGTTTGGCCTCCCAACCATGACCATTTGTCATCTTGGGAACTGCACAGGAGGACAATCTTCACAAGGTAGCCTCAGCTCAAACCTTGGTCGCAAGGGAACCCATACTAAGGTATATAAACTTCCAGTCAAGCCCTACCCAAATTTCGGGTATTGTGGTTATACGGTAAAATTGGAATGGTATCGCATCCAGACAACCATCAGTTTTATAAAGGGCTAAGGCTCATGCCTCAACATTTTCATCATCAAAATCATCTGATGTTCAAGAACACATGTCAAAACATTTTAGTAGAATGAATCATCATTCTAAGGTTTTCATAACCATTTTCACCAAGTAACCCCATCTAAAGTGATCAAGTTTTATGCTTAGCACTAGCATCTACAAGTGGGGGTAAACACTAATGAGGGGTGGTAATCAGGTGTGAAGTATCTAAATTCAATCCCATGCCTCAGAATGACATCAAGATTTATCTAACTTAGGCCAAGTTTTATGATATTTATGCTACCTTTAAACATCTTTCTAGAATCTACAAGTCACTAAGTAAACTCAACAAAGAAAGCTTTGATAAAGAAATAAAATAACTAAGCTTGCAAGTAAAACTGGGATTGGGTATCATCAAGTAGTATAACTAATGCATTCCTAATGCATTGCATAGGTTATCTGGTAGGTTTAAGCTTGCAAGTATGACTTGCATGGTTTAGCTTAGCTTGCCTTGTGCAATGCAGTGGTTGAAGTTCTCCTCGGCTTCCTCTTCGTAGTAGTCTCCTTCCTCTTTGTATCCTTGGTCGGTACTAGCGGCTATAAATAAATACGAGGTACAGAATCACCAAACAATACTTAACTAACTCTATTTATCACACCAAGTTTTTCACTAGATGATCTAGCATCATCACAAACATTACAAACAATTAAGGCACTAGTTTTATTTATTTTATTTAGAGAAGTAATTTCTACTAATTAAAAAACTACTTAAGATTTAATATTCTCTAACCAAAACATGGGATCATGTTGACACATGTCATCACCACATATTTCAGTACTTGGGAATGTGATTTAAAGTGGTGTTACAATTTAATACGGTTTTACCCTTTATTTTAATTAAATAAAGTGACTAGAAATGCCTATGGGGCATTCTTTTATTACTTGTCCATTATTTCTGCAAGTAAACCTAGATATTTTTATATATTCAGAAAGGTCTGGTCAAATGTGATTTTTTTGAGATTTGGAATCAACTCAAAAGCTTTTGTGGTTGAATTTTGAAAAATGTTTGAATGCAGAAAAGTCTCTGCCTTGTTATTTTTACTATAGGTGATCTACAAATCTAAATGATTTGAATCCAATGGGCTTGGATTAAGAATTTTAGTACCTTTATGGAAAAATTAGTTTCATGCAATTTGGTTCAGTGAATCTCCCTGGATTGATTTTTGAATCTAGGGACAGAACTAAGTTTGAAACTAAATGGAAAAACCTAAATTTAAGCTACTCGGTCACACGGGAAGTTAACTGGGCTGGCCCACTGCACACATCGCCCGTGGGTGGGTTTAAGTGAATGTCCCCACCAGTAAGTGAGACAGGGGGTGCGAAGGGGTACGGGGCAATCTGGACCGTGCGATTAACATCTAATCTAACGGATGGGGCTTGTCGTCTCCGTCGGGCAACGCCGGCGAGACTGAACCCTAGCACGGTCAGTGGGGGTCAGTGGTGGCTCACCGGGGATCCGTCGAGGGTCGACGATGGGGGCGAACGACGAAGTCGACGATGGTGATCCTCCTGGTACCGGTGGATCCTCTTGGGGTGGCTCCAATCGACGGCGCCTCTTCTCCTCCTCCGCGGCAGACTCCGGTGAAATTCCGGTCACCTAGTGCTCGCCTTGCTCCGGGGAGGTTGGGTGGTTCTGAGAGAGAGGGTAGTGAGATGGTGTGCTAAAATCAAACGGGGGAGGCCTCAATTTATAGTTCAAAGAGGGGACCGAAGGGTGCGGGTGGAGCTCGTCGTGGTCGTCGGCATAGTGAGCTAATGGCATGTCCGAAGGTAGGGGACGATGCTCTGCCTCCTAGCGAAGCTCAATGGCATGGTGGCGAGGCGTGGGGTGGTGAAATTTGGTCGTAACGCTGCGATGCTCTGGGCAGGTCCGACGATCATTTTAATGGCGCACAACGTCTACGGTCCGCACGGCGATGAACGGGCATGTCCTGACGGTTCCTGGAGCGGTGGTGATCACGCACGCGAGCGGCGAGGGCGGCGCGCGGTCTATGATCGTGTGTCGAGTGCGGAGCTCTGGCGCGCTCTCGGCATGGAACAAAGGCATAGGGCGCGACAGTTCTAGGGTGGTCCAGGGGCTACCAATGCTTGGGCATTGGACAGGGGGTGGCGGTGGACGGTGGCTCGTGTCCCAGACAAGGTTGGCGAGGCTATGGAAGCTCCTAGCTTGTTGTCAACAATGTTATGGCAAGTTGAGCTCGGCAATGGTCACCATTGATGACAATGGCAAGCTTACAGTGAGCTAGATCTTGTTAAATGAACTAGATGATCTACTAAGAGTGTGCTGTGAGCTAGATGGGAGACAAGTTAGGCACAAACACTGCTCACTATAGTGTTTGATGTTTTGTTTGATTTGTGTTTACAAGGTATTTGATGAAATGGCCGAAAGAGATTTGAATTTTAATTTTTGGATGAAACTTGGTGGGTGTACTAGTCACATACTAGGTAGTCTCTAGTTAGTTGGTTTTGTCAAGGTGAACTGGTTTGGTTGGATTTTGAGAAATGGTGATCTTCACATATGATATAGATTCAATTTTGAATTGTCATTTGAATCAAGTTGCCAAATGTTTCTGTGGGTTTGAAAGGTGGGCTTGGGTTCACTTTCACTTGGTCTAGCAAGGGGTGGAAATAAATAGAATTGTTTCTGTCTGAAATCTTGGACTAGAAACACTCAAACTGGTCTAGTGAGCAAGATTGGCAAAAATGACCATTAGCTTGTTTTGTTTGTTTTTGAATTTCTCTTGATTTGTTTCTGCTTGGATTTGATTTATATGATGTTGTTTTCATCTTTAAACCAATCCTTGCTATTCACAACAATCACACAAGTCCATTCATGCATTCATACATTCATCACATACACACATGCATTCATATGATTTTAATTAACAAAAGTTTTTGTTAACCCTAATTTTTGGTGATTGGAATTTGATAATCCTTGATCAATATTTTTGGGATGTTACAAACCGTCCCTCCTTAAACAAAATCTCGTCCCGAGATTTGAGAAAAAGAAAACTAGGATTTAAAGAGATCGGGAAACTCCGTCCTAATGTAATCTTCTCGCTCTCAGGTAGCTTCTTCTTCAGTGTGGTTACTCCACTGAATCTTGATAAACTTGATGCTTCGGGTCCTGGTAGTTTTGAAATCTTCCTCCAAAATACGGATGGGTACTTCAGGTCATCGTTGATCTCTATGGTTCAGTGATCAATGTTCTTGAAAACTTTAGTCTTCTATGGTACTTCTAAGCATTTACGAAGTAACGATATATGGAACACATTATTCAGTGCAGACATCTCCTTGGGCAGTTCCAATTGATATGATATTTCTCCTCGACGATTTAGATTCTTGAAGGGTCCGATATATCTGGGGGCTAACTTTCCTTTGAGCTGGAAACGTTGCATTCCCTTCAAAGGCGACACTTTGAGGTACACAAAATCTCCGATATTGAAAGCGAGGTCTCGACGTCTCTTGTCAGCATAACTCTTCTGTCGGGATTGGGCGGTCTTGAGGTGCTCACAAATCTTGTGAACTTTCTCTTCTGCTTCTTGTAGGATGCCGGGTCCGAAAATTTGACTCTCTCCTACTTCCGACCAATTCAAAGGGGTACGACACTTCCTTCCATACATGAATTCAAATGGGGCCATTTGCAAACTAGCTTGATAACTGTTGTTGTATGAAAATTCTGCGAACGGCAAACAATCTTCCCATTTATTGTGTACTCTAGCACACACGCTCTCAACATATCTTCGAGTATTTGATTTACTCGCTCCGTTTTTCCATCTATCTGGGGGTGATAAGATGGCCTAAAATCTAATCGGGTTCCTAATCCTTCTTGGACTTTCTTCCAAAATCTCGAGGTAAACTGAGTTCCTCGATCCGACACAATGTTCCTGGGGACTCCATGCAAACTAACGATTCTAGCGATGTACAACTCTGCTAGTTTCGAACTCTGGTAGGTGGTCTTGACTGGTAAGAAATGGGCGACTTTGGATAATCTATCTACGATAACCTAGATAGAGTCATTTCCCCTACTAGATGTAGGCAAACCGGTGATAAAATCCATTCCTACAGAATCCCATTTCCATTCCGGAATCTACAATGGTTGCAATAGTCCTGCGGGTCTCTGATGTCTCGCCTTGACTCTTTGACAAATATCACACTTGGATATGTAGATTCCAATTTCTCTCTTCATCTTATGCCACCAAAATTGCTCCTTCAAATCTTGATACATCTTCGTTCCTCCGGGGTGGATAGAATAAAGGGTATCATGAGCTTCTTTCAAAATAGCTTGCTTCAATTCTGAGTCTGCTGGCACACAGATACATCCTTTGTACCACAGAACTCCTTCTTCATCTTCGGAGAATCCGGGTACTTTGCCTATAACGATGCGACGTTTGATTCCGTCGATACCAGCATTTCCTTTCTGAGCCTCCTTGATCTGACTGATCAAAGTGGGTTGAAGTTTTATGCTAGCCAAAAAATCCTTCACTTACTAGATCCATTCTAAAATCCTCCATCTCCTTGTGCAAACTTGGTTGCTCCTTCAGAATCATGGAATTTAAGCGACACGACAATCTGCTAAGGGCATCTGCTACCACATTGGCTTTACCGGGGTGATAGTGAATCTCCAAATCATAATCCTTGATTAGCTCTATCCATCTAATTTGCCTCATATTCAGCTCCTTTTGAGTGAAGATATACTTCAGGCTCTTGTGATCGGAATAAATTTCACAACGGTTACCCATAAGGTAATGCCGCCATGTCTTTAGGGCTAGAACTACAACTGCTAGTTCAAGGTCATGGGTAGGATAAGTATGCTCATGTTGCTTCAGTTGTCGGGATAGATAAGATATAACTTTGCCTTCTTGCACAAGCACACATCCGAGACCGATCTTGGATGCGTCACAATACACATCAAAAGGCTTTGTGATATCCGGCATGATGATTGGGGCTGATATCAATCTCTTCTTGAGTTCTTGAAAACTCGCTTCACATTTGTCCTTCCATTCAAACTTCTTGTCCTTCTTCAATAATTGGGTCATGGGTCTTGCGATGCTCGAGAATCCTTCTACAAACTTGCGGTAATATCCCGCTAATCCGAGAAATGCACGAACTTGGGTTTGAGTGGTCGGGGCTTTCCATTCTTCAACATCCTTAACCTTGGCGGGGTCAATAGCAATTCCTCCGGCTGATACTATATGTCTGAGGAATCCTACCTCCTGTAACCAGAATTCACATTTGCTAAACTTGGCATACAACTGATGCTCTCTAAGGGTTCCAAGGATGGTCCTCAGGTGTAGCTCATGTTCTTCTTCTGATTTGGAATAGATCAGAATGTCATCGATGAAAACAATGACAAACTTATCCAGGAAGTCCATAAAAATCTTATTCATGAGATTCATGAAATAAGCGGGGGCATTGGTTAATCCAAAAAACAGTGTACTCATATAGTCCATATCTGGTGGTAAAGGCGGTCTTTCGAATATCCTCTGCACGAATCTTGAGTTGATGATAACCAGTTCTAAGATCAATCTTAGAAAACACTTTGGCACCGGTCAACTGGTCAAACAGGTCTTCTATCTTCGAAAGTGGGTACTTGTTCTTGATGGTGACATCATTCAGCTTCTGATAATTCGTACATAAACGGTTACCTCCATCTTTCTTGTCCACAAATAAAACAGGTGATCTCCATGGCGACGCACTTGGTTGAATCAATCCTATCTCCAGCATAGCATCCAGTTTTCTTCAGCTCCACTAATTCAGACGGGTTCATACTATATGGTCTCTGGGCTATGGGTCCGGTTCCAGGGATTAGTTCAATGATAAACTCGATATCCTGATCTGGGGGCATACCGGGCAAAACATCTGGAAATACATCGGGGTATTCACAGACTATTCTGACTTGGTCAATGGTTGGTTGGGCTAGACTCTTGTTGCACTTGAATTGACGGGGCAAGGTTTCAGATACATGCTCTACTGATATTCCGGCTGTACTAGTCATGGTTATGGCTTTCTTGGCACAGTCGATTAATCCTTTATGTTTCGACATCCAATCCATTCCTAGTACTACTTCCAAACCTTTAGTTTCAAGTACTATTAGATTAGCATAAAAATCTATGCCATGGATTTGGATAGGTACGCCCTTTCAAATTTGTCTAGCTTTGGTGGTTGAACCAGGTATTTGAACTATCATAACATGCTTCAATTTTGTTGGTTGAATCTTACTAGTGCATGCAAATTCTTCGGTAACAAACGAGTGCGATGCTCTAGAATCAAACAACACTCTTGCAAGTACTAAGTTAACAAAAAACATACCCAGCACGACATCTGGCACTTCCTGTGCTTCTTCGGCATTCATGAGAAACAGGCGGCCGTTGCGGTTAAGTGAATTCCCTAGGGCAAATCTTCTTCCAGGCTGAACACGAAGCTTCTGCTGAGCTGGGGCATTCACATTGGGGGCTGCGGGAATCTTCTTGGGGCACTCATTGGAATAGTGACCCTTGGTTCCACATTCATAACAAGTCACTTGGGACTTGTCCTTTGCTGCAACAGGCACAACATTGCTTCCAGTCCTTGGGGAAGTGTTGGTGTTGTTGGCGACATTGTTGTTGTTGAACTTGGGCGGTGTAGTATTGAAATTGCTGTGGTTACTGGGGCTGTTGTTATGGTTTCCTCTGGGCCTTGGGTTTCCATGGTTGGGATAGGTCGGACGGTTCATCGGGGGTCTATTGGTTCTTGGGGCAAATCCTGGAGATGGATTGGGGCGATACTTTGGGGTATGGTGGGTTCCTGGTTGATTCATCATTCGACGCTTGCGGTTCTCATTGGCTTGATTGATCTTGCCTTCCATCTGAATGGCGGAATCCACTAAGGCTTCAATGTCAGCAAATGGAATGTTGACTAACACTGTCTGCATCTCATCATGCAGACCATTCAGGAATCTCTCCTTCTTCTTAGCTTTAGTGTCAATCTCATCCGGTGCATACCTAGCCAATAATAAAAAATTGTCACGATACTCAACTACTGTCATCCTCCCTTGCTTCAGTTCTCTGAATTCATCTCTCATCCTCTTGATCAAACCTGGTGGCACATGGGTTCTACTAAACTTGAGTTTGAATTCATCCCAAGTCATCATCTGTCCTCCATTCATGGCGCGAATGTTGTTCCACCAGGCTCTTGCATCTCCGGCCAGATAGTGTGTGGCAAACAGTACTTTCTCGTTGGCTTCCACTCCTGCAACTTCTAAGTTGTTCTCCATGGCTTGCAGCCAATCATCTGCATCTAGGGCCTCTTCAGACTTAGTAAAGATGGGTGGATTGGTGTTTTGGAAGTTCTTGAGATTTGATCCATGGTTGTCCTGGTTTCCATGGCCTTGGTTGTTGTTGGCCATCTGAGCTATGTGCTGAAGGGTGGCTAAGTTGGCTTGACATTCGGCTCTTTCAGCTTCACGGTCAGAAACCAACATTTGCAAGATCTGCAACATTGGGTCCGGGGATGAACTGCTTCCTCCGCGAGGCATCTGAAGATTGAGATAGATCATGAGAAAAGAGGGAAATTTTCTAAGGTTAAGGGTTTTCTTTTGGGAAAAGTTTTTGAAGTTTGACTCAGATTTCGGTAGCAACTTGCTTTTCATTCATAACACACCATACAAACACACACCACAACAAGGTAAAACATATGGTTTTAAGAACCATTCTATGAAACTAAGATACAGTGGGACCAAATACAACTTCACTAACGCTAGTGCTCAAGTGCTACTACTCCTTGGAATCGGTGTCCTCATCATCCTCATCATCATCATTAATGAAGGCGAAGTCATCCTCATCGGTGAAGAAGTCCATGACTTGATCCTCCAGAAAGTCATCATCATCACTGAGGTAAGAGTAGGGGTCTCCACGAAGGTCTTGCCCTGCATTCTCCCTCTCCTCAAGCTGCATGTCTCTCTCGTGGATGGTCTCCTTCAAATCTGTGATCCTGTGATGAAGACGAGCAATGATGCGCTCCTTCTTGTCAAGCTGGCAGCAACGAGACTGGCGATCCTTCACCAGCATGGCAATGGTCTGGTCCTTCTTGACTGTGATGGCATAGTTGTGGTTGGCGTAGGAGCGAGCATTTTCCAACTCCTTCTGTCGATCATACATCATGAAGCTGAGGTGGTCCACTTGATTCTTCAACTCAGGGTGATATGGTGCCTCCAATGGTTGTCCATAACATCACGCCTTGGATATAACTCAAAGCGGGTACCCTTGATCTGATTGATACTCTGCCCACACAAACGGGCAAGAGCTTCCTGCATGGCCATGGCCAGTCCATCTAGCCAGTTGTTCTCTCTTAAGGTAAACTAGACTCCCTCTGAAGTGGGGGCTTCAATCTTTCCTCTAAGACTTGCAACAATCAGCCATTGCAATTCTCCTTCTTCCTGATCATTGAGCTGAACTCCGAAGAACTCGTGGTGCGGGCGCTCCAGAAGTTCCGAAAGCTGGTCCAAGTCACGCTCAAAGATGAGGTCTCCTCCATTTCCCAACATATAGAAATTGCTATACTTCACGTCCATCTATAAGAATATAGGATGAGTAAGTTAGTCGAGTGATCAAGTGTGTCAAATTTTATGTAAGTTTGCAAGAAGTTTGGAGTAACGTAAACTTTCATGAAAGAGTCTAAGTGGTAAGAAGGAGAATAAGTTTTCGTAAGCACTCACTTCCTTGGTTTTGAAACTAAGTTTTTGATTCAAACGTCCATTCTAAACTAGGGTCTCCTATGGTCAGGATGGCTCTGATATCAACTTATCAACACCCGGATTTTTAATCCCAGATGCCTGTTATGCCATACATCGCAATCCCAGGATTACCATTTTTGCAAGACATAACAGATTGGATATCACAGTACATCATCCATTACAAACCATACATAAGGTCTTACAACAAATAAAGAATCTCATGATCCAGTCTTAATACAGTCAAGCGACGGAATAATATAATAATAACGGTAGCATGGGAGAGGCTCCATCTTCATGGTCATAGGCAATGCTAACGATGGGATATGATCGTAGTTGTCGTAACCTTCCTGCGGTCCATCCTCCTGATAGTCCTCTTCATAGTCTGGCCATGGGAATAGCCAGGGACAAAGCCATGAGTACTCTTTAAGTACTCACAAACTAAGACTAACAAATGAAGTGGTTTTGAGTAGGAATACTAAGCTCTAGGTTGTTGATACGCCCAATTTGCATCACCTTTCTATATCATAATTTACCTCTATTCATTGATATTTGTCTTATTATGAGGTATTACTTATGGCTTTTCATCTGTTTATGCATGTTGGATGAATCTTGGAGGATAGACTGCCGGAGTCTGGATTCTGATGGAAAAGAAGGCGTTTCGGTGAAATTTCGCGAAGATCAAAAAAATACCAGAAAAATATGGAAACATATTATTTTACAAGATGACGAAGGAAGCCAGAAGGAGGAGCGAAGGGGGGCCTCAGGGGGCCCACACCCCTAGGCGCGAGCCAACCTGACCCCGCGCCTAGGGTAGGTGTGGCCCACCTGCCCGACCTCCGACTCCGCCCCTTCGCCTATATCTTCCCTTCGAAACCCTAAGGAGAGGGGAGAGACCACAGATAGATTTCTGCCGCCTCTAGGGGGCGGAAAACACCGAGAGAGAAAGATCTCTCCGGCAGACAGATTTCTGCTAGGGGAATTCCTTCCCGGAGAGGGGAGACCATCGCCATCAACACCGTCATCAATCTAGGATTCATCGGGCTCATCATCATCATCATCATCATCCACACCATCATCTCCACCAGCACCATCACCACCACTCCGCCCCGCTGTAAAAATTGTGTTGGATATTGCTTTAGTTCTTAGGGGAAACTTTCCCTGTATTGATTACTATTGTAGTTGTTGCTTGTGAGTGGAACCATTGGATTATTGTTTATGTTCAGATTGTTATCCATTACCATATCATCTTTGATCTTGATCCATATGATGTCTTGTGAGTAGTTTGTTGTGTTCTTGAGGACTTGGGAGATGTCATGTTGTTAGTAGTGAATCTGTGATGGGTTATTATTCAATGGTTTAGTATTTAAGTTGTGGTGCTATTCTTCTAGTGGTGTCATGTGAACGTCGACTACATGACACTTCACCATTTATGGGCCTAGGGGAATTCATTGTGTATTTGGCTACTAATCACGGGGTTGCCAAAGTGACAGAAACCTAAACCCCCATTAGGATACCTTTGCACAAGGGAGCGTAAGATCTCAGAGTTTAAGGCTGTGGTTAGATTTATATCTTAATTACTTTCCTGTAGTTACGGATGTTTGCAGGGGGTTTAATCACAAGAATGTATTAGTCCTAGGAAGGGCAGTATGTTAGCACAGGTTCACCCACACAACACTTACGAACACCAAAGAAGAGTACTCCTCTATTTGAAGCGAAAGCACTTGACAGAATTCCCATGTGTCCTCGAGAACGTTTGGTCCTTATAAGTATTTCCACCGGCTTGTCCTTTTCTAAGAAAGGATTGGTCCACTTGCTCCGTTTTTTCGTTACTTCTATTACTTGCTCTTTGTTTTGTTGCCTTGTTAGAAAACCACTAAAAATCCGTTTGCTAAGTATTCACATGGATTTCCTGCTCCATTCCACTATTCAGCACCTTCTTCTCCTTGTTGGGATCAACACTCCTATTTATCGAAAGTACTATGATACACCCCCTATACTTGTGGGTCATTAAGACTATTTTCTGGCGCCGTTGCCGGGGGAGTGAAGCGCTATTGAAGAGTGGAATTGGTAAGGGAAACTTTCACTATGAGTATTGCTCTTGTTACTGCTTGTTACTTTGTTTCCAATATGGATAACCCACTTGGTTTTTTGTTTGGGAAAACTACTACCACTGCTAGGGTAGTAAATGAATCACCTTCTATTGAGATAGATCCTTTTAAGATACCTACAAGTATTGTTAATCGTGTTATGGATAATTATTATTTTGGGGATGGAACTGTCCATACTGGTGATCACTTGCTTTTTATCCATGAATTATGCGGGTTGTTTAAGTGTGCAGGTATCACAATTGAACAGGTGAAGAAGAAGTTACTCTCCATATCCTTGAAAGGGAGAGCTGAAGAATGGTATAAGATGCTGAAGAATGGACAATCCATGGAAATGGGAGGAGATGGCATCTCTCTTTTACTCTAAATTTTATCCTCCCACTGAAATTCATAAGGATAGAAATCTTATATATAACTTTTGGCCTCTTGATTGAGAGAGTACAACTCAAGCTTGGGGGAGATTGAAGTTACTAATGCTTAAATGTCCTATTCATGAACTCCCTAACAATATTATTCTCAATAACTTTTATGCTAGGCTTCCTCTGCATGATAAAGATTTACTAGATGCTTCTTGTGCTGGATCATTCACATGTATGAAGGAAGAAGCTAAATGGGATCTTCTAGACCGTATTCAAGATAACACTGAAGCTTGAGAGAATGACAAAGGAAGAAAGTCAGGTATAAACTATGATTTAGATTGCATTAAATCTTTTATGGGAAATGATGACTTCCGTGATATTAGCAATGAGTTTGATCTTGATTCCCAAAGTATTTCCAATTGTTTTAAGGCCTTTGCCTCTTACATAGACATTCGCAAGAAGAAGTGGAATAAGTACCATGCTCCGTATAAAGACGTTGTTAGTCATGTTCCTGTTAAAAGTACTCAAGTTTGTACTACTAATCATATTGTGCCTGAACCTCATGTTGAGAAAATGCCTTTCCTAGCTAAGGTAAAGGAGTATTCTATGATTATTAGTGCAAATAACAAAGGTACAATGAAAACTGTGGAGCCTGGTAAGCATTTGAGTGATGAACCTATGGTAGCTATTATGAAAGACACTGTCACTAGAAATATAGAGGATGAACACATTGTCTTCTGTGAAGACGCTTCCAATATTATTTCTCATCCTGGTAAGGCTAGAAAAGCTAGTGTTCCTGTGCTTTTTGTGAAAATTGGTGATCATTGCTACTATGGTTTATGTGATATTGGTGCTAGTTCTAGTGCTATTCCTTATGAGCTTTACAGGGAAATTATGCATGAGATTGGTCCTTGTGAGCTTGAGGACATTGATGTGGTTATCCACCTTGCTAATAAGGAAACCATTTGCCCCATTGGCATTGTAAGAGATGTGGAGGTTCTCTGCGGTAAAATTATGTATCCTGCTGATTTTCTAGTGCTTAATTCTGCAGCTAGCAAAACTTGTCCTATCATTTTTGGTAGACCTTTCTTGAACACTTATGGAGCTATTATTGATTGTAAGAAGGAAAACGTTTTAACTAAGTTTGATGGAGATTCTTATGAGTTTAAATTTTCCAAATTTGCTAAAGCTCCTTGTGAAAATAGCTTGCCTAATAAAGATTTCAGGATGGAACAACTTGCTTCTATTGATCTAGTCTATGACCTTGGACCTCTTTTTGATGACTGTAAGTATGCTTATTTTGATGATACAGTTGTTTCCAGTGACAGTTATGTTGTCAACTTTATTCAAAGTGCTACTGAAAGTTATTTTGAGAGAGGGAAACATGTTTTATGCATCTCAATGATGTTAAGTTTCCCCTTTTTATGTTGAAAGCTTTAAAGTTGCATCTATTTTGTCTTCCTATGCTTGTGGCTTTTTGTTTCAACAATTCGTTTTCTCATGATACTCCCATGCATAGGAAGTGGGTTAGACTCAAGTGTGTTGGTTATTTGCTTCTTGATGCTCTATTTCATTTCAAATATATAAATCCTATGTGAGCTTCTTTGGAAGTTTCAAGCCTAACTTAAAGGCATTAAAGAAAAGTACTTTTTGGGAGATAAGCAAAGAGTTTTGTCGAGTCTTGGAAGTTATTACCTCTGTAATAACCTCTGCTTATCCTTTTTGTTTTGGTTTTTGTGTCAGGTTCAACTACTTTTGTGAAGTAGAGGAGTTGTGAAAAGTGGCTGTCCTGGGACAGATTTTTGTGCTGTATTGTAAAAAATCGTGAGGAAGCTCAGTACTTCGGATGGAGCTGCATTTTTCTGAGCTTGTTCTCCAAGTTGTTACCCAACTTTCATCAGTTCTGCACTTTTTGATTTGAGCAACAGAAGGTCTTTGGAAAAATCAATCTTTACCTGCTGGTCTGTTTTGACAGATTTCTGCCATCATTTGCATTTGCCTCTTATAGAAGCTTTTGTTTTGATGGGTTTCGTTGAAATGTTTACCAAATATTTATTGTTTTTGCTCACACTAATGTTGTCTTTGAGTTTGTGCAAAGGTTTTGTAAGAAGGACATTCTCAGGAGAAAGAGAAAAGGAATCTGCAGAGTTCGTCTTTAATAGGTAAAAGTGGTGAAAACAGAAGGTTCGTGAAACCCCAATCTTTTTATATTTTTGATGTTTTTAATACATAAGGGAAGTTACGAAACGAAACCGAAGATGAAACGGAGCCCGGGGTGGACAGACCCACCCTAGGCGCGGGCTGTAACACCCCAGTTTTAGTTAATATTTAATTAGGGTTTGATTGTGCATTGCATGGGCATCATATCCTAAAAATGCACTCAAAAAGGAAATAAAGAAAACCCTAAAACCCTAGTTTCCCCTCTCTCTTTGAAAGCAATTCAAATGGTTTTGAATATTTTGAAAACTACAAAATTATTGGAGCCCAAATGGATTACAAGGGCTCATAAATATTTTACATATTTTATAAAAGCCTCTTGTGTTTTAAAGGCATTCAAAACAGATTGGGAATTCAAATTATAAATAGAGAAAACAAAACAGAAAATAAAAAGTTTCTGGAAATAAAAAAATAGGCAACAGCCATAGCCCAGCAGCCCAGCTCCCCTCTCCTCTCTGTCAACCACTGCGGCTAGCTGTGTCCTCGGTGTAAAAAAGGTTTCCCAATTTTGTATAAATTCAGAAATGGTTTAAATAATTTCAGAAATTATTATAAACTTGTAAATTCAATATCTAATGATTTATAAGTCAGAAAAATACAAATAATATATCAAAATGTTCAAAAAAATGAGAACTGTCTATTAGAGCTATAATCATGCATTGTTAAGCAAGTTACATGACAAGTTTAATTATAAGAACAAATCAACCCCTCTCATATACATTCGGAGTTTCCCCGTGTTAGGGTTTTCACCCCTCGGAACCCCGATTAAATTGTCGAGCATGTCTTAGGGTTACATTTCGATACAATTTAACTTGTCATATCATTATCCTTGCTTGAGCATTACATCGATGCCATGTGTTTATTGTTTCCCTTTCTTTCCGGTGATTTGGTTCTTTCTGGTAGAATACGATATCGAGATTGAAGCCCGGGATCAACACCGTCGAAGTTCGAAGATCGACGAACATTACTTGACCAACTATAACAAGTCAAGTACAAGGTTCCCGAAGATCTGTTTATCTGTTATCAACTGGCAAAGGCAAGCATAGCCCCACCATGATATAATCCTATGTTTTCGAAAGCATTTCAATTCTGCCATGATGCATATGATTCTACTGTGGTCTTTTATCGATAGATAGAGTATCCTATCTATTGCATTACTCCCTTTGAGCTTATATTACCTAATCCACTGCTCCTAGCATAACTAGGTTTGGCTTGTGTGCACTGCTAGAGCTCTTGTTTGTGTCTGCTTAGCCATGCATAGCTGTTAGTTCTGGTCCATCCAGATGATGTATCAGATGTAGATAATCTAGTATGACAGGATAACGTGATGAGATGAGATCAGTGATATGAGATTAAACATGCTAAGGCTTGTATGGGAGGCCACGGTGGGATGTGGTTTTTCTAGTCCCATGCTCGCCACCCTTAGGACCCTAGGTTCTTACCTCTTGAACCAAGATGAGCGTACAACCACACGGGGTAAATGGGGACCCCATGATTGACTAACTTGCCTAGTAGATTCCATGAGTCACATAGTTTGGGCGTTCCATTCGACATACGCATTGAAAATGTTTTCGAAAGAGGGGGTGAAGGAGGTGCATTCATACAGGTAGGGAAGCGTGGACCGGGTTGCTTGGGGTTGATGGCGCCCCTGGTAAACCAACCTCGCCTCACATCTTTAAGTACCGGCTTCGGGATTTGACCCGTTACGGCAGAACCATACTTATTGCGTGACTCATGGTCTTGGCGAAAGCAAGGTAACGGTCGTGTCCAACCACACCCTCTGCCAGCACACCCGGGAAGTGTGTCAAGTGGCATTAAGAGTCGATTGGTACGTGTGGGTAAAGTTGTACACCCCTGCAGGGTAATAATCTTTCGGAAAGTCGTGTCCACGGTTATGGACGACTTGGGAATGGACGGGAGATCATAGAGAACATGAACCTAATCGTAAAACTTGGCAACTAATGTTTGTTAAGGGTGCTTCCTCATGGGTACGAGGGGGTGATCCTTGTTCAGATGATGATGACTTGGTGGATATCAAAAGATGATGATCAATACTTTGGAGATGTCGCTCTCTTATCTCCTTTTAAAATACTCTGAATAGACGAGCTTCTTCTCTCCCTCTTGTTTTATAAACAAAGATGGCTTTATGCAAAACAACTCCACCAGCCAGAAGTCTTGCGGAGTACACCCTGTACTCACCCTTGCTTTGTTGATACTTTTGGCAGAGTAAGTGTTCACCTGAAGACGAGTTTCGTACTACATCGACATCGACGAGTAGCTTGGGGTTCCCGGCCGGCAGCCTGGAATCTATGGGCTGGGAGGTCATCGTTATGCTTCAGGCCTCTTAGGCCATTTTTTAAGTTTGCTATACTTAATAGCATAATTTGCCTTCCATCGTTTGATGTTTGTGGTCAGTGACCTCTGCTTGTAATAATTTGGTTCTTTGCTCAGTTATGAGATTGCTGTAATAAATTTTGTGTCGTAGGGTCACTACTATGTTCTCGATTCTTCACTGGATATCCTCGAGCTCAAGGTTAAGCTTATGTCAAACGGAGGTCTGGGATTTGTTTAGCCCTGATCCCGGGGGTGTCACGGGATTTGGTATCAGAGCAGTACCGACCGTAGGAAATCCTTGGTATTGTTCAATTTTGAGTCTAGTGCTTGTAAAAACAATTTTAAAGCTGAAAAGTATTTGCAAAAACTCTAGTATGATTATTTTTGTCCTTATCCAGTTTCGCTCTAACTCTGGATCATCTCATCTTGTGTTGACTTTGAAATTTTTTGATATCTCTTCTTGTTTCTCAAAGCTTAGGTGCCTTTTGGGCGTGTTGTTTCTTAACCAGTTGACCTAGTGTTAAGTTCTCTATAATTGTGTGTGTTGTGAATTCCTTGTTCCCCTTGCTCTTGTTCATAAGAGAGATTCCTTTCCATCATGATCTCTCTATTTTATGGATCCTACAATATAATGATCCACAGTGTTCTGTTCTAGGCTACGAGGTTTTCCTTCGCTTTGTGTGCCTCCTTTTTATTTGTTCGGGTACTTCAGAAGTTGTATCTTCTTTTGGAATCATCCTCATGATTATTACCTTGCAATGTACGCTAAGTCACTCAAGTAGTAGTTACTCCTTTATTTGGGTTTTAACCCTTGGACTTGAACCTAAGATCCCGGATTATGCTGGATTCTATCATTGTGAATCCTATACATGAAGCTGACCTTTAACCCAAGATCCATTCCTTTGACCCCTGGCGTTAATGTTCATACATTACATTAGGATGGCTGGTACTACAATTCTAGCCTTCAAGCTTGTGGTCTTTGTCATGATTGAATTGTGACAATGAAGGACTTCCCCTACCACAATCTATGGCGGATGTTCTTTAATGGAACCAAAGAGATCATGACAAGAGTACTCCTCGAGAGTCTCATATCTATGCTCGTGACTCTGCCACACCTTACCCTTCTTATGCATGTGTTTTCGGAAGATTGTTAATCTATGCATCCACATCTCGGGATCCTATCCTGAGCATGTTCCTTTCCCCTTGTTGTTTTCCGACCTTTGTCTACCAGTTGGTAGCCAAGTAGTAAATGTGTATTGGTGTCTTCCTATGCAATATACTCTTGTGGTCCATCAAGACAAACCATTTCGGAATGTCTAGGAGAAACAAACTCCAGTACCTCGTCATATCTAGGACCAGGTCAAAGTGTTGTAATCTGTAGATTAAGAGGCATTGAGTGTCTTTCATCTGTTCTACCTTAAAGTATCACACTCTTTTATACTAAGAGGTCGTGCCGAGTTCCATGACCCCTTAATGAAGAGATGCTATTACACATAATTACCCACCCCTCCCTCGAGCTTTCGCGCTTGTGAGTGATGTGTGTGCGTAATAATGTGGCCATCTGAGATTGTAGAAATTTTCATTGTTTTGATCTCTAAGGACATTTGTGTCATTCCTAGCATGATTGGCTAATCCTGTCACTAAGCAAAGGATAATTGTGCTACCAAGTCCGTTATTCTGGTGCACTCTTCTCGGACAAAGAGTTAGACTTGTGCCGAAGCTCTGAGACTATGTCATCTTGCCGTACCAAGTAAGTTTTCTCCTGAACTAAGTGACATATCGGTGGTCCGTGATATTCTAGATGTCTACTATAAGTATCGCCATGTTGCCACATGACCTTGTTGTCAAGTTCTTGAGCAAGTAAGTTCTCTAAACCGTTCCTATCTCGAAGGATCCGTACTGGATACCCCTGAACTAGTTGGTTGAGCTTAAACAACAACTTGGAGAGTTGTAAGACAAAAGTTCTATCCAACTTTGTTCCTTCTTAATGGGATGTCTAGCTTTGTTCGTGTTGAATAAAGATAGTATTTCCTTCATGGATATGTTATCTTCCTCCACCTTTGATTTGATTTGGGTTATCGTCAAATCAAACTCAGTTCCAAGGACTATCTTGATGGTGTTGCTACTTGTGATGTTTCACTTTAGTGCATCCTCATGTTCTTTGATCTGACCAATACATTTGCCTTGTTCATACAACATATGAGTCCATCTTCTCGGAGTGCCCCGATAAGTTGGTTGTTGAGCCCATCGACAATGTCCTTATCCTTTCCATGTTAGACTAGATTCATATGGAACAATTGGCATTAATATTGGAAACTTTCGAGAACCGTCTTTGAGTCATTTCAAAGTATGTGTTCTGGATGTTAGAAGTGACCTTCTCTAGTTCATGTGTAGTTGTTGAAAGATGTCGCCGTGGATTCAAGAAGAGTTATCTCTCTTTCCTTAAGGACACATGTGTGTTTTATTGTTAGTACTTTATGTATGTGCAGTTGTCCTTCGACAAGTTGCTAATACATGGGTATAGCAATCTAGCTCAGTCTTTTGGCGCTTTACACTGTAGTCCGTGTTTTGAGAATCTAGTAACTTTACCTTCGCGGTAAATGTTGCACACTATCTATTCATACATGTTGAGTCTGAAGAATCATTCCACCTAACCAAGGCTGAATCTCAAGCAACAATGATTGTTGGTGTTCCTCAAGGTTTTGTCATAGGTCTCTTTGTAAATCTGGCAAGAATGATGTAATGGTTGACATGCTTAGCCGGAAAGATGTATTGTCATATTCCTTGATTCAACAATAACAACCACTCTTTATGAGGCTTGCTCTATAATTTGATTATAGGAGTTGTGATCATGGTTTCCTTTGTCTACGAAGTCCGACCTTTACTTGATGATTGATTTCTCGAACATCAAGGAGAACATTTGAAGTAGTGTTGCTGAATGTCTCTCGGTCGATCCTCCAGACCCTTTATGATTGGCAAGCGTATGGTTGTGCCAAATAATCAAAGTCTAAGAATGAAGTTTCTTTCTTCTCGTGGCATCAAGAATTTTCTTAACTATTCATCTTAGTGGTGCAAAGTGATATCATGATCTTTGGCAAAGATTTTGGTATACCTAGATGAATAAAGAGTTCCCTTCGTGTTCTCAACCATGTTTTAAGAGTGACTATGATTTTGATAATCAACAGTTTCTCTTGTTACATGTTCCTTGTGACTCTTATGAGTCCTCGATATAAAACACCTTTCTGTCTTGGCCTTCTGTTGAACGAAAAAGTGAACCTTCTGTGTCAAAAGTAGTTTAGCAGCTTGGTTTTGTTGATCCATATCTTCGCAATCCGAAATCTCTACTTAATCCATTTAGTAGAGGTACTCTATCAAAGTCTGTGGTCATGTTCTTTCCGTTGAAACCCTTCCTTTTACAGAAGTTTAACTCTTTTGTGAGTTCCATGGTCTTAGTCCTTATGAAGACCATCTATTTAACATTTGAAACCATCTCCTCTTCTTTCCTCCGTTACCTTGACGTGTTTCATGTTTGTCACCTCAGAGTTGTTCTAAACGCTCCATCCATGAGATGACCATGAGATGCTCGGTTTGCTGTTGAGTGTGTTTCCCTCTTATCTTTATAGTGGCCCTGTTTCTTTCTCTCTCTGTCTCTTTTCCTACCTTTGGAATCTTGGGTCGAGATTCTTGTAAGGGGGATAGAGCCATAACACCCCAGTTTTAGTTAATATTTAATTAGGGTTTGACTATGCATTGCATGGGCATCATTTCCTAAAAATGCACTAAAAAAGGAAATAAAGAAAACCCTAAAACCCTAGTTTCCCCTCTCTCTTTGAAAGCAATTCAAATGGTTTTGAATATTTTGAAAACTACAAAATTATTGGAGCCCAAATGGATTACAAGGGCTCATAAATATTTTACATATTTTATAAAAGCCTCTTGTGTTTTAAAGGCATTCAAAACAGATTGGGAATTCAAATTATAAAGAGAGAAAACAAAACAGAATAGAAAAAGTTTCTGGAAATAAAAAAACAGGCAGCAGCCGTAGCCCAGCTCCCCTCTCCCCTCTGTCAGCCACTGCGGCTAGCTGTGTCCTCAGTGTAAAAAGGTTTCCCAGTTTTGTATAAATTCAGAAATGGTTTAAATAATTTGAGAAATTATTATAAACTTGTAAATTCAATATCTAATGATTTATAAGTCAGAAAAATATAAATAATATATCAAAATGTTCAGAAAAATAAGAACTATCTATTAGAGGTATAATCATGCATTGTTAAGAAAGTTACATGACAAGTTTAATTAGAAGAACAAATCAACCCCTCTCATATACATCTGGAGTTTCCCCGAGTTAGGGTTTTCACCCCTCGGAACCCCGATTAAATTGCCGAGCATGTCTTAGGGTTACATTTCGATACAATTTAACTTGTCATATCATCATCCTTGCTTGAGCATTGCATCATGCCATGTGTTGATTGTTTCCCTTCCTTTTCGGTGATTTGGTTTTTTCTGGTAGAATACGATATCGAGATCGAGATCGAAGCCCGAGATCAACACCGTCGAAGTTCGAAGATTGACGAACATTACTTGACCAACTATAACAAGTCAAGTACAAGGCTCCCGAAGATCTACTTATCTGTTATCAACTGGCAAAGGCAAGCATAGCTCCACCATGATATAATCCTATGTTTTCGAAAGCATTTCAATTCTGCCATGATGCATATGATTCTACTGTGGTCTTTTATCGATAGATAGAGTATCCTATCTATTGCATTACTCCCTTTGAGCTTATATTACCTGATCCACTGCTCCTAGCATAACTAGGTTTGGCTTGTGTGCACTGCTAGAGCTCTTGTTTGTGTCTGCTTAGCCATGCATAGCTGTCAGTTCTGGTCCATCCAGATGATGTATCAGATGCAGATAATCTAGTATGACAGGAGAACGTGATGAGATGAGATCAGTGATATGAGATTAAACATGCTAAGGATTGTATGGGAGACCATGGTGGGATGTGGTTTTTCTAGTCCCATTCTCACCACCCTTAGGACCCTAGGTTCTTACCTCTTGAACCAAGACGAGCGTACAACCACACGGGGTAAATGGGGACCCCATGATTGACTAACTTGTCTAGTAGATTCCATAGTCACATAGTTTAGGCGTTCCATTCGACATACGCATTGAAAATGTTTTCGAAAGAGAAGGTGAAGGAGGTACATTCATACAGGTAGGGAAGCGTGGACCGGGTTGCTTGGGGTTGATGGCGCCCCTGGTAAACCAACCTCTCCTCACATCTTTATGTACCTGCTTCGGGATTTGACCCGTTACGGCAGAACCATACTTATTGCGTGACTCATGGTCTTGGCGAAAGCAAGGTAATGGTCGTGTCCAACCACACCCTCTGCCAGCACACCAGGGAAGTGTGTCAAGTGGCATTAAGAGTCGGTTGGTACGTGTGTGTAAAGTTGTACACCCCTGCAGGGTAATAATCTTTTGGAAAGTCGTGTCCACGGTTATGGACGACTTGGGAATGGACGGGAGATCATAGAGAACATGAACCTAATCGTAAAACTTGGCAACTAATGTTTGTTAAGGGTGCTTCCTCATGGGTACGAGGGGGTGATCCTTGTTCAGATGATGATGACTTGGTGGATATCAAAAGATGATGATCAATACTTTGGAGATGTCGCTCTCTTATCCCCTTTTAAAATACTCTGAATAGACGAGCTTCTTCTCTCCCTCTTGTTTTATAAACAAAGATGGCTTTATGCAAAACAACTTGACAAGCCAGAAGTCTTGCGGAGTACACCCTGTACTCACCCTTTATTTGTTGATACTTTTGGCAGAGTAAGTGTTCACCCGAAGACGAGTTTCGTACTACATCGACATCGACGAGTAGCTTGGGGTTCCCGGCCGACAGCCTGGAATCTATGGGCTGGGACGTCATCGTTATGCTTCAGGCCTCTTAGGCCATTTGTTAAGTTTGCTATACTTAATAGCATAATTTGCCTTCCGTTGTTTGATATTTGTGGTCAGTGACCTCTGCTTGTAATAATTTGGTTCTCTGCTCAGTTATGAGCTTGCTGTAATAAATTTTGTGTCGTAGGGTCACTGTTGTGTTATCAATTCTTCACTAGATATCCTCGAGCTCAAGGTTAAGCTTATGTCAGACGGAGGTCTGGGATTTGTTTAGCCCTGATCCCGGGGGTGTCACACGGGCCCAGCCTAGCCGCGCCTGAGGGGGGTGTTCCCCCCTCGAACTCCGTCTCCGCCTCGTTTCCGTGTAAAAACCTTCCTTGTGCATTGAAACTTCGTAATATATAACCTCCCGGATCCCCCAAGGTTCGTGCATCGTTTTCTCGTCATGTTTTCGTTTCGATCTGTTTTTGTTAGGAAATCTTCTCTAGTTTAGAGCGCCATGGCCTCCGCCGACGACAAAGGAAAGAAGCCCGAAGAAGAAGAACCTCAAGTTCCAAAGGAGGAGGAGATTCCGGTAGGTTATGAAGGAGACATGGAGGAGGACAAGCAACCGGACACTTGCACTACCGTAGCAAGCATTGGTTTGGTGGCATAACCAACCCAGCTTAGGAGGACGACACGAATGTCTACAGGAGGGAGAACTCCGCGTCATATCCTCGCTCCGCACACACTTCCTCCTGGTACTCCTTGTTCTAACCGTGGAGGGAAGAAATGCTCTAATTTGGAAGAATGGAGAAAGAATAACAAGGACTGGGATCCTCGGTCCGAGTTGATCATGGGCTGCATTGAGCATAATTTGGAGTTAATTTGTACTCTGACCTTCGATATGGAAGATTTGAAGAAACTTATTGAGGAGCTTATCAAGAGAACACCACCACCACCGAAGGAGTAATTCGTCATCAGGTTTGGCATCCCCTTGGCTTGTTCCAAGCTTGGGGGAGTGCCGCGGTATAACCACCATTATCTTTCATCTTTTACCTTTTTAGTGGATTCATATCTGTGGTAGAGAGGTTATCTTATAGTTTGGTTTGCATGTGGAAGTATCTCTCCTTTAGTTGATTATCTATGTATCCCTTGGTGCGAGTGCCTTTATTGAATATTAATGAGAAGTCTCATCTTTTACTTTTTGCACTTCTTATTTTAGTTTGCAATCTCTATTATATGATGGATCTTGTTGTTCAGTATTGGCACCACTTTGGGATCATCAAGTGGATCTAAATTGCTTTTGGCAAACCGAGTTCTGGTCAGTGGCATTAGTTTGAAAGAAAAAGAAAGAAAGAGCTTGCAGGTATTTGGTATTATTTGTTTTCTTTCTTGTTGGCTCATAAGCTTAGTATTCTTTATTTAAGATCCTTTTGTGTCTTCAAGGAAGATTGCATGTGTGGCTTTATTACTTGTATGTTTGCTTGTTTCTTTCAACTCTCTTGCTTGCTACCCAACCTTGCTAGCCAAAAACCTGTTTTGAGAAGGCATACTTCTCATGTTTCTAAAATCCTTTGAACCCAAAACTTTTGCCACTTGTGTCCACCATATCTACCTACTAGCTTTTGCTATTCCTAGCAAATTCTCAAGCTTCATCTACCTTTCAAATTAAAAAGTATTTTGTTATGAGAAAACTAGTTAGTAAAGCTCTCATGAACTTGATGGCACACCTTATTTACTTGCCCCTAATAGACTTGAACCATTGTGAACATCGAAGTTGTATATGCTTGCATCTATTCGTTGGAATTAGCAGAACCGTGCTGTCACCGGGAACGTTTTCAACATTGCACTTGTACTCTGTACACAGTTGATATCGTGATCTTTTGTCTATGGATGTCAACGGTGTGAAATAAAGAGGGAAATTGTAAGTCCATGGAGTATGTATTCTATGTTAGAGAAACGCCTGGGCCGCTAGCCTAAGCCATGCTTAATAATGGTGGAAACTTGCAGCATCACCATAATGAGCTATCTATGAAACATCCTCAGTAAAAAGCTATGCACATAGTAAATAAAAAGATCGCTGAGATGCTCATTGTCTGCTTGCCTTGTCATTTTGGTTATGGGAAAGTTCCTGTACCATGTGCAAGGGGTACCCCGTTGGAGGTTCTCAATGATATGCATATACTTACAATGACAAGAACTTACCTGGACCCAAAGTTGAGTATGCATGAGGAGTGGCCCTCATATTAAAGGGACATGAGATTGCCAACTTATATTTCGTCAAGCATATAATCCATCCTTGTTCACTTTAACCTTAATCATATCAAGATGCTTATGATAGGGGCAATGAGGTCTCAAAGCTAGCTAGTACCATAATCTTTTGGAAGCTCTTTATGACTTGTAATCCCTGCTACCCTCTAAGAAGGGACCTTTCTCCCACTTCCAAGTTGAGTCAGTAAACCTACTTCCTCTCTATCTCCAGCAAGCTTTTGAGTTGTTGTGTTTCAAGCATTCGTATGGTTATTTATTCAATCATGTTCTTTATCTTCCTTGTTTGCACAAAACTCTTATTTATTGGGTATTACTTTGAAAGCCTTCATTTGTGAAAAACCTTTTTGAGCAAAGAATGCTGCTGTTTTGAAACTTCTACAAAAAGCTTTTGTGAAACTGTTTACCAGGTGTTCTCTGACCAAGAACAAGTTTGCTAATTCCAATTATGATTTATCTTTATGCATCTCTATTGTGACTGTTGTACTTGGTTGCAAGCTAAGTTATATAATGGTGAGTTGCTTTCTTCTATGAGTTGTGCAATGGTAAGTGTGATGCTTCTTGTTCGTATTCTTTTATCAACACTTCACTCCATAAACCCGTGGACATGTTTACTGAGCTCAGTTTTCGCTTGGGGACAAGCGAAGTCTAAGCTTGGGGGAGTTGATACGCCCAATTTGCATCACCTTTCTATATCATAATTTACCTCTGTTCATTGATATTTGTCTTATTATGAGGTATTACTTATGGCTTTTCATCTGTTTATGCATGTTGGATGAATCTTGGAGGATGGACTGCCGGAGTCTGGATTCTGATGGAAAAGAAGGCGTTTTGGTGAAATTTCGGGAAGATCAGAAAAATACCATTAAAATATGGAAACATATTATTTTACAAGATGACGGAGGAAGCCAGAAGGAGGAGTGAAGAGGGGCCTCAGGGGGCCCACACCCACCTAGGCGCGAGCCCACCTGACCCCACGCCTAGGGCAGGTGTGGCCCACCTGCATGGCCTCCGACTCTTCCCCTTCGCCTATATCTTCCCTTCGAAACCCTAAGGATAGGGGAGCGACCACAGATAGATTTCCGCCGTCTCTGGGGGGGGGGGACACCGAGATAGAAAGATCTCTCCGGTAGACAGATTTCTGCCGGGGGAATTCCTTCCCAGATAGGGGAGACCGTCGCCATCAACACCGTCATCAAGCTAGGCTTCATCGGGATCATCATCATCCGCACCATCATATCTACCAGCACCATCACCACCACTCCGTCCTGCTATAACAATTGTGTTGGATATTGCTTTAGTTCTTAGGGGAAACTTTCCCAGTATTGATTACTATTGCAGTTGATGCTTGTGAGTGGAACCATTGGATTATTGTTTATGTTCAGATTGTTATCCATTACCATATCATCTTTGATATTGATCCATATGATGTCTTGTGAGTAGTTCGTTGTGTTCTTGAGGACATGGGAGAAGTCATGTTGTTAGTAGTGAATCTGTGATGAGTTATTATTCAATGGTTTAGTATTTAAGTTGTGGTGCTATTCTTCTAGTGGTGTCATGTGAACATCGACTACATGACACTTCACCATTTATGGGCCTAGGGGAATGCATTGTGTATTTGTCTACTAATCACAGGGTTTCCGGAGTGACAGAAACCTGAACCCCCGTTAGGACACCTTTGCACAAGGGAGCGTAGGATCTCAGAGTTTAAGGCTGTGGTTAGATTTATATCTTAATTACGTTCCTGTAGCTACGGATGTTTGCAGGGGGTTTAATCACAAGTATGTATTAATCCTAGGAAG
Organism: Avena insularis; assembly: GCA_023614405.1. Classification (NCBI taxonomy): domain Eukaryota; kingdom Viridiplantae; phylum Streptophyta; class Magnoliopsida; order Poales; family Poaceae; genus Avena; species Avena insularis. The sequence continues at coordinate 227,346,841 of CM042685.1, read as the reverse complement.
GGCAGTATGTTAGCACAGGTTCACCCACACAACACTTACGAACACCAAATAAGAGTACTCTGCTATTTGAAGCGAAAGCACTTGACAGAATTCCCATGTATCCTCGAGAATGTTTGGTCCTTATAAGTATTTCCACCGGCTTGTCCTTTGCTAAGAAAGGATTGGGCCACTTGCTCCATTTGTTCGTTACTTCTGTTACTTGCTCTTTGTTTTGTTGCCTTATCAGAAAACCACTAAAAATCTGTTTGCTAAGTATTCATAGGGATTTCCTGCTCCATAGCACTGTTCAGCACCTTCTGCTCCTCGTTGGGATCGACACTCCTATTTATCGAAAGTACTATGATACACCCCCTATACTTGTGGGTCATTAGTTGTTTTGCAAAAAGCCAGGTTTACCATAACTAAGTTCAGAAGGAAAGAAAGCTAGTTTAAACTTTTATAACACCTAAGTGGGAACTTGAGTTTTCATATCACAACTCTATTGTGGTCAAGTCAAAGTAATGATTCAAATCACAAGTCATTTTGAAAACATCTGACGATGGAACAGTATGGCCACTCAAACTGTCCCTATCCACGGACGCTGCTATTCGAATAGTTTGACACTCTGCAGAGGTGGTACACTTTCACCGCAATATTCGATACATCTATCAGGAAAAATCCTGAATTCACCATACTCAGTATGCGGATAATCAATCCTAACCTTTCAATTACACTACCTAGTATAGGCACCTCTCCTATGAGTTTGTCCTCCCAACCATGATCATCTGTCATCTTGGGAACTACATAGGTGGACAATCTTCACAAGGTAGCCTCATCTCAAACCTTGGTCGCAAGGGAACCCATACTAAGGTATATAAACTTCTAGTCTAGCCCTATCCAAATTTCAGGTATTGTGGTTGTACGGTAAAATTGGAATGGTATCTCATCCAGACAACCATCAGTTTTATAAAGGGCTAAGGCTCATGACTCAACATTTTCATCATCAAAATCATCTGATGTTCAAGATCACATGTCAAAACATTTCAGTAGAATGACTCATCATTCTAAGGTTTTCATAACCATTTTCACCAAGTAACCCCATCTAAAGTGATCAAGTTTTATGCTTAGCACTAACATCTACAAGTGGGGGTAAACACTAATGAGGGGTGGTAATCAGGTGTGAAGTATCTAAATTCAATCTCATGCCTCAGGATGACATCAAGATTTATCTAACTTAGGACAAGTTTTATGCTCTTTATGCTACCTTTAAACATCTTTCTAGAATCTACAAGTCACTAAGTAAACTCAACAAAGAAAGCTTTGATAAAGAAATAAAATAACTAAGCTTGCAAGTAAAACTGGGATTGGGTATCATCAAGTAGTATAACTAATGCATGCCTAATGCATTGCATAGGTTAGCTGGTAGGTTTAAGCTTGCAAGTATTACTTACATGGTTTAGCTTAGCTTGCCTTGTGTTGTGCAGTGGTTGAAGTTCTCCTCGGCTTCCTCTTCGTAGTAGTCTCCTTCCTCTTTGTATCCTTGGTCGGTACTAGCGTCTATAAATAAATACGAGGTACACAATCACAAAACAATACTTAACTAACTCTATTTATCACACCAAGGTTTTCACTAGATGATCTAGCATCATCACAAACATTACAAACAATTAAGGCACTAGTTTTATTTATTTTATTTTAGAAAAGTAATTTCTACTCATTGAAAAACTACTTAAGATTTAATATTCTCCAACCAAAACATGGGATCATGTTGACACATGTCATCACCACATATTTCAGTACTTGGGAATGTGATTTAAAGTGGTGTCACAATTTAATAAGGTTTTACCCTTTTATTTTAATTAAATAAAGTGACTAGAAATGCCTATGGGACATTCTTTTATTACTAGTAAACCTAGATATTTTTATATATTCAGAAAGGTCTGGTAAAATGTGATTTTTGAGAGTTGGAATCAACTTAAAAGCTTTTGTGGTTGAATTTTGAAAAATGTTTGAATGCAGAAAAGTCTCTGCCTTGTTATTTTTACTATAGGTGATCTACAAATCTAAATGCTTTGAATCCAACAGTCTTGGATTAAGAATTTCAGTACCTTTATGGCAAAAGTAGTTTCATGCAATTTGGTTTAGTGAATCTCCCTGGATTGATTCTTGAATCTAGGGACATAACTAAGTTTGAAACTAAATGGAAAAACCTAAATTTAAACTACTGGGTCACGCGGGACGTTAACTAGGCCGGCCCACTGTGCACAGCGCGTGCGGGTGGGTTTAAGTGAATGTCCCCACCAGTCAGTGAGACAAGGGGATGCGAAGGGGTACGAGGCAATCTGGACCGTGCGATCAACATCTAATCTAACGGCTGGGGCTTGTCGTCTCCGTCGGGTAACGCCAGCGAGACTAAACCCTAGCACGGTCAGTGGGGGTCAGTGGTGGCTCACCGGGGCTTCGGCGAGGGTCGGCGATGGGGGCGAATGACGAAGTCGACGATGGTGATCCTCCTGGTACTGGTGGCTCCTCCTGGGGCGGCTCCAATCGACGGCGCCTCTTCTCCTCCTCTGCGGCAGACTCCGACGAAATTCCGGCCACCTGGTGCTCTCCTTGCTCCGGGGATGAGGTGGGGTGGTTCTAAGAGAGAGGGGAATGAGATGGTGTGCTGAAATCGAACGGGGGAGGCCTCTATTTATAGTGCAAAGAGGGGACCGAAGGGTGCGGGTGGAGCTCGTCGTGGTCATCGAGATAGTGAGATAATGGCATGGGCGAAGGTAGGGGACGGTGCTCTGCCTTCTAGCGAAGCTCAATGGCATGGTGGCGAGGCGTGGGGCAGTGCAATTTGGTCGGAATGTTGCGATGCTCTGGGCGGGTCCGACGGGAATTTTAATGGCGCACAATGTCTACGGTCCGTGCGGCAGCGAACGGGCATGTCCTGGCGGTTCCTGAGGCGATCGTGATCACGCACGCGAGCAGCGAGGGATGCACGCGGTCTGTGCTCGCGTGTCGAGTGCGGCGCTCTAGCGTGCTCTCGACATGGCATAGAGGCATAGGGCGTGGCGTTTCTAGGGTGGTCCAAGGGCTAGCAATGCTTGGGCATTGGACAGGGGGTGGCGGTGGGCGGTGGCTCGTGTCCCAGACAAGGTTGGCGAGGCTAGGGAAGCTCCTAGCTTGTTGTCGTCAATGGGGTGGCAAGTTGAGCTCGTGCATGCTCACCATTGATGACAATGGCAAGCTTACAGTGAGCTAGAGCTTATTAAACTAACTAGATGATCTACTAAGAGTGTGCTGTGAGCTAGAGGGGAGACAAGTTAGGCACAAACACTGCTCACTATAGTGTTTGATGTTTTGTTTGATTTGTGTTTACAAGGTGTTTGATGAAATATCCGAAAGAGATTTGAATTTTTGGATGAAACTTGGTGGGTGTACTAGTCACATACTAGGTAGTCTCTAGTTAGTTGGTTTTGTCAAGGTGAACTGGTTTGGTTGGTTTTTGAGAAATGGTGATCTTCACATATGATATAGATTCAATTTTGAATTGTCATTTGAATCAAGTTGCCAAATGTTTCTGTGGGTTTGAAAGGTGTGCTTGGGTTCACTTTCAATTGGTCTAGCAAGGGGTGGAAATAAATAGAATTGTTTCTATTTGAAATCTTGGACTAGAAACACTCAAAGTGGTCTAGTGAGCTAGATTGTCAAAAATGACCATTAGCTTGTTTTGTTTGTTTTTGAATTTCTCTTGATTTGTTTCTGCTTGGATTTGATTTAGATGATATTGTTTTCATATTTAAACCAATACTTACTATTCACAACAATCACACAAGTCCATTCATGCATTCATACATTCATCACATACACACATGCATTCATATGATTTTAATTAACAAAAGTTTTTGTTAACCCTAATTTTTGGTGATTGGAATTTGATAATCCTTGATCAATATTTTTGGGATGTTACACGGCCCAGCGGCCAGCAACGGAAGCAGCAGGTGCGTGGCCCGGGTGGGCTAGCCCTCTACTCGCGCATGCGGCCTAGCACCTGGCCGGGAAGGAGCAGTGGCTGGGTGGGCCGAATGCGTGGCCCGCTAGCCAGCCCCGCTCGCCTGCCCTACTGGCTCCCCCGCGAGCTCCCTTGGGCCGGGGTTGAGCAGGCCGTGGCGGTAGCTGGTAGTTTCTTCCTCCCCACGCGACGCATACTAATTGACGCCCATGTGCGAGTGGGTTGGTCAAACCATCCCCTTTTCTTTTGCTGTTTTTCTGCCTTTTCCTTGCAGTTTCTTCTTAGGTCAAATATCTCTGGGGTTTTGGCGTAATAAGAAAGTTGCTTTTATAAATGTTAATTTAAATATATATTAATTGTGAATTAATATATAAATGCATATTTATACTGCCATTTATCCAAAACTCCTTTTGGTCTTTCCTTTCATCTTTCTCCGAACACCTTCGGATCTCTCTAGAACAATTCTAGTTTCTCTCTCTCTTTTCTTTAGTGATTCCTAACATGCCAATAACGATTTCTGAGCTTCATAAAACCCTTAAGCGTGCTACCCAACGGTTTAGGAACACTCTAAACATGGTCAAGAATCCTCTCTGACCAGTGATCATGAATGGGACCTGGATGCCCATGTTGACCACCTATGCATTCCATGAAACTTGTCGTTGAACCATCAACGTTGTGTCTTATTACTTTTGTACTTATGATAATTTTATTGTCCACGGCTTGATCAATGGTATCATCATGTCGGGTTCAACCTCGTTACCGACAATAGCTACTTTACTCGATCCGATAAGTGATATCCCGTTGACCTAGTCACAAGCTGCACAACTTATGGATATAACTCATCCGAGTGGGCCTAGAGTATCTTCCGTCATGGATGGACAAATCCCTCTATTGACGCATACGCCTCTACCCATTCCTCCGAATAACCAAGGACACCCTTATGATCACCGTTTCACCGAGTGATGTTAGATGCCATTAAAGTATTCTCGGTAAACAGTGATTAGATATGGCCTCACGGTTTAAGGAACAAGTCACTATGTCTCCTAATCATCGCAACTTGAACTTCATGACATGATCGTGTTATGATGCTTAGATACGGTATGTTCATCATCTCATTCTTTAATCAGATGGCTCCATTGTCAACTAACGCCGAAGAATCAACATATCAGTAAACCTTGATCATCCGTTGACCAATGAACCAGTGACTAGAGATTTCACTGGGAACTTCTGGAGGTTAGTATATAACACGTGTATTGACGTTCCCAATCAATACATTTATATCATGATATAAAACTTAATCATAAACTTTATGAAATATGATAATAATACATATTATTATTTGTCTCTAGGGCATATTTCCTTCATTCTCCCACTTGCACTAGAGTAGAAATAAACTAGCTGCATTTGTTATTCAATCATCAGTACCCGACAACTTGGCTCTTCTAATTATGCTTGCTCATGGAAGAGTTTGAGTCTAGGATATGAACTTTTCATCCCTTATGAATCCTTTGCAACTTATCAATGTCATATTTTATGACACTAATTCCTTTTAAGATCTCTATGATAAAATTTTGTGTATGTATAATAGTTTTGGAAATAGAGTGGGGTTTCTGGTTCCACATACTAGTAGTGACGTTAGATCAGTCTCATGGACTTTCTCATGGGCACTAAGTACTTAAACACGCTCTCTTGAATGTATTACCTAAGCCTTAACATTTATACATACCACCAAGTAGTATCCATATAATATTTTAAATGTGGACATCAAAGTCAAAATGCACCATGTGCTACTTTGAATATTTGCCACTACGCTTAGTTGTTTTAAGGGCAATCCTTTAATGCAGATATTTCTAATCCTTTAAGGTCAACATGCATCCTCGTAGCATAACATTTTATACTTCGATCATGTTATCCTTCACAAATCTTGAAACATGTCTACAAATATCACTAGAAACTATGTACAAAGTTAACTCATTGTTCAATGATTTACACTTAATCATTTCTGAACTTGTTCTTCTTACTAAGAACCTGGATCAAATTATGTTGAGTATGCATCATGGTGTTCAAGATAGAATCCTATGTCATAACATAGTGGATGTTATACATCCTATTCTCTCTTTTAACCATCGATGTTTATACTTAATGGTTTTTCCTAATTTGAATGATTTAGGACTGTTCCTTAACCAATTCTTATTCTGAACTCTTTAGAATCTCCTTTAGGAATACATTCCAACATAATTCTATATTGACATCTATTAATCTCTAATATTTCAATGTCCGCTATACTTTCAACTTTACTCTCACAAGTCAATACTTATTGGCTCTTTGGTCCTATTCTTAATTTACACATATCAATCATGTCAAGATCCCACTCAAAATATGTCGCCTACATATATGAGTCCGAACTTCACATTATTCCCAGTCAAAAATATGTCATCCGCATGTTAATTTAAGGAAGACTCTCTAGCTCTCACTCAATTTTATGCAAATTGCATATCTTCTCAATATTTCGAACAACTTTGAAATCTCTTGATCATATATCAAGTTGAGAATTTATTTTACAAGACTCTAGTACTTTACTAGTATTAAATCTTCTAGACTTCAGCACTTATGAATATATCAAATTCATTTGAATTCATCCAAACCATCCTTTTGGTGAATTGTGCTTTATCTTTTAAGACTCCCACTTATTTCCCATGACCTTGCAGTCCTTCAGAAATATCAAGCAACTCCTTTACTTGACAAGATTCAATGACAATTTTACCTTCTAATCTCAAGTGAAGTTTTAATTTCAGGATTTCATATCTCGTAGCTTAAGTTTACCACCAATTTTCTTGTAGTTTGTAGGTATGCCTTGTTCTAATAACATTACAAGTAATTCACGCATATTTCCACACTAGGTGTAAAGCGTATTTGTGAATCCTACTTTTGTTGTGAAAGCATACTTGAAACACAATGATCATTATCATTGATTTCTTTCTTTTAATATGAAGAGTCAAATTTTGGAACACATTCTGTTGCGCTTCTCAACACTCTAATGCGGGGTCATAGACCTTCATCATGCTATCATTTTCTTCCATTAACAACATTGTGGAGAAACACACTTTCTCGAGAATGCACCAAACTTTCAACAATACTAGCTTTGTCTTCCTTTGGTTTTAGTCATGGACTTTGTATTTCAAAGTTTCCAATGAAATATTCTACAAGGACTTATTCGCTATTGTTTTGGTTTTATCAAATAACTCCAAAACTCCCACAAATTCTAGATGGTTTATTCTAAATGAGTCTTTCCTATTTCCAATCAATGATCTATACCAACGCTACATTGTTCCATTTTGTTTGGTGCCATCTATTTCCCACTCAATGCTAATAAGAAATTTTAATGTTTTACAAATGTTCATGTATTATCAATTAGTTTTGCAACTCGAATAATTCACACATAATTGAAAACAACATATGAACATGAATAGAAATCATTCATAAAAGCAGAACAACTGATTTGTTAAGAACTTGTATGAATAACCGTCTCACAAAGTGTAAGACTCACTAATGAGGTTCATATTCCACCGATTACAATAATTATCCAAAAACAGTAAACTAAATGATAAATGTCAAGGGAGAGTGTCGTCGGCCATCAGCATCATGCTATCCATCAACACGCAACGTCACCTCCTCTCCTGCAAGCAGCTCTCATGCAGTAGAACCTGTTTTCATAAAACAAAAAAATTATCAGATACTTTAATGCTGCAATAAGTGTTTAAAAGATTATAACATTTATAAACTTGTATATCATATATACCTTCGCCATTGATGACCTCTCGAATGATGGGTTCAACCTTCACGTCTCTCAAACACGATATGAACTCATGGAAATCCTACGTTTCCCCATCACCTCTCATGATGCAATTCCTGGCATACTCTTGGTAGCTAAGGGCAACGACCAAAGCAGCACTCCTATTTCAAAGGGGTCAGCCATCCAGTAGTCCACGAAATGAACCATCATCATGTATGCATCATGTATGTGAATTAGGTGGCTCTCTAGGTAGGTGTTTTCCTCCATCTGAATGGCGAGTAAATCACCAACCAGATCATGCTTCCATAGGCATACTCGGCCTTCGAACTACGCTCTCAGCTGATCCACCATCGCATATGGGTCAAGATCTCCCATGAGCGGGTGCGGTTCGTCTACCATTCTGTAACGCATGATAAGATGGATGAAGGTGGACATGTCATGACGAAAATAGAAGTCTGCCCACTGCTATTGGGTCTCAACTTCATCTTGCGGCTCCTCCAAATGCATACTGTAGCGTATGTAGTAGACCACAACATTCTTGGAAAGAAGAGAGTTCAGACGCACTAGGCAATCTGAGAAGTTGGACCCATATAACTTGAGTTTCTCGCTAGCTACCTAGTCAACAACCTCAAAATAGGCTTTGCGGTTGGCCATGTTCTACATTTAGAATTCACAAAAGTTTTAGACTGAGTTTATGAATACGTGAGTTCAGATAACTCCACTAAAACTATTATCCCCAAAGAATGTTTTAGTGATAACACAATCCTAATTCACTACATCACCTCCGATCATCACGGCCAGCGATATAGTTGCAAAGGTGGACACCTAAACGTCAATCACATCATTCATGCGACTTGTGCTCGATCTTTCGATCATCTCGTGTTTTGAGACCATGTCTATACATGCTAAGGCTCGCCGATTTTAACTCGTGTGTATTGCAGTGTAATATGGATTACACCCACCATATGTGAATGTAGTTATGTCTGACACCCGATCGTCACGGCATGCCTCATAACGGATAAATTTCTTGGTGGTGCACATACGAGGGGAACACTATTATTGAAATTGATTTTTTAGGGATCTTCTTATTAATGCTACTATCGAGTATCTAATACTTAGCACACAATAAAAATACATCAAATGTAAGTGCGATGCAATATGATCCTTCGCGCTGTAATCTCCATCCGCCGCTTCCGGGCCCCGGCGCCAGGGTATCGACGCCTTCGGTGTGTAGTCCACCATCATGATGACCGTTACTACGAATTAGCAATATAAAGTAAACTACTTTACCTTAACTATAACCGTATCACACCACAACGCCCCTGCAAAACAAAGTTAGACGCATATACTTTATCGTTGCATGTTTTACGTGGCTGTTAGGGCTTTCGTGCAAGAACCGTTTCTTACCTACGAACTTCAACCACAACGTTGATTAGATAATTGTTTATAGTACACCCCTTTCAGGGCCCTTCTTTGTAAATGTTATATCAACTATTAAAAGAGAGACAAACACCCACTAGCCACTTATACGGAACAAGTTGTATGTCGAGCATGGAACCAGTCTCGCATAAGAGTATATGTAAGGTCAGTCTGGGCCGCTTCATCAATCAATACCACGATATAAACAAAATACATGTGGGAGGATAACAATTATAGAATCAACACCCCACTGTTGGGGTTCGAGGTCAGAAAACAAAAAATTTCCTATAATCGAAACCCTAATGTGAGGATCTATCTATTAGTAATGCAGTAACAGGAGGAGATATAGTACTCATACCTTTGAGGACCGAACGCGGTAACGTACCACAGGGAACATGGTTGATGAAGTCTTACCGACACTGACTTCGAGGTCATGAAGTCCAATGGCCCCGACAACTCCTAGCGTTCAAAGCACAGCGCCGCCCGAGGGAGTCACATACGTATGGTGTTTGACAATGACTCCCTGATGGCTCAAAAAACTGTCATCTTTCTCCATGTTTAAAGATTGTTTTTCGTCAAGCAACTGACATTATTCTCTATTGATTTGCCACTAATGTCTAATTATTGTAAAGATATTCAAAACCTTCCTTTGATTTATGTTGTGCAGAAAATCACACCTTTATTGCAAAATCTAGAGTCGTAAATGATAATTTTGAGGAAGTATTGACGATTAAGTATTCCTGGAGCTAATACCAAGTGCCAACCAGCATAACGACCACTGGTACAGGCACGTCCCGCCCGTATTGCCTGACCGTATGGGGTGGTAGCGGCTTTGTCTCGTTAAACCCTACAACTATCATGAAGGCGCCTATATATTTTGAGGTCCCGGTCGTCGTGCAGAGGGTCCCCATTCTCAGATTGCATCACACCACCACCAAAGGAGATCCACACCATAGTTCATCCCTTCCATCCCGCATCCTTCCCATTATCCATAGCCATTACTTTGTACTTGAGGTCTCCTTGTGATTCGGCGACCATTATAAGAATATTCGATCTCAATCTAAGTATTTTGCACAATATTTTCTATCCTTTATCTTATTGTTATGCGTGAGTAGTCCTCACGGGCTGCGGGTGATGGTTGTGAAATATAGCCATCCACATACACATTTAAACTAGATATTATTCATACTTTTGATGAAATATCTCTCTAAGTCCTGCCACTAATGCCTAATAATCAAAGGGTTATGCAATCCTGTCTTTCTATTTTTTCCTACGCAGGAAATGACGTTTGATGATGGGAATCACAATATTAAATTCAAAGATACGAGATTTCCAACAACCCAAAGAAACCAGGGGCCATGAAGAGGAAACAAGAGCTTTAACGACCAACTATACAGCGGGATTTTTTTTGGCCGTATATTTTCCACTGACACTGCAAGGTCAAACAAAACAACTTTCATGAAGGTACCCCTATATAAAGTGTTAGGGTTGACCCCTTGGGTTTTCCCGATCTTTCATGAATCCCCGTAGAACTCGAGGTGAAGGCAAGTGGGAGGAGGAGGGAGGATGAAATCCACGAACTCACACGTGAAGAACTCGATGAACACACACACGAAGACACGATACAAGCCGATAGCTCACGCTGGTGGCAACCGGTCCAACATAATCCCTAGGATCCGTGTCAGGCAAGACACTCTCCCACATCCAACAACGAGGGTGAGAGGCTTGATGAGATCTTGACTACTTGGAGACGAGACACCAACTCCAAGGACTTGTACAACTTGAACGCACGAGGAAAAATCCAAGAGGTGGGGGATAATTGGTACTCCTTGTCAAGGAGCATGAGACTAGCAATTGATAGATCCTCTAGGGTTTCTTCAATTACAATTATCCAAGTCTAGGCATTACAATAGAGGGTGGGGCTATTTATAGGCCAACCACATAAACATGGGTAGTTTGGGTACAAAAAGGTAAAGTCTAGGCGAAATAAGGGGTTACACGGGCCGAACCCGAAAGTTGACTTGAATCTAGGGTTTTCCAGAGAGAAGTCCGGCGGCGCCGGAGTTGGTGCCAGAAATTCTGGTAGCCGCCGGTATTTCCTATCGCAAACCAGAAACCCTTACAATACACATTTTCGGTCATCGTCGGGGGACTTCGGTTGGTGCCGGGATTTTCGGCGAGGGGGTCGGTCGAGCGGGGCTGTCTCCGGAAGTTCTAGCGAGGGAACCAGTTCGCCGAGCCTGGTGTCGGTTTGTCCTGGAGCATCTTCTTGTGCTGCCTCCGGTCCCTCCCTTGGTGATGCTTCTTGGGGTTCATGGATGAGGATGCATAAAGTATTGGCATGAAGTAGCAAGCCATCCAAGGGTGTATCAAAATCACACAAGGAGAGGAGCGAGTTAACCTTAGCTTGTAGGAGCTTGGTTCGAGCGCGAGTCATTGGTCCACTTGGGGGACTAGTTGGAGGAGATGTAGGAGGTTCCGTAGGATGGGCTGCATTAGTCCCCCCTGGGAAAGAGTCGTCCTCGACTCTTCAACCTTCTCATCTTCGTCTTCTCCATGGAATGGTGAGAGATCCTTGACATTGAACGTTGGGCTTATAAGGTACTTGGATGTTGGAATGTCGATGATGTAGGCATTGTTGTTGATCCTCTTGAGGACTTTGAATGGCCCATCACCCCTTGGCTTGAGTTTGGAGTCGCGATCCTTGGGGAAGCGGTCTTTACTCAAGTGTATCCACACAAGGTCGCCTTTCTCGAAGATCATCTCTTTATTATTCTTGTTTATCCTTGATGCTTGGCGAAGTACTTGTTTCTTGATCATAGCTCTTGTGTCATCATGGAGTTTCTCCATTTCTTGGGCACGCTTGTCGACATCCATGTTGGTGCGCTCATGGAGAGGATGAGGTAGGATGTCGAGTGCGATGAGGGGCTCGAATCCGTATACGATCATGAACGGGCTCTTCATGGTGGTTGAGTGCTTGGCGCGATTGTAGGCTAACTCGGCATGGGGAATGCATTCTTCCCAATACTTAAGGTTCTTCTTGATCAACACGTGTAGTAGTGTTTTGAGGCTTCGGTTGACGACCTCGGTTTGTCCATCGGTTTGGGGATGTGATGCGGATGAGAATAGTAGCTTGATGCCGTGCTTGGCCATGAGTGTCTTCCAAAAGTAGCTCATGAATTTGATGTCGCGGTCGGATACGATTGTTCGTGGTACTCCATGAAGGCGGATTATTTCCCTGAAAAATAGATTTGCGACATGTGAAGCATCATCGGTCTTATGGCATGGAATGAAGTGTGCCATTTTTGAAAAATGACCCACTACAACAAATTATAGAATCATGACCATGTCTAGACCTAGTCAAGCCTAACACAAAGTCCATGCTAATGTCTGACCAAGGTGCATGAGGAATATGCAATGTCATATAAAGACCAAAAGGGTTAGACTTAGACTTAGCTTGGACACCTGTAGTGCATCGTTGGACGTGGCGCTCCACGTCACGCTTCATCTTTGGCCAATAGTAGTGAGTGGAGAGCATGTCATATGTCTTGTCACGACCAAAGTGACCCATAAGGCCTCCACCATGGGACTCTTGAAGAAGAAAAATTTGGAGAGACGACTTCGGAATGCAAAGCTTGATTTGTTTGAATAGAAAACCCTTATGCAAATAGAAACCATCAACCCCTTTGTCTATTGAGCACTTTGCAAAAATTGATCCAAAGAACGGGTCGGAAGCATACAACGATTTGATGTCATCAAGACCCAACACATTTACTTTGAGGTGCGTAAGAAGGCTATTATTTTTGCGAGACAAGGCGTCCGCTACTACATTTTATTTGCCCTTCTTGTACTTGACAATGTAAGAAAAAGACTCCATGAACTCAAACTACTTGGGGTGTCTTTTACTCAAATTGGCTTGACCCTTAAGATATGTCAATGACTCATGGTCGGAATGTATGATAAATTCTTTGGGACAAAGGTAGTTTTGCCATACTTGAAGGACATGAACTAAGGCAAAAAATCTCTTTGTTATAAAGTTAAGGCGTGCACCATCAAGTTTCTCGCTATGGTATGCAATAGGACGCCCATTTTGCATAAGGACGCCTCCAATTACAATACCACTAGCATCACACTCTATTTCAAAAGTTTTTGTGAAATCCGGTAAAGCAAGGCCTGGTGCTTTGGTGAGCCTCTTTTTGAGCTCATCGAAGGCCATTTGTTGTGCTTTGCCCCAAACAAATGTGACATTTTTCTTGGTCAACTCGTTGAGAGGGCAAGCAATGGTAGAAAATTATTTCACAAAGCGACGGTAGAAACCGGCCAACCCATGAAAACTACGAAGTTCACTAACATTGGTAGGAATAGGCCAATCTCGTATGTCTTTAACTTTTGAAACATCAGCTTCAATTTCATTGGAAGAAACAAAAAATCCAAGGAAAATCATTTTGTCTTTCAAAAACGTGCACTTTAGGAGATTAGCATATAGCTTTTCATGACAAAGGATTTGTAGAACTTCCTTAACATGTGTAACATGCCCCTCTAGTGACTTGCTATAGACAAGAATATCATCAAAGTAAACAACGACACTCTTTCCAATGAGAGATCTCAAAATATGGTTCATAAGGCGCATGAAGGTGGATGGGGCATTAGATAAGCCAAAAGGCATAACCAACCATTCATAGAGACCAAATTTGGTCTTAAAGGCGGTTTTCCACTCATCACCCTCGGCCATGCGTATTTGATGGTAACCACTACGAAGATCAATTTTCGAAAATATAGTGGCTCCACACAACTCATCAAGCATGTCATCAAGACACGGTTTAGGATGTCGATAACGCATAGTGATAGCATTGATTGGATGGCAGTCCATGCATAACCGCAACATATCATACATCTTTGGGACAAGAATCACGGGTACCGCGCTTGGGCTAGTGCTTACTTGGATCAAACCTTTGGAGACGAGTTGGTTGATTTGTCGTTCTATCTCCTTCGTCTCTTCCAGGTTTGTGCGGTATGCGGCGTGGTTTTGGAGAGGTGCACCGGGTATGAGGTCGATGCGGTGCTCTATTCCACGAAGTGGAGGTAGTCCATGAGGGAGCTCTTCAGGAAACACATCCTTGAATTCCTGCAAAACAGCCATCAAATGGGAAGGAACATTTGTCAAGTCATTAGTTCCTTCCGCTAGTCCCTTACAAATGAGGACATAGTGCAAGATGGATGGGTTGTTCCGCACTTCTCTCATCTCACTTTTGGTGGAAAGAAGAAAACTCTTAATTTTTCCACTCGAGTTTGGCTTGTGGCCCTCACTCACTATATGTTGGGTCTCTCGCTCACCGCTCTTCTCACAAGATGGGGTTGTGTTTTGCACCCTCGCTAAAGCCTTTGCATTGTCCGCAATTATTTGGCTAGGAGTCATTGGTTGCAAAACACATGTCTTGTCATGCCATTTGAAGGTATAGGCATTTGTGTGACCATCATGTAAAGAACGCTTGTCAAATTGCCAAGGCCTCCCTAGCAACATATGGCAAACCGTCATGGGAACCTGTCAACACCCGGATTTTTAATCCCAGATGCCTGTTATGCCATACATCACAATCCCAGGATTACCATTTTTGCGAGACATGACAGATTTGGATACCACGGTACATCATCCATTACAAACCATACATAAGGTCTTACACAAATAAGGATCTCATGATCCAGTTCTTAATACAACTCAAGCAGCGGAATAACGTAATAATAAAGGTAGCATAGTGAGCTCCATCTTGAGGTCACAGGCAATGCTTGCGATGGAGATGATCCTAGTTGTCGTAACCTTCCTGGGGTCCATCATCCTGGTACTCCTCTTCATAGTCTGGCCACGGGAATAGCTAGGGACAAAGCCATGAGTACTCTTTAAGTACTCGCAAACTAATACTAACAAGTTAAGGGTTTTTTTGGATTAGGACACTAAGCTCTAGGGTTATTTTGCAAAAAGCCAGATTTACATCTACTAAGTTCAGAAGCAAGAAAAGCTAGTTGAAATTTTATACCCTAAGTGGGAACTTGAATTTCATATCACAACTCTGTTGTGGTCAAGTCAAAATCTCAATTCATTTCACAAGTCATTTTGAAAACATCTGACGGGGGAACAGCATGGCCACTCCAACTGTCCCTATCCGCGTACACGTCTATTCGAATAGTTTGACACTCTGCAGAGATTGTACACTTTCACCACAACATTCGATACATCCGTCAGGAACAAATCCTGAATTCACCATACTCAGTATGCAGATAATCAATCCTAACCTTTCAATTACACGCCCTAGTATAGGCACCTCTCCTGTGAGTTTGGCCTCCCAACCATGACCAACTGTCATCTTGGGTACTGCACAGGTGGACAATCTTCACAAGGTAGCCTCATCTCAGACCTTGGCCGTGAGGGAACCCATACTAAGGTATATAAGTTTCCAGTCAAGCCCTACCCAATTTTCGGGTATTGTGGTTGTATAGTAAAATTGGAATGGTATCGCATCCAGACAACCATCAGTTTTATAAAGGGCTAAGGCTCATGCCTCAACATTTTCATCATCAAAATCATCTGGTGTTCAGAAACACATGTCAAAACATTTCAGTAGAATGACTCATTATTCCAAGGTTTTCATAACCATTTTCACCAAGTATTCCCATCTAAAGTTGATCAAGTTTTATGCTTAGCACTAGCATCTACGAGTGGGGTAAGTACTAATGAGGGGTGGTAAACAAGTGGTGATTAATTAAGTTCAATCCCATGCCTTAGGATGACATCAAGATTATCTAGCTTAGGCCAATTTTAATGCTCTTTATGCAACCTTCAATGATCTTTCTAGTATCTACAAGTCAATTAAGTAAACTCTAAGACAAAGCTTTGATAAAGAAATAAAGTATAAAGCTTGCAAGTAAAACTAGGATTGGGTTATCAAGTGGGTATGATCACATATGCTTAGGGCATATAGTTGGCATGGTAGCAAGCAAGTATTTGCTTGCATAAGTAGGGTAGCTTGCAAGGGTTAAGTTGCTCAATCAACTAGTAGTATTAGGCCTGCCTTGTGCAGAGCAGTGGTTGAAGTTCTCCTCGGCTTCTTCTTCGTAGTATCGTCCTTCCTCCTCGTATCCTTGGTCGGTACTAGCGCCTATAAATAAATACAAGGTACACAATCACCAAACAATACTTAACTATTTGCAATCATCACACAAAGGTGCACTATATATGATCTAGCATCATCACTAACATTACAAGGTTAAAGCTTTTGTCTTATTTATTTGAATTTGAGAAAAGTAATTTCTACTCATTGAAAAACTACTTAAGATTTAATATTCTCCAACTCAAACATGGGATCATGTTGACACATGTCATCACCACATATTTAAGTACATGGGAATGTGATTTAAAGTGGTGTCACAATTTAATAAAGTTTAACCTTTTATTTTAAATAAATAAAGTGACTAGAAATGCCTATGTGGCATTCTTTTATTACTTGAACATTATTTCTGTAAGTAAACCCATATGTTTTTATATATTCTGAAAGGTATGATCAAATGTGATTTTTGAGAGTTGGAATCAACTCAAAAGCTATTATGGTTGAAATTTGAAAAATGTTTGAATGCAAAAAAGCTTCTGCCTTGTTATTTTTACCAAGGTTGATCTACAGATCCAAATGATTTGAATCCAACAGGATTGGATTAAGCATTTCAGTACCTTTCTAACAAAATTGGTTTCATGCAGTTTGGTTTACTGAATTGAGCTGGTTGATTTTTGAAACTAGGTACAGAACTGAGTTTGAATTAAAATCGAAAATTCTAAATTCAAATGGTTGGGCTGCACGGGAAATGCTAATGGGCCGGCCCAGTGTCACTCTGCAGCGCGGGGCTCAGCTGACAGGGGGGTTCCACACGTCAGTGGCTCATAACACGCGAAGCGGTACGAGGCGATGTGGTTCGTTGGATTAGAAGTGAGATCAACGGCTGAGGGTCGTCGTCGACGATGAACATGTCACTGGCAAGCTCGAACCCTAGCGGCTCAGTGGGGATCGTGGGAGGCTCACCGGGGCTCAAGTGAGGGTCGGCGATGGGGGTGAATGACGAAGTCGACGACGGCGAGCTCAGGGATGGTCGAGGCAGCTCCGGGGGTGGTCGAAATCAACGGCTCCCTTCTTCTCCAGAGGCGGCCTGCTCCGACGCGATTCCGGCAAGCTGCTGCTCCTCGTGCTCCGGCTAGGGGGTGGAATGATCAGTGAGGTGAGGGGAGTGAAATGGTGTGCTTCAATCGTCTGGGGGTCGTCTCCT
This sequence comes from Avena insularis, assembly GCA_023614405.1. NCBI lineage: Eukaryota > Viridiplantae > Streptophyta > Magnoliopsida > Poales > Poaceae > Avena > Avena insularis. The sequence goes on along the minus strand of CM042685.1, from coordinate 227,329,343 downwards.
TTTATAGGCTCGACGGCAAGACCGAGAGGGATGGGCAGGCGACGGTGGCAACACGGCTACGGGCGGCTAGAGGCATGGCTACAGTTGGCGATCGACGGGCGGTCTCCTGGCGATGCTCTAGAACTTGAATGCGAGCTTAGGGGCGGTGGCAATTGGTCGGGAACATGCGGTGCTCTGCGAGGCAGAGGCGGCGAACTCCGCGGGGAGCGGTGGCTACGGGGTACGAGCGATGAAACGAACATGTCTGGTGGTCTCCTGGGACGGTGGGGTGCATGCTGGCGAGCGGCAAGGGCTCGAGGTGGTCGGGTTGCGTGGGAACGGCGCGTGCTCTGGGGTGCGCGTCGGCATGGTCGACAGCGGCGCGGGCGCGGTGTTCCTGGCGGTTCTGGTCTCTGTCTTCCAGCTAGGGCTGGTCGAGAGGGGGCGGTGAGGCATCGGCTGCATGCTAGACAAGGTGGGCACGGCTAGTTCTTCTCCTAGCTTGCTGTCCACACTAGGGTGACATGGTGAGGCTCGGCCTGCTCACCATTGATGGCATTGGCAAGCTCACAGTGGTGCTAGAGGTTAGTTAAAGGTTCTAGATGATCTACTAACACTAGTTGCAACCAGAGAGGGAACAAGGTTGGCCCAAAACACTGCTCAAAATAGTGTTTGTGATTTAGTTGATTTGAATCTGCAACCTGTTTGATGAAATGGCCGCAAGAACTTGAGTTTTGAATTTTGAAAAGATTTTTGGTGGGTGTGCTAGGCATGTGTTGGGGATTCTGTGGGTGCTTGGGTTTTGAAAATTGAGCTTGTTTGAGTGGTTTTTGAAATAGTGGGATCTTCCCATATGAGATAGATTCAAATTTAAACTGTCATTTAAACTTAGCATTTGAATGTTTTTGGATGATCACAAAGTGGGCCTTGGTACCTTATTATGAGTACTAACAAGGGGTGCAAAGATCCATACATGTTTCTGTTGAGTTTTGAAAATTAGAGATAGCCAAAGTAGGCATGGGAGTTAATTTGGCCCAAGTGACCATTCACTTAATTTATTCATTTTGAGTTGTTTGTATTTGGGAAAAGTTTGGGGATTGTTTAGATGATGTTTATTTCACCTAAGAATCATTTTACAAGCAAAGAAACACAGAACCATGGCAATTCAAAAGAATCCAAATTTTGAATACACACACATATGAATGCTTTCATATTTTTAGTTGGGAAAGTTTTTGTTAACCCTAATTTTGATGATTAGAGTTTGATGATCCAAGTTTAATATTTTTGGGATGTTACAAACCTTCCCCCCTTAAACAAAATCTCGTCCCGAGATTTGAAAAAGGACGAAAAAGATTACCTAGGATTTGAAGAGATCGGGAAACTCTGTCCTGATGTGATCTTCGCGCTCCCAGGTAGCTTCTTCTTCTGTGTGGTTGATCCATTGAATCTTGAGAAACTTGATGCTTTGGGTTCTGGTAGTTCTATAAGCTTCTTCCAAAATACGGATGGGTACTTCGGGATAGGTCAGGTCATCATTGATTTCTATGGTCCGGTGGTCAATATTCTTGAACACTTCAGTCTTCTCTAGGACTTCGAGGCACTTGCGAACTAATGAGATATGGAACACATTGTGCACGGCTGACATCTCTTCGGGTAGTTCCAATTGATACGACACTTCTCCTCGACGGTTCAGAATCTTGAAGGGGCCGATATATCTGGGGGCTAACTTTCCTTTCAGTTGGAAACGCTGCATTCGCTTCAATGGCGACACTTTCAGATACACAAAATCTTCTATGTTGAAGGCGAGGTCTCGACGTCTCTTGTCGGCGTAACTCTTCTGTCTGGACTGGGCGGTCTTGAGGTGCTCATGAATTTTGTGAACCTTCTCTTCTGCTTCTCGTAGGATGTCGGGTCCGAAAATCTGACTCTCTCCTACTTCCGACCAGTTTAAAGGGGTGCGACACTTCCTTCCATACATGAATTCAAATGGGGCCATTTGCAAACTAGCTTGATAACTGTTGTTGTATGAAAATTCTGCAAACAGTAGACAGTCTTCCCATTTAGATCCATATTCTAACACACAAGCTCTCAACATGTCTTTGAGTATTTGATTTACTCGCTCCGTTTGTCCGTCGGTATGAGGGTGATAAGCTGTGCTGAAATCTAGTCGGGTTCCTAAACCTTCTTGGACTTTCTTCCAGAATCTCGAGGTAAACTGAGTTCCTCGATCCAATACGATGTTCTTGGGGACTCCATGCAAACTGACGATTCTAGCGATGTATAACTCCGCTAGCTTCGAACTCTGATATGTGGTCTTGACTGGTAAGAAATGGGCGACTTTAGACAATCTGTCCACTATGAACCAGATAGAGTCATTTCCCCTACTAGAAGTAGGCAATCCGGTGATCAAGTCCATTCCAACGGAATCCCATTTCCATTCCGGAATCTGCAATGGTTGCAACAATCCAGCGGGTCTTTGATGTCCCGCCTTGACTCACTGACATATATCACACTTGGCGATATAGCTTCCAATTTCTCTCTTCATCTTATGCCACCAAAAATTGTTCTTTCAAATCTTGATACATATTCGTTCCTCTGGGGTGGATAGAATAAAGAGTATCATGAGCTTCCTTCATAATAACTTCTTTCAACTCAGAATCTGCTGGTACACAAAGGCGTCCTTTGTACCACAGAACTCCTTCTTCGTCTTCGGTGAATCCGGGTACTTTTCCTGTACCGATACGACGCTTTATTCCGTCGATACTAGCATTTCCTTTCTGCGCCTCTTTGATCTGGCTGATCAAAGTGGGTTGAAGTTCTATGATAGCCAAAAATGCTTCACTCACTAATTCCATTCAGAAATCTTCCATCTCTTTGTGCAGACTTGGTTGCTCCTTCAAAATCATGGAGTTCAAGCGGCACGACAATCTGCTAAGGGCATCTGCTACCACGTTGGCTTTACCGGGGTGATAGTGAATGTCCAAGTCATAATCCTTGATTAGATCAATCCATCTTCTCTGTCTCATATTCAGCTCCTTCTGAGTGAATATATACTTCAGGCTCTTGTGATCCGAATTAATCTCGCAACGATTTCCCATCAGGTAGTGCCTCCATGTCTTTAAGGCTAGAACTACGGCTGCGAGCTCGAGGTCATGGGTTGGGTAATTTTGCTCATGTTGTTTCAGTTGTCGGGAAAGATAAGATATAACTTTGCCTTCTTGCATTAGCACACATCCGAGACCGATCTTGGATGCATCACAATACACGTCAAAGGGCTTTGTGATATCCGGCATGATTAAGATTGAGGCTGAAATCAATCTTCTCTTGAGTTCTTGAAAACTCGCTTCACATTTGTCCGTCCATTCAAACTTCTTGTACTTCTTCAGCAATTGGGTCATGGGTCTGGCGATACTCGAGAATCCTTCTACGAACTTGCGGTAGTATCCCGCCAATCTAGGAAATGCACGAACTTGGGTTTGAGTGGTTGGGGCTTGCCAATCTTCGACATCTTACACCTTTGCAGGGTCAACGGCAATTCCTCCGGCTGATACAATGTGACCGAGGAATCCTACCTCCTGTAACCAGAATTCACATTTGCTAAACTTGGCATACAACTGATGCTCTCTAAGGGTTCCAAGAATGGTCCTTAGGTGTAGCTCATGTTCTTCTTCTGATTTGGAATAAATCAGAATGTCATCAATGAAAACAACGACAAACTTATCCAGGAAGTCCATAAAAATCTTATTCATGAGATTCATGAAATAAGCGGGGGCATTGGTTAATCCAAAAGACATGACAATATACTCGTATAATCCATATCTGGTGGTAAAGGCAGTCTTGGGAATATCCTCTGCACGAATCTTGAGTTGATGATAGCCTGTTCTAAGATCAATCTTAGAAAACACATTGGCACCGGTTAACTGATCAAACAAATCTTCTATCTTGGGCAATGGGTACTTGTTCTTGATAGTGACATCATTCAACTTCCGATAATCCATACACAAACGGTTACCTCCATCTTTCTTGTCCACAAACAAGACAGGTGATCTTCATGGTGACACACTTGGTTGAATCAATCCAATTTCCAGCATGGCATCCAGTTGCTTCTTCAGTTCTGCTAGTTCAGACGGGTTCATACTATATGGTCTCTAGGCTATGGGTCCTGTTCTGGGGATTAGTTCAATGATAAACTCGATATCCTGATCTGGGGGCATACCGGGCAAAACATCTGGAAATACATACTATCCGGACTTGGTCAATGGTAGGTTGGGCTATACTCTTATTGCACTTGAATTGGCGAGGTAAGGTTTCATATACATGCTCGACTGATATTCCGGCTGTACTGGTCATGGTTATGGCTTTCTTGGCACAGTCAATTAATCCTTTATGTTTGGACATCCAATCTATTCCTAGTACTACTTCCAAACCTTTAGTTCCGAGTACTATCAGATTAGCATAAAAATCTATGCCATGGATTCGGATAGGGACGGCTCTGCAGATTTGCCTAGCTTTGGTGGTTGAACCGGGGATTTGAACAATCATAACATGCTTCAGTTTGGTTTGTTGAATCTTACTAGTGCATGCAAATTCTTCGGTGACAATGAATGCGATGCACCAGAATCAAACAACACTCTAGCGAGTACTGAATTAACAGAAAACATACCCAGCACGATGTCTGGCGCTTCCTGTGCTTCTTCAGCATGCATGAGAAAAAGACGGCCGTTGCGGTTGAGAGAGTTCCCTGGGGCAAACCTTCTTCCGAGCTGAACATGACGCTGCTGCTGAGCTGGGGCATTTGCATTGGGGGCTGCGGCATTCTTCTTGGGGCACTCATTGGAGTAGTGCCATTATTTCCACAGTCATATCAAGTCACTTGCGACTTGTCCTTTGCTGCAACAGGCACAACATTGCTCCAGTCCTCGGTGCAGTGTTGGTGTTGGCGGCAACATTGTTGTTGTTGAACTTGGGTGGTACACAGTTGAAATTGTTAGGGTTGCTGGGGTTGTTGTGATTTTCTCCGGGCCTTGGGTTTCCATGGTTGGGATAGGTCGGACGGTTCATCGGGGGTCTGTTGGTTCTCGGGGCAAATCCTGGAGATGGGTTAGGGCGATACTTTGGGGTATGATGGGTTCCTGGCTGATGCATCAGGCGGCGCTTGCGATTCTCATTAGCTTGGTTGATCTTTCCTTCCATCTGGATGGCAGAGTCGACAAGGGCTTCAATATCTACAAAGGGGATATTGACCAACACTGTCTGCATCTCATCGTGTAGACCATTCAAGAATCTTTCTTTCTTCTTGGCTTCAGTGTCGATATCATCTGGGGCATACCTAGCTAATGACAAGAATTTGTCACGGTATTCCACTACGGTCATCCTTCCTTGCTTCAGTTCTCTGAACTCATCTCTCATTCTCTTGATCTGTTAGGGAGGTGACCCCCGATAGGGTCAAGACAGGGGAACAACGAAAGGAATCTCCCTTGTCATGAGCCGAGTTACTGTTTGTGTCGGCCGGGTCATATAAGAGTCTGCCGAGATAAGCAAGGCCATGGCAGATATAGAATGAGTAACGCCTTAACCGGCCGACATATGAGTTAAGTCGGCCGAATGAGTCTGACTAACTTGAATGCAGGTGAAGGCCGAGCCGAGTTATGCGAGACAAGGCCGAGTAACACGAAGCTTGCAGGAGAAGGAGGTGCCTATAGCCAAACCGTAGTCACTGGCTAGGAGGAATCTAAACAGAGCCAAGCACAAAGGACAAGGAGCAGAGCAGCAGAAGGGCAGAAGAAGTTCACGGAGGTGACAGTCAGGGAGCCCGAGGCGCGCATGTGAAGGACTCTGGAATATTGCCGCCGATAGAAGGGGGACACGGAAAGGAAGCCGCCGAGTTACCATATTGGGACAAGCATATTCCAAGAATATGCTTGCCACGTCAGCCCTAGAAGTAAACAAGGCACCCCTTTATAAGGGGGGACGCTGGCTCCTGAGAGGGGGATCGATTCATTCTACGCTGTAAGGCTCGTGTAGTAGTGTTCTTCCTCTCTATGAGACAGATCTTGGAGCACTTCTATTCATTGAGGAGAGGAATAGGGATTTACTTGTTGATCATCTGTGTGTAGAAATCACTACATCTTCCCTTCCTGGATTCCTCTAGCATCCATTGGCCCCATACTTTAGCCTACCCATGGCATCTGCCGTGCCACCACCATGACAGTTGGCACCCACCGTGGGGCCAGCAGCGGTGCTAGCTGGTGTCAAGATCCGGACAGGAAACTTCATCCACACCGGCGAGCGGGTTGTCTCTGACTTAGTCCAGAGATTTGATCTCTGGGACTATGTCGGCGATAACACAGGTAACTTCAGGAGGAAAGTGCCTCCGTGCAACGGCGTCTTCATCAACCTGGGCACGCACAAGGTCTACGTTGGCGTCGACACTTCCTGCGTATATCCTCACCGAGTTATTGATGCAAGAGAGCCTCCCCTCAATGCTGCCAACGGTCCGCGTGGAGCACACCCCGTCGGCAGCGTCGAGGTGATGATGACAGCCGCAGCGCAGGCGGAAGGAGCAGGCGCCGGACCAAGCAAGGACCCGGCGGCAGGAGGACATGTGACCACGAAGCAAGCAGTTCCACAGCCCACCGAGGTAGATCTGTCAGTAGACAAGCCAGCCGAGGTCCAGGAGACAACCCCAAAGGCAACAATGGTAAGATGGCCGCCTCTAGAAAGACCAGAGAATATTCTCCGGGCAACTATATCTAATCTAACCACGCCTGTGGCGTCGATACTTGATCCGGCTAACGCCCATGCGGAGTTAGAAGAGACTAGACAAAAAGTACTGGTAGAGGCAAAAAAGGTGTCGGCCTTGCGGGAGTCCTTGAACAGGACCCTGCGAGAATATGCTAAGGCAAACAAACTGGATGTGGCCCCCGAGCGGGTAGATGAATTGATATTGAGAGGAAAGAACCTCATGAATGATATCAACAAAGAGCACGAAGCTCGTGAAGGTGAATCAGTCGATCTAGGATTGCCGAGGTATAGTACCCCGGCAAAGAACCTAAGAGCGGCAAATGCCGCTACTTTGGAGCTGGAAGGATTAACCGGCGAAGCTCGGCAGAAATAGCAAGAAAGAGTGAATGAGCTGGTACGCATTGCGAACCAGCAGAATGAAGAAATGCTTAGGGCTAACCCGGCAAGACCGGGAGCCTTGCGTATGGTTCATTCGGCTGGAGAAGCACCCGCACTATCTGCGGCGGCAGCATACTCGCCGGGAAACAACGCACGAAAAGATAGAGCGGTGACTTCAGGAAAAAGAAATAAGCAAATTGTTCCGTATGACCCGGAGGTAGCCGGAAAGCTCAATGATAACAGAGGCAACGACAGTCGAGGTAACAATGGAGATAGAAACCCGGCCGTACGAACAAAGGGCACAGAGACCTCGGAAGGGGAAATCATGAGAACAATAACCCGGTGGAGGGAAGGAGAAACCCTCCACCAGATCCTCAGCCGAGGTATGAGCCTCGGCAAGAGTGAGAAGTGAGACCAGCTCACCATAATCAGGCAAATGATAGGTACAATGATGGTTACTCGGATATGGAGCATGCAGGACAAGGTGGGAATAACCATTATGGAATACAAGAGAGAATAGTTTATAGAAACTTGCCGTCAAGTGATGCGAGACTAAAACTGGATAGATTATATCGGTCCGAGTTATTGGAAGAACAGGGTCCACCAGGTCCGGCATGTTTCGAACCTCGGATCATGGGCGAACCACCAGTGCCAAATTTCCAATTGGCAAGGGTCACAAAAACATACAATGGGAGCACAAAACCACAAGATTGGTTGATTGACTATGCCACTGCAGTAAAAATAGCTGGTGGAAACCTACGATGGGCGGTAAGATACGTCCCACAAATGCTGGAAGGACCAGCCAGAGTATGGCCGAACAATCTGCCGACATGTAGTATCAACTGTTGGCTAGACTTTGAAGAAATGTTTGTCAGCAATTTCACCAGTACTTATAAGAGGCCGAATATGCCTCAACAGCTCGCCATGTGTAAACAGAAGCCGAATGAAACAGATAGGGAATTCCTGACTCGGTGGTGTAACCTCAGAAACTTGTGCGAAGGGGTCATAGAGTCTCAAGCGATAGCTTGGTTTGCTCAAGGCTGCCGATATGGGAGTGTAATATGGCAGAGGGTACAAAGAGATATGCCGACCACCTTGGCAAAGACCATCAAGATAGCAGATTCGTATGCATTAGGGGATCCGACGCAACCAAAATTAATGTCGGCAGAGCATCGGGAGCACCAAGATCAATATGCAAGAGATGTAGCCGGATCATCAAGGCGCAACAAATTCCGAGGTAGAAGAAGGGAGGAAAGACCGGATTACAGATATGCATCCAATCAAGTGGCAGCGGTAGTACAAGACCAGCCGAGTCATGGAAACAGTCAGCGACAGAAGAACAGTCCTCAGCAATGGACACCGAGGAATGAAGGGAAAAGGCAGTGGACACCAGAACAGAAGAAGCAATGGCAGGAGAGGCCAGAGTACATGTTTGAATCCATGTTGGATCAACCATCTAAATTCCACACTCCAAACCCAGCCAAGCTGGCTAATCATACAACTCGTCAATGTGATTGGATGAAAAATGCAATGGGGAACCCGGCGGGCATGCAAGCGCCCCCTCATCAAGCGCACCAGCAGCAGCAGCCACAGCTAACTGGAGCAAATACGCAGCAGTTAATGTTACCACCACCTCCTCCGAGGTATGATAACTCGGACCGGAGAGATGTAGTGCACCAAGTGATAAATCAAGGTCAGGATGGAAGGACAAACCCCGGAAATAATGGACGTAATGATTACAGGGAGCATCATCAATCATATTGTGTGTTCACAACAGAACAGCAAGACAGGCAAAGTGTACAACGCCGGCATATGGAGGTGAATGCTGTTATGCCGGCAGTACCAAGATACGTGCCTTGGTCCGATCAGGAAATAACCTGGAGCATCAAAGATCACCCGAAGATAATGCCGAATCCAGGGTCGTATGCACTGGTACTAGATCCGACGTTTGTTGGACCCAGTATTAACGTCAAATTCTCAAAAGTGCTCATTGATAATGGGAGTAGTATCAACATTATGTACAAGGACACAATGCACAAACTTGGCATAACACAGAATATGTTACAATCCACAAGAACGGCATTCCATGGAAGAGTGCCGAGTCTTTCATGCGAACCCATTGGAAAAGTCCGAGTAGATGTGTTATTCGGCACAAGGGAGAACTGCAGAGCGGAGAATTTGGAGTTTGAAGTGGTGGACCTAGAGAGTTGCTATCATGCTTTACTCGGATGGCCAGCGCTGGCTAAATTCAGGGTGATAACAGTAACTGGAGATTATAGAAAGTCAATGGAGTGTGCTTCGGCCGGATCTAATCTGGCCGAGTCGTTGGTAATCGCGAGAGAAAAAAGAAGGATTCGGGAGGTAGATGCTCTGGCTCAGTCGGCACAGCTGAATATGTCGGCACTGGCCAACCCCCATGGAAGTGTTTCTTTCCAGCCGACTAAAGAGACAAAAAAGATTCAGATAGATGAGCAGTTCCTAGAGCGCACCATCACGATTGGTGCCAGCCTTGATGCCAAATAGGAAGGCGAGCTCAGGAACTTCCTCCGTGACAATCGAGATATCTTTGCATGGTCAACTCAAGACCTGCATGGTGTGCCGAGGGAGTTGGCTGAGCACTCTTTGCATGTAAGGCCAGGAGCAAGGCAAGTGAAGCAGCCTCTCCGCCGCTTTGCCGAAGACAGGAGAAAAATAATAGGGGATGAGATAGCTCGGCTCCTTGCGGCCGAGTTCATCATGGAGGTGCTTCATCCGGATTGGCTATCAAATCCGGTGTTAGTGGAAAAGAAAAAAGATGACCCAAATGTAGCCGTCGTATGGCGAATGTGCATCGATTACACGAACCTAAACAAGGCGTGTCCCAAAGATCCTTTTCCTTTACCTAGGATAGACCAAGCCATTGATTCGACCGCTGGTTGTGAGTTGTTGTCATTTGTAGACGCGTATTCTGGCTTCCACCAGATACCGTTAAATCCGGCCGATCAAATAAAGACTGCGTTTATCACCCCGTACGGGGCTTATTGCTATCGCACCATGCCATTCGGCCTGCGTAATGCAGGAGCAACATATCAAAGATGCATGCAAAAGTGTCTACATGACCAGATAAGGAAAAATGTACAAGTATATGTAGACGATGTGGTTATAAAAACCAAAGAGAGCAAAACGCTCCTTGATGATATTCGGCAAACATTCGCAAACTTGAGAAGATTTCGAATGAAGCTTAACCCGGAAAAATGTACCTTCGGTGTGCCGGCTGGAAAATTACTCGGTTTCCTCGTGTCCAACCGAGGTATAGAGGCAAATCCAACTAAAATCCGAGCATTCGAAAAAATGGAACTGCCAAGGTGTCTAAATGATGTACAAAAATTCACGGGCTGCCTGGCTTCTCTGAGTCGATTCGTATGTCGGCTGGGGGAAAAGGCATTATCTCTATATCAACTAATGAAAAAGTCTAATAAATTCATCTGGACACTGCAGGCAGATAATGCGTTTCATGAGTTAAAAAATATGTTGGTCACAGCACCAATCTTGGCTTCTCCACTGTCAAAAGAGCCTATGTTACTTTATGTAGCTGCCACTAACAGAGTGGTAAGTGCGGTGGTTGTCGTGGAACAGAATGAAGGGGATAAGTCAATACAAAGACCGGTATATTACCTAAGCGAGGTACTATCGTCCTCAAAACAGAACTACCCGCACTACCAGAAGATGGCTTTTGGAGTATACATGTCGGCGAAAAAACTTAAACATTACTTCGAAGAGCATCCAATAAAATTGATTTGTGAAGCGCCCATAGCCGAGATATTGAGCAATAAAGATGCAAGTGGCCGAATAGCAAAATGGGTAATCAAGTTGTCACGTTATGCTCCGCAGTTTGATAGGTGGGATGCAATCAAATCTCAGGCAGTGGACGACTTCTTTGTGGATTGGGCCGAGGTACAATATGATCCACCATTACCAGATCCGAATTATTGGACAATGCATTTTGACGGATCCAAGCTAAGAAATGGCTTGGGGGCAGGGATAGTGTTAACTTCGCCGAAGAAAGATCAGCTGAAGTATGTGCTACAGATACATTTCGCCGCATCGAACAACGTAGCCGAGTACGAAGCACTCGTCCATGGGTTGAAAGTGGCAAAAGATATTGGTATACGTCGGATCCTATGCTACGGAGATTCAGATCTAGTAGTACAACAAGTATTAGGAAATTGGGACGCGTTAGATGCGAATATGGTCCTATATAGATTTCATGTGCAAAAAATCAGTGGTTACTTTGATGGATGCGAGTTTCATCATATACCTCAGGCGGAAAATGATGCTGCAGACATACTGTCAAAACTCGGATCTACTAGGCAGTCAATTCCCCCAGGTATCACCCTAGAGCACCTGAGAAAACCATCGATTACACCATCACCAGAGTCCGAGTCAATTCGTATCTCGGCAAAATTGAAAGAAGGGAGTGTTCTAATGGAAATCGACAAAGAGTGCGACCCGGATTTTCTGAAAGTGAACCCGGCCATCACACGAGTGAACACAGAAAAATCTGAAGCTATTATGTCGACGGAAAATATGGAAATCGACAGTGAAACTATCCCAGAGAAAATCACGCCGATATGGGCGCAACCCATATTCTCATTCCTTAAGGAGGCAATCTTTGCGAGTAATGAAGTACTGGCTAGACAAATAGTAAGAAGAGCAAAAGCTTACACGATCATAAACAATGAGCTGTATAAGAGAAGCGTCATGAATGTACTACAAAGATGTGTTGACTCGGCATAAGGACAGGAAATACTCCTGGATATACATCAGGGAGAATGCGGGCATCACGCCTCATCCAGAGCTTTAGTGGCCAAAGCATTCAGGCATGGGTTTTATTGGCCGACGGCATTAAAGGAGGCAAAAGAGTTAGTGGAAAAATGTAATGGTTGCTAGAGATACGCCAGCAAGATACATCTGCCCTTGTCCGAGTTAAAGACAATACCAATCACTTGGCCTTTTTTGGTATGGTGTTTGGATATGGTAGGACCGTTCAAACCAGCCCGAGGTGGAATGACTCACATTCTATTCATGGTGGACAAGTTCGCAAAGTGGATCGAGGTGAAACCAATAAGAAAATGTGATGGACTAACAAGGGTAAAATTCCTAAAAGATATTATCTTGAGATATGGATATCCACACAGTGTTATTACAGATAATGGCACAAATTTTGCTGAAGGAGCCTTTGCTAGATTTTGCCAAGAAAAGCACATAAGACTAGATGTTGCCTCGGTGGCTCACCCAACTTCAAACGGGCAAGTAGAAAGATCAAATGGACTGGTATTGTCAAGAATAAAACCCCGGCTTATCGAGCCACTACAAAGGTCGGCAGGATGCTGGATTGAGGAACTTCCAGCAGTACTGTGGAGCCTCAGGACCATCCCAAACAGGTCGACATGGTATACCCCTTTCTTTCTGGTATACGGGGCAGAAGCTGTGCTTCCAGCCGACATAATGCATGACTCGCCAAGAGTAATCCAATACACAACGGCCGAAGTAAACGAAATATCATGGCAAGACGATGTGAATCTGCTAGAGGAAGCAAGGGAATTGGCGTTATCAAGGTCAGCTGTTTACCAGCAAAACCTCAGACGATACCATAGCAAAAAAGTAAATCCAAGAGTTTTTAAAGAAGGAGACTTGGTCCTTAGACTAGTGCAACGCACAGCCGGCATGCACAAACTCTCACCTCCATGGGAAGGACCATTCATTTTGAGTAAAGCATTGCACAATCATGCATATTACCTGATCGACACGCAGCCACCAGAGAAGAATAAAGCAAATAAGGCCGGAGACGAATCAAAAAGACCATGAAGCATAGCTTTACTTCGCCCGTTCTACACTTAGAAGCCATATGTTGTACGTCATGATGCGACGCATCAAGTTGGAGTATCAAGCGTGTATTAAACCTCGGCACCTCGAGCAGCGACTCGGGGACTGCACAATGTTGTTTCTATTTTTTAAGACTATGTAGTAAACCTTGGCACCTCGAGCAGTGACTCGGGGACTGCACCGTGTTATTTCCTATTTTGAATTATGTATTAGATTTCGGCACTTCGAGCAGTGACTCGGGGACTGCACCGTGTTATCCCTTATTTCAGATTATGCATTACAATTCGGTACCTCGAGCATCGACTCGGGGACTGCCCCATGATTGTTTCTTGTTTTGAAATATGTATTAAACCTCGACACCTCGAGCAATGATTTGGGAACTGCCCCGTGGTATTCTCTGCATTGAGCTATGAATTATATTTTGGCAACCCAGTTTCTAACTCGGGGACTGTTTTGTGTTATTCGATATTACCTGAACAGATATAAATCTTCAACGACCCAAGGGATAACTCGGGGATGACTTACACCACTCATTAATTTCTTCCATTCATACAAGAGCTCGATAGCTTCAGCAGAAACTCGGGGACTACCCCAATTTGCTGCCCATAATTCATAAGATGCAACATAAGCGTGCCTCGATCGACAAAGGAACAACAGGGATAAAATAATTAACAATTTCTAGAGGAAACAACCTCAGCAAGTCGAAGTATGATAAGGAATACAAGCCGACCTATGAGGTTGGAGCATTATACTTCAAGTAGAAATCGCGAAAACAACAACTATACAACCAAGTTTACAAAGGGCAAGCAAGATAAACGTCGGATGAAGATCAACTACATGGGAGAATACGATCTGGCCTTACAAAATTAAAGTTGGGCAAGGCAAAGATATGAAACAAATAAGATTAACTTAGACGAAATGACAATAGTTACCATCACCAATGCCTCAGCGGCGCAAGGCAGAAAGGTTCACACCACACACAAAAGACGGACAATTGTTTCACAAACATCATACGCCCGACATACCGGGGATTTAAAGCGAATTAAAGCTTTTCAAGCCTAAATACCAGAAGAGGCCAAACAACCCTTAAGGGGCAGTAGCATTGTCAGGAGCATCGGGCATGGGTATCTCGGACGCTGGCGGAGGGATCTCGGTCTCCTTCAGAAGGGTATTCTCAGGAACTAGGTGCTCTGAGGTAGTTGCTGCCCCAGCCGAAGTTACCTCGGCTTCGACAAGCGTGGTAACCTCGGTATAAGCCCAGAGAGACATCAGTTTGAGCTCTTGAGTTTTCAGTCCCTTTAGAGGATGATTGCGTATCGCCATCCTCGCCTGAGCTGTCCTCCGAATCACGGGATTTATCCGAATCACCATCCGATTCATCGTGATCGGCCGAGTCGTCACCCGATGCATCTTCAACTTCGACACCATCTGCCGGATTGGGAAGGAAACTCGGCCCTTCGATCCAATTATGCAAGTCAGCATACTCAATAAGCTGGAAGGCACGAGCTTGGCGACAAGCAATAAACTCCGGATTTTCAACCCAAGGAGAGCCAGTGCATAAATGCATCAGAGTATCGAGGAAAATATCTTCATACCAAGACAACACGGCCGTAAGGGCCATGTCGGCACCAACCCTCCCAGCAGATTCTCTCTAGAGATTAAGTTGGGTCTGAGATGCCATCATCCTTGACACGAGCACTTAAACTTCATCAATCTCAGGCGCTCCAGAGGTGTTCGGCCAAAGAACATGGTAAGCACGGATAGCTGCTTGCACCAAATCTCTTCCCATGATTTTCATTGGTCCAATAGCAGCACCGATGGCGATCAGAAAGTCCTCCATCGAATATTCTTGACTCAGAGCAACGGGGACACCTTGACGCTCACGAGCAGCAATCACAGCCTTAGTGCTCACCGGTTTCGCTTCTGGAAAATGATCTACACGAAAGGAAAACATATCAGTTAAAAATAAGAAAGAGAAGAAAATAACTCGGCCACAGGCGGAGACTTACGATGGATATAACTCAACATTTTCTGGAGATCCAGGGACCAATTGTCTCGACTCTTCTCGAACCGAGTTATTTCCTCGCTCATCGTCCGGGTCTTTAGCTCGGCAGCATCAAGAAGTTCCTTATTTTTCTGCAACTGCAGGCTCAGTCAATTCTTTTCTTCAGAGAATTCCTGATCAACTTTTTCCAATTCGGATTTCTGGGAAAGCTTGAGAGACTCAACCTCGGCACGTAACCGGGTTATTTCATCATACTTTTCCTTGAGTTGCGCCGAATGGGTGTCAGCTTGCTCTAAAAAATGCAGCATCATATGAGGCATAGGTATGCATTCTTGATGCGATGCTGCAAATGTGTGTAACTCGGATATAGCAAAGCCGAAAAGGCTGTAAGAAACTCAATATTCATCCCGGACAGGATTTAACAACTTAAAAAACAAAAACGAGTAACCAACCTTCGAGAGCGTCAACTTTCTTGGTAAGGCGGGTATTCAGATTATTGATACTAGCTGCACACCGGCAAATAGTGAGTTAGTACGACAAGCCAAAAATATTACGAACTTAAGGAACAGTACAAAGATTTATCAAATTACCAGTTTTCTTCACTACGGGAACAACTTTCTCAAATTTTTCTTGCAATTTCTTGTGGGCAAAGAGCAACCTTTGAAATTCGGCAATCCGCCGGTCATGAGCAACCTAGATATAATAGAAGGTTACAAAAATGGATATTCAAAGTTAAAGCAGATCCGAATAAAATAAAATTTGACTCGGATCTAGGTGGCTGGATATCCAAACTTAAAGCAGATCCGAATCAAATAAAATTTGACTCGGATATAGGTGGCTGGATATTCAAAGTTAAAACAGACCCAACCTAAGTGTAACTTGACTTGTATCAAAGTGGCTAGATATTTAAAGCTAAAGCAAATCCGAATTGAGTAAAACTTGATTCAGATATCACGGCTAATTCGAGTCATGACATTTGATGCCTGACAAAGCTCCCAAACGAACAACAAGTTATCCGGTTGCAAGCTTCGGGGACTAGTGTGTATATGATACCATTTAAATGATAGACAAAGTATCAACGAAAGCACTTACCTCATTCATCTTGTCACTATCAAGGACAATTTTGGCAGCCATGTGCAATCGACTGCTGATGTCAGAAAGCTAGAATGGTTGGCTACTCGGATTGCCTTCAAGTTGATCCGTGACATTCCAGTTATTGGAATATTCCACCAAGGAGCCGAGGATGTTTCCACTCTCAGTGCGAGTCAACACTTTACCTCGGTCCCGTTGTGTGACCACCGCCGTCGCCGGACTCTTGTGGAGAGTAAGTTGAGTGTCGGCAGCGGGAGTGACAACGGGCTTAGCGGAGGAAGCTCCCTTGCGAAGTGCATCAGCTATGTTGGGCTGAGAAGAGGAGGCTGGCCCTTTCTGAGATGTCGAAGATTTAGTAACAACAGTCTTCCTACTTTTAGTAGAGACTTCGGCAGGGGCAACAACTTCAGCACTATGAATCACTCCCTGGGGGCAGGAGGAACCGAAACCTCCAAGGGGGCCGAGGTGGTGATTTCCTCAGATGGAATAGGAGTAGCAGTTGGAGTTGTGGTGATCAAGGGATCATTGGGGGAAACTTCGCTGGTGAAGACAGGAGCGACAGGCTCAACCGGATGATCCGGTGTGGGAGTTATGTCGGCAGTAACGGTGGGGTCAATAGGCAAGTCTCGTCCAGGCGACATATGTGTCGGCGCAGGAGGAGAATCAACATGAGGAGGATTGGGAACCCGAGTATCTTCTGGAGGAGGATAAGCCGACCGAGTAGTATGAGTCGTCATACTCGGACCACTAGGCTTTGCGGAGAGAGGAGCTCCGTGAAAGACAAAAAGTCGAGTCAATAGACAGAAAGAGAGAAACAAGAAATACGAATTAAAGTAAACTCACCCAGTAACTGCAGGCATGGTCTTACGCCTCGGAATATGCTAGGCAGACTTCTTCACTCGCTTCTTGGGGGCAGCATCGGAGGGATCTGCCGGAGCGGTGCGTTTCTTCGAGGTAGCAGGAGCTTGAGAAGCAAGAGGCTTGACGTCATGCACCTGACTGGCTGGATTAGCTGGGAAAGTAGGAGCCGAAAATGCATAAGAGATAGGCACCGCGACAACTACCTCAACAATTTGCACGTCGTCCGAGTCACCTTCATCCGCGTGGGCCGAGGTCTTGCCACGGACGCGAGCCAGAGCAACATCCGACTTAGGGACAAACTCTTTCGAGTTAGGTTCCCCGCTGTCCGGGTATTCCGATCTACAGTCCACGGGAGAGCCAGAACCTCGGCATCCTCGGTCTTTTGCTCCGCAAACCTCTGCGAGAGAACAAACAAAGTAGGATTAGAAAAAGAACAAGCACGAGTGCGACTCGGAAGCAAACAACCATGCGTAAATTTACCTGAGGAGGGGGATTCCCGCGAGTGAAGGGCTTTAGTCCCCATGCCCAATCCTCCGGCATATCGGTCTTGAAGATAGCCCGGACACGCTTATAAATGTGATAGTCATCGAGCTCAACCGTTGAAACTCGGTTAGGATCGAGAGGACCTCTCATATAACAAAGCTTGTGAGAGTGAAGCTGAAAAGGGCAGATTCGGCTGTTGATGAATGCAGTCATCAGATCTTCACCACGGAGCCCGACCCGAATCAACTCCTTGAGCCGAATCTCGAATGCCTCGGCCAAAGCATGGCTCTTCCTAGGATTGTAGTTCCAATTCTTCTTGGAAGGGGGGCCAATAGAAAAAGCGGGGAGCTGAATCTTATCCTCTTTCCCAGTGTTCTTGACATAGAAAAATGACTTATGCCATTTCTTACAAGACTCGAGGCCGGCGACACGCGGGAACTCAGAGTTCCTCCGAGGTGTAATGGACGCAGCCCCGCATTGGGTAAGAGATTTCTCGGAAGGGTGAAGATATTTGTCCAGCACGACATTAGATCGGATTTGGAAGAATTTGGACCAGACATGTACGGAGGGCCAAAGGCCGAAGTATCCCTCCGAAGCCGAGATAAAAGCTGACAAGGAGGCTATAGCATTGGCCGATAGATGATGCGGCTGGAGGCCGAAGTAATCAAGGAACCCCCTAGCAAAATCGCTAATGGGGAGGCAAAACCCACGAGCAAAATGGGACATGAAGACTACCTACTCTCCCTCGTTGAGAACTGGAGAGGATTCTTTGCCGGGCAAGCGACAGCTTACCTCGGCAGGGATCTGACGCGTCTTGATTAACCACTCTACCTCACGGCGAGTGACAGTGGAACCCTGCCAAGAACCCCGTTCTGCGGATGCAAAATCATCCTCCTCGATGAGAGCTCCGCTGGCAGAACTAGACATGGTCTCGTTGGAGGAATCAACGGAGGAGAAACTAGCGGCGGGGAGAAGCCTAGAAGTACAGGGCCCCGTCGTGGTTCTAACAAGCGCGGCGGTGCAACAAAGAACAACCACCGCGAGGAATCTAGGAAATAGAGGGATTGCCTAGGGCGGAAATCTAGCGGTAGTGCCGTAGGATAAATCACCAGCAAAGCGATGGAAAAGGGCACGGCGGTGAGGTCGTCGAAACAGGAGAACAGCAGTGTGACCGTCAAGGAGGTAGACGATGGCGCGGCCGCAGGAGCACGAACGGAGGCGCCGGTGCGAGGAGGAAGAAGAAGGGCAAACGAAGGGGGAAGTAAAATCATCTAGCCCCACTCCCCTCTTTATAACCGCACAATATTAGCGGTAGTGGGATCGTGGGTGCGCCACGATAACCGCATAATCGCGCGCGTGGCGGAACTGGTCGCAACTAGTGGATCCACACCGAAGACCACACGGCGCAGGAGGGGATCGGGCCTCCTGACCGATGCGGTACTCGAGGCGTCACTACGCCGACGCGATGGGCGCAGTAATCACTGTAGCTTGTTAGTGGACACTGTAGAGTAACAAAAAACTAGAAGAACAATGATGAGTGGTACACGTAGGACGAGGCGTGCTCGGGAAGCTGCACAGATACCTCAAACAGAAAGAATTAACTCGGAAAGAAAGAGAGAAGTATGATGGGAAACTGATGTGGCCCGGCCGAGGTTTCAGGCAGGACCACACCAGCTTCGGGGACTAATGTTGGGGAGGTGACCCTGGATAGGGTCAAGACAAGGGAAAGACGAAAGGAATCTCCCTTGTCATGAGCCGAGTTACTGTTTGTGTCGGCTAGGTCATATAAGAGTCGGCCGAGATAAGCAAGGCCATGGCAGATATAGAATGAGTAACGCCTTATCCGGCCGACATATGAGTTAAGTCGTCCGAATGAGTCTGACTAACTTGAATGCAGGTGAAGGCCGATCTGAGTTATGCGAGGCAAGGCCGAGTAACACGAAGCTTGCAGGAGAAGGAGGTGCCTATAGTCAAACCCTAGTCACTGGCTAGGAGGAATCTGAACAGAGCTAAGCACAAAGGACAAGGAGCAGAGCAGCAGAAGGGCAGAAGAAGGTCACGGAGGTGACAGTCAAGGAGCTCGAGGTGCGCATGTGAAGGACTCTAGAATATTGTCGCCGATAGAAGGGGGACGCGGAAAGGAAGCCACCGAGTTACCATATTGGGACAAGCATATTCCAAGAATATGCTTGCCACATCAGCCCTAGAAGTAACCAAGGTACCCCTTTATAAGGGGGGACGCTGGCTCCTGAGAGGGGGATCGATTCATTCTACGTCGTAAGGCTCGTGTAGTAGTGTTCTTCCTCTCTATGAGACAGCTCTTGGAGCACTTGTATTCATTGAGGAGAGTAATAGAGATTTACTTGTTGATCATCTGTGTGTAGAATCACTACATCTTCCCTCCTTGGATCTCTCTAGCATCCATTGGCCCCATACTTTAGCCTACCCATGGCATCTGCCATGCCACCACCACGACATGATCAAACCCGGTGGCACATGGGTTCTGCTGAACTTGACCTTGAATTCCTCCCAGGTCATCATCTGTCCTCCGGTCATTGCACGAACGCTGTTCCACCATGCTCTTGCATCTCCGCCTTGATAGTGGGTGGTGAACAGAACTTTCTCGTTGGCTTCCACTCCTGCGACTTCCAGGTTGTTCTCCATGGTTTGTAGCCAATCGTCTGCATCTAGGGGCTCTTCCGACTTAGTGAAAACAGGTGGGTTGGTGTTCTGGAAATTCTTGAGCTTAGATCCATGGTTATCCTGATTTCCTTGGCCTTGATTGTTATGGGCTAGCTGAGCTATCTGCTGAAGGGTGGCTAGGTTAGCTTGACGTTCCGCTCTTTCAGCTTCACGGTCAGAAACCAACATTTGCAGGATCTGCAACATCGGGTCCGGGGATGAACCACTTCCTCCGCGAGGCATCTGAAGATTGAGATAGATCATGAGAAAAGAGGAAAATTTCTAAGGTTCAGGGACTTTGAAAAAGTTTTTAAAGTTTGACTCAGATTTTCTAGCAACTTGCTTTTCATCCATTCATCCATAGCACACGATACAACACACACCACAACAAAGGTAAACAGATGGTTTTAAGAACCATTCTGGAGACTACGATACAGTGGGACCGAATACAACTCACTATGCTAGTGCTCAAGTGCTACTACTCCTCGGAGTCGGTGTAGTCGTCATCCTCATCATCGTCATCGATGAAGGCAAAATCATCCTCATTGGTGAAGAAGTCCATGGCCTGATCCTCTAGAAAATCATCATCATCGCTGAGATAGGAGTAGGGGTCTACACGAAGATCTTCTCCGGCATTCTCCCTTTCCTCCAGTTGCATGTCTCTCTCGTGGATGGTCTCCTCCAAATCCGAGATACGGTGGCGAAGACGAGCAATGATGCGCTCCTTCTTGTCGAGCTAGCGGCGACGAGACTTGCGATCCTTTGCTAACATGGTGATGGTCTGATCCTTCGTCTTGATGATGGCAGACTTGTGGTTGGAGTAATCACGGGCATTGTCCAACTCCTGCTGACGATCATACATCATGAAGCTAAGGTGGTCCAACTGGGACTTCAGCTCGGGGTGGTATGGGGCTTCTAGTGGCTGTCCCATAGTATCACACCTTGGAAAGAACTCAAAGCGGGTACCCTTGATCTGGTTGATACTCTGCCCACACAGACGGGCAAGAGCTTCCTGCATGTCCCTGGCAAGTCCATCGAGCCAGTTGTTTTCTCTTAAGGTGAACTGAATTCCCTCAGTAGTGGGAGTTTCAATCTTTCCTCGGAGACTTGCAACAATTAGCCACTGCAGATCTTCTCCTCCTTGATCATTGAGCTGAGCTCCGAAGAACTCGGGGTGTGGACACTCCAGAAGTTCCGAAAGCTGGTCCAAATCCCGCTCAAAGATGAGGTCTCCTCCATTCCCCAACTGATAAAACTTGTTGTACTTCATGTCCATCTATAAGAATATAGGATGAATAAGTTAGTAGAGTGATCAAGTGTGTCAAATTTTATGTATTTTGTAAGAGTTTTTGAGGAACACGAATTTTGATGAAAGAAACAAAATGATAAGAATGAGAATAAGTTTTTGTAAATATTTGCTTCCTTTGGTTTTGAAACTAAGTTTTTGATTCAAACGTCCAGTCTAACTAGGGTCTCCTATGGTCAGGATGGCTCTGATACCAACTTGTCAACACCCGGATTTTTAATCCCAGATGCCTGTTATGCCATACATCGCAATCCCAGGATTACCATTTTTGCGAGACATAACAAATTTGGATACCACAGTACATCATCCATTACAAACCATACATAAGGTCTTACACAAATAATGATCTCATGATCCAGTTCTTAATACAACTGAAGCAGCGGAATAATGTAATAATAAAGGTAGCGTAGGCGAAGCTCCATCTTCGAGGTCATAGGCAATGCTGACGATGGGAGATGATCCTAGTTGTCATAACCTTCCTGGGGTCTATCATCCTGGTACTCCTCTTCATAGTCTGGCCACAGGAATAGCCAGGGACAAAGCCATGAGTACTCTTTAAGTACTCGCAAACTAATACTAACAAGTTAAGGGGTTTTTTGGAGTAGGACACTAAGCTCTAGGGTTGTTTTGCAAAAAGCCATATTTACTTCTACTAAGTTCAGAAGCAAGAAAAGCTATTTGAAATTTTATACCCTAAGTGGGAACTTGAATTTCATATCACAACTCTGTTGTGGTCAAGTCAAAATCTCAATTCATTTCATAAGTCATTTTGAAAACATCTGACGGGGGAACAGCATGGCCACTCCAACTGTCCCTATCCGCGGACGCGGCTATTCGAATAGTTTGACACTCTGCAGAGATTGTACACTTTCACCACAACATTTGATACATCCGTCAGGAACAAATCCTGAATTCACCATACTCAGTATGCAGATAATCAATCCTAACCTTTCAATTACACGCCCTAGTATAGGCACCTCTCCTGTGAGTTTGGCCTCCCAACCATGACCAACTGTCATCTTGGAGTGCTTGCAGTGGACAATCTTCACAAGGTAGCCTCATCTCAGACCTTGGCCGTGAGGGAACCCATACTAAGGTATATAAGTTTCCAGTCAAGCCCTACCCAATTTTTAGGTATTGTGGTTGTACGATAAAATTGGAATGGTATCGCATCCAGACAACCATCAGTTTTATAAAGGGCTAAGGCTCATGCCTCAACATTTTCATCATCAAAATCATCTGGTGTTCAGAAACACATGTCAAAACATTTCAGTAGAATGACTCATCATTCCAAGGTTTTCATAACCATTTTCACCAAGTATTCCCATCTAAAGTTGATCAAGTTTTATGCTTAGCACTAGCATCTACGAATGGGGTAAGTACTAATGAGGGGTGGTAAACAAGTGGTGATTAATTAAGTTCAATCTCATGCCTTAGGATGACATCAAGATTATCTAGCTTAGGTCAATTTTAATTGCTCTTTATGCAACCTTCAATGATCTTTCTAGTATCTACAAGTCACTTAAGTAAACTCTAAGAGAAAGCTTTGATAAAGAAATAAAGTATAAAACTTGCAAGTAAAACTAGGATTGGATTATCAAGTGGGTATGATCACATATGCTCAGGGCATATAGTTGGCATGGTAGCAAGCAAGTATTTGCTTGCATAAGTAGGGGAGCTTGCAAGGGTTAACTTGCTCAATCAACTAATAGTATTAGGATTGCCTTGTGCAGAGCAGTGGTTGAAGTTCTCCTCGGCTTCTTCTTCGTAGTATCCTCCTTCCTCCTCGTATCCTTGGTCGGTACTAGCGTCTATAAATAAATACGAGGTACACAATCACCAAATAATAGTTAACTATTTGCAATCATCACACAAAGGTGCACTATAGATGATCTAGCATCAGCACTAACATTACAAGATTAAAGCTTTTGTCTTATTTATTTGAATTTGAGAAAAGTAATTTCTACTCATTGAAAAACTACTTAAGATTTAATATTCTCCAAGTCAAACATGGGATCATGTTGACACATGTCATCACCACATATTTCAGTACATGGGAATGTTATTTAAAGTGGTGTCACAATTTAATAAAGTTTAACCTTTTATTTTAAATAAATAAAGTGACTAGAAATGCCTATGTGGGATGCGCGGGAAATGCTAATGGGCCGGCCCAGTGTCACTCTGCTGCGCGGGGCTCAGCTGACAGGGGGTTCCACACGTCAGTGGCTCATAACACGCGAAGCGGTACGGGGCGATGTGGTTCGTTGGATTAGAAGTGAGATCAACGGGTGAGGGTCGTCGTCAACGATGAACATGTCACCGGCGAGCTCGAACCCTAGCGGCTCAGTGGGGGTCGTGGGAGGCTCACCGGGGCTCAGGCGAGGGTCGGCGTTGGGGGCAAACGACGAAGTCGACAACGGCGAGCTCGGGGATGGTCGAGGCAGCTCCGGGGGTGGTCGAAATCAACTGCTCCCTTCTTCTCCAGAGGCGGCCTACTCCGACGCAATTTCGGCGAGCTGCTGCTCCTCGTGCTCCGGCTAGGGGGTGGAATGATCAGTGAGATCAGGGGAGTGAAATGGTGTGCTTCAATCGGCTAGGGGTCGTCTCCTTTTATAGGCTCGACGGCGAGACCGAGAGGGATGGGCAGGCAACGGTGGCGACATGGCTACGGGTGGCTAGAGGCATGACTGCGGTTGGCGATGGACGGGCGGTCTCTTGGCGATGCTCTAGAACTTGAATGCGAGCTTAGGGGAGGTTGCAATTGGTCGGGAATGTGCGGTGCTCTACGAGGCAGAGGCGGCGAACTCCACGGCGAGTGGTGGCTACGGGGTACGGGCGATGAAACGAACATGTCTGGTGGTCTCCTGGGACGGTGGGGTGCATGCTGGCGAGCGGCTAGGGCTCGAAGTGGTCGGGTTGCGTGGGAACGGCGCATGCTCTAGGGTGCGCGTCGGCATGGTCGACAGCGGCGCGGGCGCGACGTTCCTGGTGGTTCTGGTCTCTGTCTTCGAGCTAGGGCTGGTCGAGAGGGGGCGGTGAGGCATGGGCTGCATGCTAGACAAGGTGGGAATGGCTAGTTCTTCTCCTAGCTTGCTGTCCACACTGGGGTGACATGGTGAGGCTCGGCCTGCTCACCATTGATGGCATTGGCAAGCTCACAGTGGTGCTAGAGGTTAGTTAAAGGTGCTAGATGGTCTACTAAGACTAGTTGCAACCAGAGAGGGAACAAGGTTGGCCCAAAACACTGCTCAAAATAGTGTTTGTGATTTAGTTGATTTGAATCTGCAACCTGTTTGATGAAATGGCCGCAAGAACTTGAGTTTTGAATTTTTAAAATATTTTTGGTGGGTGTGCTAGGCATGTGTTGGGATTCTGTGGGTGCTTGGGTTTTGAAAATTGAGCTTGTTTGAGTGGTTTTTGAAATAGTGGGATCTTCCCATATGAGATAGATTCAAATTTAAACTTTCATTTAAACTTAGCATTTGAATGTTTTTGGATGATCACAAAGTGGGCCTTGGTACCTTATTATGAGTACTAACAAGGGGTGCAAAGATCCATACATGTTTCTGTCGAGTTTTGAAAATTAGAGATAGCCAAAGTAGGCATTGGAGTTAATTTGGCCCAAGTGACCATTCACTTAATTTATTCATTTTGAGTTGTTTGTCTTTGGGAAAAGTTTGGGGATTGTTTAGATGATGTTTATTTCACCTAAGAATCATTTTACAATCAAAGAAACATAGAACCATGGCAATTCAAAAGAATCCAAATTTTGAATACACACACATATGAATGCTTTCATATTTTTAGTTGGGAACGTTTTTGTTAACCCTAATTTTGATGATTAGAGTTTGATGATCCAAGTTTAATATTTTTGGGATGTTACAGAACCACATCACACTCTACCGTGTCCTTGTATGGTCCAATTGAGAATGTTACCGAGACGGTGTGCTTGATCTTAACGGACCCTTGGTCACTTAGCCATTGTATATGGTAGGGGTGCTTATGTGGATGGAGGGTGTGATTGAGCTTATCGCACAATTCCGTGCTTGCAAGATTGTGGCAACTCCCTCCATAGATGACAACTTTGATGGATTTCCCATTGATACCGGCACGTGTTTGAAATATGTTTGATCTTTGGTCTTCATGATCATGGACTTGAGTAGTTAATACCCTTGTGACAACAAGCGATGGACTTGCGTCATGCTCACACACAAGTAGTTCTTGGTCATCTTCCAAATGTTGACTTGCCAAAGCTTCCTTGACTCTTGCATCAAACTCATATTCACTCAAGTACTCTTTGTCGCCATTGTCATGGATGAACAAAACTTTCTTGTTTCCACATGTGGCCAACTTGTGTCCCTTGCCTCCACACTTTTAGCATTAACCATTGAATGGTTGCTCATCCTTTGTGTATTTGCCACTTGGGGGCGGTTTTCCTTGAGGAAGTGTTGGCTTGAAGGGAAGCTTGTTGGTACTTGATGAGCTTCCATTTGGTGTTGTTGATGTAGTGGTTGGAGCTTGCCTGTAGGTGAAATACAACTTCGGCTTGTTGTACTTGATGTCATCTTTCCCTTGATGTTCGGCCTTTGTTGCTATGTGCACAAGCTTAACCATGTTGTTGTATTTTTGGAACTCGGTGATGTGCTTGATTGGATGGTTCAAGCCATTGAGGAAGCATTCCATTGTTTGCTCATCGCACTCTTCAATGTTGGCATGTATCATGTTGAGCTCCATTTGCTTGAAGTAATCTTCCATGTTCTTTGTCCCTTGACTAAGCGTTTGAAGCTTATTTAAGAGGTCACACGTGTAGTGCGAAGGAATAAAGCGGGATCTCATATGAGCCTTCATATCTTGCCAAGTGGTGATTGGAGGCTCTTGTCTTGCTTCACGAAAGGTTGGCAT
Source organism: Avena insularis (assembly GCA_023614405.1). NCBI lineage: Eukaryota > Viridiplantae > Streptophyta > Magnoliopsida > Poales > Poaceae > Avena > Avena insularis. The sequence continues at coordinate 227,303,046 of CM042685.1, read as the reverse complement.
AATCATCAAACTCTAGGGACGCCATGGCCATCATCTTCTCATTGCTCTAGTTGTGCATGCGGAATATCTTGTCAACCTTGAGTGCCCACAAGAGGTATTCTTCGGGATCATTGGAACCAGTGAACTTGGATATGGTGAATTTGAGCTTGCAGAAAGTTTCCTCTTCATTGTAGTTCCGGCATCAGCAGTTGCCATGATGTTGGTGGCCATCTTAATCATCCGAGATCTCACGTCTTGCTTTGTGATGGTGGTGTTACCCTTGCTGTTGTTGTGGTGCCGCATTTGGTGGTGGAACTTGGTCCTCACGACGAGCTTGGGGAGCTTGTTCTTGTTCCCTGCGCGGTTGTTGACGAGGAGGAGGCGCTTGGTCCTCATGAGGTTGGTTTGGACCTTGGCCATCATGACGACGAGCATTGTCTTGAGCCATGCAGTGAGGAGGATGGCGTGTCGCATGTGCAATGGGCTGCTCCCTTTCTTCATGATGTGGTGGAGGCTCATCATGGTGATCATGTTGTCAACGTTGACTCTCATGTCGCTGATGACTCCTTGGTGGGTCCTCGAGTGCTTCATGTCGACGGCGAGCTTGTTCGTCCAATTCAGAGGCTTCACTTCTTGTTGAAGGAATGTGTCGTTGACGAGGAGCTTGTGGTTCCACTTGAGGTTGCTCTTGTTTGATCACTAGTTCCCTTGGTTGTGGACTGTGCACTTCACGTCTTGGAGGTCTTACGGAGAGGTCACCATCATAGCTTGACATTGCGGCGTGTCGCGGAGATGGTACTGCTTGAGAAGATCTCATGGAGTGAAGTACAGATCCGTCGTTGTGCCTTGAAGCGCGATTGTGTTAAGAGCTCGACATACTTCAGGAGTGTCGTGACAAGCTTGAAGCGCGAGATCGCGGCCTTGCCAACCCATCAACGAGACGTTGAAGCTTGTCATCCATTGCGGCGATGGCGCGCTGGAGGGCTTCATTTTGGTAGCCAAGGTTGTGTTGCATTGCATGCATTTGACCTCGGACCTCCTCGAAGCGATTGTCGATGCTCTTGAACTCCACTCGGGTTTCACTAAATTGTTCGTATTGGCGCTGCTCAAGGGCGTCAAAACGGTAGTTGAATTCTCCTCGAATCTTCCAATGATCAAACCTTGTCATGTATTGTGCTTCTTCCTCTTGAGGTGGAGGTGGTTGGGGCATTTCACCATGCATGTCCATAATGCAAAGCCAACAATGATTGTATATGGAGGATAATACGTGGAGAGTTAGCCTTTTACCTCACCATGGAGATTGTATCAAACTATTTGCCACACACAAGAGAACTAAAAGCTTGCAAAGTGAAATCACAAAGAAACTCACACAAAAGGAAACTACAAATCTCAAAAGCTTTTTGTGGAAGGTTAGGATTGTGGAAAACTAAACGAAATGATCCAAGAAAAAGGTTATTGTTCTAGGTGGTAAAGAACCAAAGATCAAAAGCAAGAAAGATACGATCTACAAAAACACGGTGGAACACACACGTGGAGATGAAAGGGGTTAGCACAACTATAAAAATGAGCACAAAATGTCCTAACGTAGACTATGCTCGGTGTCGTGCGAACACAAGGAGAGACCACAACTCGTTTTCCAAAAGAGGGATAAGCAACGTATTTGTGCACTTGCCTTGGTCGCGCTTTTTGCTCTCTTTTTTTTCTTACAAGCTTGATACTCTCTTTGTATTGGGAGACTATGTATCTTTCTATTTTTTTATTCTTTTTCTTCCTTTATATACTACTATGCTAACTTTTTTATTTTCCCTCACACTCTCACTTTCCAATGGAAAGTGCATAATGCTTAGACAAACACAAAATGAGCTGCTCTCATAGGATAGATACACACAAAGGAACATATGGGGCTATTAAAGTGGCGCAAATTATACCTTCAGTATTGTTGACGACTTGCATCCAGTGTTGGGGAAGATGCTCAAGTGTCATGGTGTCGAGGAGCGTGAGATTTACTGATTTACGGAAACTTGTTGTTAGTTTTGGGCGACACGCACGCGAAACACGAACAAACAAGAAGAGAACTGTAACATTTTTGGTTCTTTTCGCCGGAATTTTTCGGTCGTTGGTATGGTTGTGCCAGAGCTGTCGCTGGAAATTCTGGTTGCAGAACTGGTTCGCCGAATCTGGTGCCGAAAGCTGTTCGTGACGAACTCCAGAAAGTCAAACTGATAAATCTATCAAAAATCCGTCTAAATTGGGCTGGGGGAAGGTCAAGGAATGTAGATCAATACCCAAAGCAACAGATCTATGGACCAAAACCACGAAAAACTCACCAAATCCAGAGATCGATCCGTAGGTAATTTGGGCCTCTTTTTTTGGGAATTTTCAATTTTATGGTGGATAGAAGAAAAACTGAGGGGAAATTCGTGATCAACCTTGCTCTTGATACCAATATGTTAGGGTTGACCCCTTGGGGTTGCCCGATCTTTCACGAATCCCCGTAGAACTCGAGGTGAAGGCGAGTGGGAGGAGGAGGGAGGATGAAATCCACAAACTCACACGTGAAGAACTCTATGAACACACACACACACACACACACATGAAGACACGATACAAGCCGATATCTCACAATGGTGGCAACCGGTCCAACACAATCCCTAGGATCGGCGTCGGGCAAGACACTCTCCCACGACCAACAACGGGGGTGAGAGGCTTGATGAGATCTTGACTCCTTGGAGACGAGACACCGACTCCAAGGACTTGTACAACTTGAACACACGAGGCAAAATACAAGAGGTGGGGGATAATTGGTGCTCCTTATCAAGGAGCATGAGACTAGAAATTGATAGATCCTCTAGGGTTTATTCAATTACAATTATCCAAGTCTAGGGATTACAATAGTGGGTGGGGCTATTTATAGGACAGCCACACAAATAGGGGTAGTTTGGGTACAAAAAGGTAAAGTCTAGGCGAAATAAGGGGTTACACGGGCCGAGCCCGAAAGTTGACTTGAATCTAGGGTTTTCCAGCGAGAAGCCTGGCAACACCGGAGTTGGTGCCGAAAATTCCGGTAGCCGCTGGTATTTCCGATCGTGAACCGGAAACCCTTACAGTACACGTTTTCGGTCGTTGCCCGGGGACTTCGGTCGGTGCCGGGACTTTCGGCAAGGGGGTCGGTCGACCGGGGCTATCGCCAGAAGTTCCGACAAGGGAACCGGTTTGCTGAGCCTAGCGCTGGTTTGTCCTGGAGCATATTCTTGTGATGCCTCTGGTCCCTCCCTTGGTGATGCTTCTTGGGGTTCATGGCTGAGGATGCATAAAGTATTGGCATGAAGTAGCAAGCCATCCAAGGGTGTATCAAAATCACACAAGGAGAGGACTGAGTTAACCTTAGCTTGTAGGAGCTTGGCTCGAGCGCGGGTCATTGGTCCACTTGGGGGACTAGTTGGAGGAGATGTAGGAGCTTCCGTAGGATGGGGTGCATCATAAAGAGACCTCTCGTGATGATAAATAGGAGGAAAGGAATAGGAGGAGATCAACACAACACCGAAGAGTCGCCGGAGGAATAGATCTAGATCCAATCTCACAAACCCTTCTCCACCACCATAGCCATAGTCCACCACTTGTAATAGTATATCTCATCTCCAATTGGCGACATTGTAAGACTATTACTATCGATCTCATGATTTCCAATACAATGTTTATGATTGTTGATCTCATCTCTATGTATGAGTAATTCTCCTTGGGCTAAGGGCTTCGGCCTAGCCATGTAGTTTGTGCATGATATTTATCATAGATGGGATCGTGTATTAGTTTGTATGACATGATGATTATTGTATCCTCTCTTGCCTCAATCTAAGGACTTATTAGGTACCCAAGACCCCGAGGATTGATCCAAGTATAGGGAGTATGAGTAATGACTAATCTGCAGGATGGGAACCCTAGTGACAAAAAGGGTTGTACGGCTGTATGTGAGGGATTTACTAGGGATTAAAGGTGCTGTCATTGTGCATATCATTAGTTCTCCTTCTTCTATAGATGAGACTAATATGCTATTTCTATAAGAGGTTGCGGAGGCAATAACATTTATGGATGCACTGTACACATATAATTATCTTGCTCTAACGATTACATGCGTACTTTATTATTATCTTTTACTCCCATCAGATGTTTTGCACAGCTATAGGTGAAACCGAACGCCCAGGCCCTCTCTCTCCATCATCGGCAACAACAAAAGATCGCAAACTCTTGGTCCAGTAAAACACTAAAAGAATTCTAAAACTCCCGAAGGTCCGTTAAAGTTACTTCACCCTACTTTCTGCTTCCCGAGGATTCAATAACCTAGGTGTACTAGGAAAAAGAGCTATACTACATCTGTAATCCGGATCGAAGATATCAACCCTTTTTCTGGCGCCGTTGCCGGGGAAGCAATAGCTACCCTAGTAAGGTTATTAGGAACCTTGCTAGTTTTAATTCTTGTTTTTTAATTTTTTTAGTTTGCTTCCAATCTTTATTTGAAAAAGCAAAAAAATAGTTAGCCTTTAAATTATTGTTTTTACTATCATAAGTTTTTCTTTAGAAAACCCAAAAACATAGGTACTATGGCTAAAAAGAAACTTGGGGAGTTTGTAACTCCCAACAATGATGATTTGCATACTCCTATTACCCAGCTAGCAATTACTGCTGAGGACTATGAAATTATGCCCCACTATTTAAGTTTGGTTCAACAGAATCAATTTGGAGGCTCTGCTGCTAAGGACGCAGGTATGCACTTGAACACTTTAAGCAAAATATGTGATATGATGTGCATTAAAGATGTTCACCCCGATGCGGTCAAGCTACATTTATTTCCTTTCTCTCTTAGAGGAAGAGCAAAAGAATGGTTGTTATCTTTGCCAAGAAATACTATTGTATCATGGGTGTAATGTACTTATTTATTGCGGTGACCCAGCATACCACTGCATATGTAGTACACTATAGTCGTTGACATGAAATCCACAGAACACCGTTCCATAAATATCACATCCCTCAGAGTGGTACAATAGAAACATTGTGGGTCCATATTACAAACATACACACATTATTAATATTACAATACCAGAAATTCGAGACTTCAAAAGATTCAAGTTACAAACCAACTTAAAACTGTTTCAGCGGAATATTTAAAGTTTCAACTTAAACCTCGAATTGAGCTCAACAACTTATTGTATAAGGTTCATTCTGCTCGGATCAATCGACTACTAATAACTAAGGCAACTAATCTGACTTGTTGCCATCTACTCCATGTCTGATCTCATAGTCAACTCCTTCCACTCCTCCATATAGATCTGTCTCCTCGTAGTAGACATCCTCTTGACCTTCAACTATGTACAACGGGATATCTTATGGATCTTCAGAGTCTAAGTAGGGGATTAAAGGAAAGGGTGAGTAACAGGGTTACCCAGCAAGTTCATTATATGCAAAGTGGGAAGTTTTATGTTCTATATACCACCTCGGACTATCAGTCCTTGGTACTATGCAATTTTCGTAAATCTTACTTCAAAGATTGATTTTATTATAAAAAACTATGCCCATCATCCTTCACAGGTTGACCAGAACTTTCATGGAGTTCCTTTCCTACCACGTTCGTAGCTCCTTCCCGGAACAGGGAGTAACAAGTTACAGTTCTTACACTCTGTAGAGGTGTGTTACTTTACCCATGAGAGATCAACTCCTTGTTGCACAACCGGGTGTACTTTCCCGTCCACAATTTCATGATGTGGGGCCTAGTAGGTGATCCAAGCCAATAACTGCCCCTTCATGACCCCACATGCCTCCTTGGTGTACACCATGCCCACCTACTGAATTACGGCAATGGTTTGTACAAACCGTCAGATGCCAGAACTATCGTGGGACGTTGAGGGTTCCCACCCATATGCTGCATATCCTCTACGAATTACAAATTAATGCACGCTACGAGGATAACAGCCACGACCTGCACATCCGGCTACATGCGAGAGGAAGAAGATACAGTTGACTTCTTCGTCCCATTCCAATTCTCATGGTTAACGCGTGATATACGGTGCTAGAATCACTGATGTCATGGGTTGTTAAATCCTAGGTGTTTAATCTCATTGCAAATGGAAACCTAAGTTCCATTGCTCACCTCATCCATATCATCTCTTAGGATGATATCAACATTTTATTTGTTTTGAGAAAATAATATTTTCTTCCTTCGGAACATAGATGGTAACACACAGTTTGTAAATACTTTGATAAAGACTCTTCAAAGGACATGAGTAAGTGATGAACTTGCATTGTGATGGCAAGGTAGTGAAGTCGGATGCTTACACTAGACCTTGAGCTTCTATGTCTACAAAACACCATTATTGCCCGGTAAGGACAATATGTAAAGAAGCAAAATGAATATGCATAGTAATGTAATGCATCATTTATTATTTATCTTCTTTGTGTGTTTTACCCAATATTTTAGTTTCTAGAATTTCTTTATGTAATAAAGGAATTCATTTTAAGGAATAACTTTAATATTTTATAAATATTGCATTCACTATTTTTATAATGTAATATATTATTAATAGAGTTAAAAACTAATTTTTATTTAATTTTAACTCATATAATTATTTTCTTAATATTCTTTTTAAGAATAAGCATTTTACTTTAGAAGATTTTATTTTGATATCTTAAATATCCATTTAGTATTTTTATAAAATAATATAATAATTAAGGATGATAAAAGTTATTTTTATTTATTTTTAGGTATTTTATTGATTTTTTATAAAATTCCATAAGGATTAGATATTATAAAAAATCTTGAACCTAAATTTATGCTAATAAAACTAAACTTCTTAATTTAATTAAGTATCTTGTATTATTATAAACCTAAAAATATATTATTTGTATTTTTAGGTTGTTTCTTTTATTTACTAGAATTTATTAAATCCTAGGGGTATTTTGGTCTTTTGCTAAATTGTTAAATTTCTTTTCTTTTAATGTCTGGGCCAACCCCATTGGCTATTTGGGCCCAACTTGGCCCAATTGGCCTGGTCAAAACAACACCCTGAAGTGGTACTGGACCCTATCGGCCCATTATGCTCCACTCTCTCTCTCTCTCTCTCTCTCTCTCTCTCTCTCTCTCTCTCTCTCTCTCTCTCTCTCTCTCTCTCTCTCGTTCACTCCTCTCCTTTTTCCTCGACCCCGTGGTGCTGCGGACACCGTCGTCGTGCGATTCACGCTGCCCTGGGTCTCCTTGGCCTCCTCCGTGGTGTATAGCAAGGTTGCTGACCCCGCTTCTTCGTCTGGTCCATTTTGATTTGGCTCTTGGGCTCTCCTTCGGCCAGGTTGGCTCCATCCCGAACCCTAGGGTTTGGGGTTCTACTGGTGATGCCTTCGCCGCTACTCCCGTGGTGCTGTGAGGTGCTCGTGTGTTGTTGTGGTGGTGCTGTTCGTCATCAGGCGTTGTTGTGGCCGCCGCCTCGACTTGGTGCGGGTTGCAGCGCCCTTCTGGTGTTCTCCATGCCACCGTGCGCTCGTCAGCCCTGCTTCCTCTTCTAATCTACAGCGAGGACCACTGGTGAGTTCGGTCTTGATCACCTCTCGTGCCTTATGTCCTCTTCCTCTCTCGATCACATCTGTGTGTCTCTAGTGTGCATCCCTAATTAGGGTTCATGTCTTGATTAGGGTTCATACCTCTGTTTTGGTTATATATGATGGATTGGAATTAGTAGTGGTGGTTATTGAGGATGGTGAATGGTTATTTAATGTGGATTACATTCTGCAATTGGTTTTGATGATGCTAGTGGCTTATCAAACTAACTCCAATTGGTAATTGGACATGGCTTAGATTATAGTGTTTCTGTGGAACTATTGATTATGGTTCTAGTGATCTGGAATTTTACTACTGTAAAGATCTTAGTACTGACAGTAGTACTGTCAGCGATTTATTCATTACACCTATAAATGTTGGCTTGTGTGGTCATATACAGGTTGAGGTTAACCATGTTATTATAGTGATGCTCTGATTATGTACATATACAGACTTGGTAATGATTCCTGGTAGTTTATTCCAGGAAGATGATAATTAGTGATTTGCAAGTTTATTTATGAAAACTAAGTAATTGATGTGCTTGGTTTAGAACTTGTTCTTGTGACACCATCTTAAAATGGCACACAAGTTTTGGTTCTACTACTGGGCTTTATTCTGTCAGTGCTTAAGATTTGGATAAATGCCAATATAAGTTGAAATCTCCTTTTAAACATCTTTGCCTATGATGTTGGTGTGAGGCTTAGGAACTAGATTCCTATCTTGCTGTCCCTCATGGATATGTTCTGGTATTAATAGCAGTTACTTATTCTGGAATCCTTTTGATAAAATGGTTGGTGTGCTTATTATGTTATATGGATCCATAAGATCTATGGATTCTGGGGTGCTACTCTTTTAAGAGATGTGCCTAGAATTCATAACCTTGTCTATGTTTATATTGGAATATGGAATATAACTTTATATCCAGGATCAATGATGTTGGTCTGAGATCCTGGTTTGGTTTGTATAGTTTACTTATGGCTTTTGTATTCAAAAATCCTCTATGATGGATTCACCCCACTTGGGTGATTTCTGAGAGATTAAATATAAAACAACACATGAATTCTTATCTAAATAAGATAGATAGATCATGTGATGGTTTTATATTACTCACCACAACAGTTGGGTTGTTGGTGTTGTTGCTGGTTGATCTGGTTGGCTTGATCTTGTTAGCTTGCTTTCCTGGCTTGATATTGTCCTTCACCTCCTGGTGCTGCTCCTGCTACTTCTGGATCCTGTGAGCTGGTTCTTAATCTTACTGTCCACCTAATCCACCCCCTCCTTATGTCACCATCTGGTGAATGTTTGGATGATCAGGTGTATGGTTTGGCTGGTGGTTTTTCTTGGCTTTTGCAAGCTTGATGTGTTCCCGGGTTAGTGCTTGAGAGTGAGAATAAGCTGTTGGGCTGTGCTACGGCTGTGCACTTCTCCTTTTGCTTGTGTGAGATGTTGTTGTTGTGTTGACAACACTCCTCATGCAGTTAGATGACAGTGCTGCCTGGCTAATTAGTGCATTGTGTGGATCATATCAGTGATGTGTTTCCCCTTTTAACCTTTTACATTTCACTCACCTGGTGAAACCTGCCCCTTTTACTTATTGTTGATATATTGACTTATGGCTTAATTAATATAAAAGAACAAATATTTACAGACTGATGAAACTTGCCCCTTTTACTATTACTCAATGATGTATCCTGAGCAGTGCACTTCACTGCTCTCAACTAAGAGTAATTCTAACAAATTAATCTTTTATTTTCATTTTGTTTGTTTTGTATTTTTGTAGGTACAAGATCTGGGTGATCATGATTTAGTATAGGATTAGATAGATATATATATTCTCATTGTATTCTTTATTTGATTTACTTGTAAGAACTTTGTAATAATTATTTATATTTGAATTTCTTTTCTTGTATTTTCTTTATTGTAATGAATCACTTCATTGGTTGTATGATTTCTACATTATAGAATGTTTATGAAATAAAGATAAGAAATAAGAATTCATTTCTTATTTGAATTTCTTTTTATTAAATTCTTATTAACATTACAGAACACAGGGATTCAACAGCATAAGTTTAAACTCCTAACAGAGTAAGATATTAGAGTTATTACTAACCAGAGGTCATGGACCCAACATTACATCACACAACGAAAGCAAATTATGTTGTTCTACACAACAAATTAGCAAAAGTCCTAAGAGGCCATTAACAAAAGTGACGTCCATCCCATAGTCCTCAGGCTGCTACCTGGGACCCCCAATTACTCGTCGATGTCAACGTAGAAGCCACCTTCAGTTGCAACCAGATCCTCTGTAGAAAAACAACAATGGCGCAAGGCTGAGTACGAGAATGTACTCCGCAAGACTTAGATAACCTAGTATCTACATGCTCTGGCTAGAAAGGCTTTCTTTGGATTTTCTTTTGCGGAAAGCAATCTTTATTTGTAAAGAAGAGAGAGAAGAGGCTCGTCTACACAGAATCTTTTAAAAGGGATAAGATAGCGACTTCTTCATCTTGTTCATCACATCTCGGTAACCACCAGCTTCATCAGAACCTCCTATCTAGGATCACCCCCTCGACCCGAAGGAAGCATCCTTAAGCACACGTGGATCAAAAAGTTTTATAGTGGTTAATGTTATCTATGATCTTAAGTCCGGTCGCCAAGTCGTTCATAACCGTGAACACGGCTTTTCGAAAAGATTTAACCCTACAGGGGTGTACAAATTTAATCACACGCATCAACCGACTCTTAATGCCAAATTATTAGCCCTCTTCCTTGGAAGGCCGACAGAGGGTGGTTGACCACGACCTTTACCTTGCTTTCGCCGAGACCATGAGTCACGCAATAAGTATGATTCCGCCGTAACGGGTCAAATCTCGAAGCCGGTACTTAAAGATGTGAGGCGAGGTTGGTTTACTAGGGGCGCTATCTACCCCAAGCAACCTCGGCCACGCTTACCTACCTGTTATGAATGCACCAACTTCACCCGGCAAATCTTTCAAAAGATTTTCTATGCATATGTCGAATGGAATGCCCAAACTATGTGACTCATGGAATCTACTAGGCAAGTTAGTCAGTCATGAGGTTGTCCAGGCCCCGTGTGGTTGCATGCTCGTCTTGGTTCCAAAGGTAAGAACTCAGTTCCTAGTGGTGGAGAGCATGGTACTACAAAAACCACACCCAATGTGGCCTCCCATACAAGCCTTAGCAGATTTAGTTAACTCCTTCGGGAATGTCACCAACTCCTACCTTTCTAGATTCTCCGGCACCTCTGATTCATCATTCGGATAGATCAAACATTGATACTATGCATGGCTAAGATGTCGATCTCAGAAGCTCTAGCAACGCTCAGATACCAAACCTAGGTATGCTAGGAGCAGTGGATCAGGAGTATAAGGCTACAAAAGGGAAACTATGCAGCAGATAGGTAACCGTAACTACTGACAAAAGACCACATTGGAATCATGTGCATCATAGCGAGAAAGTAATATACTTTGCAAAAGTAGGTTCAGAATGAGAGGCTATGCTTGCCTTGTCCATCAATAGAAAAGTATTGATCTTCGGTGTTGTTGACTTCAACTTCGGGTTCGGATCCTATCGCGAAGAACCAAATACCAGAAAGGGAGAAGCAACATTCAATACATGGCATGTGCAATGCTCAATCAATATGGATGATATGACAAGTTAACTTGAGTTGAAATGAAACCCTAAGGCATGCTTGACAACTTAAACGGGGTTCCGAGGGTTGAAAACCCTAACTCGGAAAACTCCGGAAACACATGAGAGGGGTTACTATGTTGTTCTAATTAAACTTGTCATTAAAGTTGTTTAACAATGCATGATTATAGGTTAGTTAGATAGTTCTCATTTTTCTGAACATTTTGATATATTATTTGTATTTTTCTGAATTACAGATTAAAAGTTATTGAATTTACAATATTCAAAACAATTCCTGAAATTATTAAAACATTTTAAATTGATTTACTGCATCATATGCCATCAGAAACCTAACCCTATACATTTCTTACCGAGGCAGAGGCCAGACCCAGTCACTGACTGCTGGGCCCAAGGCCACATATGCAGCCACGTTGGACAAGTGGGGTCGGTGCTAGGGTGGTTTAATTTTGCTACCCGGGCAAAACCTAACCTAGAGACTGACGGTGGGGCCGGGGCCACGTCGACAGGCCATGCAGGCTCCACGCGGGAGCCACGTTGGCTCGCCGGCCAACGGGCCAGACGGCAGCGACTGGCGGCGCTACAGGGCTCGGGGAGGGGCGTGCTATGTCTCGTTCGAATCAGCGCACGGAGACGAACCAAACTACGGCGGCGCCGCTCCTAAATGGTCACCGGAGGAGTAGTGGTGGTGGTGCCCAACGACGGCGGATGGCAGGGCACGGTGCGGGGTCGAACCAGAGGGGGAGGGAAAGGTTGGAGAGGTCCACTAGAACCTTAGCTCACCAGGAGGGTGTTGACGGTGACGGTGAGGCCTAGGGAGAGGCGAAGGAATCCACGTCGGCGGTGGTCGTCGGTGACGAAGAAGACCGAGTCAAGGGCGACGATTTACTGCGCCCTTCCTCGATTCCTTTGGCGGGAAGGATCCTCAGAGCGTGGCGGAGCTCAAGGTGTCATCTACAAAGCACGGGGGGGGGGGGGAGGGGCGGAGACGTCGGGGTCGTCGGAGCTAGGGTTTTGGGACCTCGCACGGGGAGAAGAGAGAGGTCTCTGAGACGAGGGGGAATGGATGAGGATGGACAGGGCGACGCTGCGAGGACCTTATCCTCCTCCACGCGGCGGCAGACGGCCGGATGCAGGCGGTGGTGATCGACATCGTGGGCAGCGACAGCGAGCTGCTCGCCGTTGTCGAGAAAGACGACAGGGGAGCGGGGCGAAGTGGTATGGGCCTCACTTGGGCTGGCATGGGCCGGTGCCAGGCCGTTGGCTGTTGCACACGCGGGAGAGAGGGAGGAAGGAGGAAAATGGGCCGGCCTGCTAGGGCTCTCTGGCTCTATATTTTTTAAACAGAAGTTTTTTCCTTTTAAGTTTGTTATTTCTGTTTGGTATTTTCCTTTCAAATTCTGTTTTTGAGTTATTTCAAAAATACAAGAGGTTTTGTAAAAATAACTGAAACACTATGGGACCCTTGTAAACAATTTGGGCTCCACAAATTTTGGGGTTTTCAAAATTCAAACCATTTGAATGTGTTTCAAAGAGAGGGAAGAATCTAGGGTTTAGGGTTTGCATTTAATTCAACACACTTGATCACATGCATTACTTGGATGATTTAAATAGATGCATGCCATGCTTAAGTACTGAGTACATATATTACAAACATGGGCTGTTACATATTATTATCTATTATATCTTTGTCATAACAGATAATATTACTAAATGATTTTGGAAATTATTTTTAAATACCAAATCCTAAATTTTTAAATATTTTCTAATTGATTCAAAATTCAAATTTGAATTCAAATTATTTCGCCCAAAGCACACTAATTCATAAAGATCAAGTCAAAATTTATAAGGATCACTCTCAAGAGATATTCCTACACCTAGAGAGTGAAAGAAACTCTAATCACTATAGGTTTTTGTTTGGCAAAAAAATTACCCACATTTTACAGATGAATGCATGCATATGCACAAAATCCTATTTGTACCCTTCGTTGGTTCCTAAATGCTGGGATGTTACAGACTTCCCTCCTTAAATTAAACTTTGTCCCAAAGTTTGCCGAAGTGTACCTGAATAGTTATGGATAGGCTTCTGATGACCCACAAGTATAGGGGGTGTATCTTAGTACTTTCGATAAATAGGAGTGTCAATCCCAACAAGGAGCAGAAGGTGTTGAGTAGTGGTATGGAGCAGGAAATCTCTGTAAATACTTTGCAAACAGATTTTTAGGGGTTTTCTGATAAAGCAACAAAACAAAGTGCAAGTAATAAAGACAACAAACAAACGCAGCAAGTGGCCCAATCCTTTCTTAGCAAAGGACAAGCCGGTGGAAATACTTATAAGGACCAAATGTTCTCGAGGACACATGGGAATTCTGTCAACTGCTTTCGCTTCAAATAGCTGAGTACCTTTCTTTGGTGTTGTAAGTGTTGTGTGGGTGAACCTCTGCTAATGTACTGACCTTACTTGGACTAATACATACTTGTGATTAAACCCCTACAAGCATCTGCAACTATAGGAAAGTAATTAAGATATAAACCTAACCATAACCTTAAACTCTGAGATCCTACACTCCCTTGTGCAAAGGTGTCGTAACGGGGGGTTCAGGTTTCTGTCACTCCGGCAACCCGACAATTAGTAGCCAAATACACAATGCATTCCCCTAGGCCCATAAATGGTGAAGTATCATGTAGTCGATGTTAACTTGACACCACTAGAAGAATAGCACCACAATTTAAATACTAAATCATTGAATAATAACTCAACACAAATCCACTACTAACAACATGACTTCTCCCATGTCCTCAAGAACTAAACGAACTACTCACAAGACATCATATGGATCAAGATCACAAATGATATGGTAATGGATAACAATCTAAACATAAACAATAATCCAATGATTCCACTCGCAAGCATCAAATACAATAGTAATCAACACCGAGAAAGTTTCCCCTAAGAACTATGCAAGTATTCAACACGATTCTTACAACGGGATGGAGTGGTGATGATGGTGCTGGTGGAGATGATGGTGTGAACGACGATGATGATGATCCCGATGAAGTCTAGCTTGACGATGGTGTTGATGACGACGATCTCCCCTCTCCGAGAATGAATTTCCTTGATAGAAATCTGTCTGCCGGAGAGCTCTTTCTCTCTCGGTGTTTTCCGCCCCGCAGAGGCGGCGAAAATCTTTCTGTGGTCGCCCCCTTGTATTAGTGTTTTGAGAGGAAGTTATAGGCGAGAGGGCGGAGTCGATGGCCGGCTAGGTGGGCCACAACTGCCCTAGGCGTGGCCCAGGGGGTGTGGGCCCCCTGTGGCCTAGCTACGCCTCCCCTTCTATCTTCCTTCGTCTTCTGGGAAAATATAATTTTCCAATATTTTTCTGGTATTTTTTATGATCTTCGCGAAATTGCATAAAAACACCTCTTTTTCCATCAGAATCCTGACTCCGGCAGTTTATCCTCCAAGAATCATCCAACATGCAAAAACAGAGGAAAAGACATAAGTAACACCTCATAATAAGACATATATCAATGAATAGAGGAAAATTATGATATAGAATGGTGATGCAAATTGGACGTATCAGCTTCTCTTAGGTCATCCTCTTTCTCCCATGTGGCTTCCTGCTCAGGGTGATGTTCCCACTGTACCTTGCAGTACTTGATTGCCCGGTTTTGCAACCTTTTTCTAGTTTTCTTCCAAAATTTTATAGGGTTTCTCAACATATGTCAAATCTTCTTGTAATTCCACTTCTTGATGTGTGATTGCATCATTGGGAACCTTAAGACATTTCCGGAGTTGTGACACATGGAAAACATTGTGAACTTGAGCCAGTCTTTGGGGTAACTCTAATGCATAAGCTATAGTCCTGTTCTTACTCAGTATTTTGAATGGTCTGATATATCTTGGACCCAATTTTCCTTTAACTCTGAATCTCTTAACTCCTTTCATTGGGCTTACTTTGAGATATACCATATCTCCTACTTCAGGATGCCATGTTCTTCGAATTTGATCAGCATAGATTTTCTGTCTACTTTGAGCTATCTTCAATCTATCTTTGATAATATCGATGATATCTTGCCTTTCCTTGATATAGTCTGGTGCAAATTTCTTGCTATTGCCGGGTTTATACCAACATATTGGTGATCTACATTCCTCCCATAAAATACTTGGTATGGGGCTGCCTTTAGACTATTCTGGTAACTGTTGTCGTAGGAAAACTCAGCCAATGGTAGATGATCTTCCCACGAACCTCCAAAATCTAATGCACAAGCTCTAAGCATGTCTTCCAATATTTGATTGGTTCTTTCTGTCTGACCTCCAGTTTCTGTATGATAGGCTGTGCTGAAATCTAACTTTGAACCAAGTGCTTCATGTAATTGTTTCCAAAATGTGAAGTAAACACAGATCATGTATCTGATATTATCTTCTTGGGCACTTCGTGCTTACTTACTATTTCCTTGACATATACTTCTACTATCTTCTCGGCATTATCCTTTTGATTTACCGGGATAAAATGTGCACTTTTTGTTAGTCTATCCACAATCACCCATATCATATCCATCCGTTTTGGTGTCATGGGTAATCCTGTGATGAAATCCATACCAATTTCTTCCCATTTCCATTCCGGAATTTCCAAAGGTTGTAATGGTCTTGCTGGACTTTGATGCTCAGCTTTTACCCTTTGGCAGGTATGGCATTCTAACATATATTTTGCAATGTCTCTCCTCATATTATTCCACCAGAATAATTCCTTTAAATCCATGTACATCTTTGTACTTCCTAGATGTATTGAATATGGTGTCTC
Organism: Avena insularis; assembly: GCA_023614405.1. Taxonomy (NCBI): domain Eukaryota; kingdom Viridiplantae; phylum Streptophyta; class Magnoliopsida; order Poales; family Poaceae; genus Avena; species Avena insularis. Next base: position 227,287,017 of record CM042685.1, on the reverse strand, counting down.
ATGTGCCTCTCGGAGTATCACTTCACGAATTTCTGGCACATCTGGAACACAAAGACGATCTTGGAACCATAAAGATCCATAATCTCCTAAGTGAAAAACTGATGTTTGACCTTGAGAGATTCTTCTAATTTCTTCAGCAATAAAAGGATCTTCATCTTGATGTCTGAAAATCTCATTTCGAAGATCACTACTTCTTTATTCAACTACTTGCATGGTAGCTAATCCTCCAAGAACCTATGTTCTTATGAACTGAATTTCCAATCTTTCCAAATCCATCTGTTTCGGCAGTTCTTGATTGATAGGCTGGGTATCTGTGCTCTTTCGACTTAAAGCATCTGCCACAACATTGGCTTTTCCAGGGGTATAATTTATCGTCAGATCATAATCTTTAATTATATCTAACCAACGCTTCTGTCTCATATTCAATTCCTTTTGAGTGAAGAAATATTTGATACTTTTGTGGTTAGTGTATAACTCACACCTTGCTCCATAGAGAAAATGCCTCCATCCTTTTAGAGCAAAGACTACTGCTGCTAACTCCAAATGATGAGTTGGATAATTGACTTCATGTGGTTTCAGTTGTCTTGATCCGTAAGCAATTACCTTACGATCTTTCATTAACACACATCCCAATCCTTCCTTTGATGCATCACAATATACCGTGTAATCCTTTCCTGTTTCAGGAACTGCTAATATTGGTGCGGTAGTTAATCTAGTTTTCAACTCTTGAAAGCTTGCTTCACACTTCTCATCCCATATAAATGGTGTATTCTTTCTTAACAACTTGGTCATTGGTCCAGCTATCTTGGAAAAACCTTCAATGAACCTCCGATAATAACCGGCCATACCCAAGAAACCTCGGATTTGTTTCACATTGGTTCAGTCCACTCTAGCACTGATTGAAATTTGGATGGATTTACAACAATTCCATCCTTACTGATCACATGACCAAGAAATTCTACTTTGTCCAGCCAGAATTCACACTTACTGACCTTAGCATAAAGCTTATGTTCTCTTAGGATTTCCAATGCTATTCTCAAATGATATGCATGCTCTTCCTTATCCTTTGAATATATCAAAATATCATCAATGAACACTATGACAAACTTGTCCAGATAAGGCATGAAGATTTTGTTCATCAAATTCATGAATATTGCTGGTGCATTGGTCAATCCAAAAGGTACGATGAGATACTCATGATGTCCATACCTTGACACAAATGTTGTTTTTGGAACATCTTTAATTTTAATTTTTATCTGATGGTATCCAGACCTTAAATCAATCTTGGAAAACAACTCCAGCTCCCTTGACTTGATCAAATAGATCTTGGATGCTTGGTAATGGGTACTTGTTCTTGATTGTAAAGTTGTTGAGATTTCTATAATCCCCACACATTCTTCCTCCTCCATCTCTTTTATCCACAAAAATTACCGGGGTTCCCCATGGAGATACACTTTCCTGAATAAATCCTTTCCTAGCTAACTCATCAATTTTCTCTTTAAGCTCTTTTAACTCCTTCAGACACATCTTGTATGGTGCTTGAGCTATTGGTGTTGTACTAGGTATTAGATCAATAGTGAATTATATTTCCTGATCTGGTGGCATTCCCGGTAACTCTGCTAGAAAAACATCTTGGAACTCATTTACTACAGGAATATCCTTTAACTTGACCTCCTTCATTGAGTTCAATTGAAGATCAACCATGATATGGCTGTGTTTATCAGCCTGGTATACTATCCTTGCTACACTTGGAGTCTTGATTGAAATAGTTTTATCTTCACAATTTATCTGAGTTCCATGTTCAGTCATCCAGTCCATACCCAGCACTATTTCAATTCTCTTCAAAGGAATAACATAAAGGTACGCAAAGTATGTACAACCATAGATCTATATAACTTGATATTGTTTAATGTGGCGTACCACTACATTTCCCTCTGTCGTCACTAAGGTCATAGGGTTTTCTAAAGTTGCCCTTCTAATCCCGAACTTATCACAGAATTCTTTTGATATGAATGAAGTAGTTGCACCGGTATCAAATAAAACTTTTCTGGGATTGGTAAGGATATTGAGCGTACCTATCAGTGCGTGCTCGGAATTATCCACCTCCTCCAAAGTTGCACAATTCAGCTTCCTGGTAGGCATGCTCCTTTTGCCATTATTGTTCTTGACAAAGTTTCTTCCTCTTATTGGGTTGTCCATTGCCTCCACTAGCTTGTCCTCCACCCTTAGTAGGCCAACCACCCGGTGGTTTACTCGGATAATCTGGCTTGATGTGGCCTTTTTTCCCACAGCCATAACAGATAACTACTGGCTTCTTACATTCTCTCTGGAAATGCCCTAGAATTCCACAATTGTTGCAAATGATATTCCTCCGAGAATTGGACTAACTTCCACTGTTGTTCTTGTTGTTATTGTAAGTTTTATTTCTGGTTTTGAACTCCAGGTTAGGTTTAGGTTTATTGGCTTGAATCCTCTTTGTTTCCTTCTTGGCTCTTTTCCTTCGGTCCTCTTGGACATTCTTGTAGTCATCCTAAAAGGTGATGACTGCATCTAGTAACTGTTGAAAAGTTTGCTTGTTGGCCAACCTCAATTGCATCTTCACAAATGGATTTAACCCTCGTAGAAAACGCTTCTTTCTCTTGTCCTCGGTGCTTATTTCATCCTCAGCGTAACGAGGTAGCTGACTGAACTCCCGGATGTACTTCATGACACTGGTATATCCTTGTTGAAGCTCCTCAAACTCCCTACGCTTCAACTCCATTACACTTTTAGGAACATGATACTCACGGAATATCTGTTTGAACTCCTCCTAGGTATACTCCCTTCCTGGAGGTTGCATTGCTAACTGGTTCTCCCACCATGATGCTACAGGTCCATTCAAGAGATGGGTTACATACCTCAACTTTTCTTCATCATTGCAACCGACAGTCTTTAACATTCTCTCAGTATCTGCTAGCTAATCCTCTGCATTCCATTGGTTCTGGAGCTGATGCAAAAGGTAACGGCCTTGCATTCTGGAAGTCGGATAGACTAACTCCTCCACCATCAGGTGCTCTCTGGTTTCTTGCTCATCCCAGCAACTCTTCCATAAACTTGTTCTGGGATTCTTGCATCATTTGCATGTACTACATAAAGTTCTGCTCCATTAACGGCCTCATTGTTGGTGGTGGTAATGCTCCTTGATTTCTAGCATATGCATCTGCTTTATCCTTAGCGTCGCGCTCCATGCGTTGTTGTTCAGATTCAGTTTCTACACCCGATTCCATGACCCCCTAGTCCTGCAACATAAAGCGAATACTCATAATTACATCATGCACATGTGTTCTGAGCTCAACTTCATGCACAGAACTAGTCACACAATGGAAAACAAAATCCAAATAAGATCTAAATATGTATTTTCATAGATTATACATTACAAACAACTTAGTGAATACAAAGTCATTACAAGCGTGTACCATATAGGTACGATATCATATATGGATATTACCTCCTTTATTTAGGTACATTATTCTCTCATACTACAATACACAATACCAGCTGCTACTACTAAGTAGTCCATGCCCCTAGTATCCGTGACGCTCATTATACTTGCCTGCAGTCCAACCATGTTAACGTGACGTTTGTCGCACCGTTTGTGGAACAAATGGCCTTCCAGATGGACCGTACTCAGTATCTGAAGTATCAGGACTCGAGTTATCACCCAGCCTGAGTGCATAGACTCCATCCAGCTTAGCTGAATAGTCTAAAGAAACTTGTTCATCACTATCACCCACTTGCATTTCCTGAGCCTCATTTCTAGAGTTACCAACAGATTACTCAGATTCCGTTGCTCCCTAGTTGCTCGGTTGGGCAAGATAGTTAAACACTGGATAATGTACATTCCCTGGGTTTTGATTGGATATTGATGATTCAAAAACCCTCTCCTCAGGATCTTCTTCCTCATCCTGACTGGCTACAAATATAGCATTCCTGCTATGTTCATTAGTATTATACCTCGCACCCATCCAACTGGATTGTCCAACATCTCTATCAGAACCATCCACTGACATCTAGTTACCTCGGGATCCATTAGGTGATCCCATTCTCCAACCATCATAATTTTCAATAGGAAGTTCTGAATCAGATCCTTCCTCGAAAGTCTGTGGTATAGGATACCTCATATCTAAAGTAGGATCATAGGTAGGTTTTGTTCTGGGTGAATATGGATATGGTGTAAAAGATTCTGGATCTATGGGTATATCTTTGAAGATTGGTTTTACACTACTCCTTGCTTCATTCTCTAACTAAGATGCTAACTGGTTCCTTCGTTCAGGATCAGTTAGATCCTCCAACATGTCATTTTTATCCTCTACTATGACTTGATGCGTCTTATACAAAGACCCAACAATCAGTCGCTATCGATCCATAAACTTGGAAGATAGTTTAGGATGCTTCTTTACCAAAGTAAGATGATCTAGTATCGGCTCCGTGTCTATAAAATCATGAGGAATAACAGAAATGTGCTCCCTTCTAACTCCTGGGCTTTGTGCTCCTGAATATTGGTTATCGCCTCTAAAACAGCAACATGGTATGCTGCTAAATGGCTCCTACCTTCACCTATAAGTAGATCGTGATATAACCCAAGCTCCTCTAGAAGTTGGATACTCACATGATACTTGGATAACATACGACCATCATAATAGGTTATGGTATTCACTAGAATCTTAGTTGGACAACTAAAAATCCTTAAGAGTTGATCAAGCTGATCAGTGAGTGATCCTTGATAATCATCGAGAGTCTCCTCTTTCCTTAACAAAGTTTGTTTTGGAAACTTTGGTGCCATAACACTGTATACAAAATATTTTGATTAGTAGACAATAGAAATATTGCATCATAACAAAGAATTATCGCACTAAAATATACAATGGAATATTCTCATTTTAATATCCATTATACCCTTTTAGAGAATTCTTTATCGTTGCTATAAGATCCTACAGGAAATACTCTTTACTAGGTTTCCAACCTAAGGTTAAAGCAATTGCTATGATACCAGCTGCGGTGACCCAACATACCACTGCATGTGTAGTACACTATAGTCGTTGACATGATATCCACAGAACACCATTCCGTAAATATCACATCCCTCGGAGTGGTACAACAGAAACATTGCGGGTCCATATTAAAAAAATACACACATTATTAATATTACAATACCAGAAGTTCGAGACTTCAAAAGATTCAAGTTACAAACCAACTTAAAACTGTTTTAGCGGAATATTTAAAGTTTCAACTTAAACCTCGAATTGAGCTCAACAACTTATTGTATAAGGTTCATGCTACTCGGCTCAATCGACTACTAATAACTATGGCAACTAATCTAACTTGTTGCCATCTACTCCATGTCTGATCTCATAGTCAACTCCTTCCACTCCTCCAGATATATCTGGCTCCTCGTAGTAGACATCCTCTTGACCTTCAACTGTGTACAATGGGATATCTTCTGGATCTTCAGAGTCTAAGCATGGGATTAAAGGAAAGGGTGAGTAACAGCGTTACCCAACAAGTTCATTATATGCAAAGTGGGAAGTTTGATGATATATCTACCACCTCGGACTATCATTCCTTGGTACTATGCAATTTTCGTAAATCTTTCTTCAAATATTGATTTTATTATCAAAAACTATGCCCATCAGCCTTCACAGGTTGACCAGAACTTTCATGGAGTTCCTTTCATGCCATGTTCGTAGCTCCTTTTCAGAACATGGAGTAACAAGTTACAGTTCTTACACTTTGCAGAGGTGCGTTACTTTACCCATGAGATATCAACTCCTTGTTGCACAATCGGGCGTACTTTCTCGTCCACAATTCCATGATGTGGGGCCCAGTAGGTGATACAAGCCAATCACTGCCCCCTTTGCGACCCCGCATGCCTCCTTGGTGTACACCATGCCCTCCCATTGAATTACGGCAATGGTTTGTACAAACCGTCAGATGCTAGAACTATCATGTGACGTTGAGGGTTCCCACCCATATGCTGCATATCCTCTACGAATTACCAATTAATGCACGCTACAAGGATAACAGCCATGACCTACACATCCGGATACATGTGAGAGGAAGAAGATACAGCTGACTTGTTCGTCCCATTCCAAATCTCATGGTTAACGTGTGATATACGACGCTAGAATCACTGATGTCATGGGTTGTTAAATACTAGGTGTTTAATCTCATTGCAATTGGAAACCTAAGTTCCATTGCTCACCTCATCCATATCATCACTTATGATGAATCAAAATTTTATTTGTTTTGAGAAAATAATATTTTATTTCTTCGGAACATAGATAGTACCACACATTTTGTAAATACTTTGATAAAGACTCTTCAAAGGACATGAGCAAGTGATGAACTTGCCTTGTGATTGCAAGGTAGTGAAGTCGGATGCTTGCACTAGACCTTGAGCTTCTATGTCTACAAAACACCATTATTGCCCGGTAAGGACAATACTTAAAGAAGCAAAATGAATATACATAGTAATGTAATGCATCATTTATTATTTATCTTCTTTGTGTGTTTTACCCAATATTTTAGTTCTGGAATTTCTTTATGTAATAAAGGAATTCATTTTAAGGAATAACCTTTAATATTTTATAAATATTACACTCACTATTTTTATAATGTAATATATTATTAATAGAGTTAAAAACTAATTTTTATTTAATTTTAACTCCTATAATTACTTTCTTAATATTCTTTTTATGAATAAGCATTTTACTTTAGAAGATTTTATTTTGATATCTTAAATATGCATTTAGTAATTTTCTAAAATACTATAATAATTAAGGATGATAAAAGTTATTTTTATTTATTTTTAGGTATTTTATTAATTTTTTTAAAAATTACATAAGGAATAGATATTATAAAAAAATCTTTAACCTAAATTTATGCTAATAAAACTAAACTTCTTAATTTAATTAAGTAGCTTGTATTATTATTCCTATTAGCATTTCTACCAAGGTTTAATTAAACCTAGGTCTATTAGGGAAAAAGCTACTATACTGCATCCATAATCTGGATCGAAGGTATCAACCCTTTTTTTGGCGCCATTGCCGGGGAGGCAATTCGCTATCCTGGTGAGGTCGCTAGATACCTTATTTTTAGATTTAATTTTGTTTGTAGTTTATTTCTTGTTATTAGTTTATTTTCTTGTTATCTATTTGAAAACCCAAAAAATTATTTACTTGTTTATTCTACTTTAAAAATACCAAAAGCCATGGTTCAAAAGAAACTTGGGGAGTATGCAACTCCCATTGATGATTTTATTCGTGCACCTATTACTTAGCCCGCTGTTGATGCGGAAACATATGAGATAAAGCCTAACCTTTTGAGTTTGATTCAGTAGAACCATTTTGGAGGCTCATCTTCTAAGGATTTGGGTTGCACCTAAATACATACTGAAATTTACGACATGATGCGTATTAAGGATGTTGATCCAAATATTGTTAAATTATGATTGTTTCCGTTCTCTCTTAGAGGAAAAGCTAAGGGTTGGTTGCTAGATCTACCTAAGGGCACTATCACATCTTGGGAGGAATGTATTAATGTCTTTATGACTAAATTTCCCCCAACTAAAACTAGGCAACTAAGATCCAACATTAAAAGTTTTAGACAAGAAGACCGCGAGCCACTAGCGCTTGCATGGGAAAGGGTGAAAGAATCCCTAATGAACTATCCTAGTCATGGGATGGAAGAGTGGCTAATATTGCATTTATTTTATAATGGCCTTAACCCAATTTCTAAGTCTATGTTAGATACTGCAGTAGGAGGGACAATCATGGGAAAGTAGGTGAGTTTTGCAAATAAATTACTTGATGATATGCAAAATAACCATGCTCAATGGAATGTGGAAAGAACCTCAAAAGGGTGAATTCAATCACCAAAGTAAATAATGAAGAGCTTACTACAAAGGTATATGAGTTACTTAATATATTAAAGGGTAAGGAAGATACCCAAGTTAACGCTATCACTACCGATGTTAATGATGTAAATTTTATAGCTCATAGTCCTTATAATCATGTATGGAAAAATCAAAACTTTGCTTCTAATGTTCAAAAACATTATTCTAATCCTGCAGGAGCTCCGTATAATAACTATGATAATCATAACGGAGCAAACCATGGCAATCTCTTGTTTGAACATATTGTTAGAAATTTTATGCAAGCTCAAACCGAGCAAAATAACATGCCTATTTAAATCACGAAGAACCATGAAACTAGTATTAGTAAATTATGTAATCAAGCAGTTGCAATTAGAAATGATGTGCATGCTCTACAGGAAAGGACAAATACCATGGAGGCTCAATTGGGAAAGGTAGCTAGAGCCAAGCTCTCATACTTTTAAAATTCACTAGAAATCCTGTGCCAAATCTGGTGGAAGACCTCAAGATGATAAGGGTCGAAAATAATGAAGGGAAGCCTGAAGAGATAGATTATAGCAATGCACCAACACCCGAGTATACCGTGCAAGATCTACTAAAGATGATCACCGTGAAAAATCCTAGTATTAAAAAAGGTAATGATGCTACCTATCAACAATTTATTCAAAAAGTAGAATCTAAAGTTAGAGAGTTAGAAATGGAGTATACAATACTAGCTGATGAGCTTCCTGGTGACCCACAAGTATAGGGGGCGTATCGCGGTACTTTCGATAAATTGGAGTGTCGATCCCAACGAGGAGCAGAAGGTGTTGACTAATGGTATGGAGCAGGAAATCTCTATAAATACTTAGCAAACGAATTTTTAGGGGTTTTCTGATAAAGCAACAAAACAAAGTGCAAGTAATAAAGACAATAAACAAACACAGCAAGTGGTTGTCAACACCCGGATTTTTAAACCCAGATGCCTGTTATGCCATACATCGCAATCCCAGGATTACCATTTTTGTGAGACATAACAGATTTGGATATCACAGTACATCATCCATTACAAACCATACATAAGGTCTTACACAAATAACGATCTCATGATCCAGTTCTTAATACAATTCAAGCAGGGGAATAACGTAATAGTAACGATAGCGTAGGCGAAGCTCCATCTTCAGGGTCACAGGCAATGCTGATGATAGGAGATGATCCTAGTTGTCGTAACCTTCTTGTGGTCCATCATCCTGGTACTCCTCTTCATAGTCTGCCCACGGGAATAGCCAAGGACAAAGCCATGAGTACTCTTTAAGTACTCGCAAACTACTACTAACAGGTTAAGGGGGAGGGTTGTAGTAGGATACTAAGCTCTAGGGTTATTTTGCAAAAATCTAGATTTACCTCTACTAATTTCAGAATGAAAGAAAGCTAGTTGAAAGTTTTGTAACACCTAAGTGGGAATTTGAATTTCATATCACAGCTCTATTGAGGTCAAGTCGAAGTCACAATTCATTTCACAAGTCATTTCGAAAACATCTGACGGGGGAATAGTATGGCCACTCCAACTGTCCATAACCGCGGACGCGGCTATTCGAATAGTTTGACACTCTGTAGAGATTGTACACTTTCAGCACAACATTCGATACATCCGTCAGGAACAATCCTGAATTCACCATACTCAGTATGTGGATAATCAATCTTAACCTTTCCGTTACATGCCCTAGTATAAGCACCTCTCCTGTGAGTTTGGCCTCCCAACCATGACCAACTGTCATCTTGGGTACTGCACAGGTGGACAATCTTCACAAGGTAGCCTCAGCTCAGACCTTGGCCGCAAGGGAACCCATACTAAGGTATATAAATTTCCAGTCAAGCCCTACCCAAATTTTCGGGTATTGTGGTTATACGGTAAAATTGGAATGGTATCGCATCCAGACAACCATCAGTTTTAAAAGGGCTAAGGCTCATGCCTCGACATTTTCAGCATCAAAATCATTTGGTGTTCAAGAACACATGTCAAAACATTTCAGTAGAATGACTCATCATTCTAAGGTTTTCATAACCATTTTCTCCAAGTATTCCCATCTAAATTTGACCAAGTTTTATGCTTAGCACTAGCATCTACAGGTGGAGGTAAATACTAATGAGGGGTGGTAAACAAGTGGGGATTAGCTAAATTCAATCTCATGCCTTAGGATGACATTAAGATTATCTAACTTAGGACAAATTTTATTCTCTTTATGCTACCCTTAGTTATCCTTCTAGAATCTACAAGTCACTATGTAAACTCTAAGAGAAGCTTTGATAAAGAAAATAAAGTATTAAGCTTGCAAGTAAAACTAGGATTGGGTTATCAAGTGGGGATGATACAATATGCTAAAGGCATATAATTGGCATAGTAACTAGCAAGTAGTAGCTTGCATAAGTAGGGTATCTTGCAAGTGTTAAATTGCATAATTGCAAGTATAAGATTGCTAAGTTACAAGGGTTAGCTTGCCTTAAGCAGAGCAGTGGTTGAAGTTCTCCTCGGCTTCTTCCTCGTAGTATCCTCCTTCCTCCTCGTATCCTTGGTCGGTACTAGCGTCTATAAATAAATACGAGGTACACAATCACCAAACAATACTTAACTATTTCTAAACATCACACAAAGGTTCACACTAGATGATCTATCATCATCACTATAATTACAAGATTAAAGCACTTGTCTTATTTATTTTATTTAAGAAAAGTAATTTCTACTCATTGAAAAACTACTTAAGATTTAATATTCTCCAACTCAAACATGGGATCATGTTGACACATGTCATCACCACATATTTCAGTACATGGCAATGTGATTTAAAGTGGTGTCACAATTTAATAAGGTTTAACCCTTTTATTTTAATTAAATAAAGTGACTAGAAATGCCTATGTGACCTTCTTTTATTACTTGAACATTATCTATGCAAGTAAACCCATATGTTTTTATATATTCTGAAAGGTATGATCAAATGTGATTTTTAAGAGTTAGAATCAACTCGAAAGCTTTTTGGTTGAATTTTGAAAAAAAAATTGAATGCAGAAAAGCATCTGCCTTGTTATTTTTACCATGGGTGATCTACAAATCTAAATGGTTTGAATCCAACGGGATTGGATTAAGCATTTCAGTACCTTTCTAAAAAAATTAGTTTCATGCATTTTGGTTCAGTGAATCGAGCTGGGTTGAATTTTGAATCTAGGTACAGAACTATGTTTGAAAATAAATGAATAAAACTAAATTTGAATTATTGGGTCGCGCGGGACGGTTAACTAGGCCGGCCCACTACACACAGCGCGTACGCGGGATGGTTAAGTGGCTATCCCCACGCGTCAGTGAGACGGGGAGGGGCGAAGCGATACGGGGCAACATGGACCGTGGGATGTAGTTCTAATCGAACGACTCTGGTTCATCGTCCACGTCGGGCAGCGCCGGCGAGACAGAACCCTAGCGCGACAGGTGGGGGTCGTGGGAGGCTCATCACAGGGGCTCAGGCGAGGGTCGACGACAGGGGCGAATGACGAAGTCGACGACGGTGGTTCTCCTGGTACCGGCAGCTTCTCCTGGGGTGGCTCCAATCGGTGGCTCCCTTCTCTTCCAGATTCCGGCCAAATTCTGGCGATGCGCTGCTCGCCTTGCTCCGGGAGTGAGGTGGGTTGGTTTTGAGGTAGAGGGAGTGAACTGGTGTGAAGAAAACGAGCGGTGGAGGCCTCTATTTATAGTGGCTGAAGGGGACCGACGGGCGCGGGCTGAGCTTGTCGTGGTCGACGGCGCAGAGTGCTACTGGCATGGGCGACGGTAGGGGGCGGTGCTGTGCTCCCTGGCGAAGAACAACGTCATGGTGGCGAGGCGTGGGGCGGTGCTGATTGGTCGGAACGCGTCGAAGCTCTAGGCAGGTCCGACAGCAATTTTAATGGCACACAGCATTCATGGTCCGCGCGGCGGCGAACGGGCATGTCTGCGGGGTTGCTGGGACAGTGGTGATCACACACGCACGCGGCGAGGGCGGCACGCGATCTGTGGGTGCTGGTCGAGCGTGGCGCACTGGCGTGCTCTCGGCTCGCACGCAGAGAAGTTTGGCATGGGCTGGTCGTGTGGTCCAGGGGCTATCTACGCTCGGGTTTGGGACAGGGAGTGGTTGTGGACGGTGGAGTGCCTTCTAGACATGCTTGCTAGGCTTGGTGCTGCTCCTAGCTTGCTGTCGACAATGGGGTGGCAAGGTGAGGCTCGGCATGCTTGACATTAATGGCATGGTCTGGTTTACAGTGAGCTAGAGGGGTTAAACAAGTTAGATGATCTACTGAGGGAGTAGAGTGAGCTAGATAGGGAACAAGTTAGGCCAAAATTACTGCACACTATAGTGTTTGATGTTTGTTTGATTTGTATCTGCAAAGGTGTTTGATGAAATGGCCGCAAGAACTTTGAATTTGAATTTTGGATTCAAACTTGGTGGGTTTGATATGCACATACTAGGGAGTGTCTGGTTAGTTGGATTAGTCAAGGGGCACTGGTTTGGTTGGGTTTTGAAAATGGGTGATCTTCACATATGATAAAGATTCAATTTTGAAATGTGATTTGAATGAGGTTGCCAAATGTTTCTGTAAGTTTGAAAGGTGGTCTTTGATTTACTTGTACTTGTTCTAGCAAGGGGTGAAAAGAATTGGGAAAGTTTCTGTTTGAAATCTTGGACTAGAAACAGTCAAAGTGACCTAGTGAGCAAGATTGGAAAAAATGACCATTTGCTTTATTTGATTTGTTTTTGATTTTCTCTTGATTTGTTTCTGCATCAAAATGTTTTATATGATGTTATTTTCCTCTTTAAACCATTTCTTGCTATTTAGGTTAATCACACAAGTTCATTCATGCATTTATCAAATCATCTCATTCACACATGCATTCATGTGATTTTAATTAATCAAATTTTAGTGATTAGAGTTTGATGATCCTTGTTTTGTATTTTCGGGATGTTACAGTGGCCCAATCCTTTCTTAGCAAAGGATAAGCCAGTGTAAATACTTATAAGGACCAAACATTCTCGAGGACAAATGGGAATTCTGTCAAGTGCTTTCGCTTCAAATAGCTGAGTACTCTTCTTTGGTGTTGTAAGTGTTGTGTGGTTGAACCTGTGCTAATATATTGACCTTACTTGGACTAATACATACTTGTTATTAAACCCCCTGCAAGCATCCGCAACTACAGGAAAGTAATTAAGATATAAACCTAACCACAGCCTTAAACTCTGAGATCCTACACTCCCTTGTGCAAAGGTGTCCTAATGGGGGTTCAGGTTTCTGTCACTCCGGCAACCCCACAATTAGTAGCCAAATACACAATGCAATCCCCTAGGCCCATAAATGGTGAAGTATCATGTAGTCGATGTTCACATGACACCACTAGAAGAATAGCACCACAACTTAAATACTAAACCATTGAATAATAACTCAACACAAATCCACTACTAACAACATGAATTCTCCCATGTCCTCAAGAACTAAACGAACTACTCACAAGACATCATATGGATCATGATCAAAGATGATATGGTAATGGATAACAATCTAAACATAAACAATAATCCAATGGTTCCACTCACAAGCATCAACTACAATAGTAATCAACACTGGGAAAGTTTCCCCCAATGAACTAAGCAAGTATTCAACATGATTGTTACAGCGGGATGGAGTAATGATGATGGTGCTGGTGGAGATGATGATGTGGATGATGATGATGATCCCGATGAAGCCTAGCTTGACGATGGTGTTGATGGCGACGATCTCCCCTGTAGTACCCCGAGTAAAGCCACTACTAGAAAATCGCCTGTTGTTTATATTTTGTGCATTATCATGACATCATGCATATATTTTGCATAAAAAATATTTTCATAAAAGCCTAAGTTGTTTTCTAATTATCCCTCTCCTTTAATCTCAAACTAAAACCTCGGTCTGTTCAAATCTTTTATTGGTCTAAAAAGTATTTACAAAAATGTTTTAAAAATAAAATAAATAATAAAATGTTTTGTCCGGGGAGGCAATTCGATCGGTCAGGACAGAGGCCCAACCGGGCCAGACTACCTACTACCCGGCCTAGTAAAATCCTACCTAGCAAACCCTAATCTAACCTACCCCAAACTCTAGCCCCAACACATCGCCGCCGCCACCCACCACACCAAACCGGCAACCGAACCCACCCTGTCACTCCACACCACCCCGCCTCTGGCATAGCACACGCACCCACACCTGAACAAACATGCAACACACGCACACAAGGTACAACCAACACACACCACCAGACCCACACGTAGACGACGCACTCCCGCACGGAAGCCTCACCCACCCCGTCATGATCCCTGGCCCCACCACTCCCTGGTCGATCCCCTCGCGTCGACCTCCTCCTTCCGCGACCCCTACCTCGCGCCTCGTCCTCCTCCCAGAGAACCGCCGCCACCTGCACGACGCCGGCCGCCTCGGATCCCCGCCTCCTTCCCGACGGAGCCGTCGCCTCCCCTCGTATCGTTATTCTCTCCGGTCCGCCTCCCTTCTCCGTTGCTGGCCACCGCGCGACCTCCTCCGCACCCTCCTTCTCCTCCAGGATGTAACATCCCAAAAATACTAAACTTGGATCATCAAACTCTAATCATCAAAATTAGGGTTAACAGAAACTTTTCCAATTAAAATATGAAAGCATTCATAGGTGTATGTATTAAAATTTGGATTCTTTTGAATTGCCATAATTCTGTGTTTCTTTGCTTGTAAAATGATTCTTAGGTGAAATAAACATCATCTAAACAATCCCCAAAGTTTTCCCAAAGACAAACAAATTAAGTGAATGGTCACTTTGGCCAATTTAACTCCCATGCCTACTTTGGCTATCCCTAACTTTCAGAACTTAACAGAAACATGTATTGATCTTTTCACCCCTTGATAGTACTCATAACAAGGTATCAAGACCCACTTTGTGATCATCCAAAAATATTTAAATGCATAGTTTAAATGATAGTTTAAAATTGAATCTATTTCATATGGGAAGATCCCACTATTTCAAAAAGCACTCAAACAAGCTCAATTTTCAAAACCCAAGCATCCACAGTATCACCAGCACATGCCTAGCACACCCACCAAAAATCTTTTCAAAATTCAAAACTTAAGTTCATGCGGCCATTTCATCAAACGGGTTGCAGATGCAAATCAAACAAAATCAAAACACTATGTTGAGCAGTGTTTTGGTCCTAACTTGTTCCCTCTCTGGTTACAACTAGTCTTTAGTAGATCATCTAGCTCATTTAACTAACCTTAGCAGCACTGTATGCAATCCTAGCCATCAATGATGAGCAGGCCGAGAGCACCCATGTTACCCCAGTGTGGACAGCAAGCTACGAGCAACACTAGCCTCGCCAACGTTGTCTAGGAGCTAGCTAGCACCCCACCGCCACTCCCTGTCCCAGCCGCGAGCAATGCCAGCCACTGGACCACACGCCCAGGCCATGCCAACCTTCTCTGCGACCATGCTGAGAGCGCGCCATAGCGTCACCCGTGACACACACCCACACACCGCGTGCCGCCCTCGCCGCGTGCACGCATGATCGCCAACACCCCAGCAAGCCCGCAGACACACCCGTTCGCCGCCGTGCAGACCACGCGCGCTGTGCGCCATCAAAACTTCCGTCGGACCAGCGCAGAGCACCACGGCATTCCGACCGATCAGCACCACCCCACGCCTTGCCACCACGTCGTTGAGCTTCGCGAGGGAGCACAGCACCGCCCCCTACTGTCGCCCATGCCGATAGCCCTCTGTACCGTCAACCAAGACGAGCTCAGCTTGCGCCCGTCGGTCCCCTCTCGCCACTATAAATAGAGGCATCACCCGCTCGAATTCTTCACACCATTCTACTCCCCTCTCACCCAGAACCACCCTACCTCATTCCCGGAGCAAGGCGAGAAGCGCATCGCCGGAATTTCACCGGAGCCCGCCGCTGCTGGAGAAGAAGGAAGCCATCTATTGGAGCCGCCCTAGGAGAAGCTGTCGGTGCCAGGAGAATCGCCGTCGTCGACTTCGTCGTTCGCCCGCATCGCCAACCTTCGCCTGAGCCCCGGTGAGCCTCCCACGACCCCCACTGAGCCGCTAGGGTTCGAGCTTGTCGGTGACCTGTTCATCATCGACGATGACCCTCAGCCGTCGATCTTCATTCTAATCCAACGCACCATATCGCCCTGTACCGCTTCGCGTTTAAAGAGTCACTGACCAGTAGACCCCCATCGATTCGCCCAGCGCTGGAGTGACAACTGGCCGCCTATTACCCTTCCCGCGCAGCCCACTCGTTTGAATTTAGCTTTTTCCATTTTAATTCAAACATAGTTCTGTACCTAGTTTCAAAAATCAACCCAGCTTGATTCAGTGAACCAAATCGAATGAAACCAATTTTTTTAGAAAGATATTGAAATGCTTAATCCAAGCCCGTTGGATTCAAATCATTTGGATCTGTAGATCAACCTTGGTAAAAATAACAAGGCAGAAGCTTTTATGCACTCAAACATTTTTCAAATTTAAACCATAATAGATTTTGATTTGATTCCAACTCTCAAAAATCACATTTGATCATACCTTTCAGAATATATAAAAATATATGGTTTTACTTACAGAAATAATGTTCAAGTAATAAAAGAATGCCACATAGGAATTTCTAGCCATTTATTTTTATTTAAAATAAAAGGTTAAATCTTATTAAATTTTGGCACCACTTTAAATCACATTCCCATGTACTGAAATATGTGATGATGACATGTGTCAACATGATCCCATGTTTGAGTTGGAGAATATTAAATCTTAAGTAGTTTTTCAATGAGTAGAAATTACTTTTCTAAAAATAAATAAATAAGATGAATGCTTTATTCTTGTGATATTAGTGATGATGCTAGATCATCTATAGAACCCTTGTGTGTGATGATTGAAAGTAGTTAAGTATTGTTTGGTGATTGTGTACCTCGTATTTATTCATAGACGCTAGTACCGACCAAGGATACGAGGAGGAAGGAGGATACTACGAAGAAGAAGCCGAGGAGAACTTCAACCACTGCTCTGCACAAGGCAAGCCTAATACTACTAGTTGATTGAGCAAGCTAACACTTGCAATTATGAAAGTTATATAACCTATGCAATGCACTAAGCATGCTTGGTTAGACACATCTGATGATACCCAATCCTAGTTTTACTTGCAAGATTTCTACTTTATTTCTTTATCAAAGCTATTAATTAGAGTTTACTTGAGTAAATTGTAGATACTAGAAAGAAAATTGAAGGTTGCATAAAGAGCATTAAATTTGGCCTAAGCTAGATAATCTTGATGTCATCCTAAGGCATGAGATTGAACTTAGCTAAACTCCACTAGTTTACCACCCCTCATAGTACTTACCCCCACTGGTAGATGCTAGTGCTAAGCATAAAACTTGATCAACTTTAGATGGGAATACTTGGTGGAAAATGGTTATGAAAACCATAGAATGATGAGTCATTCTATTGAGATGTTTTGACATGTGTTTCTGAACACCAGATGATTTGGATGATGAAAATGTTAAGGCATGAGTCTTAGCCCTTTATAAAACTGATGGTTGTCTGGATGCGATACCATTCCAATTTTACCGTACAACCACAATACCCGAAAATTTGCGTAGGGCTTGACTGGAAACTTATATACCTTAGTATTTGTTCCCTCACGGCCAAGGTCTAAGCTGAGGCTACCTTGTGAAGATTGTCCACCTGTGCAGTACCCAAGATGACAGTTGGTAATGGTTGGGAGGCCAAACTCACAGGAGAGGTGCTTATACTAGGGCGTGTAATTGAAAGGTTAGGATTGATTATCCGCATACTGAGTATGGTGAATTCAGGATTTGTTCCTGACGGATGTATCAAATGTTGTGGTGAAAGTGTACAATCTCTTCAGAGTGTCAAACTATTCGAATAGCCGTGTCCGCGGTTATAGACAGTTGGAGTGGCCATACTGTTCCCCCGTCAGATGTTTTCAAAATGACTTGTGAAATGAATGGAGATTTTGACTTGACCACAACAAAGTTGTGATATGAAATATAAGTTCCCATTTAGGTGTTATAAAACTTCAACTAACTTTTCTTGCTTCTGAACATAGTAGAGGTAAATCTGGCTTTTTGCAAAACAACCCTAGAGCTTAGTGTCCTACTACAAAAACCCCCTTCACTTGTTAGTATTAGTTTGCGAGTACTTAAAGAGTACTCATGGCTTTGTCCCTGGCTATTCCCGTGGCCAGACTATGAAGAGGAGTACCAGGACGAAGGACCCCAGGAAGGTTACGACAACTAGGATCATCTCCCATCGTCAGCATTGCCTGTGACCCCGAAGATGGAGCTTCTCCCAGGCTACCGTTGTTATTACGTATTCTGCTGCTTGAGTTGTATTAAGAACTGGATCATGAGATCCTTATTTGTGTAAGACCTTATGTATGGTTTGTAAGGGATGATATACTGTGGTATCCAATTCTGTTATGTCTCGCAAAAATGGTAATCCTGGGATTGCGATGTATGGCATAACAGGCATCTGGGATTAAAAATCCGGGTGTTGACAAGTTGGTATCAGAGCCAACCTGACCATAGGAGACCCTAGTTAGACTGGACGTTTGAATCAAAAACTTAGTTTCAAAACCAAAGGAAGCAAATATTTACAAAAAATTGTTCCCATTCTTATCACCTTGATTCTTTCATAAAAATTCATGTTCCTCAAAAACTCTTGCAAAATACCTAAAATTCGACACACTTGATCACTCTACTAACTTACTCATCCTATATTCCTATAGATGGACGTGAAGTATAGAAAGTTTTATCAGTTGGGGAATGGAGGAGACCTTATCTTTGAGCGGGATTTGGACCAGCTTTCAGAACTTCTGGAGCGTCCGCACCCCGAGTTCTTCGGAGCTCAGCTCAATGATCAAGGAGAACATCTGCAGTGGCTAATTGTTGCAAGTCTCCGAGGAAAGATTGAACCTCCCACTGCCAAGGGAATTCAGTTCACCTTGCGAGAGAACAACTGGCTCGATGGACTTGCCAGGGCCATGCAGGAAGCTCTTGCCCGTCTGTGTGGGCAGAGTATCAACCAGATCAAGGGTACCCGTTTTGAGTTTTTTCCAAGGCGTGATGCTATGGGACAGCCACTGGAATCCCCATACCACCACAAGCTGAAGACTCAGTTGGACCACCTTAGCTTCATGATGTACGATCGTCAGCAGGAATTGGACAATTGTCGTGACTACTCCAACCACAAGTCAACCATCATCAAGACGATGGATCAGACCATCGCCATGCTAGCGAAGGACCGCAAGTCTCGCCGCCGTTAGCTCGACAAGAAGGAGCGCATCATTGCCCGTCTTCGCCACCGTATCTCGGATTTGGAGGAGACCATCCATGAGAGAGACATGCAGTTGGAGGATTTGGAGGAGACCATCCATCATTGCCCGTCTTCGCCACCGCCACCTCGACCCTTCTCCGTCTCCGTCGCCCCCGGTCGCCGCCGAGCTGGCCCGAGTTTCCTCGCCGCTCGCGCACCCCTGGCCGCAGGCCTCCTCCCTGTTTCCTGCAGCAAGCTCGCCGGTCACGAGCCCCTACACCTACCTCGGCTTCCCCAAGCTTCTCCCCAACGTCGCCAAGCCCTCCCCGGGCCCGCGCCTTCCGCTCCTATCGCCCTCCGGCTCGAGTGCGTCGCCCAGCACAGCGCCCTGGTGCCCTCAAAGTTCCACCTGTCCCTGCCCATCTTTTTCTGTGTATCGAGATGTGGTATTGTTGTGTTGGCAGTATTGGAAATTCAGCTTTGGGGTTTTGTTGCTGTGGCAGAGAACGAGTAGTGAAGCTGAAGGAGTAATGGTGAACAGATGATGGTGTCATTTGGTTACTGCCATAGCCTGTGTCGGTGATGCTCGGATGATCCCTCGACTACTTCTAGTCCGGTGGTCGAAGACGTATGCTAAGAGCCCCGTCGCTTAGAACCATTGACACCAAGATCTACCGGTGCCGAGACCCCCGACCCGAAGATGCCCGAAACACCAAGGTCGCCCACACGGATCCGAAGACATCGAACCCCGAACCTCAAGATCGCCGAACCCCGTGTATAACCCCTATCCGAAACCTATTTTATAAATGATATATAGTTGTTGCATATTAAATTGATCATGTCACATACATATCATGTGGTTTGGGGGAATTATGCCGATTCACCTCATAATTAAATATGGAGACCATATGCGGACGTTTCTAGCATTATATTGTCTTTATTTAAATTTGTGTAGCGAACCGGTGTCATTGCTTTGCCTTGTTACGACAATATTTAAATTGCGGGTTATCTAAATAACTAGAACCATATATCTAATTGTCGGGACCCCGGTTACGCTTAATGTTGCCTAATTGCATCACATCTTTGCCATGTCATACAACATACATGAATCATGTCCGATCTTCTGCCGTAGTATTAAAATGGTGCATCCGGTGTTCCTTCTAGCGCTTTGCTTCTTCACGGATTAGGCCGATGAGTTGATGCGAGAGTCGACCCGATCTTCGGATGAACCTTCAGCAATGTTTTTAGGCGAGCATTCTCCCCCTTTCTACCTATTTTACATTTCTAATATTTATTTCCTCCTGTTGATCTATTGCTATCTGTGTTCCGATGCTCTAGTTTTCGTATCTGTGGTATCCCTTGCAGCCTTATATTGCCTTGGACACATCCCATTACCTATTGTTTGGTAGATAGTTGGACTTGTATGTCATAGTCGCTTGCTCAAGTGTTGTTGCGTGTTGTCAAGTACCACAGTTGTTGGAGAAATGTCATATGCTTTATGTTGGAGATGATCATGGCTTTAATTATCGTTTAATAACTAAAATTGAAGTAGGTAAATAATGCAGAGGCACGGGTGGGAAATAGATGTTATTTGGTTTTTAACCGTTCACTTGTGTCCCGTAGGACCCCGAGTACTTGATACCTGTTATTTGAATATTCGCACTATCCGCATGTGGGACCATGAATCCCCCTAGCCAGAGCTTGAGTCATATATTATTTCTTGGGGCCACAAACTAGTTTCGGGCTTTATTACTATCATGTACTTATGCCATGCTTTACTGCTTTATTTATGATTGCGCGTGGAGCGCCTGTACTGTTTAGGTAAGCGGAGTGTTTTCGTGGTATCGACAAGCCTAGTCACACTTTTGGGTTCCCAGTCGTTTACAGCCATTGACGCAAACCTCTGGGTACGTTCCGGAGCCGGCAAACTTCGTCGTGGGTAGCTTGGTGGGGTGGCCCCTGAAATATTATATGAATCTTGCAATTGATCTGTCGTGATGCCTCGTTGGGTTTTCATTTGGTTTTGTCCGAGGTTGATCATGCGTGTGTTGCTATTTGTGCCCCCCTGCAGGGTAAAACTTTCTGAAAGCCGTGTCCGCGGTTATGGACGACTTAGAGCACAGTATCTCGATCATAGACAACTATAACTAAAGTAGTGCTATAAATTTGACTTTATAATGACTAGTAATCAGCTTCACTATAATGGAATGGCTAAATAAAAGTGCCAACAACTGCTGGATTTGGGTTGTCACCTGTTACAATTGTATCTGACTAGTAAGTATTGCAACTACAACGGAATGGTTAACTAAAACTGCCCACTGTTTATAATATCAAGATGACTCATACTATATATATCTGACTAGTAAATGCCGCAACTATAACAGAATGAATAAAACTGCCAACTGTGTGAGTTCCTCGGTTGACTTCCTTGTTTGGTCTTGAGGGGGAAATACCAGAATGGGTATGATTGGTGATAGCTTCAGGTTGGATCCGAATAGGTCTTTCTTATCCCTATCTGATAGCCGCCAGTTGTATCGAGTCTCTATATGTTGTTTAGTGCATGTTGCACTGCCTCTTCAGTCCACCATACCTATGAAGGCAAGGACCGCCGAATTCTAGTCTCGCCGTGTACTGGCCTCAGTACTGACCGCTCTCTTTTTTACTTTGCCCTTTGCCAGCACCCCTTTTTGTTTAAGCAGGTTTTGAGATCGACGTCGTTAGCAGGTTTACCCTTCCGGCTTGGCCTGGGCAGGGTTATGGACGCCATTGATTATTCTTCAGGGCTCTTAGATCCATTTGCATCTTGTCCGTAGTCGGATGTTGTATCGTTTTCAAGGTGATTTGGATCTTGGTACTGTATATCTTTATTCTTGACTCATGGAGTCGTTGTAGTATATATCTGTTCTGTGGGTTCCATCGTGGACTATTGGGTAATGATATTACTTCGTTTTCCACCCGCACGCAAGTGCCTGGTGGGCACCTTTGAATTGTTTCTATGCGGGTTTGGCAGGAATCGCTAAAACTTGCATAGGTACAATCCGAGGGTGTGACATCCCCTCTTCGGGAAGGAATTTCCCCGGCAGAAATCTGTCTGCCGGAGAGATCTTTCTCTCTTGGTGTTTTCTGCCCCGTAGAGGCGGCGGAAATCTATATGTGGTCGCTCCCCTGGTATTAGGGTTCCGTGAGGAAGATATAGGCGAGAGGGCAGAGTCGGGAGCTGGCCAGGTGGGCCACACATGCCCTAGGCGCGGCCCAGGGGGACCCGCGCCTAGGGGGGTGTGGGCCCCCTATGGCCCAGCTACGCCTCCCCTTCTGGCTTCCTTCGTCTTCTGGGAAAATATAATTTTCCAATATTTTTCTGGTATTTTTCTGATCTTCGCGAAATTGCATCAAAACACCTCTTTTCCATCGAAACCGACTCAAAGAGTCCATCCTCCAAGAATCATCCAACATGCAAAAACAGAGGAAAAGACATAAGTAATACCTCATAATAAGACATATATCAATGAATAGAGGCAAATTATGATATAGAATGGTGATGCAAATGGGACGTATCAACTCCCCCCAAGCTTAGACCTTCACTTGTCTCCAAGCAAAAACTGAGCTCAGTAAACATGTCCACAGGTTTATGGAGTGAAGTGTTGATAAAAGAATACGGACAAGACACAAGTCATAGAAGAAAGCAACTCACCCATTATATAACTTAGCTTTCAACAAGTACAGCAGTCACAATAGATATGCATAAAGATAAATCATAATTGGAATTGGCAAAAAAAAATCTTGGTCAGAGAACAGCTGGCAAACAGTTTCTCAAAAAGCTTTTTATAGGAGTCTTCAAAACAGAAGCACTCTTTGCTCAAAAAGGTTTTTCACAATGAAGGCTTTCAAAGTAATACTCAATATATAAGAGTCTTATGCAAACAAGGAAGATAAATAACATGATTGAATAAATCACCATATGAATACTTGAAACACAACAATTCAAATGCTTGCTGGAGATAGAGAGGAAGTAGGTTTACTGACTCAACTTAGAAAATAGGAGAAATGTCCCTTCATAGAGGGAAGCAGGGATTACAAGTCATAAAGAGCTTCCAAAAGATTATGGTACTTACTAGCTTTGAGCCCTCATTTCCTCTATCATAGGCATCTTGAGATGATTAAGGTTAAAGTGAACAAGGATGGAGTATATGCTTGACAAAATATAAGTTGGCAATCTCATGTCCCTTGAGTATGAGGGTCGCTCCTCATGTGTCGAGGGGATGACCCCCGGTAGGGTCACAAGGGGTAAAACACAGCCCAGCTTGGCTTACGCTGAGTGAAGAAAGAACCAGGCCGAGTAAGTATGGCCGGGTGAGAGGATCGTATGCGACCGACATAGAAATTATGTCGGCCCGTATAAGACAAAGATGTTAACCTTGCAGGAACCAATGAGTCGGGTATCATGAGGAGGGCCAAGTCAGATAGGACGTGTGGCACCTTTCTGAGTAAGGTTTAGGAGGGACCATAGTAAAGCGTGGTCAAAAGAGAAGGGCGATGCTGGGTGACACGAAAGGAGCCGGGTGATGCCCAAAGCAAGGGCTGACGTACAAAGTTATTGCGTGACGCCAAAAGGAGCAGGAGGCGACGTACCAGAAGACCGTTAGTTGTCTAGCTTTGTAGACTGGGCCACTGGGCTTAGGGCAAGCCCATGACCCGGCCCGCATAGTAGGGACCAAGACCCAAAACAGTAACCCTAGAACCCAAAGGGGTGTAACCTAGCAAGCATCGCCTATATAAGGAAGGGCATAGTTGTAGTAGAAGGAGGTTGGACCAAGTAGGGATCTAGTGCACAGAACACTAGTTAATACATCTCAAGGAGCACTTGTAAACCTCGAGCATCAATAAAATGCCTAAGTGTGGAGAGTTCTTCTTATTCTTCGTGCATGGCTAGACCGTGCACTCCCTCCCCGGTGACCACAAGCACCCATTCGGCCCCCAACTTAAGCCTACCCATGGCATCTGCCGTGACACCACCAGGACAGTTGGTGCCCACCATGGGGCAGAAGCAGGTGCATGATGGAGTCTTCATCCGGACGGGCAACATCATCGCCAAGAACGGCGAGCGCGTCTACTCCGGCCTCATCTAGAGATTTGGAGCGCTCAACTTCGTCAGCGACAACGCGGGATGCTTCGGGACCAAGTCGTTCCCTAGGGGCGGTCGCTTCATCAAGTTTGGCGAGCACCAGGTCTACGTTGCCGTGCGCGTGGAGCGCGCGTATCCGGAGCGCGTCGTCCTAGCGCCGGATCCACCTGCGGTTCCCGTCGCAGCAAGGCTTCACCAACTTGTCTCTGTGAAGGTAATGATGGCAGCCCCTAACCCAACAACTCCTCTAGTAGCTCTAGTAGTGAATGATAATGCTGAGGGAGGAAATCAAGAGGAAACACCAAGGGCTGCAAGAACAGCAAAGGCCCTACTAGAAAAGCCAGAAAACATAGCTAGGAGTAAGAGACCCAAAGAGTTGCAAGATGCAATAGACAGGCAACTGATCCGGCACGCGTGCAAGCCGAGTTGGAAGAATCCAGGATAAAGGTTCTAGAAAAGGCAAAGGAGTTAGCACAGTTACAGAAAGATGTGGATATCACAATCCGAGAGCTCAACTCGGCAAATCGAGTCAAGGGCGCAAAGACCCGTCTTGATGCGACCAGATTAAGAGGAAGAAACCTCAATGAGGAGCTGGCGGATGTGAAGTCAAAAATAACACCAGAGAACAACAACAAAACAGCTATGCGGCTGACATAAAATACAACAGCAGCTAACCTGCGAGCCGCAGAAGCAGCAATGGCAGAGCTACCCCATTTGACGGGTGAAGCGAAGAAAAGACAACAAGATCGAGTCAATGAACTGGTAAGAGCAGCTAGCATGCTGAATTAAGCATACTACAGGGCGAATCCGGCAATAGCGGGGAGGTCGCAGCTGGTTCATTCGGCAACTCCTATCCCAGCACGATCAGCAGGTCACACAGCATCCTCACCTGGAGCGGCGCCGAGACAGAGAAAGGAAAAGAGTGTGGATTCAGGGAGGAACAAGCAAATGATCACCTATGACCCTGCAATGGCTCAGGGAAACCCAGCGCATGCACATGGAACAAGAAGGAATAATTCCCAGGGAAATGAGAACCAGGAAAATGCTGGCCGAGAGAGGCAAGCAGGTCAAAGGAATGACAATGGAGGGCAAAATTTTGCGCCTCAACCTAGGCATGGAGCTCACTCGGCAGGAGGAGGAAATCCAGCACTGAATAATGCTCCAGCTCAACCCGAAAGAAGACAGCAAAGCGTGGGAAAAGCAGCACAACAGCCTGCTGGCCCGAACGCAAACATGTACAATGATGGTTACTCGGCAATGGTGAACGACGGGTATGAATTGCCAAATCACGCATACCAAGCGATGGGAGCCAGACTCGGGGGCAGAAACCTTCAGCCAGATGATGCAAGGCTGAAGCTTGAACGAATAAAGATGGCAGAGCTGATCGAGTCGCAAGGTCCACAGGGTCCCCCATGCTTTGGCCCAAGGATCATGAAGGAGCCACCTGTACCAAATTTCCAGCTAGCCAGAGGAACAAAAACTTATAATGGAAGCACAAAGCCAGAAGACTGGCTCATAGATTATGGAACTGTTGTGAAAATCGCGCAGACGGGATGACTGAGACTCAGATCTATGAAGCTGTCGGGTCGCAAAGGCGCCAGGAAAGAGCCAAGTACAAAAGCAAAAGAAGAGATGAAAGGCCGGACTACAGATATGGATCAACTCAGGTTGCGGCTGTGACTCAGGATCATCCAGATGCTGGAAGTAGCCAACGTCAAAGGACAAGTGGACAATAGCAGTGGATACCAAAGAATGATGGCAAAAAGCCATACGAACAAAGAAAGCAGTATCAGGACAGACAGAAGTATACCTATGAGATGATGCTGGACCAGCTGTGTAAATTTCACATGCCTAGTCTGAGTAAGCCAGCAAATCACACAACAAGACAATGCACTTGGTTTTAGAAAGGGGATAGAGTGGATTCGTCGAGTAAGCAGCTACCACCACCTCCCCTCCACCACTCACTGGAGGAAATGCTCAAGCTGTTGGAGCTGATAATAGATATGAAAACAGGCAGCCGAGGTATCATAATCAAGAAAGAAGGGAAGTTGTGCACCAGGTGCACAACCCAAGAGGCGACGACACTCATGTCGGGCATGGAACCAGAAATGAGTACAGAGAACACCACCAAAGCTACGTTGTTTTTGTCATAGAGCCGAATGACAAAAAGAGTCAGCAGAGACGGATGATGGAAGTGAATGTCATGATGCCGACAATTCCAAAGTACATGCATTGGTCTGATCAAGAAATAACTTGGAGCATAAAGGATCGTCCCAAGATCATGCCAACCCCAGGAGGTTATGCTCTAGTCTTGGATCCAACTTTCATGGGCCCTGATATCAATGTGAAGTTTTCCAAGGTACTGATTGATGATGGCAGTAGCATCAACATCATGTACAAGGATAACATGCTCAAGCTAGGCATTACCATGAACATGCTGGAGCCGACTAAGACAACTTTCCATGGCATTGTGCCGGGATTGTCCTGTGAGCCAATTGGAAAGATCTGGATTGATGTCTTATTCGGCAACAAAGAGAATTGTCCGAATGAAGCCATAGAGTTCGAGGTGGTTGACTTGGTCAGCTCATATCATGCCTTACTCGGCAGGCCGGCTATGGCAAAGTTTATGGCTACTCCTCACATTGCTTACTTGAAGATGAAGCTGCCAGGTCCATGTGGGGTGATCACAGTTGAAGGAGATTACAAAAGGTCCATTGCTTGTGCCTCAGCCGGATCTTCACTGGCCGAGTCACTGGTCATAGCTTAGGAAAAGCATCAAATTTTGGAGGTGGCAACATTGGCCAAAGCAGCACAAATGTCCATGCCAGCACTCACTAATCTGCATGGCAGTGTATCATTTCAAGCCACCAAAGAGACCAAGAAATACAAGTGGATGAGACTTTCCCAGAGCGTACAGTTACCATTGGGGCTGGGCTCACTGACAAATAGGAAAGCGAGCTCACCATCTTCCTCCATGAGAATCGGGATATCTTTGCATGATCCACACAGGATTTGCATGGAGTTCCGAGGGAGCTGGCTAAGCACTCTCTTCATGTAAGGCCAGATGCCAAGCCGGTGAAGAAACCCCTCAGCCTCTTTGCCGAAGATAGGAGGAAAGTGATAGCTGCCGAGATAGCCAGGTTCTTAGCCACTAGATTCATCATGGAAGTACTGCACCCAGATTGGTTACCAAATCCAGTTTTGGTTGAAAAGAAAAAGGATGACTCGAACGTGGCAGTGGTGTGGCGCATGTGTATTGATTACACGAACCTCAATAAGGCGTGTCCAAAAGATCCATTCCCCCTGCCACGGATCGATCAAGTCATAGATTCTACTGCTGGGTGTGAGTTGTTGTCGTTTGTGGACATGTATTCTGGATTTCACCAGATACCACTGAATCCGAATGATCAAATAAAGACAGCTTTTATCACCCCGTATGGGGCTTATTGCTATCGTACCATGCCATTCAGATTGATAAATGCATGTGCAACATATCAAAGAAGCATGCAAAAATGCTTGCAAGATCAATTGGACAAAAATGTTCAAGTATACGTCGATGAGGTGGTGATAAAAACCAAGCAAAGTCATACTCTAATTGAGGACCTGCGTCCAACATTCGCAAACTTGAGAAGATTCCGGATGAAACTTAACACGGGTGTCCCGGCTAGCAAGTTACTCGGATTTCTTGTATCCAGACGAGGAATTAAGGCTAACCCGATAAAGATCAGGGCCATCGATGGAATGGAATTGCCAAAAACCCTCAACGATGTCCAGAAGTTCATAGGATGCTTGGCCTCGTTGAGTAGATTTATTAGTCGGCTAGGTGAAAAAGCCCTACCACTATATCAACTGATGAAAAAATTAGACAAATTCACATGGACACAGCAAGCTGATAGCGCTTTCCATGAACTAAAGAAAATGTTGGCAACAACACCAATATTAGCATCACCACTATCCAAAGAGCCAATGTTGCTCTATGTCGCCGCAACCAACAGAGTTGTAAGTGCAGTAATAGTGGTTAAACGTGAAGAAGAGGGCAAATCAGTCCAAAGGCCAGTTTATTACTTCAACGAAGTGCTCTCTATATCAAATCAGAATTACCCTCATTATCAGAAAATGACATATTGGGTGTATATGGCAGCAAAGAAGCTGAAACATTATTTTCAAGAACACCTAATCCGGGTAATATGTGAGGCGCCTATCTCGGATAAATTAGGCAGCAAAGATGCCAGTGGCCGAGTCGCAAAATAGGCCATAGAGCTAGCACCATATATCCAACAGTATGATAGGCGATATGCAATTAAATCTCAAGCCGTCGCAGATTTCTTCGTAGATTGGATGGAGATGCAATATGAACCACCACTGATAGATCCGAATTACTGGAAGATGCATTTTGACGGATCCAAGACGAATATGGGTTTGGGCGTCGGGATAGTGCTCACATCGCCAAAGAGGGATCAACTCCAATATGTGTTATAGATCCATTTTGCTGCTTCCAACAATGTTGCCGAGTACGAAGCACTCGTCCACGGCATAAAAGTGGCCAAAGAGATTGGCATCAAAAGGATCATGTGTTTTGGTGATTCAACAAGTGTCTGGGCATTGGGACGCGTTAGACGCGAACATGGCACTATATCGTTTCACTGTGCAACAAATTTTGGGATACTTTGACGGGTGTGAATTCCACCACGTCCCAAGAGCAGAGAATGAAGCAGAAGATGTACTATCCAAGTTAGGTTCATCTCGGCAAGAAATACCACCAGGGATAGCATTGTAACATCTTAGGAAACCATCGATCAAGCCGTCACCAGAATTCGAGTCAATCAGGCTCACCCCGGCGAATCAGGAGTCAACGTTGTGCCAATGGATATTGACTCAGGGGCAGGTTTGAGTCACTCGGGGACTGATCCGCTCACCTCAGGGGTAGCCGAATCACACTCGGGGACTCCTCAAGTCATGTCGGCAAAACATATATCGGCTGAGCCAATGGACATTGATGGGCAAATAGATCCGGTACCACTGATACCAACATGGGCGCATCCAATATTCAACTACTTAAAAGATGGAACTTTGCCGGATGATGAGATATTGCCATGGCAAACAAAAAGAAGGGCAAAAGCATACACTATAATCAACAAAGAGATGTACAAGAGAAGTGTGACGAGTGTACTGCAGTGTTGCATCAGTTCAGAAAAAGGCCAAGCAATCTTATTAGATATTCACCAAGGAGAATGTGGGCACCATGCATCATCAAGGGCGTTAGTGGCCAAAGCATTCCGACATGGATTTTATTGGCCAAGCGAACTAGTAGAAGCACAAGAGATAGTCTGAAAGTGTAACGGTTGCTAGCATTATGCATCCAAGTCACACTTACCAGCATCTGAATTGAAGACTATACCAATCACTTGGCCATTCGCAGTATGGTGCCTGGATATGGTAGGACCATTCAAGCCAGCAAGGGGAGGCATGACTCATATATTGGTAATGATTGATAAGTTCACCAAATGGATCAAAGTGAAGCCCATCAAAAAACTGGATGGCAAAACAGCTGTCACATTCCTAAGGGACATAATCCTGAGATATGGTTACCCACACAGTGTAATCACAGATAATGGCACGAACTTTGCCGAAGGAGCTTTTGCTCGATTCTGCGGGAAAAACCGAATAAGACTCGACATAGCATCAGTCTCTCATCCAGAATCAAATGGACAAGTTGAACGAGCTAATGGCTTAGTTCTATCCGGGATAAAACCCCGTTTGATGGAACCACTCCAGAGATCACCTGGCTGCTGGATAGAGGAACTACCCTCAGTGCTATGAAGTCTAAGGACAACTCCGAATCGATCAACAGGCTATACGCCATTTTTCCTTGTGTATGGCGCAGAAGCAGTTTTGCCTGCCGACATAGAGTATGACTAGCCAAAAGTAAGGCAATACTCGGAAGCCAAGGTAAAAGAGGCCCGAGAAGATGGAGTTGATTTACTCGAAGAAGCAAGTGAATTGGCATTGTCCAGATCTGCTATATATCAGCAAAATCTCCGACGCTATCATAGCCGGAAAGTTCAACCTCATGTTTTTCGCGAAGGGGATATGGTGCTCATACTAGTGCAGCACACAGCTGGAATGCATAAGTTATCACCCCCATGGGAAGGACCATTCATTGTAAGCAAAACATTGCACAATGATTCATATTATCTAATAGATGCTCGTGAAGCACAGAAGAATAAGGCGGACAGAGCAGGTGATGAGACCAAAATACCATGGAATGTGGCACTACTTCGCCCCTTCTACACCTAGGAGAAGCAGTGCATGTATCACTCGAACTCTCATACGTCAGACGTTTGTGCCGGCTATGTGCTGATAATAAAATGGTATGACTCAAAAAACTGACTCGGGGACTGCCCATTATGTTTATCCTTTCAATTATTTTATGTCGTCTAGCGTAACACCTAAAGCTTATATCAGAACAAGTAGTGTTTACTCGGAAAAAATCAACTCTTCAACTATGTTGTTGTTCGAAAACACGGCTTCATGGCAAGCAAGAGGAAAGGATGCAGGACGAGTAAACATGAATGCCGGATAAGTACAAGGAGAAACGCGAGACCCTGTGTTTTTCCTAACCTACTGCGGGTTGTGTCGCATTGTGTGTTGAATGATCCTCGGCCAAGTGATCTAAATTTCATACCCGCTAA
The DNA here is from genome assembly GCA_023614405.1 of Avena insularis. Classification (NCBI taxonomy): domain Eukaryota; kingdom Viridiplantae; phylum Streptophyta; class Magnoliopsida; order Poales; family Poaceae; genus Avena; species Avena insularis. The sequence goes on along the minus strand of CM042685.1, from coordinate 227,255,950 downwards.
CTAAATCCTTAGTACTTTGAGACTCTATGTCGAACGCCAAAAAAGGCAGACAAGAGCCAAAGTCAAGGAAAGGTGAAACGGTAAAATGAGACTCGGGGACTTGCCCTTGGATGATTCACATTCAAAATATAACAAGATGTTGAAGCCTTATCAAAAGGCACACAACCAAACATAGGTGCAATGTTTATTACATCTGTACCTGGCATACCGGGAATCTCATAAAAGTTCAAGTATTTTTCCTACTCAGTCTAGGAAGCAGCAGGACTCGGAGGAGCAGTCTTGGAGCAAGGAGCATCGCTTGGAGAATCTGCCGAGTCAGGGGCATCAGTCGCCGAGTCTTCGAGGTCGTCTGACTCGGTGGCCTCGCTGTCAGCACCCTCCTCCTCATCAACTTCGGCAAGTGGTTCAGCGAGGTCGAGGAAGCTGGGCCCATCGCACCAAGCGTGCACCATAGTATACTCGATCATGGGGTAAGCTCGCTCCTGGCGTCTCTTGATCAACTCAGGATCATTCAGCCACTTTCCGTCCCCCCTTATGCGTGCAAGAACATCAAGATTGATGTCCTCGTACCATGAGAGCACGAAGGAAAGGGCCTTGTCCGCTGCAGCTCGGCCGGCCGACTCGCGCCATTGATCTAGCCTATCTTCAGTTTGAAGTAGTCTTTCAGCAAAGGGTTCGACGAGTGTGGGCGTGTCTTCATCCGGCCAGAGCATGCGGAACACATCAATCGCTGATTTGAGCAAGTCCACGCCGCATGACTTGAGGGTCTTGACGCGGTCGGACACCTCTTCGAGGTGCTCATCAATAGTTACCTCGCCATCAGCTGGAGCGCCAGACTCAGCGTGCACTCTCTTCATGGCCCGGATAGTGAACATATTGGCCTCGGGAAAATTCTCTGCAAGCAAAAGAGAATATTAGCAAAGTAACCAAAGAAGATGAAAAAGTCAAGGACAAAAAGTACGGTGCAAAAAAGGGTAAGAACTCACTACCGAGAAAAGAGTTGATGGCGCCGAGTTTGCTTTGCCAAGCCTTGGCCTTGGCTTGGAGCGCCTCGAGATCCATGTTAGCCGACTCAACCATCGACTCGGCCTCCTTGAGCAGCTCCCTGGTCTTCTCGGCACTGGCAGCATGCTGGCCGCCTTTCTCGGCACGCTCTTCCTTCAGCCCCTTCACCTCGGCTAGATGCTTCTGCTCCATGTCGGCCATCAGCTGTTTTAGCCGGGTCACCTTGTCTCTCTCCTTCTGGAGTTCTTCTTGGTGCTTCTATGCTTATTCGGAACAAATTACTCATCAGCAGCAATAGAACTATCTTGATCTGTCAGGATAACAAAGCAAGAGAATGGCATGAACACAAAGCAGCACAAGGAGAGCTAAGAACTTACTCTCCGTCTCGCTGATCTACGAGTGGAGCGCATCGATGGTGGACTGGGCAGAAGCTGTGGGAAAACAGCGAGAAAAGACTAAGAAAATGAAGCAAAGAAAGATACACTGGATAAAGATATGGTGAGTAAGACGATTACCTTAGCCTTGAGTCTCGAATTGCAGCTTCTCATGAGCAAGTTCAAGCTTGCGATGCTCCAGGAGGAGAGCTTGATGCACAAAGGAAAAGGACAGTGAGTAAATGGAAAAGTCAAGCTCCAAGCCGGATAAAGAGTGACTCCTATCCTAGATCTTACAGCCGAATAAGTTTCTCATTCGGCAGTAACCTCAGGGACTAGGGATCAAAAGTTTAACATGCAAACTTGGCATGAGGAAATAAAAGCTAAGTTATTGCTTAGAGCTTACAGCCGAGTAAGTTCCTCACTCGGCAGTAACATCGGGGACTAGGTGATATGTATAATAGAAATACTCAGTAACACATAAGAGTAAGAAGGTTATTTACCTCGTTCACTTCATCCGCGCGAGCCATTAAGGTGATGGCCTACTAGGTCATATCGGAGACAGCCTTGGGACCTAGCTTTATCTTCTTGCCAGCATGGGAGCTAACCTCCTGCTCGCCAGCTGCATTCCACGCCACAGCATAGGGCTCAACGGAACTAAGGCCATTCCTGCTGAGCGTCCGAGTGAGAACTTGCCCCTTCTTTAGAGTAGTTCCCACATTGGCGCGGGTTGCAGCGGCACTAGTGTGAAGGGTAACAACTTTAGAACCGTCACTCGACCCGGCAGCCGCAGGTCCGCTCGGTTTACCCGTTGACACGAGCATTGTTTCTAATATCATGGGCCAGATCTAAGGAGCGGTACCCGGAGCACAGACCAATGTTGTCTGTTTGGTGGAGGTGGTTTTGCCGGATGAGGGGCGAGTCGGACCAGGAGCCGTAGGCTGGGTCTGGCTCTTTGACAGAAGAGGAGAGTGACCAGATTTGTTGGAAGAAGAAAGGGGAGCCGACTGACTGGGCTCAGCAGTATCGCTGGCACCAAGATCGGGAATTTGTTCATGCGCACTAGCTTATGGGCTGGTGCCAGAGGAACTGGTGGCGAAGGTTTTCTCGGCGCTAGCATTGCTGGCACCAAGATCAGGAAGTTGTTCCTGGCCAGCACTAGGGGTGCTGGGCCGAGTCTCCTCCACCGGGTGCGCCACCGGGTCTGACTGACACTGAGAAGCATGAGCCTCATCAGTGGGAGCCTCGACTCGGACAGGGCTTTGCACCGTACAATCAGCCGGAGGAGGCGTAGGCCTCAGCGGCGAGGCAATGCTAGGAGGAGCCTAGTTGGCCGACAAGGGCGCGACACCGAAAACAACAAACTGCTCATGATAAAGCAAGAACAGAACATGAGAAGGAAAAAAATGCAAAGTAAGCAGATCGTGAAAGCTTACCCGGTGACGACCGGTTCGCGCGGTGGGCGACGTGTGACTCGGCGCCCAGCAACTTTGCGAGTCTCAGCCAGCGTGGCAGCAGGAGTAGCCTTGTTCTTTTTGGCTGGCTGAGTACTAGAGGAGGCCCCGCGTCGCTTACTTGGCTTGGCGACGGGGATTTTGCCGACTCCGCCCACGGCAAGAGGTGGAGTGTCATGTACCTGGCCAGCTGCATAAGTAAATGGCTGGCTTACTCGAATAAGTTAGAGGGCTAAGGTCACAAGGCAAGTACCTCCAAAATCTTACAATCATCATCATCATCATCATCGTCGGACCAATCTCGTAAGGGGTTTCGAGTGTTGCTCTTACCCGAAGTTGAAGCAGAAGCCGCATGCGGAATGGGCATGAAGCACTCCAAGTCATACTCGACTTCGTCGGAGTCGGAGCGATCCTCATTGTAAGCGCTAGGAGGGACAGTACTGTCATCAACCTGGTGAACAAGATTCTGCGAAAGACAAACAGAATAAGCACCGAAAACTAGACGAAAAATAGCAAGCAAGCCAAAAGCGACTCGGAAACTTACCCAGGGACAGTCTTGACCCGGCTAAATGGAGGGCAGCTCCAAGCCCAATCATCCACCAAGTTCATCTTGAAGATCGAGCTTACTCGGCGAGCCATAGAATCGTGGGTAAGCTCCTTCGTGGAGTGCTGGGTGGGGTCATGGGTGCCACTCATGAAGCACATCTTGTGGCTCCTGGCTTGGATAGGGCTTACCCGGCGTGAGATGTAGGTGCACATGAGGTCCGTGTCGGCAAGATGAAAGTTCTCATCCAACGACAGCAACCTTTCCAAGATCACATTGGCCTCATTCACCACAGCGTCTTGGTCGCGCATGTCAAGCTGCCAGAACTTCTTGCTGGGGACCTCATCCGAGAAAGGAGGGAGCCGGATGTAATCGGTGGCCCCACTGTTTTTGACATAGAAGAAACTCCTATGCCATTTCTTGCTAGAGTCAAGGCCAGTGACTCGAGGAAAGATGGAGTATCTCCTGGGTGTGATGCTAGCGGCACCGCACCGAGTCGGCTTTTTCTCGGCTCAGGGAGCGCCGGGCTGAGCGACTACTTGGACCCTAAAACTAAAATACTTGGCACACAGAAGAACTGTAGGCCAAATGCTGAAATAGGCCTCGCAAGCGGAAATGAAGCAGGAAAGGGAGCCAATCGCGTTGGCAGGCAAATGATGAGTTTGGAGATGGAAGGTGGAAACAAAGGAAGAAAATAAACTGCTCACTGGCAGAGCGAAACCTCGCTCAAAATGAGAGAGGAAAAGCACCCTTTCATTGGCATCGGGTTTGGGGGAGATCTCACCGGTGGGAAGACGGCAGTCAACCTGGAGCGGGATGCGCCTAGTGGAGCGAAGCCATCCGAGCTCCTCGGTGGAGACCTTTGAACCTCCCAGTCGCCGCACTCGCCGACGGGAACCTCCTATTCTTCAGCTCCTTCAGTGCTGCCGCGTGCGTCCATGATCCTCCTGGACTCAATCTCCTCTGCTGTTGGAAGAGGTTTGGAAGAACAAGGACCCGTAGTGGAATGAGAAGAGGAAAAGGGAAATCGCAAGGCAAGAATAGAAGGCGAGAAGAACCGCAGAGGAGGAAGTTGGATTTTGGAGGCGCAAGGAAGAAGAGGCAATGGGGAAATTGAACAGGCGAGGGAAGTTGCAATCCCCTCACCCCTACTTAAGGGCAGTAAAAACCCCAATCGTGGGATCCCCCTGCGTCGTGCGGCTAGCGTGTGGCCGTGTACCCGGCCGAGTGAGCCAATCAGCGGGCGCCACGTGACAACAATACACGAAAAATCCCCTACCACGTCACGAAAGGAAGGACAAGGCACAGCATCGATGGGACCGCCACGGATTTGGAATAATCGCACAATCCACATCGGGCCAGTGGCTTAGAACAAAATTTGAGGCAAGTTACCATGATTACCAGCTGTCAGTGACTGAAGCACGCCGAAAATGACTCGGAATTGGCCAAAATGACTCGGCACGAGGCGATAACGAGCCAGAAAGTCAAAGAACGGACCCGGAAACTATTAGATAGACTCGGCAAGATGCAAGACTGCGCCAAACAGTGCGCCCTAAGCCGTAAATAAAGACAAAAGAAAAAGTTCCAATCACATTAAAGGAACCTGGAGACGCCTAACAGCTATAACTGCTAGGCCTCACCAGCTTCAGGGACTAATGCCGGGGGGATGACCCCCGGAAGGTCACAAGGGGTAAAACACAGCCCAGCTTGGCTTAGCCAAGTGAAGAAAGAACCAGGCCGAGTAAGTACATTTGGGTGAGAGGATCGTATGCGGCCGACATAGAAACTATATCGGCCCATATAAGACAAAGATGTTAACCTTGCAAGAACCAATGAGTCGGGTATCACAAGGAGGGGCCGAGTCAGATAGGACATGTGGCACCTTTCCGAGTAAGGTTCAGGAGGGACCATAGTAAAGCGTGGTCAAAAGAGAAGGGCGACGTCGGGTGACACGAAAGGAGCCGGGTGACGCCCAAAGCAAGGGCTAACGTACAAAGTTACTGCGTGACGCCAAAAGAACTAGGAGGCGACGTACCAGAAGACCGTTAGTTGTCTAGCTTTGTGGACTGGGCCACTGGGCTTAGGGCAAGCCCATGACCCGGCCCGCATAGTAGGGACCAAGATCCAAATAGTAACCCTAGAACCCAAAGGGGTGTAACCTAGCAAGGATCGCCTATATAAGGAAGGGCATAGCTATAGTAGAAGGAGGTTGGACCAAGTAGGGATCTAGTGCACAGAACACTAGTTCATACAGCTCAAGGAGCACTTGTAAACCTCGAGCATCAATAAAATTCCTAAGTGTGGAGAGTGCTTCTTGTTCTTCGTGCATGTCTAGACCGTGCACTCCCTCCTCGGTGACCACAAGCACCCATTCGGACCCCAACTTAAGCCTACCCATGGCATCTGCCGTGACACCACCACGACATCATGCTACTCAACTTTGGTCACCGGTAAGTTCTTGTCATTGTAAGTACATGTGTATCATAAAGAACCGCCAACGGGGTACCCCTTTCACATGGTACAGGAGCTATCCCATAACCAAAATGACAAGGCAAGCAGACAATGAGCATCTCAGCGATCTTTTTAATTACTATGCGCATAGCTTTTTATTGTGGATGCTTCACAGAATGCTCATTATGGTGATGCTGCAAGTTTCCACCATGATTAGGCATGGCTCAGGCTAGCGGCCCAGGCATTTCTCTAACACACATACATCACTCCATGGACTTACAAGTTCCCCCTTTATTTCACACCGTCGACATTCATAAACAAAAGAGCATGATATCAACTGTGTACAACGTACATGTGCAATGTTGAATGCGTTCCCCGTGACAGCACGGTTCTGCTAATCCCAACGTATAGGTGCAAGCATATACAACTTCGATGACACAATGGTTCAAGTCTATTAGGGGCAAAGAATAAGGTGTGGCATCAAGTTCGTGAGAGCTTTACTAACTAGTTTTCACATAACAAAATACTTTTTAATTCGAAAGATAGATGAAGCTTGATAATTTGCTTGGAATAGCAAATGCTAATAGGTCGATATAGTGGACACAAATGGCACAGGTTTTGGTTCAAAGGGATTGGAAACATGAGAAGTATGCCTTCTCAAAACAAGTTTTTGGCTAGCAAGGCTGGGTAGCAAGCAAGAGAGTTGAAAGAAACAAGCAAACATACAAGTGATAAATCCAAACATGCAATCTTCCTTGAAGACACAAAAGATCTTAAATAAAGAATATTAAGCTTATGAGCCAACAAGAAAGAAAATAAATGATACAAAATACATGTAAGCTCTAAAGATAAAATGGGATGTTTATAGACTTGAACCATTGTGTCATCAAAGATGACACAATTGAGACATGATCTGAAAAAATGGCACACTAGTCTATCTAAACTTAAATTTCTAATCAAAAAATGCAGTGAGGTCATCTTGTATTTTGATTCTCTTGAAGAGCATAGGCCTCTTTTTCGTACTGAATTCAACTTCAGGAAGATTGTCAAGGTGCATCTGGACAGTTTATTACTTGCTGAGTGTAATTACTGACACAAAAGATGCACAATCCGTTGGATACAGCAAGGGGAAGACAACACAAAAAAATTCCATGCTATGGCAACTGAACAGTATAGAAGAAATGTCATTTTTGTCCTAAGAGATGATAATGGGGTTGAAAACTCTGATCATGAGTCTATGGCTAGGTTATTATGGCAAAGCTATAAAGATAAAATAGGATGTTCTGATGGGATATCTATGAAATTTGATTTAGGTAACCTTTTACAAAAAGTTGAGGGGCTTGATGATCTGACTGAACCATTTAGTAAGAAGGAGATGGATGAGGTGGTGGCTACAATGCCCACTGATCGTTCCCCTAGGCCGGATGGTTTTAATGGACTTTTTGTCAATAGGTGCTGGCCTATTATTCAATCTGATTCTACCGAATTGCCAAGGATTTTCATGAAGGAATTTGAAACTTGAGAATATTAATGGTTCATACATTACTATTATTCCTAAAAAGCAAGCTCCTATTGAGGTTAATGACTTTTGACCAATCTCACTAACCAATGTGTGTCTCAAATTCTTAACTAAATTGGTTGCTAATAGGCTTCAAGAAAAGATTCTGGATTGTATTCACAAAAATCAGTATGGTTTTCTAAGGAATAGATCAATTCAAGATTGCTTGGCTTGGTCTTTTGAGTATTTGTTTCTTTGCAATGCCTCTAAGAAGCCTATCATTATTTTAAAATTGGATTTTTCTAAGGATTTCGACACCATAGAACATGAGGCTATTTTGGAAATTATGAAGCACAAAGGTTTTAACTCAATTTGGATTGGTTGGATGGAAGCTATTCAGTCATCTGGTAAATCGGCTTTATTGCTCAATGGGATCCCTGGTAAGCAGTTTATATGCAAGAGGGGTGTTCGACAGGGAGACCCCTTGTCTCCAATTTTATATACACCGGGATCTGATCTGCTCCAATCTGCAGTGAATGAGTTATCATGCTCTGGTGGCATCAGTCTGCCTATTGCTACCAATGAGACTGACTTTCCAATAATACAGTATGCAGATGACACTTTAATGATCATGCTTGCAGATACGAATCAAATAAGGGCGCTCAAAGGTTTATTGCATAAATTTTCACTATCTATTGGTCTCAAAATTAATTTCAACAAATCACTATTTGTGCCCATTAATGTCTCTGAGGACCTGGTGTAGGATCTGGCAGAAGAATTTGGCTGTCTTGTTGGGTTTATGCCTTTCACCTATCTGGGGTTACCTGTAGGCACAACTAGACCAACTATAGCGGAAATGCAATCTTTGGTGTGTAGACTAGAAAGGAATCTCACTTCTAGCTCAAGCTTTTTATCTCAGGGGGCTAGATTATAGCTCATTAACTCTGCCTTGTCTTCTATGCCACTACATTTTCTTAGCTCTTTACAATTGGCCAAAGGATTAACTAACAGTTAGATCGCATACTTAAGCAATGTCTCTGGAGGAAGAAACAAGATGAGCCGAAACCTGCTTTAGCTGCATGGCATATTGTTTGTTTGCCAAAGGATAAAGGTGGGCTTGGTATTATTGATTTTCAGAAGAAGAATGCATCTCTGCTTATTAAATTTTTGGATAAATATTACAACAGTAAATACATACCTTGGGTCCAATTAGTGAAACATGCTTATTGCATAGATAAAGTGCCTCATGCTGAAAACCTGTGTGGTTCATTTTGGTGGAAAGATGTTTTGAAACCGGTGGATAATTTCAGAGGGGTGGCAGCGGTTCATCAAGGAAGGGGTGACTCTTTTGTTTTTTGGTCAGATAATTGGGCATTAAATGGATCTTCTAGGCCATTAAAAGAAAGATACCCAAAACTTTTTCTTTTGTGCTCAATGAGAATTTGTCAGCTGCACAGGTTTATTCTTCTGATGATATTCATGACTTGTTCTATTTGCCTTTATCTGTTGATGCTTTTCATGAACTGGGTGATCTACAGAATGTGATGGTTGCTAACCCACTCTCTACACAGAATGATGTTTGGACTTATAGATGGGGAGATAGTTATGCCCCAGGTAAATTCTATAAGTGCATCTTTGAAAATATAAAGGTCCCTAAGGTTTATGATTGGCTCTGGAAATCATGTTGCACTATGAAGGTTAAGGTTTTTGCTTGGCTATTACTGAAGGATAGATTGAACACCAGAGATTTATTACAGAGGAGGAATTGGAATGTTACTGATGATATACATTGTGAGCTTCGCCACACTCGTGCATATGAGGACAGATTCCATCTTTTATTTGAGTGCAATTTTAGTGCTAGAATATGGAATTATTTACAGATCGATTAGATACCCCTTGGGGATTTGCAGCTGATTGCGTCAGCTGCTAAAAGGTCTTTTGGTCATCAGTTTTTCATGGAGGTCCTGATCACTGCTTGTTGGAATATTTGGTTAATTCAAAATGATAAAAAAATTAACCAGCAGAGGCCTTCTTTCTCTCAATGGAAATCCAGATTTATTCATGACATCAATCTTCTTCAATATAGAATTAAGAAGAAATGGAGAGCTTCTCTTTTAGCCTGGGTAGATGGTTTACACTAGAGACTAAGCCAGATGCTTAATGATTCTGTTGTAATTAGTAGTGTTTTATTTTAGCTTTTGTAAGTATCTTCCTTGACTTTTGTATCCTTTATTTTTTATAATAAATTGTTGTGGGGCTTTTGCCTCACAGTCTTACAGTCAAAAAAATACGTGTAAGATTTTCTCTTTTCCTTTCAAACCTCAAAAAGTGTTGCTACTGACCAGAGCTTGGTTTGCCAAACCAATTTATATTTACTTGATGCTCCCAAAGTGATGCCAATACTGATCAAAAAGATCCATCATATAATAGAGATTACAAACTAAAATAAGAAGTGCAAAAAGTAAAAGATGAGACTTCTCATTAATATTCCATAAAGGCACTCACACCAAGGGATACATATATAATCAACTAAAGGAGAGATACTTCCACATGCAAACCAAACTATACGATAACCTCTCTACCAAAGATATGAATCCACTAAAAAGGTAAAAGATAAAAGATGATGATGGTGATACCGTGACACTCCCCCAAGCTTGGAACAAGCCAAGGGGATGCCAAACCTGATGACGAATTACTCCTTCGGTGATGGTGGTATTCTCTTGATAAGATCTTCAATAAGTTTCCTTAAATCCTCAATCTCAAAGGTCAGAGTATGGATCAACTCCTAATTCTGCTCAATACGGTTCATGATCATGTCGGGCCGAGAATTCCAGTCCTTGTTATTCTTTCCCCACTCTTCTTTCTTAGTATGTTCTTCCCCTGCATGGTTAGAACGAGGCATATCCCAAACCGAGGGCAAGTTCCCTTTGGGAACCTGTTGGTATTGATGCTCATGTATAAGAGTATGGAAGGGTCTCTTGGTACGTGGAGGATATGACCGTGGATTGTAGATAAGACGTGGAGGTTTCCCTCCTGTAGACATCCGTGTTGTCCTCCTAAGCTTGGTAGGTTTTGACACCACTTCAATGCTTGTGACGGTAGCATGGGTGTCCGGATGCTTGTCCTCTTCCATGTCTTCTTCATCTCCAATCAATATCTCCTCCTCCTTGGGGTTTTGAGGATCATCTTCTTCGGGCTTCTTGCCTTTGTTGTTGGCGGAGACCATGGTGCTCTAAACTTGAGAAGATTTCCTGAAAAAATAGATTGAAACGAAAACATGATGAGAACACGATGCATGAACCTCAGGGGACCCGAGGGGTTATATATTACGGAGTTTCAAAGCATAAGGAAGGTATTGGTACGAAAACGAGGCGGAGACAGAGCTCGGGGGGTCTCACCACCTCCAGGCGCGGCCAGCTGGGGCCCGCGCCTGGGGTGGGTTTGGCTACCCCAGCCTCCGTTTCCCCCTATGTTCCGTCTCATAATATTCCATATGTATTAAAAACATCAAAAATATAAAAGATTATGCTTTCACGAACATTCTGTTTTCACCACTTTTACCTATTCAAAGTCGAACTCTGCAGACTCCTTTTCTCCTTCTCCTGAAAATTCCTTTCCTACAAGGTCTCACACAAACCTCAATGGAAACATTAGTGTAAACAAAAACAATAAACCTTTAGGTTCACGCTTCAACTGAAATCCATCAAAACAAAAGCTTCTGTAAGAGGCAAATGCAAATGATAGCAGAAATCTATCAAAACAGACCAGCAGGTAAAGATTGATTTTTTCGAAAACCTTCTGTTGCTCAAATCAAAAAGTGCATAACTAATGAAAGTTGGGTAACAACTTGGAGAACAAGCTCATACAAATACAGCTCCATCCAACGTACTAAGCTCCCTCGTGAATTTTTACAATGCAGCACAAAAATCTGTCCCAGGACAGCCACTTTTCACAACTCCTCTACTTCACAAAAGTAGTTGAACTTGACACAAAAACCAAAACAAAAGGATAAGGAGCGGTTATTACAGAGGTAATAACTTCCAAGACTCGACCAAACTCTTGGGTTATCTCCCAACAAGTACTTTTCTTTAATGCCTTTAAGTTAGGCTTGAAAACTTTCAAAGACGCTCACAAAGGAGATAAATATTTGGTGTGAAAGAGAGCATCAAGAAGCAAATAACCAACACATTTGAGTCTAAACCACTTCCTATGCATGGGAGTATCATAAGAAAACAAATTTTTGAAACAAAAAGCCACTAGCATAGGAAGACAAAACAGATGCAACTTCAAAGCTTTCAACATAAAACGGGGAAACTTAACATTACTGAGATGCATAAAACCATGATTCCCTCTCTCATAATAACTTTTAGTAGCACTTTGAATAAAGTTGACAATATAATTGTCACTGGCAACAACTTTATCATCAGAATGAGCATACTTACAGTCATCAAAAAGAGGTACAAGGTCATAAACTGAATCAATAGAAGCAAGTTGTTCCATCCTGAAATCTTCATTAGGAAAGCTATTTTCATAAGGAGCTTTAGCAAATTTGGAAAAGTTAAACTCATAAGAATCTCCATCAAACTTAGTTAAAACTTTCTCCTTCTTACAATCTATAATAGCTCCACAAGTGTTCAAGAAAGGTCTACCAAAAATGATAGGACAAGTTTTGCTAGCTGCTGAATTAAGCACTAGAAAATCGGCAGGATACTTAATCTTACCACAAAGAACCTCCATATCAATTACAATACCAATGGGGCAAATGGTTTCCTTATTAGAAAGGTGAATAACCACATCAATGTCCTCAAGCTCACAAGGACCAATTTCATGCATAATTTCCCTATAAAGCTCATAAGGAATAGCACTAGAACTAGCACCAGTATCACATAAACCATAGTAGCAATGATCACCAATTTTAACAGAAAGCACGGGAACAACAGGTTTTCTAGCTTTACTAGGATGATAAATAATATTAGAAGCGTCTTCAAAGAATACAATGTGCTCATCCTCTATATTTCTAGTGACAGGGTCTTTCACAATAGCTACCACATGTTCAACATTCAATTGCTCATCAGGTTCCACAGTTTTCATTATACTTTTGTTATTTGCACTAATAATCAAAGAGTGTTCCGTTACCTTAGCTGGGAAAGGAACTTTCTCAACATGAGGTTCAGGCACAATATGATTAGTAGTACAAACTTCAGTGCTTCTAAAGGAACATGACTAACAACATCTTTATAAGGAGCATGGTACTTATTCCACTTCTTCTTGGGAATTTATATATAAGAGGAAAAGGCCTTAAAACAGTTGGCAATACTTTGGGAATTAATACCAAACTCATTGCTAATATCACGGAAGTCATCAGTTCCCATAAAAGATTTAATGCATTCATAATCATAGTTTATACCTGAACTTCTTCCTTTGTCATTCTCCCAAGCTTCAGTGTTCTCTTGAATACGGTCTAGGAGATCCCATTTAGCTTCTTCCTTCATACGTGTGAATGATCCAGCACAAGAAGCATCTAGCAAATCTTTATCATGAAGAGAAAGCCTAACATTAAAGTTATTGATAATAATATTGTTAGGGAGTTCATGAATAGGACATTTAAGCATTAGTAACTTCAATCTCCCCCAAGCTTGAGCTGTACTCTCTCCATCACGAGGCCAAAAGTTATATATCAGATTTCTATCCTGATGAATCTCACTGGGAGGATAAAATTTAGAATAAAAGAGAGATGCCATCTCCTCCCATTCCATGGATTGTCCATTCTTCAGCAGCTTATACCATTCTTCAGCTCTCCCTTTCAAGGATATGGAGAGTAACTTCTTCTTCACCTGTTCAGTTGTGATACCTGCACACTTAAATAACCCGCATAATTCAAGCATAAAAAGCAAATGATCACCAGCGTGGACAGTTCCATCCCCTAAATAATAATTATCCATAACACGATCAACAATACTTGTAGGTATCTTCAAAGGATGTATCTTAATAGGTGGTGGTTCATCTACTACCCTAACAGTGGTAGTAGTTTTTCCAAACAAAAAACCAAGTGAGTTATCCATATTGGAAACAAAGAAACAAACAGAAACAAAAGCAATACTCACAGTAGAAGTTTCATTTACCAGTTCCACTCTTCAATAGCGCTTCACTCCCCGGCAACGGTGCCAAAAAATAGTCTTGATGACCCACACGTATAGGGGGTGTATCGCAGTACTTTTGATAAATAGGAGTGTTGATCCCAACAAGGAGCAGAAGGTGTTGACTAGTGGTGTGGAGCAGGAAATCTCTGTAAATACTTAGAAAACGGATTTTTAGGGGTTTTCTGTTAAAGCAACAAAACAAAGTGCAAGTAATAAAGACAACGAACGAACGCAACAAGTGGCCCAATCCTTTCTTAGCAAAGGACAAGCCGGTGGAAATACTTATAAGGACCAAATGTTCTCGAGGACACATGGGAATCCTGTCAAGTGCTTTCACTTCAAATAGCTGAGTACTCTTCTTTGGTGTTGTAAGTGTTGTGTGGGTGAACCTGTGCTAATGTACCGACCTTACTTGGACTAATACATACTTGTGATTAAACCCCCTGCAAACATCCGTAACTACAGGAAAGTAATTAATATATAAATCTAACCACATCCTTAAACTCTGAGATCCTACGCTCCCTTGTGCAAAGGTGTCGTAACGGGGGGTCAGGTTTCTGTCACTCCGGCAACCCCACAATTAGTAGCCAAATACACAATACATTGCCCTAGGCCCATAAATGGTGAAGTATCATGTAGTCGACGTTCACATGACACTACTAGAAGAATAGCACCACAACTTAAATACTAAACCATTGAATAATAACTCAACACAAATCCACTACTAACAACATGACTTCTCCCATGTCCTCAAGAACTAAACGAACTACTCACAAGACATCATACGGATCAAGATCAAAGATGATATGGTAATGGATAACAATCTGAACATAAACAATAATCCAATGGTTCCTCTCACAAGCATCAACTACAATAGTAATAAACACCGGAAAAGTTTCCCCCTAATGAACTAAGCAAGTATTCAACGCGATTGTTACAGCGGGATGGAGTAATGATGATGGTGCTGGTGGAGATCATGGTGTGGATGATGATGATGATCCCGATGAAGCCTAGCTTGACGGTGGTGTTGATGGCGACGATCTCCCCTCTCCAGGAAGGAATTTCCCAGGCAGAAATCTGTCTGCCAGAGAGATCTTTCTCCCTTGGTGTTTTCCGCCTCGTAGAGGCGGCGGAAATCTATCTGTGGTCACTCCCCTGGTATTAGGGTTCCGTGAGGAAGATATAGGCGAGAGAGCGGAGTCGGGAGCTGGCCAGGTGGGCCACACCTGCCCTAGGCATGGCCTAGGGGGACCCGCGCCTAGGGGGTGTGGGCCTCCTATGGCCCAGCTACGCCTCCCCTTCTGGCTTCCTTCGTCTTCTGGGAAAATATAATTTTCCAATATTTTTCTGGTATTTTTATGATCTTCGCGAAATTGCATCAAAACACCTCTTTTTCCATCAGAAACCTAACTCCGGCAGTCCATCCTCCAAGAATCATCCAACATGCAAAAACAGAGAAAAAGACATAAGTAATACCTCATAATAAGACATATATCAATGAATAGAGGCAAATTATGATATAGAATGGTGATGTAAATTGGATGTATCACTTCCTACTAAGCTAAATGATTTATTTGAGCCCACTATCAAAATGAAGGTTGGGATTAATGAGATATCTGCACTTTGTGATCTTGGTGCAAGCGTCTCAACGATTTCCAAGAGCCTATTCAATAAATTAAATTTGGGGACATTTACAACTACTGAAATCAGACTCCATCTAGCTAATTCTATATATAAACAAGCTATTGGGATTAAAGAAAATTTAGTGGTAGAAATTAAAGGCAATCCCGCACTTATTGATCTTGTTACAGTGGACATGACCGAAGATCCCATAGCTCCTATAATTCTAGGTAGGCCATTCATAAGAACTATTAACGCTTTAATCAATTTGCATGAAGGGAATGTGAGAATAGAACTACCATCTAGAGATCCTTTTATAGTCCACTTCCCTATTAAGAAGAAGGTAAACCTAATAATGATGATGATAGTGTAATCATGCTGAAAACTAATTACTTTGGAGTGGGTGTTCCACTCGTGAAACCTAAATGATCACCATCTGGATTAATTGACCTTAACTAGAAGCTCTTCATGAGAGGCAACCCATGTTAAATAGAACTTTTTATTCTTCTATTAGTTTTGTTTATTTTTGTTATGTTTTTTTAATAAAGTGTGTTCAAGAAGACCTATGGAGAAAGGAGAACAAAATAAGGTAATCCTCGATTTTATATTTTGCTAACACATGGCCTTAAGGTATTGCTGATTTTTACAAAGACTATTTGCTATTATTTTGCCTTTTGCTAAGATGTGCAAAGGCGCGCGGAGCTACTAATCAAATTCCTCAAGATTTTGCAGCTTGCAGGTCGAATAACGACCACTGGTACGGTGGGAAATACACGTACCATGTGCCTACACCATATCGCAGCATCAGAAAATAGAAGTGATGATTTTTTCCACAGGACACTGTAGGGTCCCCAACCTTTAATAAGATTGAGCCCCCTGTGTTTACAATGCTAGTCCCTGGATCAATAGCTAACATCCACAGTTTAATGTAATATCAAGAAACAAAGGTCATAGTACAACTTTATAACCAGGAATAAAATAATTTATTACATCAATACATAGCTCATTTGGCTATTACAATACATTACAGCGGAATAACTATAAGCATGGGGTCCTTCATCTTCAAAGTGCCACAGGAAGATGTTGGTTGTAGACTTTGTAATCCTAATCAATCAATCTTCACTAAAACAATCAAACCTGCAACATTACAAGTTACAGCCACAAGGGTCAATACATTTGAATTGTATTGGCAAGTGATACTTTGGTAGTATAGTGGAGTCTAACATCTATATGCATTTGGCTAAGTGGAGTTGAGGCTTGCATTGCTCAAAATAGATTTTTCCCTAACATTTTGAAAATGCTAAGTTTTTGTTTGGCAAAAACTTTCCCAAGGCATCTACCAATCAAAGACTGAAGATCCTTTCCAAGGCATCTACCAATCAAAGACTGAAGTGCTTGGCAAAAACATTTTTCCCAATCAAAGATTTCAAGATCCTTGTACCAAGCCATCTCTCCATCAAAGATTGAAGAATTCAAACAACCCTTGTTCACCCACAAGTTTTAATTTAGAAATTTGAATGATGAGATTCTTGATTGCTTCCATGTCTTGATGCTCGAATTGTCCTTTACCAGGGACATGGCTAAGTACTTAGATTTTACACTCTGCAGAGGTGGTGCACTTTCCCCACAAGACTTGGTTTCCCAAGACAAGATCTTTCAGAAGCTTTCCCTTAGACCATCATGGACGCGTTCCAACCTATCAAACACTACCACCAACTGTCCATATGGCTAAGTTCTTGCAACCTATATGATCATGGCAGAGCCCATATTGCCAAGTGGTTGCACTTGAAGCTTCTCAACATTTGACATCTCAAATCTCTTTGTTTCCTGGGTGGCCATCCACAAGTGAGATACACTAAGGTAAACCATAAAAATGGGCCTTGTGAACCACTCAACCAAAAACCACCAAGCAAGTCCCATTCCACCCAGGTGATTCATTAACTTAGTTGTTTTATTAAACAAAACATAAGTCCACAGACTTAGAATATTTTTCCATAGTGTGAATATATATATCCCACCCATGTTTTCTATTAGCTAGGCTAAGCTTGATAGTAATGGTATTCTTAACTTAGGAAAATCCTAATAAGGATTCATCTACTAGGTTTTCCTATAGCAAGGTCTATACTTAGCAAAATAAAATCCATGCAAGTTTTACTTAGCAAAAACACTAATGCATAGTGAAAATAATGGGACAAAAGATATGAAGCATCACTTGCCTTTTTGGTAGAGGGTATAGGTTCACTCCTTGTCCTTTCAACAATCACACTCTTCAAGTCACTACAAATCAATCAAGCAAGGCACAAACTCAATCTACCAATCAAGCAAAACACCAAATCAACTAGCATTCCAAATAATCAATCAAACATCAATTCACACACACAAAACTAAGGAAACTAGGTCATGCATGGGGGCATGCACAAGATAGTTTATTTTGCAAAGAGGGTCTCTATTAGATTCCTAAACTTTGTAAGATCCAAATTGGTCGTTTACCAAAGTGGCAAAGTTATTAGTAAAAGGTTTCACCTCAAAAACCATTTTCAAAACAAAGTATCATTTTATGTGGTGTAGAAATAGTTTTACTAGGGCATTAACCTATAGGGTTCACCAAGTATGTTTTCAATCACAAAACTTGGGTTTTGGGGTTAGTGAGTTTAAAACAAAACAATTTCCAAAGGTTTTCTTCCAAAACCATTTTTAATAAAAAAAACCACATTTCTATTTGACTAGAAATGGTTTTAAATCAAAGATTCCTTATTTTGTTTCACCAAATGAGTTGCTATTGCAAAACTTGGTGTTTGGGTCAGTAGGTTTGGTCTAAACCATTTTCTCCAAAGTTTTCACTCAAAAACATTTATCATAAACAAAACAATAGTTTTGTTTGGCTAGAAATGGACTAAACCAAGTAATCCATTCTAAACTTTTCCAAATTCATTTTCCAAGACAAGGGTTGATTCCTAGGGTCAGTAAGGTCACAACAAACCAATTTGCAAAGGTTTTAACCCAAAAATCATTTTTAAACAATTTTTCTAATCTAAACAAGCACACAAAAGAATCTGCAAAGTTAAACAAGCTAACAGATACTATTTGCCAAACCAAGGGTATGGTTGGCTAGGGCTTGCTCTCCTGAATCCAACGACATAAAATTTGTAATTTTTGGACGTGTGGATCCAAAGATACAAGGGTTTGAAAATGGCATCAAAATCTGTTTTCAAAATCTATTTCAGATCGTCTGGTGCCACGCGTCATGTTTTAATTCGCCGGTACCGGTTCGGTGTGGATCACCAACGTGGGCCGCTGGATCTAAAGTAAATCTTACGGCGCAGATGCTCTCACACCCCTTCGATAAGTGACTCTATCCTAGCCAGTGGATCTGCATCTAACGGTTCCTATTGCTTGGCCAAAAAGCAGCGGCGCTGGCGGCGGAGCGGCCAGACGGCGGCGGAGTCGACGTTACAGGAAGCGAGTAAGGAGGAGAGGAGGCTCACTGTGATCGCCGACGCTTGGGGAAGCTCAACGTGGCCGTATCTCGTCGAGGGGCGCACGGGAACGAGGTGGATTGCTCGTCGGAGTTCCTGCTGGCGTCGGTTGCGCATGGTCGTGGTCGAAGTCGACTCTGTGGTTCACGAGAAGACAAACCGAGGGCAGGGTTAGACGCAGGAGATCATGGCGAAGCCGTGAGCGTGATCGAGAGGGCTCGGGGTGGTTGGCTCTTACCAGGAAACGTCGCCAGAGAAGAAGCAGACACGGCGGCGCTCGGAGCTTGTCGAGGGCGAGGATAGGGGGCACCCTAGGACAAACGGAAGGTGTTGTTAGGTTCATATGAGCTTGGAGATCATCATCGTGTCAATGAGGATGAGAGGGGAGGTCAGGTTTACCGGGGAGATGTCGCCGCAGTTGGAGCAGACGGCGGCGCTGGCTCGGGGTGGATGTTGTCGACGCTCTGGGTCGCTCGGGGGCAAGCTGGCACTATGGGGATGTTCGCCAGGAGGTGGGGATCACGAGAGCATGGTCGAGGAGGCAAGGGGCGATGTGGTGCCGCCGGAATTTGGCCGAGAACTCGTCGGAGACGGCGGTGGTGCAGAGGAAATTGGCGACAGCCTAGGGGCAGAGAGGAGGAGTGGTCTGGGGGAAAATGACGAGGAGGGAGAGGCGATTTAACCTGCGTGGTCATGGGGCTGATTCAATGCAGGATTAAGGCGTATTATGCCGGAGTTAATTTTGCCTGCAACAGCCGGCGAGGGGGAAGGCTCGGTCAGAGGCGGGTGAGGAGGATGAACAGTAAAGCGGGGTCTACTGGTCAGTGGGAAAAGGAGAGAGGAGGAGGTCCACCAGTCAGTTGCCTTGCGGGTCGTTTAAGCGGTGAGGAAAAACGGTTCAGGGCGTGGGAGAGAGAGGTGGGGTCCGCTTGGCAGTGAAAGGGAGAGTGAGGGGTGGGGTCCAGGTTGTCTGTGACTGAGTGGGTTAACTAATTGGTGCGAAAAGTTTCTCTGAGGGAAAAGAGAGGTGGGCTGGGGTTGGGCCTATTGGGCTAGTTGGGCTGCTCTATATTTTTTTCTGTCTAAATCTTTTTCTATTTTCCAAACCAATTTCTATTTTGAATTTTCAATCAATTATTCAAACAATCAAACCATTCAAACAATCACTCAACTTTGTACTTTGAATTTGGTTCTGTTTTTCAACATAATCCAAATCTCAAAATAATGTTTTTATTTATTTTAGGATCCATTTATTATTTAAATAAAATGGATCTCTAGTTATTTAATAAAATAGGGTTTGATTTAATTAATAAAATCTTCATTAATAATTGTTTATCTTTTTAAATCCCTTTAGGATTATTTGCTCACCAATTGGTATGGGTTTTTGGTAAGGGCTTTATTAGCTTTGGAAATTCAATTTCCTTATCTTATTATATTCATAAGATTTTATTTATGGTTCCAAACTAAGTGAAACCAATCTCTATGGTCTTACTTGATCCTTTGTGAATATTTGTTGATCAATTTTTCATATGGATCAAATCCATAGGCTTGGGGATAACTTGGAAATGGTTTTTATTCCATTAGGGTTTAGGGTTTTGGATTTATTTTCCAAGTGTTCAAATTTCCAGATACATTCATTGAGGAATGCATTTCCCTTGATTTGGATTTTTGTTGAACTCAAACTTTAACCAAAGTTTGTTCAAGATGGGATTTTAAGTTTCCTTTAGAAACAAAAGTTTCTTTTCACCCTGATTTTCAACAAAAATTTATTTTGTTTATTTTATTTTTCACATAACAAGATTTGGAAAATCTTGGGATGTGACAGGCTACCACCCTTAAAATAAATCTCGTCCCCAAGATTTGGGAAGGTTAGGGTTACAAGCTGGCTCAAAACAACTAGGGTACTACCACCCTTAAAAAATTTCCAACTAAACTAGATGTTGGCCTTCTTGGGATCCTGGGGAAACTTCTCTGGGCAGATGTTTGCATAGTGGCCTTTATTTCCATACTTGATTCATGGGCCAAGGTTGAGTTTCTCCATAGGCTTGTTCAACTTGTTCTTCATCTTCTCTGGACAGTTGCTTGCATAATGTCTTGGGTTCTTGCAATTGAAACAGTGGATATCTTGGAGTTCTTTACGTTGCTCTTGTGGACAAGTTGCTACATAATGGCCTGGTTCTTTGCAGTTGTTGCACACCACTTGGCCGATCTCTTTATTCTTCGGGTTCTCTGGGCATCCACTGGGGTAGTGTCCCATTTCCTTACATTTACAACATTGCACAAGGCTCATGTCTTGTCTTGGTTTCTTGGGTTTCTTTGATCCTTTGAATTTGGTTGTCTTGTTTGGAGGTATAAGTGGTCCTTTTCCTTTGCCATCAACATTTTTGGCATACTTGGATCCTTCTTGTTTCCTTTGTTCCACTATGGAATAGATAGGGCATTGGATAGGGACATGATTATTTCCTTCACATAGGAAGCAAGTAACTTGAGATGTGGGGCATTGGCCAACTGGATGTTCCTCTTCACAATTAGGGCATTGATCTTCATGCTCCTTGGAAGTATGGTCCTTGTCTCCACAAATAATGCAAGCTGGGGCTCCATCTAGAATAACATTCCTGTCATCCTTGTTGTCATACACTCTTTTTGGATAGTTTTCTTCTATGCTGATCATTTGATTAGCCACCTTAAGCATCAGTTGGGATTGTTCCTCCAAAAACTTTTGCAAGGTAGGGTCTTTATCACTATTGTTGGCTATGAACTGAGCCGTCAGTTGGTTTAACTGGTGTTGGGTTGCTATGAGCTCTTTCATGCTGTCAACTTGGTTGTTGTTGTTGTCATCCACCTTGATGTTGGAGTCTCTTGGAGTAGTCATCTGCTTGGGTTGGATTGGGATTAGAATAGGCAAGAAAATTTCTAAGGTATCAATTCTAATCACACACATCACAATTTACACAAACAATGTGCAAGCAATCACAAACAAACACTCCACTCAAACAACATGTTCAAGCACAACTTTAGGCAACCAAAAATCTTTTTGTTACACCACATAAGTTGGTGGGTTTGACTTAAACTAGATATGGTGGTCAATCTATATGGTTCACTTGTGATCTTTCCATCCTTCTTGGTTGATTCTTCTTGAATGAGATCTTTGTATCCTTGGAGAATTCTTGTGTCTTGGTCACAAAAACTTCAAAGGTGATGATGGCTCCTTCTAAGTTGTTTTTCCTTAGTCTTCAAATCTTGAGCAAGATTTCTTGTCTCACTTGTAGTCCTTAGTGTATCCAAGTTGGAAGTCCTTGGTGAATAGGCTGAAGATGTTGAAGTCATTAGAGTTGAAGAAGTCCATTGCAGATGGTGTAGTCTTTGGTCATGGGGTAGGCTTTTCAATTAAGTTTGAAGTAGAAGAGAAGTAGAGTTGAAATCAAAATGGTTGAGGAAAGAGTTTACAAGATTGTTTTGTAAATAAGTTTTGGAACAAATACAACTCCTATTTTTCTAAGGGTTTTGTCCAATCCTAGGGTTACAAATCCTACAGGCAACACAATGCTCTGATACCATTCTGTAGGGTCCCCAACCTTTAATAAGATTGAGCCCCCTGTGTTTACAATGCTAGTCCCTGGATCAATAGCTAGCATCCACAGTTTAGATGTAATATCAAGAAACAAAGGTCATAATACAACTTTATAACCAGGAATAAAATAATTTATTACATCAATACATAGCTCATTTGGCTATTACAATACATTACAGCGGAATAACTATAAGCATGGGGTCCTTCATCTTCAAAGTGCCACAGGCAGATGTTGGTTGTAGACTTTGTAATCCTAATCAATCAATCTTCACTAAAACAATCAAACCTGCAACATTACAAGTTACAGCCACAAGGGTCAATACATTTGAATTGTATTGGCAAGTGATACTTTGGTAGTATAGTGGAGTCTAACATCTATATGCATTTGGCTAAGTGGAGTTGAGGCTTGCATTGCTCAAAATAGATTTTTCCCTAACATTTTGAAAATACTAAGTTTTTGTTTGGCAAAAACTTTCCCAAGGCATCTACCAATCAAAGACTGAAGATCCTTTCCAAGGCATCTACCAATCAAAGACTGAAGTGCTTGGCAAAAACATTTTTCCCAATCAAAGATTTCAAGATCCTTGTACCAAGCCATATCTCCATCAAAGATTGAAGAATTCAAACAACCCTTGTTCACCCACATGTTTTAATTTAGAAATTTGAATGATGAGATTCTTGATTGCTTCCATGTCTTGATGCTCGAATTGTCCTTTACCAGGGACATGGCTAAGTACTTAGATTTTACACTCTGCAGAGGTGGTGCACTTTCCCCACAAGACTTGGTTTCCCAAGACAAGATCTTTCAGAAGCTTTCCCTTAGACCATCATGGACGCGTTCCAACCTATCAAACACTACCACCAACTGTCCATATGGCTAAGTTCTTGCAACCTATATGATCATGGCAGAGCCCATATTGCCAAGTGGTTGCACTTGAAGCTTCTCAACATTTGACATCTCAAATCTCTTTGTTTCCTGGGTGGCCATCCACAAGTGAGATACACTAAGGTAAACCATAAAAATGGGCCTTGTGAACCACTCAACCAAAAACCACCAAGCAAGTCCCATTCCACCCAGGTGATTCATTAACTTAGTTGTTTTATTAAACAAAACATAAGTCCATGGACTTAGAATATTTTTCCATAGTGTGAATATATATATCCCACCCATGTTTTCTATTAGCTAGGCTAAGCTTGATAGTAATGGGATTCTTAACTTAGGAAAATCCTAATAAGGATTCATCTACTAGGTTTTCCTATAGCATGGTCTATACTTAGCAAAATAAAATCCATGCAAGTTTTACTTAGCAAAAACACTAATGCATAGTGAAAATAATGGGACAAAAGATATGAAGCATCACTTGCCTTTTTGGTAGAGGGTATAGGTTCACTCCTTGTCCTTGCAACAATCACACTCTTCAAGTCACTACAAATCAATCAAGCAAGGCACAAACTCAATCTACCAATCAAGCAAAACACCAAATCAACTAGCATTCCAAATAATCAATCAAACATCAATTCACACACACAAAACTAAGGAAACTAGGTCATGCATGGGGGCATGCACAAGATAGTTTATTTTGCAAATAGGGTCTCTATTAGATTCCTAAACTTTGTAAGATCCAAATTGGTCGTTTACCAAAGTGGCAAAGTTATTAGTAAAAGGTTTCACCTCAAAAACCATTTTCAAAACAAAGTATCATTTTATGTGGTGTAGAAATAGTTTTACTAGGGCATTAACCTATAGGGTTCACCAAGTATGTTTTCAATCACAAAACTTGGGTTTTGGGGTTAGTGAGTTTAAAACAAAACAATTTCCAAAGGTTTTCTTCCAAAACCATTTTTAATAAAAAAAAACCACATTTCTATTTGACTAGAAATGGTTTTAAATCAAAGATTCCTTATTTTGTTTCACCAAATGAGTTGCTATTGCAAAACTTGGTGTTTGGGTCAGTAGGTTTGGTCTAAACCATTTTCTCCAAAGTTTTCACTCAAAAACATTTATCATAAACAAAACAATAGTTTTGTTTGGCTAGAAATGGACTAAACCAAGTAATCCATTCTAAACTTTTCCAAATTCATTTTCCAAGACAAGGGTTGATTCCTAGGGTCAGTAAGGTCACAACAAACCAATTTTCAAAGGTTTTAACCCAAAAATCATTTTTAAACAATTTTTCTAATCTAAACAAGCACACAAAAGAATCTGCAAAGTTAAACAAGCTAACAGATACTATTTGCCAAACCAAGGGTATGGTTGGCTAGGGCTTGCTCTCCTGAATCCAACGACATAAAATTTGTAATTTTTGGACGTGTGGATCCAAAGATACAAGGGTTTGAAAATGGCATCAAAATCTGTTTTCAAAATCTATTTCAGATCGTCTGGTGCCACGCGTCATGTTTTAATTCGCCGGTACCGGTTCGGTGTGGATCACCATTGTGGGCCGCTGGATCTAAAGTAAATCTTACAGCGCAGATGCTCTCACACCCCTTCGATAAGTGACTCTATCCTAGCCAGTGGATCTGCATCTAACGGTTCCTATTGCTTGGCCAAAAGCCAATTGGCGTGGCGTCTGGTGGCGGAGCGGCCAGACGGCGGCGGAGTCGACGTTACAGGAAGCGAGTAAGGAGGAGAGGAGGCTCACTGTGATCGCCGACGCTTGGGGAAGCTCAACGTGGCCGTATCTCGTCGAGGGGCGCACGGGAACGAGGTGGATTGCTCGTCGGAGTTCCTGCTGGCGTCGGTTGCGCGTGGTCGTGGTCGAAGTCGACTCTGTGGTTCACGAGAAGACAAACGGAGGGCAGGGTTAGACGCAGGAGATCATGGCGAAGCTGTGAGCGTGATCGAGAGGGCTCGGGGTGGTTGGCTCTTACCAGGAAACGTCGCCGGAGAAGAAGCAGACACGGCGGCGCTCGGAGCTTGTTGAAGGCGAGGATAGGGGGCACCCTAGGACAAACGGAAGGTGTTGTTAGGTTCGTATGAGCTTGGAGATCATCATCGTGTTAACGAGGATGAGAGGGGAGGTCAGGTTTACCGGGGAGATGTCGCCAGCTTGGAGTGCAATGGCGCTGGCTCGGGTGGATGTTGTCGACGCTCTGGGTCGCTCGGGGGCAAGCTGGCACTATGGGGATGTTCGCCAGGAGATGGGGATCACGAGAGCATGGTCGAGGAGGCAAGGGGCGATGCGGTGCCGCCGGAATTTGGCCGAGAACTCGTCGGAGACGGTGGTGCAGAGGAAATTGGCGGCACCTAGGCGAAGAGGAGGAGGTCTGGGGAAAATGACGAGGAGGGAGAGGCGATTTAACCTGCGTGGTCATGGGGCTGATTCAATGCGGGATTAAGGCGTATTACGCCGGAGTTAATTTTGCCTGCAACGGCCGGCGAGGGGGAAGGCTCGGTCGAGGCGGGTGAGGAGGATGAACAGAAAGCGGGTCTACTGTCGGGGAAAAGGAGAGGAGGAGGTCCACTACCGGTTGCCTTGGTCGCTTTAAGCGGTGAGGAAAAACGGTTCAGGGCGTGGGAGAGAGAGGTGGGGTCCGCTTGGCAGTGAAAGGGAGAGTGAGGGGTGGGGTCCAGGTTGTCTGTGACTGAGTGGGTTAACTAATTGGTGCGAAAAGTTTCTCTGAGGGAAAAGAGAGGTGGGCTGGGGTTGGGCCTATTGGGCTAGTTGGGCTGCTCTATATTTTTTTCTGTCTAAATCTTTTTCTATTTTCCAAACCAATTTCTGTTTTGAATTTTCAATCAATTATTCAAACAATCAAACCATTCAAACAATCACTCAACTTTGTACTTTGAATTTGGTTCTGTTTTTCAACATAATCCAAATCTCAAAATAATGTTTTTATTTATTTTAGGATCCATTTATTATTTAAATAAAATGGATCTCTAGTTATTTAATAAAATAGGGTTTGATTTAATTAATAAAATCTTCATTAATAATTGTTTATCTTTTTAAATCCCTTTAGGATTATTTGCTCACCAATTGGTATGGGTTTTTGGTAAGGGCTTTATTAGCTTTGGAAATTCAATTTCCTTATCTTATTATATTCATAAGATTTTATTTATGGTTCCAAACTAAGTTAAACCAATCTCTATGGTCTTACTTGATCCTTTGTGAATATTTGTTGATCAATTTTTCATATGGATCAAATCCATAGGCTTGGGGATAACTTGGAAATGGTTTTTATTCCATTAGGGTTTAGGGTTTTGGATTTATTTTCCAAGTGTTCAAATTTCCAGATACATTCATTGAGGAATGCATTTCCCTTGATTTGGATTTTTGTTGAACTCAAACTTTAACCAAAGTTTGTTCAAGATGGGATTTTAAGTTTCCTTTTAGAAACAAAAGTTTCTTTTCACCCTGATTTTCAACAAAAATTTATTTTGTTTATTTTATTTTTCACATAACAAGATTTGGAAAATCTTGGGATGTGACAGGCTACCACCCTTAAAATAAATCTCGTCCCCGAGATTTGGGAAGGTTAGGGTTACAAGCTGGCTCAAAACAACTAGGGTACTACCACCCTTAAAAATTTTCCAACTAAACTAGATGTTGGCCTTCTTGGGATCCTGGGGAAACTTCTCTGGGCAGATGTTTGCATAGTGGCCTTTATTTCCATACTTGATTCATGGGCCAAGGTTGAGTTTCTCCATAGGCTTGTTCAACTTGTTCTTCATCTTCTCTGGACAGTTGCTTGCATAATGTCCTGGGTTCTTGCAATTGAAACAGTGGATATCTTGGAGTTCTTTACGTTGCTCTTGTGGTCAAGTTGCTACATAATGGCCTGGTTCTTTGCAGTTGTTGCACACCACTTGGCCGATATCTTTATTCTTCGGGTTCTCTGGGCATCCACTGGGGTAGTGTCCCATTTCCTTACATTTACAACATTGCACAAGGCTCATGTCTTGTCTTGGTTTCTTGGGTTTCTTTGATCCTTTGAATTGGGTTGTCTTGTTTGGAGGTATAAGTGGTCCTTTTCCTTTGCCATCAACATTTTTGGCATACTTGGATCCTTCTTGTTTCCTTTGTTCCACTATGGAATAGATAGGGCATTGGATAGGGACATGATTATTTCCTTCACATAGGAAGCAAGTAACTTGAGATGTGGGGCATTGGCCAACTGGATGTTCCTCTTCACAATTAGGGCATTGATCTTCATGCTCCTTGGAAGTATGGTCCTTGTCTCCACAAATAATGCAAGCTGGGGCTCCATCTAGAATAACATTCCTGTCATCCTTGTTGTCATACACTCTTTTTGGATAGTTTTCTTCTATGCTGATCATTTGATTAGCCACCTTAAGCATCAGTTGGGATTGTTCCTCCAAAAACTTTTGCAAGGTAGGGTCTTTATCACTATTGTTGGCTATGAACTGAGCCGTCAGTTGGTTTAACTGGTGTTGGGTTGCTATGAGCTCTTTCATGCTGTCAACTTGGTTGTTGTTGTTGTCATCCACCTTGATGTTGGAGTCTCTTGGTGTAGTCATCTGCTTGGGTTGGATTGGGATTAGAATAGGCAAGAAAATTTCTAAGGTATCAATTCTAATCACACACATCACAATTTACACAAACAATGTGCAAGCAATCACAAACAAACACTCCACTCAAACAACATGTTCAAGCACAACTTTAGGCAACCAAAAATCTTTTTGTTACACCACATAAGTTGGTGGGTTTGACTTAAACTAGATATGGTGGTCAATCTATATGGTTCACTTGTGATCTTTCCATCCTTCTTGGTTGATTCTTCTTGAATGAGATCTTTGTATCCTTGGAGAATTCTTGTGTCTTGGTCACAAAAACTTCAAAGGTGATGATGGCTCCTTCTAAGTTGTTTTTCCTTAGTCTTCAAATCTTGAGCAAGATTTCTTGTCTCACTTGTAGTCCTTAGTGTATCCAAGTTGGAAGTCCTTGGTGAATAGGCTGAAGATGTTGAAGTCATTAGAGTTGAAGAAGTCCATTGCAGATGGTGTAGACTTTGGTCATGGGGTAGGCTTTTCAATTAAGTTTGAAGTAGAAGAGAAGTAGAGTTGAAATCAAAATGGTTGAGGAAAGAGTTTACAAGATTGTTTTGTAAATAAGTTTTGGAACAAATACAACTCCTATTTTTCTAAGGGTTTTGTCCAATCCTAGGGTTACAAATCCTACAGGCAACACAATGCTCTGATACCATTCTGTAGGGTCCCCAACCTTTAATAAGATTGAGCCCCCTGTGTTTACAATGCTAGTCCCTGGATCAATAGCTAGCATCCACAGTTTAGATGTAATATCAAGAAACAAAGGTCATAATACAACTTTATAACCAGGAATAAAATAATTTATTACATTAATACATAGCTCATTTGGCTATTACAATACATTACAGCGGAATAACTATAAGCATGGGGTCCTTCATCTTCAAAGTGCCACAGGCAGATGTTGGTTGTAGACTTTGTAATCCTAATCAATCAATCTTCACTAAAACAATCAAACCTGCAACATTACAAGTTACAGCCACAAGGGTCAATACATTTGAATTGTATTGGCAAGTGATACTTTGGTAGTATAGTGGAGTCTAACATCTATATGCATTTGGCTAAGTGGAGTTGAGGCTTGCATTGCTCAAAATAGATTTTTCCCTAACATTTTGAAAATACTAAGTTTTTGTTTGGCAAAAACTTTCCCAAGGCATCTACCAATCAAAGACTGAAGATCCTTTCCAAGGCATCTACCAATCAAAGACTGAAGTGCTTGGCAAAAACATTTTTCCCAATCAAAGATTTCAAGATCCTTGTACCAAGCCATCTCTCCATCAAAGATTGAAGAATTCAAACAACCCTTGTTCACCCACAAGTTTTAATTTAGAAATTTGAATGATGAGATTCTTGATTGCTTCCATGTCTTGATGCTCGAATTGTCCTTTACCAGGGACATGGCTAAGTACTTAGATTTTACACTCTGCAGAGGTGGTGCACTTTCCCCATAAGAGTTGGTTTCCCAAGACAAGATCTTTCAGAAGCTTTCCCTTAGACCATCATGGACGCGTTCCAACCTATCAAACACTACCACCAACTGTCCATATGGCTAAGTTCTTGCAACCTATATGATCATGGCAGAGCCCATATTGCCAAGTGGTTGCACTTGAAGCTTCTCAACATTTGACATCTCAAATCTCTTTGTTTCCTGGGTGGCCATCCACAAGTGAGATACACTAAGGTAAACCATAAAAATGGGCCTTGTGAACCACTCAACCAAAAACCACCAAGCAAGTCCCATTCCACCTAGGTGATTCATTAACTTAGTTGTTTTATTAAACAAAACATAAGTCCACGGACTTAGAATATTTTTCCATAGTGTGAATATATATATCCCACCCATGTTTTCTATTAGCTAGGCTAAGCTTGATAGTAATGGGATTCTTAACTTAGGAAAATCCTAATAAGGATTCATCTACTAGGTTTTCCTATAGCAAGGTCTATACTTAGCAAAATAAAATCCATGCAAGTTTTACTTAGCAAAAACACTAATGCATAGTGAAAATAATGGGACAAAATATATGAAGCATCACTTGCCTTTTTGGTAGAGGGTATAGGTTCACTCCTTGTCCTTGCAACAATCACACTCTTCAAGTCACTACAAATCAATCAAGCAAGGCACAAACTCAATCTACCAATCAAGCAAAACACCAAATCAACTAGCATTCCAAATAATCAATCAAACATCAATTCACACACACAAAACTAAGGAAACTAGGTCATGCATGGGGGCATGCACAAGATAGTTTATTTTGCAAATAGGGTCTCTATTAGATTCCTAAACTTTGTAAGATCCAAATTGGTCGTTTACCAAAGTGGCAAAGTTATTAGTAAAAGGTTTCACCTCAAAAACCATTTTCAAAACAAAGTATCATTTTATGTGGTGTAGAAATAGTTTTACTAGGGCATTAACCTATAGGGTTCACCAAGTATGTTTTCAATCACAAAACTTGGGTTTTGGGGTTAGTGAGTTTAAAACAAAACAATTTCCAAAGGTTTTCTTCCAAAACCATTTTTAATAAAAAAAAACCACTTTTCTATTTGACTAGAAATGGTTTTAAATCAAAGATTCCTTATTTTGTTTCACCAAATGTGTTGCTATTGCAAAACTTGGTGTTTGGGTCAGTAGGTTTGGTCTAAACCATTTTCTCCAAAGTTTTCACTCAAAAACATTTATCATAAACAAAACAATAGTTTTGTTTGGCTAGAAATGGACTAAACCAAGTAATCCATTCTAAACTTTTCCAAATTCATTTTCCAAGACAAGGGTTGATTCCTAGGGTCAGTAAGGTCACAACAAACCAATTTGCAAAGGTTTTAACCAAAAAATCATTTTTAAACAATTTTTCTAATCTAAACAAGCACACAAAAGAATCTGCAAAGTTAAACAAGCTAACAGATACTATTTGCCAAACCAAGGGTATGGTTGGCTAGGGCTTGCTCTCCTGAATCCAACGACATAAAATTTGTAATTTTTGGACGTGTGGATCCAAAGATACAAGGGTTTGAAAATGGCATCAAAATCTGTTTTCAAAATCTATTTCAGATCGTCTGGTGCCACGCGTCATGTTTTAATTCGCCGGTACCGGTTCGGTGTGGATCACCAACGTGGGCCGCTGGATCTAAAGTAAATCTTACATCGCAGATGCTCTCACACCCCTTCGATAAGTGACTCTATCCTAGCCAGTGGATCTGCATCTAACGGTTCCTATTGCTTGGCCAAAAAGCAGCGGCGCTGGCAGCGGCGTCTGGTGGCGGAGCGGCCAGACGGCGGCGGAGTCGACGTTACAGGAAGCGAGTAAGGAGGAGAGGAGGCTCACTGTGATCGCCGACGCTTGGGGAAGCTCAACGTGGCCGTATCTCGTCGAGGGGCGCACGGGAACGAGGTGGATTGCTCGTCGGAGTTCCTGCTGGCGTCGGTTGCGCGTGGTCGTGGTCGAAGTCGACTCTGTGGTTCACGAGAAGACAAACCGAGGGCAGGGTTAGACGCAGGAGATCATGGCGAAGCTGTGAGCGTGATCGAGAGGGCTCGGGGTGGTTGGCTCTTACCAGGAAACGTCGCCGGAGAAGAAGCAGACACGGCGGCGCTCGGAGCTTGTCGAGGGCGAGGATAGGGGGCACCCTAGGACAAACGGAAGGTGTTGTTAGGTTCGTATGAGCTTGGAGATCATCATCGTGTCAATGAGGATGAGAGGGGAGGTCAGGTTTACCGGGGAGATGTCGCCGCAGTTGGAGCAGACGGCGGCGCTGGCTCGGGGTGGATGTTGTCGACGCTCTGGGTCGCTCGGGGGCAAGCTGGCACTATGGGGATGTTCGCCAGGAGATGGGGATCACGAGAGCATGGTCGAGGAGGCAAGGGGCGATGCGGTGCCGCCGGAATTTGGCCGAGAACTCGTCGGAGACGGCGGTGGTGCAGAGGAAATTGGCGACAGCCTAGGGGCAGAGAGGAGGAGTGGTCTGGGGGAAAATGACGAGGAGGGAGAGGCGATTTAACCTGCGTGGTCATGGGGCTGATTCAATGCGGGATTAAGGCGTATTACGCCGGAGTTAATTTTGCCTGCAACGGCCGGCGAGGGGGAAGGCTCGGTCAGAGGCGGGTGAGGAGGATGAACAGTAAAGCGGGGTCTACTGGTCAGTGGGAAAAGGAGAGAGGAGGAGGTCCACCAGTCAGTTGCCTTGCGGGTCGTTTAAGCGGTGAGGAAAAACGGTTCAGGGCGTGGGAGAGAGAGGTGGGGTCCGCTTGGCAGTGAAAGGGAGAGTGAGGGGTGGGGTCCAGGTTGTCTGTGACTGAGTGGGTTAACTAATTGGTGCGAAAAGTTTCTCTGAGGGAAAAGAGAGGTGGGCTGGGGTTGGGCCTATTGGGCTAGTTGGGCTGCTCTATATTTTTTTCTGTCTAAATCTTTTTCTATTTTCCAAACCAATTTCTGTTTTGAATTTTCAATCAATTATTCAAATAATCAAACCATTCAAACAATCACTCAACTTTGTACTTTGAATTTGGTTCTGTTTTTCAACATAATCCAAATCTCAAAATAATGTTTTTATTTATTTTAGGATCCATTTATTATTTAAATAAAATGGATCTGTAGTTATTTAATAAAATAGGGTTTGATTTAATTAATAAAATCTTCATTAATAATTGTTTATCTTTTTAAATCCCTTTAGGATTATTTGCTCACCAATTGGTATGGGTTTTTGGTAAGGGCTTTATTAGCTTTGGAAATTCAATTTCCTTATCTTATTATATTCATAAGATTTTATTTATGGTTCCAAACTAAGTTAAACCAATCTCTATGGTCTTACTTGATCCTTTGTGAATATTTGTTGATCAATTTTTCATATGGATCAAATCCATAGGCTTGGGGATAACTTGGAAATGGTTTTTATTCCATTAGGGTTTAGGGTTTTGGATTTATTTTCCAAGTGTTCAAATTTCCAGATACATTCATTGAGGAATGCATTTCCCTTGATTTGGATTTTTGTTGAACTCAAACTTTAACCAAAGTTTGTTCAAGATGGGATTTTAAGTTTCCTTTTAGAAACAAAAGTTTCTTTTCACCCTGATTTTCAACAAAAATTTATTTTGTTTATTTTATTTTTCACATAACAAGATTTGGAAAATCTTGGGATGTGACAGACACAGTCATCATAAGGACCACTAGTACGGTCAGACGCGGTTGTACTGTCTGCCCGTACCGTATCCTCGAGAAAATATCAAACTTTGACCAAAGTTATAGATCGCGTAACGACTAGTAGTATGAGCATGCGAGACCATACCGAGTGCACCGTCAGGAGGAAACCCTCGCCCCCAAGGTATATACTCGGTACAGGCAGGCTCCGGCTGTAACGTCCGCGCGTACCACGTATCCGGACGCCATATGAACCCAGGAAGAGGTAACCTAAAAATTACAAAACATTATTCTCTTTTTTCTACCTCCAAACTCCACACTACCTTCATTGTATATTCAACTCTATTTGTTCTTTCATCAATTCCTTGCACCCAATCAATCTAAGGTATGTTTCTCCTCCAATTTCCAACTTATTTCTATAAAAACATTGCTCAATCTTTCACCATTATCAATCTAGACTTAGGTCTTGTTCTTGAGCTAATCTTGATGCTGAGCATGTTTAGTTAGTATTTAGAGGAGATTATTTTGTAACTAGTGTATAGGATCGTATATGCTATGTTTTTATTGGATCAAATTTTTTATTAGCTTTATTTCTTTTTTTGTTATTAGATGAATACAAGGAGCCATACATGTGTGATGGCTGGGACACAATCTGCACCACCCGTTGACACGCTAACCCACCAGTCATTTGGTATCGAGTTCACCAAAGACTTTTAGTGGAACCGTTTCAACCGTCTCAAGATCTGACAAATCAAGTCCACCAAGTGGGTGTGTCCCTTTATCCTGAACTAACTTGGTATCCGTGCTGATTTTGATTTATTCTGCAACAATGTTGGTTTGTATGATTTTGTATTTTAGGATTATGCCACATATCGCCGCTTTACCGCTTGACGCTTGAGTTTCTCAGCACTTTGACGCATTCGGTGACTTCTCACTACTGTCCCGATGAACAACTTCCTAGAGTTGATCGCATCGACTTAGGACTCATGAACCATGAGTACTCCTTGACACTCAGCCAATGGGCTTACTACTTTGGGTTTGCCAACAACAACACCGACATATGCTCCATCTCTTTTGTTGTAAATCCTACACCCTTGGGTTACTTTAATATAATAGAATGAGAATTCGTGGAAACACAACCAAGGGAAATCAAATTGATCATCCCGCTATTCGTTATTTTTTTTATGTTATTGTTAACACCTTGCAGGCACACAATGAGTTTACTAGAGTTAATAAGGAGGACATGATGATTCACACAAAAGCTGTTATTCCTAATTGTAACTTGACGCAAAATTTGGGCGCACTTATTTTGTTTTATCTTCATCATCAGGGGCTGGAATATCGTGGTCCCATATGCGGAGGAGTCATAACAATGCTTGCACATGCGCTCCATGTCAACCTAGGTAACATCCAACCGTTGTCTGAAAATCGTCGCCTTGGTTTTTATACTCTTAGAGCTTGTGGTATGATTTCTAGAACCAATAATAGATATTTCTTCGATATACCTAGAGTGGATCACTTGATCCCTGATCCTTTGTCTAATGGTCTCTTTTCTATAGAGGAGGGACGTTTGCATTATGACGTGCAGGTTGAGTGTAACATCCCAATATTGAAAAATGGAAAATTTTGCATTTGCATGTATTCTCTAGCATTGCATTGCATTCATGTAAATATTGAATTAAAAAAACACTAGCTTCAACCCCATTCGATTTTACTAATGTTCCTAATAGGGGGTTATTAAGAGAATTGAATATATGATATGTTATAAAAGTTTGCAAAAATGCTCCTAAGTTGATCTGTAGAATTTATAAAAATTTGGAGACCAAAATCATGTGATTTGGATTTACTATGAAAAAGTTCTGAATAAATAATAAAATCGAGAAATAATAATAATAATAATAATAATAATAACGAACTACTATTGGGATAAGCTAAATAGGTATTACTATTGCATGTCTCTAATCCAGATAACCCAGGTGGCCCACCAGTTAAAAGGATCCAGAAGGGAGGCCCATGCCGGATAAAGGAAGGCTACGGAGGAGTCACCGACGTACCCGAAGCCTTGGAGTGCAAGACACGTTAGACTAGTTGTGTACCGTATAAGACTCTATAACCTGTTCGGCTAGGACTTTGTCTGTAACCTAG
Organism: Avena insularis; assembly: GCA_023614405.1. Taxonomy (NCBI): domain Eukaryota; kingdom Viridiplantae; phylum Streptophyta; class Magnoliopsida; order Poales; family Poaceae; genus Avena; species Avena insularis. The sequence goes on along the minus strand of CM042685.1, from coordinate 227,221,034 downwards.
GATCCGGTGACTATATAAGCCGGACCTGTGGAAGCCTTTAGGGCACGATACAACTCATACCTCACACAGCGAACCAATCCCTATAACTCTACGTATTGTCATTATAGTGATTTATAATAGGAGTAGGATTCCGCCACCGTCGTGGAATCTGAACCTCGGTAAGCTGTGTTACCTCGTACCCGCCAACTTTCCGCCTTACCCCATGTCTCTAAACACACACTGTGAGGACTCCTCCATGGCGTACTCGTCAGCAATATCACGACAGTTGGCGCCCACCGTGGGCAAGAGGCGCTTACGGCACGGATCCGGGCGGGATCCTTCGCCGTCTTCGAAGACGGACAAATCGCATCTCCCCGATGACACGCCGGCTTCGTCATCGCTCGCTCTTTCTAGCGTTTGGTTGAGTCGGAGGCATCCCGAAAGATCTACATCTACATCATACTTGGAGTTGAGCCGGTGGAATCAGCGTTAGCGTGCAGCGGTATATTTTTCAAAGCCGCAGCGATATTCTAATTGTGCTGCTCGGCACCGATCGGATCTATAGTCATTGCTATGATCTTCTTAGGTTGTGGCCGGTGCCAACTTCTTGTATGCTTCAGATCCGTTGTACGGCAAGCTGAAACCAAGGCGGAAGTGTAGATGCGCATCATGGAATTAACCTGAGCGTGCTCGGTTAACTTTGATTAGCTCCACTCTTATGGCTTAGGCGGTCGTATTGAATCCAAAGCAGTACACCAAGTGATTGATACGATGTTGCTGACCGTTCAAGTTCCAAGGAAAAAGAACTGAAGCAGCAAAAAATTAATCAAGACCTTACGTAAAGAAGCATTGTTGCATGGATTTTTGCGGCCATACTAGTATATCCATGCATGGATAACTCCCGTGGTCTTTGCATGAAGCCGGATGCGTTTTAGTAATCAATTAAATTCTTCGTCGATCTTGGACCAAGGCCGACAACAAGTTGCACGACGCAGACCTATTTCAGGCTTTGACAAACGCCATAGACTGTTTCGTCAGCTTGGCTTAATCTCGGACAAATTCGGCGCGAACGACACTGACTCCGCTCAAACAGCTAAGTCCTATTTATATTTATTATTTTAATTGTTTATGATCGTGATATTAAGATTGGTTCACTCATATCCTGAGTTTTTTACCGCTTTTGTTTTTGATCATATCCTTTCCACGATTTGCCTTGCGCTCGTGAGTATAAAATTTTTACCGTCTTGCCATTTAGGCCCCAGTACCATGAAAAAACCCGTGTTCAGGCATTATCTTAAGTTTTCTAGATACACGTTTTCTATTGCTTTTATGTGGATTTCGGAGTAGTGATTTTTGACACTCAAAGCCGGCAATTTGGCCTTGGGTTCTGGATGATGCCATTAGACATCATCACCCAAGGACATGGTTCTGTGCTGCGAGTCTTCCGTTTCACGAAAGGTCAAGCATAAAAATTAGAATAATGGATAAGCCAGCACTTGCTTAAACAAAAATTTACATAAACTATTTAAATCAGTTGAGTTTTTTCCTTCTAAATAGTTTTATGTGTTCAATTGCTGCATTGTTTCAGCTTTAAATCATTTGTTCAAAGGCCATATTTATTTCGCCTTACAATTGTTTGTTGGACACGATTAAAGAAACAATTTAATACATTTGTATTTTTATGTTTATGTTTCAGGTACATAATGCTTGGACATTCTCGCGTTCCTCGGAATAAGATGTTTTAAGCCGGATTTTCACTAGGCCTCACACCTTGGGGGCTGCAATCGCAGTTGTCAACCAAGACTTGAGCCGCCTTTGAGGAAGTCGGATCGACGCTCGGGGGCTTGACTTCTCTAACTTAAGAGCTTTGTCCCGCCTTGCGTCCAAGCCGGAACAAACCTCGAGGGCTACGGTACGTTGATCTCCAAGATATGGTGAAAGTTCTCTTTGAGCATCAAGCCAGAAAATTAAAGTGATTTCCACCTTGACACTCGGGGGCTACACCGATATTGCTTTTTTGTGAAGTTCTCTCTAAAGCACCAAGCCTAAGTAATTCCGACTTTACGCTCGGGGGCTACACTATTTGCATTTTTGCCGAAGCTACTCAGAGAGCAGCAAGAAGATTTTCCTTTGAAACTCCGACTTGGCGCTCGGGGGCTACAATTTGATGTACAACTATGCATGTTATTTTGAGCATCAATATTCTTCATCATGGAAGCCGACTCAATGCTCGGGGGCTACATATGGTTATGTCAAGAAACTTTTAAGACGGTGAAAAATCCGGCTAGCGAAACTTGGGGTCTTGACATTAAATTTGCCTTCACGGAAGTTTCCTGGGTTACACGGCTCGATGGCCTAAATGTATGTGATACGAGAGGCTCTAAGACCATTATTCGGCAAGCTCTTATGTATGTGACTTTGCTGGCTCTAAGTCGGCAGTTTGGCAGCCTTTACGACCGTGGCCTAGTAGCCATGATTTTTTCCAGCTTGCATATCGTCCCG